>CM062811.1:928106817-928706817 GCA_031772625.1 Pinus tabuliformis | reverse complement strand
AATAAAATACCAAAAATATATTTCAAATAATTTATATTTTTTCAATTTACATAATATAGATTTTTTTTAAATTATATATTTCTAATGGATAAATCAAAACATTTGAACCACATTATAATAAACAATTTAACTATGAAATATAAATAATATTTGAAAATCCTATTTAATTTAATCTTAATTAATAATAAATATTAAATTATTATCTTCAGAATATTTTTTAGTATTATAGTAACACAATATTATAAATAATAAAAGTGATTTCAAAAATGATTATTTAAAAGGACCATCTCAACCATTATGTTTATAATCAATTAACAATCACACTCATGTACTACAAACAACAAATGCTTACATTGATGAAGGATCCATGCAACTATTTAGCATTACATGAGCGAGAAACTTGACTTAAGATTACACTAGTTCAAACTCACATTGCTTAGGGCAGTGTAATAATAATTTTGTATACATTATTGTAAATATAAATATAATTCTTAAGATGCATTTTAATTAAAAGGAAGAAAAGGTTAAACCCAAAGTCTTGATTTTTCAAGACTTTTTTTTATTAAAAAACCATCCTAGATCCATCTTAACTATGGATCTCTTAAGTAGTGAAAGGGATCAAATATCTCTAGGTGCAAACCTCTTTTTTGATTGAAAAACTTCAGGAAAGGTTTGCACCTCGAGAGATTTGATCCCTCCCGGTGCTTGATAGATCCGAAGTTAAGATACATCTAGGCTAGTTTCAGTCATGTGTGGCTAAGGAAAATATATCGAACATTTGATTAATTTTATCATATATATATATATATATATATATATATATATATATATATATATAATCATTTTAAATATGCTAAGTATGTCTAAGATTTATCTTGTCATTTTAATTATAAATTTTCTTAGTTACCTTAGTTTCTTGAGATGATAAATATTGTTAATAACTTTAATTATGAAAAATGATGAAATAAAATCTTTGAATGCAAAGTTACAATGTAATAGTGTTGGATGATAGAAAATGTGAATAATAAGAATGTAGTCAATTATAGATAGTATTCATTGTGACCAATCTCGAACTATTTTCTTCTACTATTCTTATTTTCACCCTTGTTAGTTTTGTGATATTTCCATGTCGAATATATAAAGAGGGCAGTTGAAATTGTAAACCATTTAAAAATTTAGCTTCAGTTGTTGTATTAAACATCATACATTGTCTCTCTTGCTCTCCAATATTAATAGGTTGAATTAGAAAAAAAAATATACATTGAAATCAATGCATCTAATGCAGTAATTAAATATGATTAAAAATGAACATCTACACTCAAATCAATACATCTAGTGCAAGTAAGGAAATAAGATTAAAAACCAAAATTTACACTGAAATCAATGCATCTAGTGCAAGCAATTAAATAAGATCAGAAATCACCATCTACAATAAAATGAATGAATTTAGTGCAAGCAATCAAATAGGACTAGAAATCATATACATTGAAATCAATCTATCTAATGCAATCAATACAATATAACTAGAAATCAACACCTACACTGAAATTAATGCATCAAGTGAAAGAAATCAAATAGGATTAGATTACAACAGCTACACTAAAATCAATGCATCCTATGAAAATAATCAAATACGATTAGAAATAAACATTTTCACTCAAATCAATGCATCTAGTGCAAGTAAGCAAATAGGATTAAAAACCAACACTAAAATAAATGCTTCTACTGCAATCAATCTAATAGGATTAGAAATTACCATATACACTAAAATCAATGCATCTAGTGCAAGAAATCAAATATAATTAGAAATCAACATCTACATTGAGATTAATGCACTTAGTGAAAGCAATCAAATAGGATTAAAAGTCACCATCTTCACTGAAATCAATGAATTTAGTTGAAGCAATCAAATAGGATTAGAAATCATCTACATTGAAATCAATACATGTAGTGTAATTAATCAAATATCATTAGAAATCAACATCTGCACTAAAATCAGTGCATCTATTGCAAGAAATAAAAAAGGATTAGAAATAACCATCTACACTAAAATGAATGCATATAGTGCAAGAAATATTCTTCCCTCTCTCTCCCCTCCATATATTTCTGTATCTCCCTCCATTTCTCCTTATTTGTCTCTCTATCTCACCCCCCCCAAAACAAACATCCTCTCTCAGTCCATATCTATGAATATCTATATTCCCCTCGCCCTGTCTCCATCTCTCCCTTCCTTCTCTTCACCGTCCACCTATATATCTCTACCCCTTTGTTTGTCTATATAACCCCCAAAACATATGCTCTCCTTCTCCAATATATCTATCTATCACTCCCTCTCTGTCTCTTCCCATGCTCTCCCTCTCCCCCACTTTTATCTCTCTTCCCTCCTGTTGTCCTCTCTCCCTCACTCTCCACCTTCCTTATAACTCCCTCTCTCTCTCTCCCCACCAGTATCCGTATATGTCTTTTCTCTTACCCCCCTCTAATCTAGGTGGATCTAGACACACTCATAGGTCAAATAAGGCTTATAATAGCTCAAACTTCAAAGTGGTCAAATTGATGTTGAACTAAGACTAGGTCATACTACCCGTTGCCTTGATTTCAATTGTGTGAACGACACTCAAATAAGAGTTCATATGAAGAAGATAGATTTAGTTAAAGTTTTGTTCAAAGTTGGACAATGTGAAGGTTTAATGATCCTACAAATTCATGGAGACCCGACGCACGAAATCCAGCTATCCAAATGGTCGAATTTTTCGAACACTTAATTTCTCTAATAACTCCTACTCTCAGCCAAAAATAAACAAAATGATATATCATATATAAAAAATAAAAATAAAATTTATGGGGTGGTGGGCCACCAACATGCCACCCCAACGGTCTACATACCATATGTGGAGTGATAAAAAGGTGTCTTTTTAACTCCTAATTACCTTCACATTAATTATCAACCCAGGGACGACTTTTTATTTCAAGAGTGTACTCAGTCTGAGGTGGCTATTTACTCAAGAGTAATGTTTTGCAGTATAGTGCTCAAAATCCCAAAGTAAATGAAAGCTGGAAATAAAATCTACTTACAACAAATCACTTTAAGACTTAAATAATGCATTCGGAAAAATAAGCAATGTATCAGTCAAGGGTCCAGTAGCAATAACTCATCCCTTTGGAAACTGATGTAACCAAAATTAATCAAGGAATAGATCATCAGTCTGGGGACTAGACATAAAATGCCAATGCCCACTATAGTTTCAGATCATTCTTCACACCAAAGCAAAGATAATGCGAATAACAGGAAATGGAATGGCAGATAAGAAATCAATCAAGAAATGGAATAGCAGGAAACTGAAATGTTCTTAAGCTAAATCATTCACTCAAACAACCATCAATCGAGGATACAGTAGCAATAACTCATTCCTTTGGATATTGATGCAATTGAAATCAAACTAGAAGAAGACAATCAATCTGGGAACGAGGAAGCAATAACCAATGTTCTCTATAGTTGATAGTCCTGCTTTAAAGCAATCAAAAGGAAATCGAAATTGAACTAAAGTTGTCATTGAAAGTAAACTAGGAAAACTCTTTAAAAGCAAACTCTTGCAATTAATCAACCAAACTGAACAGCGAACTAAATGGACAGCAAACTTATAATTAAAGGAATTAAACAACAAATCATATTTAATAAATCTGAACAACAAACTCTGATTAGTGGAATCGAATAACCAACAATCTGAAATGAAAAGCGAAGCTTTACATTTGAAATGAACAAAATAACAATATAAGTTGAAAAGGATAGTAATCTCTGTTATGATGGAAAAGAACAGCCACGCGATTCAATCTCAACTTGTGAAATAAAACAATTCCATAAAATATTCTAACATCACACTATAAAAACATGAAACTGTAAAATAATGCAATTCAAAAGAATAGGAAATAAATCAAACCATCACACAGCAGCAATTGTAAAGATATGATACACAGCAGCAACGTACTCCACCAGAGGCTGGGCCCTTAGCCGCCAGCGGATGCTGCTAGGCTACTTCAGAATGAAAAGAATGAACAACTGCCAAATCAGATATTAATCATTAAATGGTAAAATCATTACAACAGCAGCAACTTTGAGAGTTACAGCCTGAAACAATCCTTTCTTCCTCTTATCCTATCATGAATTCTTAATTCTAAATCTCTAATTCTAAATCCTCAATTCCATCATTTTTCCATCATTCGAATCACCCAAATAATCCCCATCTCTGATCTCTGTTCTGATTTAAATAAAGAGAGATTAGGGAGAAGTTACAATAAAGATAAGTACAACATGATTTCTATTACAAAATTGGTTTTCTTCTAACCAATTGATTAACAAGAAGATATATTTCCATCCAGCTTTCAACATGAGCAAGACGAATTTGGCTTTGTAGCTGAGATTTGGAGGACGGCCGCAACAACAAATCTGAGAAAATTATGCTCAAAGAACCCTGCATTTCTCTCTGTACAAGCCGAATTTTGGCAAACCGTTCTTCAACAAAGTTAATTGGGTCCGTTCTGGAAAAAACCCATGTTCCGGATTTTCCAGATTTTGCTTCATTTGCTTAGAATCTCAACCGCAAAATCGTCACTTCTTATTCCAGTGAATTTATGAGTTGGCACTTTTAATGATCAAATCTTCAATGTGGAAATTATCTTGGAGGCTAAAAATGGTGAATAATGTTACAAATGATTTATTAAAACCATCATTGATAAAATCATGCATAATCATCAATTTATTAGAAATAAAGGAGAATAAATAATATTCATTCATAGAAGCATAAATCATCATAAAATGGATTTATATAATAAATTATAATAAATGACATGATGAAGAATAATAGAAATGGGTGGAATAAGTGTTCAAAAGTGATAACAATAATGGCATATTAACGGCCCAACATACCCCCACACTCAATATGTTGCATGTCCTCATGAAATGAAAACTGAATATATTGCATGTCCTCATGCAACCCAAAGACAAAAACCCATGTGTTAACCAAACAATAAAAAATATGTTCATCTCAGCTCATGAAATGGATAGAACAAATGAATTCTTCCTTAATTAATGAATATTCAATTTTAGTAATCTTGATGAAGGAATAACAATTTTTACATTGACATTCAACTATATGTATATATGAAGTTGCAACAAAATATGATATAAGTAACAGCAAACTTCATTAACCATTTTCTCAAAAACTACAAACTAGCTTTTGTTGAAATTTGACAAGTAAATTTATAATATATGAATGCCTTTATGATCCAAAAATCAGACTGTTTTGATGCACGGATCATGAGATATAAACAAAATGGCTATAGGTGAGAGTGCATGATTTTTGAAATTTTATGAACCAATTTATCTTGAAATTATCTAGGTATGTATATTTTAATAGTATGTTTGTGTTTCCTAGAGATCACAAGAATGAGTTCATAGTTTTAAAAATATTATGTAAATCAATTTCTACAATGAAATTGTATGCCTTAAATGAGAAAGAAAATAGAAAACATCCATCATGCGTAGCAATTCCTCCCCCTCTCTGAAAAATTAGCATGCCCTCATGCGATGCTAGAAAACAAATAGAGGTGGTTGCTACCAGCTGTTGAATTCTATGCTTGGTGTAAAACAACATGGAAGAAGGGAGGTGTTGAGAAGGAATAAGAATAGCAATGGATGATAAAGAATATGAATAACATGGTTATAAGAAAGAAATGAATGAAAGCAACACTCCCCCAAACTGAAAGATGATATGTCATTGAAAAATGGGAAGTGGTACAGATGTGGAGTGAAGGATGATAAATAATGCTCAAAATGGATTTTTATGAAATTCTCCTAAATTCGTAATAAATCAGAAAATTATGTGATTTTACCTCAAGTTTTACCTCCAAAAATATGGAATGACATATATGGACTGGCATTTGTTGAAGATGATGTAGGTAGAGTTGGTGCTGAAAGTGATACAAAAGGTGGAATCCAGGTAAGCACATCATGTCTGAAGAATTGTTCACGTTCGCGAGCCTCTTCTGTTAAGTGCAATAGTTTGGTCATGCTATGAATAGAATTCTGCCCATACTTGTTTTTTTCCTGCAAAAAAAGCACTATTTGGCATACAATGTTCTTGAATCCATAGTGTTAGTTTTGAATAGCAACAGATAAGATGCATGCAAAAATTTCAATCAGAAAAACTTTTGTATACATGCAATACTGATATTTTGTCAAACCAACAAGTTATTGCAGAGTGCAGTAATCATGTCATATGCAATCCCATAATGCATACATTCCCCTCTCCAATTGAAAAAGGGATTTCATGACCATAAAGCCTATGAAAGGTGTTATGTTGATGGCAAGGCAAGGGAATGAACAATACAATAGTAGAGTACACATATCAATGATAGGACGACAAGAGTTATGGTTATAATGAGAGCAGAGTATGTAAAGATAGTTATGAATAAGAGATAGGACGCTTAGGATTGATTATAAGTTATGAAAAAGATAAAAAGAACAACAATATGCCAAAAAGATGCTTTACTGATAGTATGCTAGCTGAAAATGATGTGATTGATCATAAAACATGCATAGAGGTTCAAAATAGGGAAAAACAATTAAGGAAATAACTTCTCTGATAAAAAAGAAAAAATAAGAAAAGGGTATTATAGTAATAAGTGACGATAAGATATAACTTCAATACCATAAGCAGAGCCTCTGCTGCCAGCAGGCATCCATAGCCTCGGCAGGGTTGCTTTTTAACCCATATGAGTCAGAATCCTCAATTCATAACGAGAGAGTTTCAGTGTTGTTCTTATAGAAGAGACCAGTGCGCTGGCGTGGTAACTAGATAACCACACTGCCATTCACTGGGATGTAGCAGAAGTGATCAGGTCGGCTCGTGATGAGACCTCATGTTCCAAGGATAATCTGGTTATCCAGTGGATCATAACCCTGGTGTGGTGGCCATAATGGGAATGTCACTTTGTTACAGCCTTATGAACATGCTAGGCTGGTTCGTAATGAGACCCCCTATCCTCCATCTGCGAACAAAATTTTGTTGTTATTACACATTTTTGTGATAAAAAGAGGGAGGCTCAGTACTCCTTAAGAGCAGGGATGGTGGAAGAAGTTGAACATGCCAATAGAAAAAAAAATACCCATAATCTCATTTATTACAGACAGAGAAAATTATAACCAGGTAGGATGGAACCATCATGGTATTAAGATGATCAATTAGTATCATGTACAACAGAAACCAATGCAGTAAAGTAATATATAAATAATTGTGTCCCTTTTGAAAAGAATCTATCATCAAGGAGTTGTCCTGTTAAAGATCATAACGTGAATGATATTAACTCGCTTCAAAAGAATCCATAATTCTTGTCCTCATAAAAGTAGTGTACTTCATGCCATAAAAGGGAATCAATAAAATGTGGTTGAGATGAACTAAGAATAATTCCACAAGAGGAAGGAAGGGTTGCTCTCGAAAATACTCCCAAAGTGTTGCTCTTTTGAAGGAACAGCAAAAACACTCAAAAAAAGTGTTGTTCCTTGTAGGGAGCAACAAAGGAAATGCACACCAAAAAGCAAAAATACACATAAAAAAAGTGTGAAAATGCAAATGTCGTTCCTTTGGAAAAAGGAACAACAAAAACTAAAAGTGTCGTTCCTTTAGAAAATGAACAGCAAAAATGCAAGTGCCATTCCTTTGGAAAAGGAACAACAAAAATGAAAAGAGTCGTTCCTTTGGAAAAGGAACAGCAAAAACGCAAGTGTCGTTCCTTTGGAAAAGGAACAACAAAAATCAAAAGTGTCGCTCCTTTGGAAAAGGAACAGCAAAAATGCAAGTGCCGTTTCTTTGGAAAAGGAACAACAAAAAAAATGAAAAGTGACGTTCTTTTGGAAAGGAACAACAAAAACGCAAGTGTCGTTCCTTTGGAAAAGGAACAGCAAAAACACAAGTGTCGTTCCTTTGGAAAAGGAACAAAAAAATGAAAAGTGTCATTCCTTTGGAAAAGGAACATCAAAAATGAAAAGTGACGTTCCTTTGGAAAAGGAACAACAAAAACACAAGTGTCGTTCCTTTGGAAAAGGAACAACAAAAATGAAAAGTGTCATTCCTTTGGAAAAGGAACAGCAAAAATGCAAGTGTCGTTCCTCTGGAAAAGGAACGACAAAAATGAAAAGTTTCGTTCCTTTGGAAAAGGAACAACAAAACGTGAAAGGGCATAAGTGTTGTTCCATTCAGAAAGGAACAGCAAAATGAACAATCATAAAATGAAAACATGCAAAAAAACAAATTAGTTTTTCATGGCATTGATGATGAGGATGAGTTACACTTTGAATGAAGCAATACCTAAAACACAAAATATAAGAGAAATTAGAAAATAAACAACATGTTATTTAAAAACAATATGTAAATTAAGTTACAACAGCTATGATATTATGTAAAAAAAAAGATCTTTTTGAAAAATAATTTGGCAGCAGTGACAAGACATGAATCTTCAAATCGAAATCAATTCTTCATTTCTTCTATTATGAATCCGTTGGGTAATGACTTGGATGAAATTCCTTTGTTTCATTAAAATTTCTTTCAAAAATCACTCATCCATAAATTGACCTTCTTTATTTTCCCAAGACCTGCAAAAAACGAGTGTCTACCTGCAACAAAACATCAAATCATGGAGAAAGAGAGGTGATCAGGCTCCCCTAATCCAAGAATTATGCAAAAAACTAACAAGTAGTTACTCTATATAACAAATCCACAGATAAAATAACAAAGTAAAATTTATTTGTCACCTGCGAGAGAGAAGTGGTCGACCATACTAACCAGCGGTGTTTTAATCACAACTTCTTTGTTTTTCGTCCAAATTGAGTGATTCCGAAGCGAAATGAGAGCTAATTCAAAGGCGTATCTCCAATAGAAACAGGTTTTAAAAATTTAATGATATGATATGTCAATTTTAGTTAGAACAACCTGCATAACAGAGTCATTTTCGATTACCCAGCTCAAACCAACATTTAGTGTTTTAAGCATAGGTTTTTCGTTTGATGTCGGATTCAAATGAGTTAAATTGAAAATGAAAGTATATTCATTTATTTATCTCCAATAGAAATAGGTTTTGAAGACAAGAAGAATTGATAGGTCAAATACTTTAAGGAACAACGGAAAAGACAAAGTTTTAAGAGTGTTGATTTACGATAGACAGTCAGTATTTTGATCATAACTTCCCCATACGATATCAAAAATGAGTGATTACAATTGCATTGTAAACTAGATTAATAGAGAAATCTACCATAGTAACAGGTTTTAAAAATTCAAACATTTATGCCTCCAAAAACTGACTATCCCAACTCTGTTCCTGAGCTGCCCACTAGACACCCTGTCAATGTTTTGTTTCTAACTTTTTAGTTTCAAATCCAAATTGAGTGGTTAAAATTGAGTTAGATGTTGAAAATAATACTGAGAGGGGGGGGTGAATCAGTATTATCACATTTATAAAACTTTTCATTTCCAAACTCTGATTTATATATGCTACTTCCACAACTTCTTATGATTATGTTAATTGATCTTCAATGAGTGCTTTAGAACATTATCAACCATATTATCAGTTAACAAATGAAGTAACATAGAATAGATCATCACACATAAGGCACACACATGAACACCATGATATAAGGTGGAAACCCAATGCGGGAGAAAACCACCTGCTGCAAGTCATCTCAATCTTCTTTAATAAGAAAATCCTTTTACAATATTTTGTATTGGTGCAGTCTTATACTAACACGGGAGCTACAACCCCCTTTGCTCTTATACTAGCCGATCCATTTACTAGTACGCAGGCTGCTACCTACTACAATGCTCCAAAGATTTCCTTTAGCTCTTGTACTAGCTTAGATACTAGTACATAGGTGCTGACCTACAATCTTCTCTCCTCCAGGTACCACGTTTCATCAATTTTCAGACTGGATACACTGAAGCACAACACATAATCGGAAAGGCCACATTTCATCCAATTTTCATACTGGACCCAACAACAACATAAACAAGCTTCTGAATCACCCAAGCACTAGATCCATACATATACAAGTGAGTCATCAACCAGATCTAGTCCATCAGATCACATGAAGATAAGTCATTATGAACCCGATCCATTCATCTATCAAAAACTGAAACAAACTCTATCACTTCTCAGAATACTGTCATAATATCAGAAACCAGACATCACTTCAAAACCCAGAACACAGCAATGATAAACATGGATAGCTAAATATAATTCAAGAGAAGTACGCAGCTTCACCCATGTAATGCCTGCGTACAGTACAAACTATTCTCAACTGAGCACCTGTGTACCCACACACTGTGCTTCAAAGACTTTCTGCGTACCTACGCTCTGTGTCCAATGAACTGCCTGTGCACCTCCGCAGCTGCAGCGCTTCTGGTCCTGCGTATCTGCGCACCTGCGACGCTTTTGTGCCTGCGTATCTCCGCTCTTTTCTTTCACTGTATCTGCGTACCTTCGGGTATAGATAATTTCAAGACTTCAAGAATAACCCATACAGTCAGATCTACAGATCTAATCATGCGCCGAAGAGATCTCAATCCATCAGTAGATTCGCCTTATTTAGATCTAGACATTACTCCCAAGAGATCATAATATTTCAGATTTAGCTCTCATAAGATGTTCAACCCAAAAGCATACTCAAGCCAAATGATCTCCTTTGCTTTATATAGGCAAGCTCTTCCTCAAATCATGGATCAATACCACGGGCCAAAACCATAATAACACAATACCGTCGGCTAAATACCAAGGGTTAAACATAAGAAACCCCATGTGTGCTTTTCTCTGCCTTGAAGTGAGTGCACTAGGGTTACGCACCTCCTGAACAGGATAACTACGGGTATGTACGCACTTTATGTAACACCGGCCTGCGTATACGCACCTTCTGTAAGGTGTACCTGCGTACCGCTTATTTTCTTCAATATTTGATAGCTGATCATCAATCTCTACTGCTGACTTGAAGTACTGTGATCTATCACCTGAATGGGTTACCATCAAGGACAACACTTTAGCCATAATGCCAACAATCTCCCCCTTTGGACTTGAAGGCAAAGCTTACTTGTGAACTGTCATCTGATCCCTTTGTGTTGTCCGGTAACCCATGCACTCTGTCACATCTGATATTTCTTCTGAAGATTCATCTGAATGTATACAAGTGAGATGATCTTCTATGAGAGGGTTGCCATCAAGTACAACACATGCATCATAATGCCAACATTAGAAAGTATACATCAAGGGCTACCTAAGGTAGAAACAGGTTTTAAAAATATTCACTTTTGGTCCCTCAAAACATGACTGTCTCGACTGTTTTTCCAGAAATCTCATCAAGCCCGCAAGCCAAAAAATGATATTCAGCCATTTTTTCATATTGATGATAAAGATGAATATAAGTGTTTGTAGAATTGTTATTTCTATTATAAATCATCTACATACACAAACGAATTGAAACATTTATCATCGATGTTGATTTCAATAGCATGTTGCAACAAAAGAAACAACTAGTTTTACAAAAAAAAAAAACAAAATGCATTTATTTATTCCCTTATTTATTTTATTTTCTACACTAACCTATTTTGATTTGAAAAATGAATATGACTACGTATAGGAGTACTTCCAGTGGAACCATTTTCGAAATAGGGCTCCATGTATGCACATACCCAAATTTGAAAAATGCATGTTACTCGATATTAGGGTATGAGAAGCCAAGTTCCCTTCAAAAAATGGTATCAAAAATTGTTGAAGCATAGAGTGATGTTGCAAACAAATGATGGAGTGAAACCAATGTTCAATGTATCTGTTACTTTCTTGATTTCTCATATCTATCAGATCATGAAGTTCTTGAGCTTTTAAAATAGCTTGTTGATACATACTATAAGAAACCTCATTTTCTTCCATAGCTTCTACAATTTTTAAATTTGAAACATTCTGAATCTCTTTATAAGTTTTCTCTAATGGCGCATGTGAGATAGAATGGGTGGGAAGGGTGGGTAAATTGGGCAGTTCAACATTGTAAGCATGTTGTACTGGTTTATTATGGTGAGGGTGTGGAATTAGTTGAGCAGAAAAATGTGTAAGGAATGGAGCATTGTGATGATGTGATTGATTGGGTTGAGTGGATGAATTTGGTATGCAAGCAGGATGTTGTGGAAGAGCTGGTGGAGAATATGGAGAATGTGCTTGTGCTACAAGATGAGGGAGAGTAGTCATGCAATCATAAGGTGAACCATGCCAAACTTGTAGATAAGATTGGTTGTTATATTGAAATTGACATGGCTGCCCTAACACATTACTATTCCATAATGGATTATGCAAGTATGAAAATGGAGAAAAAGTGTTTTGAACCATACCTGTAGGCCTTGTTGCAGCTTTCCCATCTCTTTGATATGCCACTTCCATCCTAGATAAGGAAGAGTGAGTATCTATGAGATGCTCCTTTCGGTCATGAGGGCAAAACACTTCATCAAATTCTTCATTTTTATGAACCT
Source organism: Pinus tabuliformis (assembly GCA_031772625.1). NCBI lineage: Eukaryota > Viridiplantae > Streptophyta > Pinopsida > Pinales > Pinaceae > Pinus > Pinus tabuliformis. Next base: position 928,694,263 of record CM062811.1, on the reverse strand, counting down.
GCAAAACGTCCAATTTTTCATTTAGAGAGCTAATAAAATCAACTTTAAAATTTTCAAATAAAGCATTGATTTCAGCTCTTATGTCTCCTATTCTTGTAGCAGATTTGGAAAAGAAAGAACAAACATCTCTAGAATTCTTACCAGCCTTGGAGATTCCTCTTGAATACCTTATGCACAATTCACAAACATCATCATATGATAACTGAAAAACATCACCTTTTCCTATCAGATTTAAGAGTTCTAAAATTCATCTTTGATTCCTTTAAGAAGGAGTGTTTTTAAGATCTCTTTTTCCAAATTCTTATGCTTTGATTTTTGAAGGTTATAATGAAATCGATCTACATAATCCTCCAAACTTTCATCTTCCCCTTGTATCATACCGAAAATATCTTCATTGGATTTGCAATAGTCTTGGTACTTCTTCAAGAATATGTTCTTCATGTCCTTCCATGTTTGGATGCAGCTCCCACCTAGGCTCAGGAACCATCGGAGAGCTACTCCTTTCAGAGTAAGAGGAAACACTTTCAACCTTTGATCGTTAGTACAAAATCATATCCTCTACAAAGTATCTCAAACTCAAATAAGAATGTATCTGGATCTTCATTTGTCAAGCCATGAAAATTTGGTAGAGAAGATGGGGGAATTATGTGCATTTCTGTCACTCCTCCTAGATCTTTGATAGGAAATTCAAAAGTAGAAATGTGAGCCATTTCTTACCATAACAGAAGTTGTTTTTCATGTGTTTCTTCGGAGCTCCTTCTTCAAATGTTCCTGTCAATCAGTTAGTGAAATGGGTGGTGCTTACATCACCACTTGAGAGAAATCATGAGATTTGTTTTTCAAAATTTTTATTTTTCTCTTTTAATTCATTCACACAAAAATTCAAACATCTATTTCTACCCAACAAAGCAACAACAAATATGTTAGGAAAGCGGACAATGGAGTAGGGCTTTTACATGCTCCGCACGCAGGTTCTTACCTTCCGTTTTTAAGATCCAACTCTTCCCTAGCAGGCACTCATCAGATTCACACTACTCTTTAGAAATGGCTACACTCTCCCCGGCAATGGCGCCAAAATGTGGAGCGATAAAAAGGTGCCTTTTTAACTCCTAATTACCTTCACATTAATTATCAACCCAGGGACAAATTTTTATTTCAAGAGTGTACTTAGTCTGAGGCGGTTATTTACTCAAGAGTAATGTTTTGCAGCATAGTGATCAAAATCCAAAAGTAAATGAAAGCTGGAAATAAAATCTACTTACAACAAAGCACTTTAAGACTTAAATCATGCATTCGGAAAAATAAGCAATGTATCAGTCAAGGGTCCAGTAGCAATAACTCATCCCTTTGGAAACTGATGTAACCAAAAGTAATCAAGGAACAGATCATCAATCTGGAGACTAGACAGAAAATGTCAATGCCCACTACAGTTTCAGATCATTCTTCACACCAGATCAAAGATAATGCGAATAAGAGGAAATGGAACGACAGATAAGAAATCAATCAAGAAATGGAATGGAAAGAAACTGAAATGTTCTTAAACTAAATCATTCACTCAAACAACCATGAATCGAGGATACAGTAGCAATAACTCATTCCTCTAGATATTGATGCAATTGAAATCAAACCAGAACAAGACAATCAATCTGGGAACGAGGAAGCAATAACCAATGTTCTCTAGAGTTGACAGTCTTGCTTTAAAGCAATCAAAAGGAAATCTAAATTGAACTAAATCTGTCATTGAAAATAACTAGGAAAACTCTTTAAAAGAAAACTCTTGCAATTAATCAACCAAACTGAACAGCGAAGTAAATGGACAACAAACTTATAATTAAAGGAATTAAACAACAAATCACATTTAATAAATCTGAACAGCAAACTCTGATTAGTGGAATCGAATAACCAACAATCTGAAATGAACATCAAAGCTTTACATTTGAAATGAACAACATAACAATATAATTTGAAAAGGATAGTAATCTCTGTTATGATGGAAATAACAGCCACGCGATTCAATCTCAACTTGTGCAATAAAACAATTCCATAAAATATTCTACCAACACACTATAAAAACATGAAACTGTAAATAATGCAATTCAAAAGAATAGGAAATAAATCAAACCATCACATAGCAACAATTTTAAAGATATGGTACACAGCAGCAGCGTGCTCCACCAGAGGCTGGGCCCTTAGCCGCCAGCGGATGCTGCTGGGCTACTTCAGAATGAAAGGAATGAACAACTCCCAAATTAGGTATTAATCATTAAATGGTAAAATCATTACAACAACAACAGCTTTGAGACTTACAGCCTGAAACAATCCTTTCTTCCTCCTATCCTGTCATGAATTCTTAATTCTAATTCTAAATCCTCAATTCCATCATTTTTCCATCATTCGAATCCCCCAAATCATCCCCATCTCTGATCTTTGTTCTGATTTAAATAAAGAGAGATCAGAGAGAAGTTACAATAAAGATAAGTACAACATGATTTCTACTACAAAATTGGTTTGATTCTAACCAATTGATCAACAAGAAGATATATTTCCATCCAGCTTTCAACCAGATCAAGACGAATTTGGCTTTGCAGCTGAGATTTGGAGGACGGCCGCAACAACAAATCTGAGAAAATTATGCTCAAAGAACCATGTGTTTCTCTCAGTACAAGCTGAATTTGGGCAAACCGTCCTTCACTAAAGTTAATTGGGTCCGTTCTGGACAAAACCCATGTTCCGGATTTTCCAGATTCTGCTTCATTTGCTCAGAATATCAACCGCAAAATCGTCACTTCTTATTCCAACGAATTTCTGAGTTGGCACTTTTAATGATCAAATCTTCAATCTGGAAATTATCTTGAAGGCTAAAAATGGTGAATAATGTTACAACTGATTTATTAAAACTATCATTGATAAAATCATGCATAATCATCAATTTATTAGAAATAAAGGAGAATAAATAATATTCATTCATAGAAGCATAAATCATAATAAAATGGATTTATATAATAAATTATAATAAATGACATGATGAAGAATAATAGAAATGGGTGGAATAAGTGTTCAAAAGTGATAATAATAATGGCATATTAACGACCCAACACCATATATATGGTGGTGGGTGGTCAAACCCCGCCACCATTGGAACTAGATACGGTAAAACCTAACCAAAAACGACATATTGTGCTTAATTGACCATTTTCCAAAAAAATAATTAAATTATCATGTATTAATATGAAACTGTTACAAAAAAACATCAAACTCGCTATATAATAAGGTTGGAGGTCAGCAGGATTTGAAGCCTCGACCTCCCAATCTCAAGCACAATGCCTAACCAATCTGCCAAGGGTGATGGGTTTTTAAAGAGTGCCACCCATCCTCCTTATAAGCTTTGGTTTTGCTATTTGACGGGGAAGAGAGAGAATAGATGACAGAGGCCAATCCAATAGTGGCATAAATCTGATCTAGGTAAACCATGAGTGGGAAAGAGAATGGAACTATGATTTGTAGTGTCGAGGCAGAACTATGCTGGCACGCTTTTCGAGACATAATTTTTGCAAAGAATCTTAAGATGCTGAAAAAATTCCATGGAAGGTAAAAATTCACATTGTCATAATGTTATCAATTTTAGAGTAATTTTTCTTAGATTTTCATAGGGAACACGATGTTGAATTCAAATATTCTATTTGAGAAAAAAAATTGCAGCTACTAAGCGATAGAGAATCTCTCAAGAGTCTTGAAGAAACTTAGATTCTCTTGGAGGCTGAAATTCGCCAGAGTTAGAATGCAGCCAAATCTATGCTCAAAAATCTCAGAATTCCACAATGATCACAATGGTGAGATCAAATTTTCCATTTGAAGAGAATATCTCTAGTTAGCACATGGAGCAAAACCTTTGGAGAATCATGGGGCATCTAAAAGATTCCCAAAGGCCCAGATTTTGACAGTGTCAGAATTTCACAAATGGATGGTCAATTTACATTACGCGACGCCAAAGCTTCAGTGGTGCAGTCAGTTTTTGTGGTTGAGCCTTTCATTTTTCAACCAATTTCAGAAGTGAAGGTATATGAAGCAATCGTGTTATGTTTCCTTTCATTATTTCTAAGAAGATGTATTATTTTTGAGATCCCTATTTGATACTTTGTGGAGGGATCATTATTTCCAGATTATGTGAGATTTAATTAGCTTGTCATTCTATGTATTATTGTTGAGCTCCCTATGTAACTATGTCGAGGGGATACTCATTGCCACATTATGTGAGACCTTGTTAGTTTTTCATGTTGAAGGAAGCCCATTTTGAATGAGAGTTCTCACAGGGAGAACATCTCATGGAGTGAAAAGCCACTCTTGTTGAGGGTGTATGACATTTTTATGACAAAGAGTCTTCCATTTACATCATCATCTTTTGTAGCGTTATATGAAGCGGCCTACACTATCTTGACACCGGCCCCAGAGACATATCCCACACTAGGTGAACTCTATTATCAAATGTATCGTTTCTATGATTTGCTAATCGTTTTCATTTTTCCTCATGTTTAAGCATGAACATGTGGTTTTTTTATGGTCTTTTAAATGCCATTCGAACAACATCACATAAGTCAAAGATCTTGGATAATTCTGGTACATGAAGAAGTCCCTGATGAATTTTTGTATCAGTGTGGTCTTATCAATAATGTGAATTGCGAGTGTGAACAATTGAACATTAAACAGTGGAGGATGACAAAGAAATGTATGAGGCCTTGCTCTGGACGTCCAAAATGGTGGACATAATGTATGAAGCTTATGAGGAATGGGAGAAAGAGAGAGTAGAGAATGATGCTCCATCAACACCTTCCAATGAACAATCATCGCCTTCATCATATTCTCATCATTCAAATGAGGATATCAATAAGATACTTGAAGAAGATAACACTAAATTTAAAATGCTTCTATGAGAATAGAAAGAGGAAAAGTAACGATTGTAGCTTCATTTGTGATCCATGGAAGAGGCCTTGGAAGGATTGAAGTGGAATGACTAGAGTCTTCAAGCATAGCATACTGAATTAAGGAGACTTCTAAAATAAGAGAAAGAGGAGAAGCAGAGGCTGCAACTTCAACTACAAGCCATGCCAGAGGCCTTGGAGAAGTTGGAGAGAAGCAAAGGCTTAGAGAATCCCTCATCACCTATTTCAAAATTGACAACTGAGGTAAACAATGTTAATTTTTCTTTAGTTTCATCTGCACATGATGTTATTTTTGTTGGAAATGTGGAGGTGCCAATTACAGTAACTACCATGAGACTCCTTACCAAGATGATGTACAAAGGAGGAGGACTTAGTGTTAATGTCCAATGCATGACTCAACCATTGGAGGTCGTGAAAGTACCTTGATTTTCTGGTTCGGGATACACCGAAGGATAAATCTCAAAGGTGTCAAAAGCTTCCAAGACATTGATGAAACCATTGAGGAAAGAGAATGATGGGAACACATCACCATCATCCCATGGCAGTGCACATTGCATAGGAAGAGCTGAGGCAAGATGTCATCACCATAATTGCACAAGAGATAGCTAGGAAAGGTATAACAAGTCTTAGTATTCTAAAGTTAATTTTCATTACAAGCTTGTTAATGATGAACATAAATCATGGAATAAAAAAAAAAGAAATTAGCTTTTATGGTTTACATAACCATGTGTTTTTTGAGTGCTTGAAGAGACTGGCAGTAGGAAAGAGTATGAGGCATGAAAGGCCTTCTCCACAGTAGGGAAGGAAGTAGATCTAGAGGAAGAAGACATTCTGTAGTCATTGCAACATAGGTGTTCATGAAAGAGCCAATGTTGGAGGCTCCATCTAGAGCAACCTCAACAGGACAAAATTCCTATGCAGAAACCAAATAGTGAAAATGTTCATCAAGAAAATCTACCACATTCTTTGTGGTTCACTTTGTTGAATAAGAAATTGTTTTTCTAGATTGGGTAGCTTATCATGGCCTCACTTTGTAAATCATGTGTTACATTTTAAACTGTAAAAATGATTATGTGTTTTCCATCACTTGTTGAAGAAACAATGATGTTTTGGCCTTGTATTTATAGTTGGGGCATTGTTTCCATTTTGATGTAAACTTGACCACAGAGTATGTGTTATAAACACATGACAAGTATGGGATGCCTGCGTAATAATTATTCATGTAGTTAAGCACGTAATTTGAAAAATATTGTACTACAAGTTTGCAGAGCATGCAAGTGTTGGCTCGTTTCTTATGGATTCGAAAGTCAAAGGTGAAGGAGAAAGAATGGTGACCTATCAGGACACTTGCGGTGTAGAAAATGTACACAAAAGTTGTCGATTATGTTCATGATTTTAGAGGACCAAAATATCGTCAGTGGGGAGGAATGATACAGGTGGCTATAGACACACTTAGAGGTCAAAGAGGACTTATAATAGCTCAAAATTAAAAGTGGTTAGATTTCTCTCGAACTAGGATCAGGTTGTAGTGCTCATCGCCTTAATTCCAATGATGTGAACAAAACACAAATCCAAGTTTGTATGAAGAAGATAAAGCTGGTCAATGTTGGACAAGTGATAGGTTTAATGATCCTATGAATTCACAAAGATCTATGAATGCAATCTGGCCATTGGAATGGTAGAATTTTTGAACCCTTAATTTTCCTAATAAACCTTATTGTCAACCAAAAAAAAAAAAAATGATATATTATATATAAAACAAAAAAAAAAAACAAAAAAATGGTGCAGTGGCGGGCCACAAACATTGCCACCCCAATGGTCCTCATACCATATATATGGTGGCGGGTGGTCAAACCCTACCACCACCAGAACCAAATATAGTAAAATCTAACCAACAATGATGTATTGTATTTAACTGACCATTTTCGAGAAAAATGTTAAATGATCGTGTATTAATGAAACAAAAAGATATCAAACTCGCACTATATACTAAGGTTGGTGGTCGGTAGGATTTGAACCCCCAACCTCCCTGCATCAAACAAAATGCCTAACCAATCCACCGAGGGTAGGTGCTTTGTAAAGTTTGCCACCTAACTCCTTTATAAGCTTTGGTTTTTCCATTCGACGGGGGAGAGAGAAAATAGACAGAGGCGAAGCCAATGGTGGAGGAATTCTTATCTGGCAGAACCATGAGTGGGACAGAGAATAGAACCATGATTTTAAGGGGTCAGGTGGAACTATGTTGGTACACTTTTCGAGACATATTTTTTGTAGATAACCTTGAGATGCTAAAAATATTCCGTAGGAGGTAAACTTTCACATTGTGAAAATGTTATCAGGTTTACAATAATTTTTCTCATATTTTCGTAGGGAGCATGACGGTGAATTCATATTTGATATCTAAACATCACAATTGTAAGCTCCCCTTAGCAGGGAATCTCTGAAGAATCTTGAGGAATCTTCAAATTCCCTTGGAGGTTGAAATTCGCTAGAGTAAGAATATAGCCAACCTTACACTCAAAAGTCTTAGAATTCCACAAGGATTTCAATGGTGAGATTAGATTTTACATTTCAAGGGAATCTCTCCAGTCAGTGCATGGAGAAAAATCTTTAGGGAATCATGGGGAATTTAAAAGATTCCTGAAGGCCCAGATTTTACAGTGTCAAAGTTTGACGAATGGATAGTCGATTTTACACTACTTGACGCCAAAAATTTATTGGTGCAATCAGTGTCAGTAATTGAGTTTTTCATTTGTTGGCCAACTCCAAAAGTGAAGGTACATGAAAGAGTCATGTTATGTTTCCTTTCATTATTGTTGAGATGATGTATTATTCTTGAGATCCCTGTTTGATACTATGTCAAGGGATCATTATTGCCACATTATGTGAGATGTCATTAGCGTGTCATGCTATGTATTGTTGCTGGGATCCCTCTGTAACTATGTTGAGGGAAAACTCATTGCCACATTATATGAGATCTTTTTAGTTTTTCATGTTGAAGGAAGCCCATTTTGAGTAAGAGTTCCTGTAGGGAGAGCATCTTGTGGAGAGACAAGCCACTATTTTTGAAGGCATATGAACTTGTTATGAAAAATAATATTCCATTTACATCATCACCTTTGCTAGCATTATATGAAGATGTCTCCACTATCTTGACACTGGGCCCAGAGATGTATCCCACACTAGGTGAACTTTGTTATCAAATGTATCGTGTTCTTGATTTGTTTATCGTTGTCATGTTTCCTCTTGTTTAAGCATGCACATGTATTATTTTATTCTCTTTTAACTTAAATTCTAACAACATCATAGAAATAAAAGATCTTTGATAATTTCGGTAGACGAAGAAATACTGGATCACCATCTCTCTCCCCCTCCATCTCCATCTCTCTTTACCTACCTCTCTTCACTCTCTCACATTCTCTCTCTCTTCCTTCCTCTCTCTCCCTTTCTTTCCCACTCTCTCTCTCTCTCTCTCTCTCTCTCTCTCTCTCTCTCTCTCCCTTTATTTCCCACTCTCTCTCTCTCTCTCTCTCTCTCTTCACCTTCCAACTCCGTTACTATATGCCTATCTCTCTCTCTTTCACTCCCATTCTCTCCATCTCTCCTTATTTTCCACTTTATCTAACCCCCAAACATGCACATTCTCTCTCCATATCTCCCTTTTCATTCCATCTCTCTCTACACTTCTCATTCACTATCTATTTGTTCTACCATACCTCTCTCCCCCTCCAACTTCGTCTCTCTATCCCTCCCCCTCTCCTCCTCTCTCTCAAGTCCTCTCTCTTTTTTTCTCTCCTGCCCACCTCTCTCTTGCCCCATATCTCTCTCTCTATTTCTCTCTCTCTCTCTCTGTCCCCTACAATCCTCTCTCTTGCCCCATTACTCTCTCCCTCTCTCTCAATCCTCTATCTTGTATTTCCTCTCTCTCCCTTTCTCTCTTGCCTCCACCAATATGCCCCTTTCTCTCTCTCTCTCTCTCTATCCAACTACATTACTATATCCCTTCCTTTTTCTTTCTCTCTCCTTCTCTCCCCCTTGTATCCATCTCTCCTTCTATTTCTCTTTATCTCAACCCTAAACATAGACAGTCTCTCTCCATCTCTCCCTTGTCACTCCTCTCTCCATTTATTGCTCTTTATGTATTTCTTCTACCCTACTTCTCACCCCCTCCAAATCCATCTCTCTACCCCTCCTTCTATCTATTATCGGGAAAACTAGTGTCTATACAGAACTGCTAGTCCCACTAAGGGTGATAGCTACCTTAGAAACAAACACGCTAAAACCACTTTCATTTTCCGTTATGGTAAATAGATGAGAGAAGAATAAAGGAGACCAACTTCAGTCCTGCGCTTGGTTCCTTGCTTGATTCCTTTCCCTTCTGATAGTCCTTTGCTACTTGCTTCCTTGTATACCCAGCTTGAAAGAGTACCTGTAGAATCAAAGCAGCATAATACTATACAAGAACATAGATCTATTATCATAAGCAATATATGATCAAATGTATATTAACCACACAAATGCATAAAACATCAATCACACAAGAATGTGGAGGAAAACTTGAATAGCTTTATTAATAATCAAGAAAGAGCAAAGAGGATTACAACCAATTGTTTTGACCCAGCATCATCCTCTCAGCAAGAAGCCCTTCTTCACCTCGTGAAAAGCTTAGACCACCCAACACTATGATATTGCACCAAGAAACCAAAATCACTTCCTTACAAGATACAAAATTCCAGCCTCTGGATCTCTGGGATGAGGGATCCATATACAGATGTTTGCAAGGGGGTGAGTCAGCTTTTGAGATTTTATTAGTGTCTTCTCTCTCATAGTTCTTGATTCCACTTGGAGATTGATGGTCTCTTACTCATCCCTGGTCAAATTCAGAGAGGCAAGTGTCACAGGACAAGTTTCTGGAAGATTCCATGCTCCTCCACCTTGCGGATTGACCCTGCCATTTGTCCCTTGTCGCCCATCGCACCCCATAGAAGGGTTTTTTGACATGCATTGCACCTACTGTGTGTGTTTAGGTGGGATGCAACACACTTTGCCTATGGAGCAGGTGAAATGGTCCAGTTTTGACCAGTTCTGAGTAGATTTTCATGGAGAACTTCTGGGAGAAGATGTAATCAGTTGACCTTGTTCTTTTAGGGGTCGAAACAACACTTTTAGGGACTTAAGAGCCCTTAGTTTATGGACATTTATGATTCGGGTTTCAGTGCCCAAAAATATCTATAACAGTTGCCCCCTAAAGCATGAGGTCATTAATTTGTTGATGTCGAGTGAGATGCTTTATCATGAGGATCTGAAGTTCTTTCAAGCTGGAAGGAGACCTGTAATAAGATACAATACAATAAATTATCTTCATAATTTTTTCATGACCTAACCGAGGCGGGCATTCCCATTCTCAGCTTTATAAATTCATTTTCATGTACATGACACAAACAATCGTCTAAGTGTAGACTGATGATTCTTGTAGAGCCATCATCCCTTAGATTGGATGATTATCTATGCAGCAATGATGTACATTTGATGTCTTTATTTTATTGAATATATATCACAGCCCGGATGGATGAAACTAGATCCGGGGTCTTCAATCTCGTTCGATCTTCACTCAAAGTACAAGTCGATCCATGTGAGAGATGTTCTGGAGTCGAACATGGAAAGACATCGCCTGATTACCAGCCAATGATGTAAGTTGTTAACAGGCACGAGAGGAATCACCGATAATGATGATGACCCTCAAGGTACTACAGTACAATTCACGTGGTGTGAATAAAGGACTTGCCGTCAAACACCACCCAAAATCTTTCGGTTGAAGGCCATTGATGTAAACCTGTCGCCGGAAGTGAGAAACTTTCCATTGAGGCATGCAAGCTTCAAAGTACTCAAAGGGTTGTTCCTAGATCGACTTCTTGGATAATGAGCTGATGTCGACAAGAAGTGATCCGTCATAGGAGGGCCTTAGGGAATCCCACATCAATGACACGGAATGGAGAAAATGATTTTAATGGAGGTAAAAACGATCTGGTGATATAAGGGTCAAGGTGGCAGTTATGAAAGAATGGAGCGTAAATGTATTGCAGTGGGTGAGACACAGGTGAATTCTTTGAGCGACTTCTCTTAAACATATTGGCAACACTGACATGATGGATTGGTAGCATTACCCCAAATGTGAATGGTGTGACGGAACCATGGTGATGTGACCAGTGAATGGAACAACCCAACCCGACTCGGATGTGGAGCGAAAGTGTCATGTTCAAGAGCGACTTGCTACCAAAAAAGTTTCTTCATGTTTTCTTCCCAATTTTTCCCCAGTCATTGCTGACCAGTGCCTCTTTATTTTTGTCAAGCTTGAGGAGGATAACATATGCTTGTTCTATAATTTTCCCTTCGAGCAAACCCATCGCTATGTTTTAACGAGCCTAGCGATAGTGAAACCCGTTCTTGTCTGTTATGGACAAGTTTGACGCTATTAGGTTTTAACGAGTTTAACGAGAAAGATAACTCAATCCTTTTCAATTTTAGAGAGTCTGAAAAGGGCGTAAAGGAAACTCCAAAAATCCTTTTTCTTCATCTAATCCCTTAAGTCCGAAAAAGTATAAAATAATACAGAAGGGATGAATTTTCTGTACTTTTAACAAGCCGAACAAAACAAGTGCTCGATATTTTTGTGTAATGATCCCTCAGGTCCAAAGAGATTAAAATCTAAAGGAGGGATAGCACTTCCGATCAATTTAATGAGCTGGAGAGGCCAATGGCTCGGCAATCTTTTCATATTTTACGAGTCAGTTGAAAAGAGCTTAAAGGAGACTCGTCTTTGAGGAACGAGTGATAAATTCGGGTAGCAGCTGATTCCAGGTAAGGTTCGGAATTTTCCAATCACGACAGCGTTAAAAGGATGGCTAACAGGATCACTCTTCGTAGTTGTTCCTTAAAAGGGGTAAACAATCAAATGGAGGTGAATGATCGGCCAATACAGAGTGGAGGTGATGATGAGAACACGACCAAGGATTTAAAGGCTGAAGTACTACATTCACGATGGTTATTTACCTGTTCATTTTTTAATGAGCTTAAACACGGGGAGAAACACTTGCTCATGACTTATGTTTATTTTTTAAGGAGCTTGAACTATGCGCTAAAACTGCTCGATTAATCCAGTCATATAATAAGGATGTCTCATCTAAGATGCCATTTTTATGGAGCTTGCACCTTACAAAATTTTGCTCTCGAGCCTCTTGCATGCAAGCTAGGAGTGACCAACTATTGTTTATGGGGTTAGCTAACCACTAAAGTCAGGTAGGAAACTCTCTCCTTTACTCCGTCGACGCCTTTTGGAACAAAAGGCCCTCTGCGAAACGAATGGTCGGTCCGACCACTCACCTAACTTAAGCAGTTATAGTTAGTGAATGTATGAGGTTAGCGTTACGCTGGTCTCTTTTCACTTGCTTACAAGAGGTTTGCATGCCCCCAGGTATAGAATAGAGTTTCGAGGTTACCCCTCAATTTGCAGACAAAACATTTGTTCTATCGGGAAAGGCCTACCTCTTTCAGGTTACCAAAGATGGTTCTATCTGTGTTACAAACAAAACACTTCTTTGGCGATGTCTACCGAAATAGACAAAGGTGAGTGGCGCAGATGCCTCCACTCACATAACTTTGATGAGGGAATCTTATTCTAGTCTCATCCCCATTTTCCAAAACAGACGGGTGTGCTAGACTAGTCATATATCCCTCGTGGAAACCTATCCTATACCTGAAGTTTCCCTGCTGAAGCAGACCGGGGTGCATGCCCCCTGGGTTTCAGTCATATCCTCCAAATCACTCGCGCTCATCAGGAGGATGGACTGGGGATTGATGGGACATTCCTTGCATGAGAAGACCATTCAGGGATGGTATACGACTATTTGTTATGTGTGAACCGGGAAATGAAAGCTAGTATACGAGCTTGACCACTCTTCCTTCGTGCAAAAAACACATTACTCTAAAGAGTGATGAGACAATGGCTCCCATGAAATAAATATAGTCTCGTCCAAGGAGTAGATTATAATCCAGGGGTCCTTGGACTACCATTACGTTCATGTCAACAGTTTTCCCTCTCAATGTTATGGGCACATTGGGAAGGATCCCTAACGGTCGACTGGTTCCTTTGTCAAATCCTGTTAGATTTCTCATTTCAGGCAAAAGCGATGGCGAACCAAGTGCTTTCCAAGAAAATGAGGAAAGGATACTCACAAAAACCCCTTCATCTATGATGGTAACGGCCATGACCATTCTATATATTTGAGCAATGATTCGAAATGGTACACTAGCCGGTAAACAGGGTCTGCCTAGTAGATTCCAGTCAAAGGAAACAACCAGGTTTGCTTGGAGGTGGGACCGAATAGACGGCCGGATATGATTTTGACAAACTTCCTTCCTACGGTAAAGGAACAAGTAGACTTCCCCCATGTTCGTCGGAGTCTGTGCTTACGAAAATAATTTGGACGATGTCATCCTTGTTCTCTTCAGTGACTGTATCATCTGAAGATGGATCCTCTGAAGGCAAGACCGGGTCAACTGCCGCCTCGACCTTCTGACTTTCGTCTGGTGTGGATTTAGATGGTTTATCTTCAATGATAGACACTTCGGCTGACCACAAGGACGTGTCAGCCGGATTTTCGACTAGTGACGGACTCGGCAAGAGTTTCTTATATCCAAAAGGAAGCCGTAACGGTGAAACCGGATGGTCGTCCAAAACTCTTTTAGCCTCATCTAAGAAGGGACAACAGCGGATGACGTGGTCGCCTTCACACAGTTTACAAGGAAATTTACACTTTCCTTTTTGCCCAGGGGCTTCACATTCACTAGTTGACGGTGTACTTTCAACATGATCACCAGAGGTTGATGACACCGGATTGTGAAAACGAGGAGACCAGTCCCTTAAGATCCGAGAGATGCAAGGAAAATCTCGTTGATAGTGGTCTCCTTTGCAAATGACACATGGCGATCTAGGCCTGGTCGGTGCGGTGTGTGGATTTTCACTAGATGATGCTTGGTTGCCCCTTTTTTCCTTTGGCTCCTTCTTCTTCTTCTCTTTCTTCTTCTTTTCCTTCTTCTTCTCAGGTACTTGATTTTTGGCTTTACCAGCTTCATCAAGCGAAGAGGAAGGAGGAGAAGAATTGGATGAAGTAGAGGGTTGGGGGGTAACCCTGGAATCGTCTAGTTACTGACTCGATTGTTCAGGAATCGTGGTGTTCTAAATGACAGAGGTTGAGAAGAGCCATATGGGTAAGCCGTTTGTCAATCCTGGAAGCGACAATGTGGCCATATGGGGTGCACCAAAATCTCCCCAAGAGGAGAAGGGACTAGGATTTCCTCCAAGGGGAACTCCTTGGTTGGTGGACTCCATTTTCCTCAACCTAAGACCAACGTAGGAAAGGTGATAATTATTTCATTTAAAATAAATTTTAGATGCTTTGAGACAACTTGTTTTTTCAATTTTTAGGAGGCGAGAAAAAACAAAATATGACTCTAGTCACCTTCGATTTTTAATGAGCCTGAAGTGACAACTGCTCAGACGGACCTTTTCCGTTAAGGAGTCTGAAAAGGAATGAAAGGGACTACTCTGGAAATCTAGACAGAGGGATTACCAAACCAATCGCAAAACTGCCGAATACTTTTTACCGTACGGCAGTCAATCTTCCCAAATGCTGTGTTCAGTGCATTGCGATCGATATGGAGGCAGACACGGCTTCCTGTGGATAAAGGATAAAGCCTATTGTGGTCTCCCAATATATACTCGACGGTACGTGGGAGCACAAGTCCATATTGGCACTTGTCATCTCAAAGTGGAGGAATCACCCAACCAACAATGAAAGCAACAGTTACCACGTTTTACGATGCCGGAACACGTCTCTAGCCTATACTTCTTGTTATAGAAATTTTTGTGCCTTACAGCATTGAGCATGAAATGTCCATAATCTAAGGGATCCAAAGTCCCTAAACATGTTGTTCCTACCCCTAGAGGAACAAGGCTAACAAACCACAGTAATTCACAAAAGTTCTCCACCTGAAACTGCTAAAAAACAAGTCAATTCAGGATCATGTCAACTGCTCCACTGACCATCTGCGCTGAATGTCAATGGCTCCACTAGCTACCTGCGTTGAATGTCAACTCCAACACTGGCTACCTGCGCTGAGCGAGATTGGACAAGTGGCAGACTCATTCCTCAAGGTGTCAGAACCCAGGAAGCTTCCAAAATGACACTTGCCTCAGGGAATTCGGCTGGTGATGAGTAAGAGGTTCAAAATCTCCAAGTGGAAGCAAGAACCTCCAAGTGGACTCAAGAACTGACAGAGGGAGAGGACACTAGTCAGATCTCAAGCTGACTCATCCTCTCTCCAAACATCTATATATGGATCTCTCCTCCATGAGATCTAGAGGCTGGAATTTTATTATTGCAAAGAATTGATGTTGGTTTGAGACTGGAATCATTGGGTGCTTAATGCTTTGAAGGGGCTGAAGATAGGAATTCCATTTGCTGGGAAGGAGATGCTGGATTGGAGCCCTCTGGGTTGTATCTCTTCCTGAACCTTGTTATTCATCAATAAAGCTATCTTGGTTTCTCCTATATGCTGATGTATTTTGATGTATAAATGTATTAGTGTATTTGGTTTATTTCTAATCCTAAACTAGTTATGAATGTGAACATCTGTCTTTGTGTAGTGTTCTTCTCTTGTCTCAAGTAGCTGTTCTCTTGTGATCTTACAGGAAGTTGTAACTGGATAAGCAAGAAGGCAAGTAGCTGTGAACACCCAAAGAGAAGGGAGATTGGATAGAGGGACAAATGGAAGACACCGGTAGGTCTATTGATCTCTCTTCTTTCACATTTCATAAAGAAAGAAACCAGTGTAGCTGTACTCGTTTGTTGCTAAGGCACTGTCACACCTTAGGTGGATAGGATCGTCCTGCATAGGCATTTTTCCCCACAACAAATTGGCGACTCCGCTGGGGAAGAATTTGTTTAGTCATTTTGTTTGTGTTTCTATCATTTGTTTGCATCATAGACTTGACAGCAACAGTCAAACTGCATCTTTCCCGGATGCAAAGTAGAAAGTTGCTGCTTTGATCCAATTGCTGGACTTGTCTATGATCTAAACAATGGATCCACGAATGATTTGATGATCCTTGTGATAGATCTTAGTAGCTTTCAAAGCATCCCTTTGAATATACCTTGCTTGTGTTTTTGATTTGGCCTGAAACTGTTGATTTTTGAGCAATTTGTGACCCAGAACCCAGGAGAAACGAGAGTTTCTCCTTCAGTGAAACTGCTGTGAAGGCAGTCTGCATTTCAACGCAGGTCCCGTGAAGGCTACCTGCGCTGAATGTCAAGTCCTCAGTGTTGAGGTTGCACTGAACCAGTTTGGCCTTGTGCAACTAGGGTTCTCTGCTCTCTGTTTCCCTGTTTTGATCTCTATTTTTTTGCAGCATTTAACCAACATAGGTACCAGTCAGATAACTCCTTTTCTTTGCTTAGATTCCGCCTCCTTTTGTACAAAAATACTATGAGTGTTTTTATGTGTTTGTGGCATCATTTACAGTTTTCCTTTGCATGAGTAAAATAGTCATCCTGTAGCCTTTGATTCAGATCTGATTGATTGTGATCTTAGAAGAGAGTTCATTGGCTGTTTGTAGATTGATTATATATTTACTTTTGCTTATTAGTTTGAATTTGTCTCTTTTAAGTGTCGAAACAAGTCTTTATTTCGAAAATCGTTAAGTAGTGTAATCTCTTCTATCTTCTCTGATTTCGAAAAAGCTGAACTTGTTTGTATTGATCATTTAAAAGCAAATTCAAAGTTGTACAAAAAGCTTTCTTTGTAGGCATCAATACTAAGAAAGCGGAAAACAAACACCTGCATTGTGCATTTTGCATTTGATAGTTTGCATGTTGGATTTAGGAAAAGTGCATTAGAGTGTGTTGATTGCTCTTTGAGAAAAGATGGTGTCTTTCTTCTCCCTTAGTAGCTAGGATTTTCAAAGTTGGAAAGATATAAAGCTTGCTTATCATCTTTAGACTGCATTTAGGAATTTGTATCATACATCTCGTGGTGAATCTTGAAAGGCAAACTTTAAAAAGATCAACCTAAAATAAACTAAATGAACCTAACAACGCATTGTAACATAACGCACAACATAGAGGTCTAGGCTAGAGACGTGTTCCGGCGTCATTAAGCCTAGTGACTGCCGATCTCGTGGAAGGTGGGTGATTCCTCCTAAGGGACGATAGCGCTAGTATGGATTGTGCTCCCACATACCATCGCGTATATATTGGGAGACCCCTATAGGCATATATCCTTTATCATTAGGAAGCCGTGTCGGCCGCCCTACTGATCGCAATGCAGTGAACACAGCATTCACGAAGATCGACCGCCCGTACCCTATAAAGTATTCTGTGGTTTTGCGAAAAGTTTGGCACACCCTCTGCCTAGAACTCCAGAGCAGTTCCTTTTGGCCTTTTTCAGACTCTATAACAGAAAAATTCCATCCGAGCATTTTTCACTTCGGGCTCATTAAAACATCGAAGGAGACTAGAGTCATCTTTAGCTTTTTCTCGACTCTTTAAAAGTGAAAAAGCAAGTTGTGTCTAAAAGCGTCTAAAAAAGTTCATTTAATTCGGAAACACACTTTCCCCTTTTGTATTTTGGTTGATCGAGTAATCCGTAATCGTGGAAGAAAGTCAATTGAAACCCCGTCATTCGCGGAGGCTTACGAGTCAACCGTCTTTGTCTCCGGAATCGAAAACAGTACGGACAAAGCGAACTCGTTTAACCGGTTCAAAATCTCCTATCAAAGTTAGAACAAGTGTTCCGACGACATCTGAGATTCCGGTTACTCCAAACATTTCTGGAAACCCTGCCTCTATAGATGAAGCTCAACAGCCACAGAGGGACAGTAACACTGATCCTAGTCTGGGGGCAAATACTTGTGCTACTGAACCAGTTCCATTTGTAACCGGTTCAGAGAGTCTTGCTCCTCAAACAACTGTCGCTGTCGATTCAACCCCTTCTTCGGCACCAGAAATATTTTACAGACCTGACGGTCTTCCTCTTCCACCGGGTTTGATTGCGATAGAGGAAATTGCAGAGGATCCGCAAGCAAGTACTCCAACCCATTTTGGAGTCGGGGTCACTCTATTTCCTTCATCAGAAGTTAATCCACCACAAGTGGAAGTTCCTGTAGAATCGCTAGGCAATCTATTGGATAGACTCAAAATGTCTAAACAACCGTCAACATCTAGGACTGTGTCAAACGACACAGCGACAGCAGAAGCTCCTGCCGTCACTCCGACAATGTTTGCCGGCATACCAGCTGTCCCGACTAGCTCACAACCGTTAGAAGGAGTCCACCAAGGGACTATTTCGACAGTGTGGTCTGTTCCAGTTTGTTCATCCGGAATAATATCCGGCAACTCTTATGTTGAGACTCGCCAGATTGATCCATTTGGAGGTCAATTTGGGCAATCTAGTCCCAAGGACAAACAATCCCCTTGAGTTCCGGATTGCTACCGTATGGGGGGCAGTATGCCCTTTCATTGCCCCCTCCGGGAGGGTATCCATACGAGAGTTCACAATAGTATTCAGGTTATACTGGAATTACATCGAGTGGTTGGGTACCTATGCTACCTCAACAACCGAGGGTTGTATATTCTATGCAATAGTGTGTACCTATGTCGAACATCCCGACCACACCGGCTATTGTAACAGTGTCACAAGTTCAAACGTTGCCTGTTGTATGTCAACCTCAGATTTCTCAGGTTGTAATGCAACAGCCCCTTGACCCTGGGTCAGAACCACAATCGCCAACTGGTGGGGTGACACAGGTCCAAACGGATACAATTACCCCACACCTTGGTCCAACAGTTAGTATAGCGCAACAGAACATGGCTTCACAACCGTGGCTAGTGCAATACCAACAACCACAATTCCAACAAGTGTACCAAGGTTCTGAGCAGCAGATCTTTGCGAACAGTGGACAACCGTATATTCAAAACGGTCAAAACCAACCGCTTTACGCTGGTTAAGTCCACCAACCGTATCAATCATACCAGCATCAATTACATTATGCTGGTATGCAAAGGCCCACTGCTCAGGCGATTCCATCGTACCCTGGTTATGCTTCACCTAACCTGAATCAACAGTTACCATTCGTGGCAACTTTAGAGTTACCCGATTTACACCGGTTAACCAACGATCTGATTGCTTACGCCCCTTGGTGGCCAGCGATTCCTCACAAACTTCCATCTGACATTCCTAAATTCAATGGAAATCCAGGTGAAGACCCATCGAATCACATGATGACTTTTCATCTGTGGTGTTCATCAAACACCCTAAATGATGATTCGATAAGGCTTCGCCTTTTCCAGAGGATGTTAATGGGTCCGGCGGCAAAATGGTATATTGAGTTACCTAGAGCCTCATTCGACAATTTTAGCTCCCTAGCCACGACTTTCTTAACCCATTTTCAATTACCGATAAGGTACGAAACGGGAACAGAAATATTAACCAACTTCAAGCAGACAACCGCCACTCATATATCCGATCATATACATGAATGGCGTCGTCGTCGTAGGATGGTGAAAACATATGTTCCCGATCAGCTGTTAGCTGAATGGTTTATAAAGTCGTTACTTCCTGCTATAACAGAAGATGTGGCAAAGGGGGGAGTCGTAACAGAGGAGCAAGTTATTGCTCGTGCACAATATCTAGACTTAGTTTATACTCAGTCTGGCACGCTCTACGACAAAATACCTGACGCCCCTAGACCGGAATTTTCAATTCCTCCTCCTCCTAAATCAAATAGTGACTCTCATGCCGGCGATGGCGTGATTGGCACGGCAAACGCGAAATCGACAAAGGCTTCGTCTAAGAAAGCCCGTAAGAATTCAGATCAAAATGCAAAAGATGAAATTCTTGCTTCGGAAGTAAATGTCGTATCAGCAGATAAAGGCAAAGAAACCAATCAACCAGGAAGCAAGAAGAAGCAAAACAAAGGGAAGAAGAAGAAACAGGGTGAGTCATCTCCTGGAAAAACTTCTTCAAACCCTCCTAGGAAAGGGAAACCAAAAAGTCCATGCATGATATGTGACGAGGATCATTGGACAGCCGATTGTCCATACAAAGCTGAGCTTAGAAGGTTCTTCAAAAGTTCGCAAACCTCAGCTGTGTTAACTGATCCGTTCCCAAACCCAGGTCAAAATCTGGTTGATAGTGGAAATGCTTCCCTGTCGCAAGTGCTTATGTTGTCGGTTTCAAAACAGCAGAATGATGCTTTGATTTCGACAAGGAAAAAAGATTACGGGAATCCGCAGCTGTTGAATGACAAAGGTAAAGATCAACCAAGTAGTTTGACAACAACTTCGACAGAAGTTGTACCACCCATCATTCCTGAATTAACAATAAAACCGCCAAAGGGAGTAGTACACAAGTCGACATTTAATCCTCGCGCCAGAGCGGCGCAGCATTATAACATAGTAGAAGATTTGGCCCAATCGCCATCCGCTATGTCGACTCTTGAAGTACTACAAAATTTCCCATCCCAAAGGCAGGCTTTGTTATCGGCTATTGGTGGGGTTGATACTAAGGATTCCAATCTTGTATCCTTTGACCACAAAGAATATGATCCTCAGTTACCAGCTCAACTAGCTTTCCTTATTCAAGTGAAAGCCCTCAGCAAAACTGTTCACCGAACAATTATTGACGAGGGGGCATCTACATGTATTATGTCGATGAGTTGCTGGAAAACTTTAGGATCTCCAACCTTGTCGCGATCTTCGACGACATTAAAAGCTTTCGACGGAAGGACTTATACCCCGTACGGTATCCTTAATAACTTGAAGTTTGAACTGGGAGGAAAAACAGTAGAAATAGATGTTGAAGTCATCGATGGGAATCTTGACTACAACATCCTACTGGGAAGACCATGGATCTATGCCATGGCTGCTGTTGTGTCGACTTATTTTAGGAAGATCGCATTCCCGTTTGAAGGAGGGATTACGATCGTCGACCAACAAAACTTCCTCCCTAATGGTTCACAAGTTGCAGGAAGCATTCCCATGATCCATGGAAGCAACCATTCGCTTCAAGACATCGGAGTAGGCCTACTGAAAGACCCCACATTAATGGGAACTTTCGCACTTCCACCTCCATTCTATATAGGAGAAGTAGCATTCGTAAGAGCCTGCAACATGATATCTTCTACGAAGATCTTAGAAGACGATGTCAAAATGGATCATGCAATGGTTTTGCCCCCAAGCCCTATATAAATATTGTAGCAATCAATATTTCGAGCATGGGAGGCGAACCCAAATCAACGCTCATCAAGCGTTTGGGTAGATAGGTCTAGAGAATATGGTACCCCATTAGATACTTGGTCAAAAGTACATGGGACTAACGAAGGAATTCTACAATCAATGTTGATTGAGGGGGCACCATGGAATGATTGCCACCATCGTTCCCTTCTTCCGAAATATGAAGAAGATACTCAACATGACCTTTATCACCCTTCAGTTTTTGAATTCCTATCAAATATTGTAAATACGGTGGATTCCGAGCGAAACTTGTCCAATATTGAAGAGACTATAGCCATAAATATCTCGACTAAAACAAATGTTGTAGAGAATATTTATGTCGGCAAAGGTTGTTCCCCTTCAGAACTAGAAATATATAATGCTCTTTTTCACGAATTCAGAGATGTCTTTGCTTGGTCGTATGATGAAATGCCAGGCATTGACTCGAGTATCGTTGAACATGAAATTAAAATGTATCCTGATGTCAAACCAATAAGACAACAGCTTCGGCAGGTGCACCCCAAGAAAGCCGCTGCCATTAAAGCAGAAGTTGAAAAGCTCCTCCATACTGGTTTCATCTACCCGGTTCCTCTAACCGATTGGGTATCGAATATTGTCCCTGTTATGAAAAAACAAGGGACGATTAGCGTGTGTGTCGACTATAGGGATGTAAACCAAGCTTGTCCAAAGGACAACTACCCTACGCCCTTCATTGACCAGATAATTGATGAATGCACCGGATGTGAAATCTTTTCATTTATGGATGGATTTTCCGGGTATAATCAAATAAATATCCGCCCACAGGACCAGTCAAAGACTGCATTTATTTGTCCGTGGGGCACATTCGCTTATCGAAAATTACCCTTTGGTTTAAAGAACGCAGGGGCGACATTTCAGAGGGAAATGAATTATGCCTTCCATGACATCAAGAACATCGTTCAACCATATATCTAAGACCTTCTGGCTCATTTTCGAAAGCGGACTGATCATTTGCAGCATTTAAGGGCGATATTTCTACGTTGCCGACACTACAAGATAAGACTCAATCCACACAAATGTGTATTTGCGTTGGTTCTGGTCGTTTACTTGGCTTTGTAGTCTCTAAGGATGGGATTCGTTTCGATCCTTGCAAGGTTCAGGCAATCATTAATTTGCCTCCACCTTCAAATTTGCTTCAGATTCAGAAACTCCAAGGGAAAGCAAACTTTCTGAGGAGGTTCATTCCAAATTACGCAGAACTTGCTAAAGGTTATACTCGTCTTTTGAAAAAGGATGTACCTTTTGTTTGGGATCAGGTGGCGCAAGCTTCCTTTGATGATCTGAAAGATTCTCTAGTAAAAGCATCATTAATGTATGCCCCAGACTATCAAAGAGATTTTAACCTGTATCTGGCTGCAGCGGATACGACCATTGCGATGGTCTTAGTTCAAGAAGTCGATGGAATTGAACATCCTATATATTATTTAAGTAAAAACTTAAATGATACAGAAAGTAAATATTCTTATGTTGAAAAACTAGCGCTTGCAGCTGTTCAAGCAATTCAAAGGTTTCGACATTATGTCCTCTTTCGGAAAACTACCATTTTATCAGATTGCAACCCCATGACTTATATACTGTCGCGACAGTTGCTGGGGGGAAAATATTCAAAATGGATAGCGATCCTTCAAGAGTTTGATCTGGAATTTGTAAAATCCAAATCAAAGAAAGCTCTAGTTTTCGCAGAATTATTGTGCGATCTCCCATCATCTTCCAACGATGAAACCTCCGAAGAATCAATCGTGGACGAGAATTTGTTTCTGATATCTACAAGCAATGAGTGGTATGGAGATATCATAATTTATCTCCAAACCCAAAAATTCAGGCCTGACACCTCTCACTTAGAACAGAAACGTATACAATACCAAGCTAAAGACTACATGATCGTCGGTGATACGCTTTACCGTCGTGGTATCGATACAGTCCTAAGGAGGTGCCTTACCCATGAGGAGGCCGAAAAAGCCCTGAATGAGTGTCATTCAGGCGCATGTGGGGGGCATCAATCTGGATATGCAACAACACAAAAAATCTTACGAGCAGGATACTTCTGGCCAACCATGTTCAAAGATTGCATAATCGCAGTCAGAAGTTGCCATGCTTGTCAAATTTTTGATAGCAAAACTAGAAGACCACCCGCACCTTTACAGCCAATGGTTGCTGTTGGGCCTTTCGCCAAATGGGGCATCGATTTCATGCAATGTAACCCCACCTCGATCGGGGGCCATGGGTATATCATAGTCGTTGTTGACTATTTTACCAAATGGGCCGAGGCGATGCCTACATTGGATAACACTGGTGAAACAGCTGCCCTTTTCTTTTTCAATCATGTAGTCGCCAGGTTCGGCATACCACAGGCTATAGTGACAGATCATGGATCGCATTTTCGCAATCACATGATGGTCGAATTAGCTGCCAAGCTAGGGTTATCTCACGACAGCTCTACCCCGTATTATCCGCAAGCCAACGGACAAGTTGAAGCAATCAACAAGGTCCTGAAGCGTATGTTGCAAAGGATGATCGGGGTTCATAAAAGAAGGTGGCACCTAATCCTATACTCAGACTTGTGGGCTTACCAAACATCGGTAAAGAATGCGACTGGGTTCACACCTTTTCAACTGGTGTATGGCCTGGAAGCAGTCTTGCCAATCCAGTGCGAAATTTCGTCGCTTAAACTCGCAATTGATCTCCTCCCTGGAACTTCAGAAGAAGAGGCACGTTTCTTGGAATTAATCCAATTGGATGAAACCCGTCGTGATGCCGCTTTGGCTAACGAAACCCATAAGAAACGAGTCAAGGCGCAGTTTGACAAAAATGTCAAACCCCGTGTCTTCTGAGAAGGTGACTTGGTCTTGCTTTATGACCAAGAATCCGATAAATTGGGAGCAGGTAAATTTAATTCTTTATGGATGGGCCCCTATATTGTTAAACGAGTGTTAGCAAAAGGAGCCTACGAGTTAATGGATTATGACGGAATTTCACTGGCGCAACCCCGTAATGGGTTGTACCTCAAGCGTTACTATGCTTAAATAGTGACCAACATGCATGCACCTCGATTTGCGTTATTATGCTGGGGGCATGCAAAATTATCTTCGAGCAGTTTTAGCACAAAGTTCATGCTCGTTAAAAAGTAAACGCAAGATCCGAGCAGTTTTAACGTGGAATTCATGCTCGTTAAAAAATAAACATAAGCAATGAGCAAGTGTTTCCACCAGCGTTTAAGCTCATTTTAAAATAAAAAATGAACCTACCCGGTAAATAACCACCGTGAATGTAATATCATCAGCCGTTAAAGCCTTGGTCGTGTTTGCACCGTCACCTCCACTTTTCATTTGGTCGATCGTTCACCTCCATATGATTGTTTACCCATTTTGAGGAACAACTGCGAAGAGTGATTTCACCTAGCCATCCTTGTGACACTGCCGTGATTGGAAAATTCCAACCTGTACCTGGAATCTGCTGCTATCCCTGTTTATCACTCGTTCCTTAGAAGACGAGTCTTTTTTAAGCTCTTTTCAACTGACTCATAAAATATGAAAAGGTTGCCGAGTTTTGGGCTTCCAGCTCGTTAAAGCGACCGGAAGAGCTATCCCTCCTCTAGATTTTAATCTTTTTGGACCTGAGGGATTATTGCACAAAAAGATCGAGCGCTTGTTTTATTCGGCTCGTTAAAACTATCGAAAGCTCATCCCTTCTGTATTGTTTTATACTTTTTCGGACTTAAGGGATTAGATGAAGAAAAAGGAATTTTGGAGTTGACTTTATGTACCTTTTCAGACTCTCTAAAAATGAAAAGGACCGAGTTATCCTTGTCGTTAGACTCGTTAAAATCATTAAATAACGACAAACTTGTCTTTAGACGAGAACGAGTTTCACTATCGCTAGGCTCGTTAAAACATAGCGATGGGCTTGCCCGAAGGGCAGGTTATAGAACAAGCATATGTTATCCTCCTCAAGCTTGACAAAAATAAAGAGGTACTGGTCAGCAATGACTGGGGAAAATTTGGGAGAAACTAAAGAAAACTTTGATGGTAGCAAGTCGCTCTTGAACATGACACTTTTCCTCCGTACCACAATTGAGTTGGGTTGTTTCATTCACCGGCCACATCACCATGGTCTCGCCATACCATCCATATTTGGGGTAATTCTACCGATCCATCGCATCAGTGTCGCCATATGTTCAAGAGAAGTCGTTCAGAAAGAGTCAACCATGTCCCATCCACTGCCATACATTATCCTTCATCCATTCATGACCGCCACCCTGAATCATATGTCACAGATCGTTTTCACCTCCATTAAAATCATTAGCTCCATTCCGTGTCACTGATGTGGGATCCATCAAGGCCCTCCTGTGACGGATCGCTTCTTGTCAACATCAGCTCATTATCCAAGAAGTTGATCTAGGAACAAACCCTTCAGTACTTTGAAGCTTGCATGCCACAATGGCAAGTTTCTCACTTCCGGCGACAGGTATACATCAATGACCTTCGACCGAAAGATTTTGCATGGTGTTCGACGCCAAGTCCTTTATTCACACCACGTGATATTTACTGCAGTACCTTGAGGGTCATTATCATTATCGGTGATTCCTCTCGCGCTTGTTAATGGTTTACATCATTGAGCGGTAATCAAGCGATGTCTTTCCATGTTCGACTTCAGAACGTTTCTCACATGGATCGACTTGTACTTAGAGTGAAGATCGAACGAGTTTGAAGACCCCGGATCTAGTTTCATCCATCCGGGCTACGATATATATTCAGGAAAGATAAAGACATTGACATGTACATCATTGCAGCAGATAATCATCCTACTCAGAGGATGATAATTTCATCAAAATTATCAGTCTACCATCAGACGATTGTCTATTCTATGTACAGAAAAATGTATTTATAAAGCTGAGCATGGGAATGCCCGCCTCAGCTAGATCATGAAAACAGTATGAAAAATAATGTATTGTATTGTATTGTATTACAGGTCTCCTCCCAGCATTGGATGAACTTCGGATCCCCTTGATAAAGCATTTCGCCCGATAAACAGCCTCATACTTTAGGGGGCAACTGTTATAGAAATTTTTGTGCCTTACAGCATTGAGCATGAAATGTCCATAATCTAAGGGATCCAAAGTCCCTAAACATGTTGTTCCTACCCCTAGAGGAACAAGGCTAAAAAACCACAGCAATTCACAAAAGTTCTCCACCTGAAACTGCTCAAAAACAAGTCAATTCAGGATCATGTCAACTGCTCCACTGACCATTTGCGCTGAATGTCAATGGCTCCACTGGCTACCTGTGCTGAATGTCAAATCCAACACTGGCTACCTGCGCTGAGCGAGATTGGACAAGTGGCAGACTCATTCCTCAAGGTGTCAGAACCCAGGAAGCTTCCAAAATGACACTTGCCTCAGGGAATTCGACTGGTGATGAGTAAGAGGTTCCAAATCTCCAACTGGAAGCAATAACCTCCAAGTGGACTCAATAACTGACAGAGGGAGAGGACACTAGTCAGATCTCAAGCTGACTCATCCCCTCTCCAAACATCTATGTATGGATCTCTCCTCCATGAGATCTAGAGGCTGGAATTTTATTATTGCAAAGAATTGTTGTTGGTTTGAGACTGGAATCATTGGGTGCTTAATGCTTTGAAGGGGCTAAAGGTAGGAATTCCATTTGTTGGGAAGGAGATGCTGGATTGGAGCCCTATGGGTTGTATCTCTTCGTGAACCTTGTTATTCATCAATAAAGCTATCTTGGTTTCTCCTATATGCTGATGTATTTTGATGTATAAATGTATTAGTGTATTTGGTTTATTTCTAATCCTAAACTAGTTATAAATGTGAACATCTGTCTTTGTGTGGTGTTCTTCTCTTGTCTCAAGTAGCTGTTCTCTTGTCGCAAGTAGCTGTTCTCTTGTGATCTTGCAGGAAGTTGTAGCTGGATAAGCAAGAAGGCAAGTAGCTGTGAACACCCAAAGAGAAGGGAGATTGGATCGAGGGACAAACGAAAGACACCGGTAGGTCTATTGATCTCTCTTATTTCACATTTCATAAAGGAAGAAACCAGTGTAGCTGTACTCGTTTGTTGCTAAGGCACTGTCACACCTTAGGTGGATAGGATCGTCCTGCATAGGCATTTTTCCCCACAACACTTCTAGATGTTGTGCATTGGGTTCCAAAGCATTTTTAGATTCATTAAATTTATTTTATAGTTGATCTTGTTTAAGAAATTTTCCTTTCAGGTTCACCGCGTCATGTAGATGTACAATTCCTAAAATGCAATCTAATATGATAAACAGTTGTTTAGTCTTCTTTTTGCAAATGAAAATCCTAGCTACTAAGGAAAGAGAGATGGCGTTCTTTCAACAAAGAGCAAAGAGCACACACTATATGCATTGTCCTAAATCAAACCAATCAAAGAGTCTAAATGCAAATGCACATGCATGTATTTGTTTTCAGCCTTCTTAATATGTAAATGATAAAAAGAAAGCTAATGCACAAATCTGAATTATTTTTCAAAGCAACAATTACTAACAAGTTTCTTTTCAAGACAAAATGAGGATAATGACAACACTTTGCGATTTGGAATTGAAAACTTGCTTTCGACACTAGAAAAACTACTAATTTAGATCAAATACAAGAGTAACAGTGTAATCGACTATCAAGAACAATCAGATTCTATTCTATGACTGAAAATGACACTTGCAACACTTTCAAATCAAGAAACGAAAGTATAATTACGCTACTTATTTGTAAGGGAGAATTGAAAATGACTCAAAATAAATAAAAAAACATTTACAGTTCTTTCCACAATGAAGGTAGAATAACAGCAAGGAAAGGGGTTTCAAACAGAGGTGTACTAACTACAGGCAGCAAAACCCTTGAATAGAACTGGAAAGAGTGAACACAGAAACCAAAATTTAGGAACAAGGCCTTGTCTGGTCAGTGCACCTATAACACAGGGAAACTGAAATGCAGTGCACCTACTACACTCGAGAAGTGCGATGCATTTGAAGTTCACAGAACAAACAATGCGCTGGACCAGGGAAGAGACTTTGACTGGGTTTCGGGTCACAACTTTTAGTTCAGTTCAGGGATTTAGGCCGAGCAAGTGGTAATCAGTAAATCAATCATAGGGGTAGATCTAAAGAGGTTACTAGAGCCACCACAAGGGCAATTAGAGAGCTAGTAAATCAAATGTTTAATTTATAAACAAAACCCGGAGATTGACGGAAGCAGCATTTATCTACTTTGCATTTGTAAAACAAATGCAGTTCAAAGGCTAGCTGGCTTAGCTTCAGGCTCTGTCTGTAAGTTTATAAAGTAAACAAATGCAGATAAACAAACAATCTATTCGCTCCCCAGCGGAGTCACCATTTTGTTATCGGGAAAACTAGTGTCTATACAGAACTGCTAGTCCCACTAAGGGTGATAGCTACCTTAGAAACAAACACACTAAAACCACTTTCGTTTTCCTTTATGGTAAATAGATGAGAGAAGAATAAAGGAGACCAACCTTAGTCCTGCACTTGGTTCCTTGCTTGATTCCTCTCCCTTCTGATAGTCCTTTGCTACTTGCTTCCTTGTATACCCAGCTTCAAAGAGTACCTGTAGAATCAAAGCAGCATAACACTATACGAGAACATAGATCTATTATCATAAGCAATATAGGATCAGATGTATATTAACCACACAAATGCATAAAACATCAATCACACAAGCATGTGGAGGAAAACTTGAATAGCTTTATTAATAATCAAGAAAGAGCAAAGAGGATTACAACCAATTGTTCTGACCCAGCATCATCCTCTCAGCAAGAAGCCCTTCTTCACCTCATGAAAAGCTTAGACCACCCAACACTATGATATTGCACCAAGAAACCAACATCACTTCCTTACAAGATACAAAATTCCAACCTCTGGATCTCTAGGATGAGGGATCCATATATAGATGTTTGCAAGGGGGGTGAGTCAGCTTTTGAGATTTGATTAGTTTCCTCTCTCTGATAGTTCTTGATTCCACTTGGAGATTGATGGTCTCTTACTCATCCCTGGTCAAATTCAGAGAGGCAAGTGTCACAGGAGAAGTTTCTGGAAGGTTCCATGCTCATCCACCTTGTGGATTGACCCTGCCATTTGTCCCTTCTCACCCATCGCACCCCATAGAAGGAATTTTTGACATGCGTCACACCTACTGTGTTTGTTCAGGTGGGATGCAACACACTTTTCCTATGGAGCAGGTGAAATGGTCCAGTTTTGACCAGTTCTGAGTAGATTTTCATGGAGAACTTATGGGAGAAGATGTAATCAGTTGAACTTATTCTTTTACGGGTCGGAACAACAATTTTAGGGACTTAAGAGCCCTTGGTTTACAGACATTTATGATTGGGGTTGCAGTGCCCAAAAATGTCTATAACACTATCCTCCTCTCTCTAAATTTTTATCTCTCATCCTTCATCTCTCTCCCTTTCTCTACTACCTCCCACTCTCTTCCCCCATATCCCTCTTCCCTCTTATCCTTTCACTATCTCCCTCCCTCTCTCCTTCTCCCTCCCTCTCTCCTTCTCCCTCCCTCCTTCTCTCTCCTACCTCCATCTTTAAGCCTCCCTCTTGTTGGGTTGTGTTATATTATTTCAACATAGTTAATAAGGGGTTTGAAGGGTTCTGAGTCACAACTTGTAGTTCACTTCAGGGATTTAGGCCGAGCAAGTGGTAATCAGTAAATCAATCATAGGGGTAGATCTAAAGAGGTTACTAGAGCCACCACAAGGGAAATTAGAGAGCTAGTAAATCAAATGTTTAATTTATAAACAAAACCCGGAGATTGACTGAAGCAGCATTTATCTACTTTGCATTTGTAAAACAAATGCAGTTCGAAGGCTAGCTAGCTTGGCTTCAGGCTCTATCTGTAAGTTTATAAAGTAAACAAATGTAGATAAACAAACAATCTATTCGCTCCCCAACGGAGTCACCATTTTGTTATCGGGAAAACTAATGTCTATACAGAACTGCTAGTCCCACTAAGGGTGATAGCTACCTTAGAAACAAACACACTAAAACCACTTTCATTTTCCTTTATGGCAAATAGATGAGAGAAGAATAAAGGAGACCAACCTCAGTCATGTGCTCGGTTCCTTGCTTGATTCCTCTCCCTTCTGATAGTCCTTTGCTACTTGCTTCCTTGTATACCCAGCTTCAAAGAGTACCTGTAGAATCAAAGCAGCATAATACTATACGAGAACATAGATCTATTATCATAAGCAATATAGGATCACATGTATATTAACCATACAAATGCATAAAACATCAATCACACAAGCATGTGGAGGAAAACTTGAATAGCTTTATTAATAATCAAGAAAGAGCAAAGAGGATTACAACCAATGGTTCTGACCCAGCATCATCCTCTTAGCAAGAAGCCCTTCTTCACCTCGTGAAAAGCTTAGACCGCCCAACACTATGATATTGCACCAAGAAACCAACATCACTTCCTTACAAGATACAAAATTCCAACCTCTGGATCTCTGGGATGAGGGATCCATATATAGATGTCTGCAAGGGGGGTGAGTCAGCTTTTGAGATTTGATTAGTGTCCTCTCTCTGATAGTTCTTGATTCCACTTGGAGATTGATGGTCTCTTACTCATCCCTGGTCAAATTCAGAGAGGAAAGTGTCACAAGAGAAGTTTCTAGAAGATTCCATGCTCCTCCACCTTGCGGATTGACCCTGCCATTTGTCCCTTCTCGCCCATCGCACCCCATAGAAGGGATTTTTGACATGCATCGCACCTACTGTGTGTGTTCAGGTGGGATGCAACACATTTTGCCTATGGAGCAGGTGAAATGGTCCAGTTTTGACTAGTTCTGAGTAGATTTTCATGGAGAACTTCTGTGAGAAGATGTAATCAGTTGACCTTGTTCTTTTATGGGTCGGAACAACACTTTTAGGGACTTAAGAGCCCTTGGTTTACGGACATTTATGATTGGGGTTGTAGTGCCCAAAAATGTCTATAACACTATCCTCCTCTCTCTGAATTTATATCTCTCATCCTTTGTCTCTCTCCCTTTCTATAATACCTCCCTCTCTCTTCCCCCATATCCCTCTTCCCTCTTATCCTTTCACTATCTCCCTCCCTCTCTCCTTCTCCCTCCCTCCTTCTCTCTCCTACCTCCATCTTTAAGCCTCCCTCTTGTTGGGTTGTGTTATATTATTTCCACATAGTTAATAAGGGGTTTGAAGGGCACCCGTAACCCCACTTTATGGGGTCCAGGGCAGCGCCCCAGAAAATTTTGGTTTTGGATCCTATGCTAGGTTGGGCGGACCCACCTATGGTTCTGTACATGATTTTCACACATGATTTTTGGACCCGATGGTTTTCAGTCCATGGTATTGGACGTGATGGATTTCGCTCCATGGTGTTGGATGCTTCAGCATGTATAAATATGTATTGTAACATTGAAAGGAACATAATGAAAAATCAAGCTGGTAGTCCCGGTTTTGGGATCCAGGGGAAAATATCTGTGCATATGTGTTTTATGTGTTATGCTCTCGAATTGTTTATTTTCTTTGTTTAAGAATTAGTATGCAGGTAATTTTTGTACAGGGTTAAAACCTACATTTGGTATCAGAGTTGTTTTGGCTTCAAGGGGACGCCATTGTTGCTGAGGGGTTTTTTGCTCGGGCCTGTGGTAGACCCTGTTCAGTGGGAGATCTGCGATATTGATTCTGGTGGTGAAAGAAGATGGCGAGCAGTGGAAAGATAGAGATTGAGAAGTTCAATGGTCAGAGTTTTGAGTTGTGGAAACTCAAGATGGAGGATCTGTTGGTGGATAAATATCAGTGGATTGCCGTAGATCTGGGTACTAAACCAACGGGAGTGACTGATGAAGAATGGAAGAAGTTGGATCGGAAGGCAAAGAGCACAATACGATTGTGTGTCTCAGATTCAGTATTGCTGAATGTATCAGGGGAAGCTACGTCGAAGGCTTTGTGGGACAAATTAGGGACTTTATACCAGTCTAAGTCTCTGGTGAATAAAATGTACCTGTGGAAAAAGTTGTATAACCTGAGGATGAAAGATGGAGACTCGGTGAGAGAGCATCTGAATGCGTTTAATACTGTGGTAAGTCAATTATCATCTATTGAGATTAAAATTTCAGATGAAGATAAGTGCATCAGTTTGTTATGTTCTCTACCAGATTCGTGGGATAGTCTGGTTATTGCAATAGGTAGCAATGCAACTGCTTTCCAGTTTGATGAAATAGTCTCAGCCTTGCTAACGGAGGATATTAGACGAAAAAATATGGAGAGCCAGAATGGTGATGCCTTGTCTGTACGAGGACGGTCCCTAAATAGAAACAAAAATAAGTCATTGAGTGGGAGATCTAAATCTAGAGGGAGATATAAATCTCCAGGAATACTTACAAAGGTGGCGTACTATAAATGCGGAAAGGAAGGGCACTTCAGAAGGGATTGTAAATCTAAAGCTCCTGATAAAGGAAAGGGATCTGATGATGCTCCTTCTGCAGAGGTGAAAACCACCTCAGATGAAGGTGGGGATGCGTACTTGGCTTCTTCAAGTACACATGTAGATCAAAAGGCATGGTTTACTGATTCAGGTGCATCCTTTCACTTCGCTCACCATAGAGAGTGGTTCTGCGAGTATGAGAAATACGATGGTGGTGATGTCTTCTTAGGAGATGATAGGAAGGCTAGAATCATTGGTCGTGGAAAAGTAAAGTTGAAGTTGCAAGGTAGAAGGGTTGTAACACTTCCGGGTGTTCTGCATATTCTTGCATTGGCCAGAAATCTAATTTCTGTAAGCAAGTTGGATGATGCAGGTTTAAAGATAGTGTTCGAGAATGATACCTGCAAGATGGTTCGAGGAGCACTGATATTGATGCGGGGAGTTCGGATTGGAACTCTGTACAAGCTACAAGGTAGAACTGTTGTTGATGGGTGCAATAGTTCTATGGTTCCTGGAAATGGAGTAGAAAATCTAGTGGTCTCTGGAGAGAAGACCATGTTGTGCCATCAAAGGCTTGGACATATTAGAGAGAAGGGACTTCAAATACTTCATGGTAAAGGTATGGTAGAAGGTATGAATAATAGCTCTCTGGATTTTGATTTCTGTGAAAATTGTGTATATGGGAAGCAAAATCGGGTGAGTTTCCCCTCTGATGGTAAGAGGACGAAACAGATATTAGAGCTTGTACACAGTGATGTGTTTGGACCTGTGAAGGTTCCATCACTGGGTAAGTCTGTGTACTATGTATCATTTATAGATGACTTCTCAAGGAATACATGGATATATTTCCTTAAGAAGAAATATGAAGTCTTTGACAGGTTTAAAGAATTTAAGGCTTTGGTGGAAAATCAGACAGAGAAGAAGATAAAGGTGTTGAGGATAGATAATGGTGGAGAGTTTTGTAGCAAGGAATTTGAAGAATTCTGTAAGAAGTGTGGTATAGCACGAAAAAATACTACTCCATATACACCTAGCAAAATGGAGTTGCAGAAAGAATGAACAAGACGTTGATGGAAAGGGCAAGAAGCATGCTTAGTGGTGCCAGGTTAGGATAGGAATTCTGGGTAGAGGCAGCAGATATTGCATGTTACCTGGTCAATAGGTCACCTTCATCAGAATTGGAGGATAAGACTCCACAAGAAGTATGGACTGGTAAGAAACCCTCTCTTTCACATCTGAGGGTCTTTGGATGTGATGCATATGTACATGTTCCAAAGGAGAAACGAACCAAGTTGGATATTAAATATGAAAAGTGCATCTTTATTGGCTATAAAGATGGTTTAAAGGGTTATAAGCTTTGGAACCCAGTCACACGGAAGGTTGTGTACAGTCGAAATGTGGTGTTCATAGAGGTGAAAGATGTTATTAAACATGAAGTACATCCAAAGGAACCTGTGAAGATAGAGTTTGAACTAAAGGAGGAAGAATCAGACTCTGTAGCAGAGGAGGAATCAGAAGATGAAGAGCCACAAACTCCGGCTCTGAGAAGATCAGCTTGAGAAAGAAGGCAGCCAGAAAGGTATAGTCCATCTGCTTTCTGTTCAAATTTTGCTTTGTCTGTTACTGATGATGATCCCAGAACTGTGAAGGAAGCAGTGGATTTAGAGGATGGAAAACTCTGGAAAGAGGCCATGGTTGATGAAATGGCATCTTTGCACAAAAATGAGGCTTGGGATCTGGTGGAGTTGCTGGCTGGAAGGAAACCCATTGGCAGCAAATGGGTGTTCAAGAAGAATACAAATGCAGAAGGAAAGGTGGAGAAATACAAAGCTCGGTTGGTAGCAAAAGGTTATTCCCAGGTGTTGGGAATTGATTTTGGTGATATTTTTTCTCCTGTTGCCAAGATAACTTCTATAGATTACTTTTATCTGTTGCTGCTGATTTTGATTTTGAGGTAGAACATATGGATGTGAAGACAGCATTTCATCACGGGGATTTGGAAGAGGAAATCTACATGAAGCAACCTGAAGGCTTTGTGGTGAAGGGTAAGAAAGAACTGGTATGCAAGTTAAAGAAGTCTCTGTATGGGTTAAAACAGTCACCAAGGATCTGGTATCAGAAATTTGATACATTTATACGGGGACTTGGCTTCACCAGAAGCAAAGCATATCATTGTGTGTATTTTAAATTAATTGGTGACCGTGTTATTTATCTGGTATTTTATGTGGATGATATGTTGCTGGTTGGAAATGACAAAGAAATTATCGAGGATTTGAAGACCCAATTGTCCTCCAAATTCGACATGAAAGATATTGGTGCTGCAAACTATATTTTGGG
This sequence comes from Pinus tabuliformis, assembly GCA_031772625.1. Lineage (NCBI taxonomy): Eukaryota > Viridiplantae > Streptophyta > Pinopsida > Pinales > Pinaceae > Pinus > Pinus tabuliformis. Next base: position 928,659,170 of record CM062811.1, on the reverse strand, counting down.
CATGGAAATTAAAAGAGATTGGGCAAAAGGAAGCTCTGGTTAAACTAGAGGAAGTATGTCGAGACAATACTGCAAAGGTTTAATATGCCGGATAGTAAATCGGTGAAGGTTCCTATTCCTGTAGGTGTGAGGTTATCTACTGAATAGTGTCCCAAGACACAAGAAGAGGAAGAGGACATGTCCCGTGTTCCATATGAAAGTGTAATGGGTAGCCTGAAGTATGCAATGGTATGTACTAGACCAGATATTGCACATGCAGTGGGAGTATTGAGCGGGTTTATGTTAAAACCTGGGAAGGAGCACTGGACAACAGTGAAGCGGGTTTTCAGGTATTTGCATGGCACTAGTGATTATGGTTTGTGCTACCAATGAAGACCAGGATTGGACAGAGTGTTGGGTATTCATGGCTTTGTTGATGCAGACTGGGCTAAAGATCTAGATCAAAGAAGATCTACAAGTGGGTATGTGTTTAACCTATTTGGAGGTGCAGTTAGTTGGATGAGTAAGAAACAATCTGTAGTGGCACTATCAACTACAGAGGCAGAATACATGGTAGCCACTCATGCAAGCAAGGAAGCAGTTTGGCTGCAGAGATTATGTTCAAGTATGGGGTTAGTACAGGGAGCTATAAGAATAGACTGTGACGGCCAAAGTGCAATTTTCTTGGCAAAGAACCCTGCTTATCATTCAAAGACAAAGCACATTGATGTTCAGTATCACTTTGTGAGGGATATGATAGAAGACAGAAAGGTGTTGCTGGTAAAGGTGGACACTTTGAAGAATATTGTAGATGCATTGACAAAATCTGTGAGCTATGAGAAGTTCTCTTGGTGTAGAGAAGAAATGGGCATCTCAGGGCTGGAAAAATGACTAAGCTCTCCTGTGGCCCCCTGTGGAAAGAAAACAACAAGTGGGAGATTGTTGGGTTGTATTATATTATTTCCACATAGTTAATAGGGGGTTTGAAGGGCACCCGTAACCTCACTTTATGGGGTCCGGGGCAGTGCCCTGGAAAATTTTTGTTTTGGACCCTATGTTACGTTGGGCAGACCCACCTATGGTTCTGTGCATGATTTTCGCACATTACTTTTGGACGCGATGGGTTTCGATCCATGGTATTGGATGCGATGGATTTCGGTCCATGGTATTGGATGCTTTGGCATGTATAAATATGTATTGTAACAATGAAAGGAACATAATGAAAAATCAAGGTAGTAGTCCAGGTTTTGGGATCCAGGGGAAAATCTCTATGCATATGTGTTTTATGTGTTATGCTCTCCCATTGTTTATTTTCTTTGTTTAAGAATTCGTATGCAGGTAATTTCTGTATAGGGTTAAAACCTACACCTCTCCCTCTCTTACCCTTCTCTACCTCTCTCACTCCTCTCGCCCCCTCTCTCTCTCTTCATTCATTTTTTCCCCTCTCCTTCAATTTATCTCCATCTCTCCCTTGTGAATCCCCCTATTTCTCCACCTCTATCACAATATGTCTTTGTTCTTACCTCCCATATATATATATATATATATATATATATATATATATATAACAAATTTAATATTATATTAATGCAAAGTTATTAAATTTAATAATAATTATATTAGGGTTAATAATGTTCTTTTTCATAGTATTAATAATAATTTGGTCCATTGTATTTGGCCCATAGGCTTGTTATATAACAAGCAACGAGAGGAATCAAATCTCTTGAGGTGCAAAACTCTTTTTTTAGTGCAAAACTTGAGGAAAGGTTTTCACCTCGAGATATTTTATCCCTCTTGGTGCTTGATAGATCCAGAGTTAACATGAATCTACGTTGGTTTTAGTCATGTGAGGCCAAAGAAAATCTAACGAACAGATGATTGATTTTATCAATAATAAGTAAAATAATATAATATTAATATAATATTTTAAATATGCTAAATATATCTCAGATTAATTTGGTGATTTTAATTTTAAATTTTCTTAGTTACCATAGTTTGTTGAGATGATAAAAATTGTGAATAACTTTAATGATGAAAAATGATGAAATTAAAATTTTGAATGTAAAGTGACAATGTAATAGCGTTGAATGATAGAAAATGTGAATAATAAGAATATAGTAAATTAAAAATAGGTGATTAATCTCAAACTATTTTCTTCTACTATTTTTATTGTCACCCTTGTTACTTTTGTCGTCTTTTCATATCGATTATATGAAAAGGATAGGTTAAATCATAAACCATTTAAATCTTTAGCTCGAGATATTATAGTAAACATACCTTGTCTCTCTTTCTCTCGAATATTAATAGGTCGAATTACTATAACACAAAAATCAATGTACATTGTCAATAATATTTTATGCTTACACTGAAATCAATGCACAATATTAATCCAATCAATTTAAAACTAATGTACCATCATACATCCAATTACATCAAATCAGAAATCAACATCTACATTGAAATCAATGCATCTAATGCAAGAAAATAAGTAAGATTAGAAAACAACATTTACACTGAAGTCAATGCATGTAATACAAGCAATCAAATATGATTAGAAATCAACATTTACACTAAAATCAATGCATCTTGTGTAAGTCAGATAATAGGTTTATAAACCAACATCTACATTGAAAAATATACATATAGTGCAAGTAACGAAATAGGATTATAAATCATCTACATTGAAATCAATGCATCTAGTGTAAGCAATCAAATATCATTAGAAATCAGCATCTACACTAAAATTAATGTATCTAGTGCAAGCAATAAAATAGGACTAGAAATCACCATATAAACAAAAATCAATGCATGTAGTGCAATAAATATTCTTCCCTCTCTCCCCCCTCCATATATATATATATATATATATATATATATATATATATATATATATCTTCCTCCATCTATCCTTCTTTGTCTCTCTATCTCGACCCCCCCAACACATGTGGTCTCTCACTCGATATCTATCAATCACTTTGTCCCTCTTTCTCTCTCTCCATCTCTCTCAGATTCCCTCTCTTCACTTTCCATATATATTTCTATATCCCTTTGTCTATCTATATCACCACCAAAACATACATGCTCTTTCTCCAATCTATATATCTATCCCTCCCTCCTCTCCCTCCCTCTCTCCACTCCGTTGCATCCTCTCTCTCTATCTATTTCTCTCTCTTCACCCTTCAACTCTATTACTATATCCTTCCCTCTCTCCTCTATCCTCTTCTCCCCCATTCGCTCCACCTCTCCTTCTTTGTCTCCTTCTCTCACCTCCAAACATACACACTATTTCTCCATCTCTCCCTTGTCACTCCCTCTCTCTCTCAACTTCTCACTCTCTATATATTTGTTCTTCCCTCCCTCTCTCCCCCTCTCTCTCAAGTCCACTCTCTCATACATCCTCTCTCACCCTTTCTCTCCTACCTCCCTCTCTCTTCCCCCATCACTCTCTATTTTCCCTCCAACCCTCTCTCTTCCCCCATGACTCTCCTCCTCTCTCAAGTCTTCTCTCTCTCTCTCTCTCTCTCTCTCTCTCTCTCTCTCTCTTCCTTCCCTCCAATCCTATCTCTTCCCCCATTACTCTCTCTCTCTCTCTCTCCAACTATGTCACTATATCCATCCCTCTCTCCTTCTCTAGCCACCTTTTCTATATCTCTCTTTCTTTGTCTCTTTATCTCACCCCTAGGCATATACTCTCTCTCTCCATCTCTCCCTTGTCACTCCCTCTCTCACCATTTCTCACTCTCTATGTATTTATTCTTCCCTCCCTCTCTCCTCCTCTCTTGCAATTCCTCTATCTAATCCTTCCTCTCTCTCCTTTTCTCTCCTACCTTCCTCTCTCTTCCCACATCTCTCTCTCTCTCTTTCTCTCCACTCTTCAATCCTCTCAGTATCTCCCTCCCTCTCCCCTTCCCTCTCTCCCCCTCCATCTTTGTGTCTCTCTCTCTTACCCTTCTCTACATCTCTCACTCATCTCCCTCTTGATTTCTCCTCTCCCATATCCTTCAGTTTTTCTCCATCTCTCCCTTGTCACTCCCCCTATCTCTCCACCTCTACCACTCTATGTCTTTGTTCTTCCCTCCCATATATATCTAGAGTTAATATATATCATGATATTTTAATATATATTATAATATAACAAATTTAATATTGCATTAATCCAAAGCTATTAAATTTAATAATATTACTATTATAATATATTAATATGGATATTATATTTAATAATAATATAAAATATTAATATTAATATCAGGGTCAATAATGTTTTTTCATTAGCTCCATAGTGAAACAGGTAGTTGGGCAGTTCCTAAAACACCATGGATGGAAAGGATCTGCCATCTCTATGAGAATAGGAACATTGAGGATGAAAACTACTTCCTCTTAGAGTGCCCTGCATACAACCACATTAGATCCCAGTTTCAATATCTTTGTCACAATACTGACCTTCCTAGCCTTTTATGATGTCAAAATTATCGTGAGCTTGGGAGGCTTCTCTCCAAGCTTTTTGAGCATAGGAATAAAATCTTAAATCAAACTAAATAATTTGTGTCTTTAGGTCGATAGACCAAAGTTGGTCCCAATGGATGTTAACCATCATCATCATCATCAATAATAATTTGGCCCATGGTATTTGGCCATAGACATCACCTCAATAAAACATATTCTTTGATTGTTAGTAAGTATAAAGAGGTTTTATTTATTTACCATGTATCTTGTTAATTTTTTTTGTTATTCATTTATTATGCCTCTTTATACATTTTTTATATTTATTTATTTACCATACCTCTTTTATAAATATGGTATTTGGCCCACAATATTAATAATTATTTGTCCCATGGTATTGGCCCATAGGGTTCACCTAAATAAAACAATTTTTTTGATTTTAGGCTTGATATATAATTAGACGTTGATTTCTAATCCTAATTGATATATTTTTATTTATTTATCATACCTCTTTATACCTCTTTTATATTTATTTATTTACCATACCTCTTTTATAAATATGGTATTTGGCCTATGGTATTAATAATTATTTGTTCCATGGTATTTGGCCAAAATGCTTCACCTAAATAAAACATATTTTTTGAGTTTTTGTAAATATAAAATATAAAAGGAGATTTTATTTATTTACCATACCTCTAGTTTATTTATATTTTATTTATTTACCATACATCTTTTTTTAGTGTTCCTAAACCTCTTTATATTTTTAATTTATATTGTGTTTATACATACTAATAATTATATTGATTTTTAAATAGGGGAGACATTAGATTACAAATGTTAAATGTTAAACATTACATTTACATCTACATTTATATTTACATTTTCATGTGCGATCTACACCCATACTAGGCTATAGAGCCCCTCTAGGGACAATTAGGTGTTGATTTCTTATCCTATTTGATATATTTTTATATATTTACCATACCTCTTTTTTGAGTGTTTGCAAACCTCTTCATATTTTAAATTTATATTTTGTTTATACATAATAATAATTAGATTGATTTCTCAATAGGACCCAAATGTCAAATGTTAAGCATTACATGTTAAATTTACATTTACCTTAGATCTACCCCTACACTATAGAGCACCTCTAAGGGCAATAGCAAGTTATTTGTCATAAAATTATATATATATATATATATATATATATGAATTGAAAATAAAACAAAATACATAAATGAAATATATATCTAAATTAATCTGTTTTTGAAAATAAATCTAAATTTAGAACCGACATAAATATTTTTCATCATTTTATTCTTTTCATACTTCCATTTAAAATTTACAAAAACACAACAAAATTTCCAATTAAAATTATTTTAATATATTACCAATAATGCAATACAATAATATAAGTGAAGTATTAAACTTCTACAAAATAAATTAAGAATTTATTTTACCTATGCTTAATAAAATAAAGGGTAAATTTTCACACTATTGTATAGTAATTTGCCAAACTTTTGTCAAGCCAATTGCTATCATTATTTGATAATGTGATCAACATCTAATTCAATGCCAATGCATTAATTGTATGGGTATGTGCTCATCAAGGCAATACCGCATTTTCCTCCTTGTGTGTAAGCGCCTCATTTAATTCTCATATATCCATTTTCTCCCCATGTGGTTCCCCAAGAGTTTTTTATTATCCAATATTTTTGTGAGCAAAACAACTTTTTTTCCCCTCAACATTTTTGTGAGCAACACAGCTTTTTTTTCTCTCAGGCTTGTAAGTATAGTAAAATTCTTGAGTTATCCCTCGCCCTCTTTTTTTGATATAGTTGAAGGCATTGATAATGTTCCCTCCGTTGTGATCGTTTCCTTGGCCAGTGGAGTCAAGCAATTGTTGTGGTGATAGGGTCAACAATTTTTTTGTAGGAGGACAAGAAGTTAGGTACATTGCAACAAAGTGCAAAGTTGATAGACAATGTATGTTTTTTTTTAAACTTCATTTGAGTAAGAAGGATGTACTACAACTTATCTTTTAGGAATAAAATAAAAGTAAATACATTTACGAAATAATTCTAAAGATTATTTATTTTTTTGGATTTAGAAATCAAATATAATGTATATTGATATTATATTTGAAATATGGAATATATCTTAATTTTAAAAGAAGTGGTTTTTGGTCAATAAAGTTGTTTATTAATGAGATTTTAATATAAATAATGATACTTAAAAAAACTATGAATCTCACATCTAAAATGTCAAAATAATTAATTAAGGTGAATTTAATTAATTATTCAAACGAGATCCCTGAGTCACACATGATTCCTAAAATACAAATAATTTTATTAATTTAATTACATTAAAAATTAACTTGAGCCACCCATGTTTGATAAAAAACAATGTTCTCCATATCCTTGATAGTTATATGTGACTAAGGAAAAAAAATGCATTAAAGAAGGAATATAAATGCTAACATGAGTAGAGTATCCATGCAATTGTGTATATGGATGATAACATTATTACAAAACTATGAAATAACCCAATCATGCATATGCAAAATGAGTTGAGACACGTAAAACACACATTTTTGTGAATGAAAACATATTAATAAACACACAATAATAAATCTGATGCATGGCCAATAGGAAAAACAAAAATAATTTGTATTGATACTGTTGTTTTTCTGTCCCCATGATAGACACATATAAGTGATTCACATACAGGTGATTATTGATATATTCATATATATATGTGGGATTACCTATATGTACGTGAAAATATAGATTTTATAGGTATTGAGTGTGTAGAAGTGAAGTAGGAATAATGGTAAGAAGGGAAAGAATAGATAAAGTAGGCATAAAATAATTGTGTATGTGGGAGGTGGAGGAAGACAAGAAGTTAGGCATATGACAAAAAAGTGAAAGTTGAGGAGCTACTGAGGAAAAAACATGTAAAGCTAATGAAATAATAGGATAGGTTGTTATGTTAAGATCGTTGGAGGACTGAAATTTGAACAAATTTCGAAAGTTGTGATGGTTAAAAGGGAAAAGGAGAAGGAATTTAGGTTAGTTCATGAGAGGAGAGTAAGAAATAATGGTGTTTGTTAGGCTCAAAGAAAGTAAATATTAGCTTAAAGGAAGAGATATTTCTTTCAAAAGGGTGATTCCTCACGAAAAATATATAGAAGAAGTCCAAGAAGTTGATCTTATGAAAAACAGAATGTCAGAATGATTCTATAAGAACATGATCTCAATACCTAGGAAAAAGGTTCATGAGATTCAATGATATGTCTAAAGAGAAATCAATTTTTTTATTGAAACTAAGTCAATATGTTTATTATTAGTGAAATTTGTTGAAAATAGGAACAAGAAATGCTAAATATAAAAGTACTAAAAATAGCATTGCTATAAATAGCATTTCGGGATACATTCCAATTATGGTTAGTTCGTGAACTAAAATTGTGAATTAAAATTCGAATTTGATCTTAGCAATTGTTTGTAAAATAATTAATTAATTCATCTTGAGTTAATTAGTTGAGGAAAATCAACCACGAAGTCTATGTGAGGAAATGCAACAGTTATTCCTTTGATTGAGGAATTTATCCCTTAGTTAAAGAGATAAGGATGAGTTGTAATCTTGAGTTGTAATTAGTTAGCTCAGTTAACTGATTTAAGTCCAGTTAGATTAGTTTGAAAATTTGGAGGAACCGATTGTGAGTTCAGTTAGTTAATGCATGTATGAATGTTATTTCTATCAGAGACCCAGTTGAGATCAAATGGTGGGATAGTGTACTATCAGTTGCAGCAATATTCCATTGTGAATATCTATTGCATGCAGAAGGAATTAATTCCTTAAGGATTGTGCAATTATTTATGAATTCAATGAGTTGTATGAGGCCAAAATTCACATGGGTGACATCATTGAACCCCAAGAAATATTGTGCAAGGAAATAGGAGGCTTGGAGGATTAAGGGAATGCATATGTTGTGCCTATTCAGTTTGGAGTTGTATTGAGGGATTGTACTAAGAGTTGGATAGCTTCGGAGCTAAGGCTTTGTGTAATCCGAACTATTTTCACTTGTATGATAATGCGGAGATTGGGGTTTTTAGCCGAGGCTTTCCCAGAGTATTCTTCTGTGTTTCATGTGTATAATTTCTCATTCTCTATTATATGTGTTCTATTTGATCTTGCTTAAATTGATTAAGCTTCCACAAAGTTTGTTGTAGAAGTAGATCTAGTATTTTGCTTTAGTATATTGCATTATCAGGTGATCTATAGTGGGAATTTCTACATGGTATTGGAGCATAGGTGATCAAAGAAAAAGACAGTATACAAGAAGGGAGAAGTTCTAAATTTCAAGTTCCTAATTATAGAAATCGAGTTCTTATCACATCTCAATTTCACCAATGGCATTCAACTGTTTGAGACTCGAGTATGGAAGTGGTATTAGAGGAAAACAATTTGAAGGAATTCATTGATCAATAAGTCCCCAAGCCCACAACAGTTAATGCCCAAGAATAGGTGGAATGGAAGAAATGTGTGGCTAGAGCGAGGAGAATCCTCCTGGAGGGAGTTTGAGACCACATTGTCTCGAGCCTCCATGGGAAGGAGACACCGTATTCAATGTGGAAAACATTGAAGGATCTATATCAGAAGAACAACAATCAAAGGAAGCTGGCGTTGAAAGACAAGCTTCAGAAAATCAAGTGTGAAAAGGGAGACACGATCTCAACATACCTGACCAATCTCACCACCTGTAGGGATGAGCTTGGAAGTGTAGGGATCACGACTGCTGACAATGACATGGTGAGTCTTGGTCTCCTCGGTCTTCCTAAGCGCTGGCATAGCTACCAAGACTCGGTAAATGGAAGAGAGAAGCTGCTATATTGGGAACGACTTTTGTCAGAACTGATGCAGGGGGAGATAAGAAGAAGCACCAGAGGTGGATCTTCATCAAAACAAGATGATGAAGAAAATATAGCTTTAGCGAGTAAAGCTAGGAAAGGGAAAGGGAAGGCGTCCCATCCCAAATCAAGTTCTTCCCATGGTTGGAATAATTTTGACAAATCAAAAGTGCGATGCTTTCATTGTCATGAGGTGGGCCATTATGCTACGAATTGTCCACAAAAGAAATCCAAGAAAGGATCCTCGAAGGGATCAGATGGTGAGGCACTGGCCTCATAGTTTGAGTTTGATTTCTCTCTCATCGCATGCATGATTTCATACATGGAGGAATGTGTTTGGTAGCTGGACAGTGGAGCTTCATTCCACATGTTAGGTGATAAAAATCTATTCAGTACCCTAGAGGAGAAGGATCTCCAGATGCGCATTGAGATGGGCGATGATGGAAAGTACCATGTTTCACGTGAAGGTACAGTTGTGTTTCAAAGGGAGCATGGAGCTCCTCTCACCCTCACTGATGTAATGTATGTACTGGGTCTAAAGAAGAATCTTGTGTCCATTGCTATGCTAGAAGATAAAGGATATGATGTAGTCTTTGGTAAAGGAAAGGTATTCCTGAGGCATATCGACACTGGACAGACCAAGCGAATTAGAATTCGACTAAAGAATCTCTAGAAGCTGGAGGTAGAAGACTGTGCTGCATTGAGTTCCAAAGAAGAGGTGGTGCAGAGCCAATATGTTGGCGAGATATGGCATAGAAGATTGGGCCACTTGCACCACGGGGCCTTGAAGATCATGCAACAAATTTCTAGTAGACTACGCAAGGGAAAGCTGGAGTGAGTGGATACATGCAAAGGTTTCACCTTGGGTAGGTATACAAAATATTCCTTTCATGATCGAGATAGTAGAGCTGGAGCAATCCTGGAGCGATTTCACATAGATGTATGTGGACCATTCCCTATATCCTCCACCACTAAAGAAAGGTACTATGTTATTTTTATTGATGATTTTTCTCATAGATGTTGGATCTACTTTATGAAAAAGAAGGATCATACCTTCTTGAGGTTTTGTGAGTTCAAAGCCTTGGTAGAGAAAACATCTAAAAAGAAATAAGAGCCTTGCGAAGCGATAAGGGTGGAGAGTATGTCTCCCAACATTTTAAGGACTTCTGCGTAACAAAAGGAATTAAATGGGAGTTGACAACACCCCATAACCCATAGAAGAATGGGGTGGCTGGAAGAAAGAACTGATCTATTGTGGGAGCAGCTCGAGTGATATTGCATGACCAAACCCTACCACTTCATTTGTGGGTTGAGGCATGCAATATAGTAGTATATTGCAGAATAGAAGTCTGCACCATATACAGGGTATGAAGACACCAATTTAGGCCTTTCCTGGGAAGCGACCAGATTTGAGTCACTTCAAGATCTTTGTACCAATGGTTTATTGCCATGTGACCAAAGATGTTGGTAAGAAGCTAGATCCAATAGCTGAGTTGGGGATAATTTTGGGGTACACTGATACACCCCACAACTATCAAGTGTTCCTGCCTACCAGTCAGAAGATAGTAATGTGCAGAGATCTAAAGTTTGACAAGTAGAAATCCATGCAAGTGTCACTTGAGAGGGAGCTCAAGTTGCATGCAGAGGAGGAATGTTTGGTTCCAAAGGAGGAGGAGCCTCATATTGATGCAGAGAAACTGCATGTAGAGGATCTAGTAGTGGAGACATCCACTCATGCAGAGGCTTCTAGAGATGAGCAGAAACACTCAAAAGAAGCTAACAGGTTGATGTTAGATGCACGAGAGAATGTGGCACAACCATCCTCTCAACACAGACAGAGGAGATCACCTGAGCGGTACACTGGTCACATGGCCCTAATTGGGGAGTGTGTAGTGATCGAACCTTCTTATTTTGAGGAAGCAGTGCAACAACCAGTCTAGGTTGATTCTATGGTAGAGGAGTACGACTCTATCATTCAGAACAGTGTGTGGGATGTTGTCCCAAGACCAGCGAACAAGTCAGTGGTGAGTTCCCTATGGCTTTACAAGGTAAAACAGGCAAGTGATGGCAGTGTTGAGAAACATAAGGCAAGGTTTGTTGCCTGTGGTTTCTCACAGGTTGAGGGGATCGACTACAATGAGACATTTTCTCCTGTACCAAGGTACTCATATATCAAATCAATGTTAGCACTATCAGCTCAAATGGGTCGAAAGATCCATCAAATGGATGTGAAGATTGCATTCCTCAATGGGAAGATTGAGGAATAGGTGTACTTTGAGCAGCCCGAAGGATTTGAGACCTTTGATCGTGAGTCACATGTGTGACAACTCAAGCGAGCATTGTATGGGCTTAAGAAAGCACCTCATGCTTGGTACACCAGGATCGACAACTATTTCACTGGGTTGGGCTTCAATAAGAGTGAAGTAGATATGAATCTTTACAACATCATGGTAGAAGGTAAGCCATTGATCATTGTACTTTATGTTGATGATCTAACTTTGATAGGTGATGATCAGTTAATCAAGTCTTGCAAAGGACCTTGCAAGAGAGTTTGAGATGAAAGACATGGGCCTCATGCACTACTTTCTAGGCACGGAAGTGTAGCAGAAGGATGGGGAAGTATTTGTGTCTCAAGGCAAGTATGCCAATTAGATACTCAGGTGATTCCACATGGAGAAGTGCAAGCCCATGCAAACTCCTCTAATTGGTAACTGGAGGAAGGAGGATGCTACTTCAGGTGAGGTAGCAACTGCTACTCTTTATCAACAACTTGTGGGTTCACTAATCTATCTAGTGAACACACGACCAGATTTGTTCTTTGCGGTGAACTAACAGAGTCAACCTATGGTTCAACCTACCAAGCTATTTTGGAAGGCAATGAAGCATGTGCTGAGATACCTTAGAGGCACATCTTAGTATGGATTGTGGTACAGATGGACAGAGGGAGTGAAGCTTTAGGGCTTCACGGATGCTGATTGGGTAGGGAGTACATCAGACCAAAAGAGAACTTCTGGAGGAATCTTCAACCTTGGTTTAGCTGCAGTTTCCTGGTACAGTAGGAAATAAGGTCAGTTGCACTTAACTCAGTAAAGTCTGAGTACATGGTTTCCAGTCAAGCAACGTCCGAGGCCATTTGCATGCAGAAGATTCTAGTGGGATTGTTTGGTCAAATGATGGATCTAACCATGATCTATTGCGATAATTGTATCAAACTCTCTAATAATTCAGTGTTTCATGATAGGTCGAAGCACATTGATATATGTTACTATCATCTTCGAGACTATGTGGTGAAGAGGATCATGTTGTTGTTGTATGTTTCAACCGAGGAGCGGGATGTAGATATTTTGACTAAGGCATTGCCAAAATGCAAGTTTGAGTTCCACAGAGACAGGATTGGGGTGACTGATAACCCCTTTCTTGTTGAGAGGGGGTGTTGAAAATAGCAACAAGAAATGCTAAATATAGAAGTTCTATAAATAACATTGCTATAAATAGAATTTCAAGATACATTCCAATTTTAGTTGGTCCCTCAACTAAAATTGTGAATTAAAATTTGAATTTGATCTTAGCAGCTGTTTGTAAAATAATTAATTAATTCATCTTGAGTTAATTAGTTAAGGAAAATCAAACATGAATTCTATGTGAGGACGTGTAATAGTTATTCCTTTTATTGAGGAATTTATCCCTTAGCTAAAGAGATAAGGATGAGTTGTAATTTTGAGTTGTAATTATTTAGCTCAATTAATTGAGTTAAGTCTAGTTAGATTAGTTCCAATAGTTGGAGGAATTGTGAGTTCAGTTAATTAATGCATGCATGCATGTAACTACTGCACTTCATATAACTGAATATTCTCTCATAAATAACTCATGCATGTCAGTTCTTTCAGAGACCCAATTGAGATTAGATGGTGGGACAATGTACTATCAGTTGTAGGATATTCCATTGTGAATATCTCTTGCATGCAGAATGAATTCATTCCTTAAGGATTGCACAATTATTTCTAAGTTTAGTGAGTTGTATGAGGCCAGACTTCACACAGGTGGCATCATTGGACCACAACAAAAATTTCGCAAGAAAATAGGAGGCTTGGAGGATTGAGGGAAGGCATATGTTGTGTCTATTCAGTCTGTGAGATGTATTGATGGATTTTACTGAGAGCTGAAGAGCTTCCAAGCTAAGGCTTTGTGTAATCCAGATTATTTTCACTTGTATGATAATACAGAGATCAAGGTTTTAGCTAAGGCTTTCCCCTGAGTATTCCTCTATGTTTCATGTGTATGATTTCTCATTCTATGTTATATGCGTTCTATTTGATCTTGTTCAAATTGATTAAGCTTCTGTAAAGTTTGTTGTAGAAGTAGATCTAGTATTTTGCTTTAGTATATTGCATTATCAGGCTATCTACAATGGGAATTTCTACACAATTCCTTGCAACATTTATTAACGCTAGTAATGCATCCATGGTAAATAGATCACATTTGAAAATTATATAAATTTCACTATGTTTGTTGATCCAATCGAATTTAGCAACTGGCTAAATGAATAACATATCTCCTACAAATAAAATGACAACTGAAGGTGATAGGGTTGTTTATTTTCCATATTTTGTAGTATCTATAATTTTATTATTTTTTATGTAACAAGCTTGGTGGAAATGACCCCGTCAATTAATATAATAGCATTAAACTCCTAAAATGCACACACACAATGTGCGAGAGAGAGAGAGAGAGAGAGAGAGAATTATATATATATATATAGATGAGAGAAACAAAAATATACTACTCTAGTGTTCAATGCACTATTAAGAAAGCATCATCTAGAGATAGATCATTTCTCTCTATAGATCTTGAATGATCCATAACTTTCATAATATAAAGTAGTTATCAACCAAGTAATTGAAAATAAATATTACACTTAACAATTCCATGTACTCAGAAAAACACAAGTTAGAAAAGAGCTCGTAAATTATCAAATGGAAATAGTGGTAAAGTCATAGTACTATCATCATGTACGTATTCTATGAAACTGTAAGTCTTAGGTAGATGAAGTCCTTCCTTTGAGAGGTGATGAAATCCTCTCTCTCCCTTTCTCTCCCACCTATCTCTCTCTCTCTCTCTGTCTCTCTCTCTCTCTCTCTCTCTCTCTCTCTCTCTCTCTCTCTTCACCTTCCAACTCCATTACTATATGCCCATCTCTCTCTCCCCCCCTCTTCTCTCCATCTCTCCTTCTTTTCCTCTTTAACTCATCCCCAAAGACGTACATTATGCCCCCATATCTCCCTTTTCACTCCGTATCTCTTTCCACTTCTCACTCACTATGTATTTTTTCTACCATCCCTCTCTCCCTCTCCCACTTCATCTCTCTATCCCTCCCTCTCTCCTCCTCTCTCTCAAGTCCTCTCTCTCATCCTTCCACTCTCTCTGTTTCTCTCCTACCTCCCTCTCTATTCCCCCATCTCTCTCTCTCTATTTCTCTCTCTTTGTCTTTCCCCTACAATCCTCTCTCTTGCCCCATTACTCTCTCCCTCTCTCTAAAGTCCTCTATCTCATCTTTCCTCTCTCTCCCTTTCTCTCTTGCCTCCATCAATCTGCCCCCTGATCTCTCTCTCTCTCTCTGTCCAACTATATTACTATATCCCTTCCTTTCACTTTCTCTCTCCCTCACTCCCCCCTTGTATCCATCTCTCCTTCTATTTCTTTTTATCTCAACCCTAAACATAGACACTCTCTCTCCATCTCTCCCTTGTCACTCCTCTCTTCACTTATCGCTCTTTATATATTTATTCTACCCTCCATCTATCCCCCTCGAAATCCATTTCTATATCCCTACCTCTCTCCTCCTCTCTTTGAAGTCCTCTATCTCATCCTTTGTCTCTCTCCCTTTCTCTACTACCTCTCTCTCTCTTCCCCCATATCCCTCTTCCCTCTAATCCTCTCACTATCTCCCTCCCCCTCTCCTTCTCCCTCCCTTCTTCTCTCTCTCCCACCTCCATATTTAAGTCTCTCTCTCTCTCCTTCTCTTACCCTTCTCTACCTCTCTCACTCCTCTCCCCCTCTCTCTCTCCTCATTCCTTTTCTCCCCTTTCCTTCAATTTATCTCCATCTCTCCCTTGTGAGTCACCCTATTTCTCCACCTCTACCAAAATATGTATTTTTTCTTACCTCCCATATATCTAGATTTAATAATTTTCTTTTGCATGGTATTAATAATAATTTGGTCCATGGTATTTGGCCCATAGGCTTGTTATATAACAAGCAATGAGAGGAATCAAATCTCTTAATGTGCAAAACTCATGTTTGAGTGCAAAACTTGAGGAAAAGTTTTCACCTCAAGAGATTTTATCCCTCTTGGTGCTTGATATATCTGGAGTTAACATGGATCTAGGTTGGTTTTAGTCATGTGAGGCCAAATAAAATCTAATGAATAGATTATTGATTTTATCAATAATATGTAAAATCATTTAATATTAATATAATATTTTAAATATGATAAATATGTCTCATATTAATCTAGTCATTTTAATTTTAAATTTTCTTAGTTACCTGAGATTGTTGAGATGATAAATATTTTGAATAACTTTAATGACGAAAAATGATGAAATTAAAATTTGGAATGTAGTGTTGAATGATAGAAAAATTGAATAATAAGAATATAGTAAATTACAAATAGGTGATTAATATCAAACTATTTTCTTCTACTATTTTTATTGTCACCCTTGTTACTTTTGTCATATTTTGATGTTGATTATATGAAAAGCACAGGTTATATCATAAACCATTTAAATATTTAGCTCAAGATATTATAGTAAACATCATACCGTGTCCCTCTTTCTCTCGAATATTAATAGGTTGAATTACTATAACACAAGAATCAATTTATATTGTCAATAATATTTAATGCTTACATTGAAATCAATGCACAATATTAATCCAATAAGTTTAAAGTTAATGTACCATCATACATCCAATTACATCAAATCAGAAATCAACATCTACACTAAAATCAGTGCATCTAATGCAAGAAAAAAAATAAGATTAGAAAACAACATTTACGCTGAAGTCAATACATGTAATAGAAGAAATCAAATATGATTAGAAATCAACATTTACACTCAAATAAATGCATCTTGTGCAAGTCAGAAAATAGGTTTACAAACCAACATATACACTAAAATAAATGCATCTAGTGCAAGTAACGAAATATGATTATAAATCAACATCTAGGCTGAAATCAATGCATATAGTGAAAGCAATGAAATAGGATTAGAAATCACCATCTACACTAAAATCAATGAATTTAGTGCAAGCAACAAAATAGGAATAGAAATCGTCTACATTTAAATCAATGTATCTGGTGCAAGCAATCAAATATTATTAGAAATCAATATCTACGTTGAAATCAATGCATCAAGTGTAAGTAATCAAATAGGATTAGAAATCACCATCTACATTGAAATCAATGCATTTAGTCAAAGCAATCAAATAGGATTATAAATCATCTACATTCAAATCAATACATCTAGTGCAAGAAATCAAATATCATTAGAAATCAACATCTACGTTAAAATCAATGCATATAGTGCAAGCAATGAAATAGCATTAGAAATCACCATATAAACTAAAATCAATGCATGTAGTGCAATAAATATTCTTCCCTCTCTTCCCCCTCCTATATATATATATATATATATATATATATATATATATCTTCCTCCATCTCTCCTTCTTTGTCTCTCTATCTCAACCCCCCCAACACATGTGGTCTCTCACTCGATATCTATCAATCACTTTGTCCCTCCCTTTCTCTCTCGGCATCTCTCTCTGCTTCCCTCTCCTCACTTTCCATATATATCTCTATATACCATTGTCTCTATATATCACCCCCAAAACATAAATGCTCTTTCTCCAATCTATCTATCTATCCCTCCCTCTCTCTCTCTTCCCCTTCTCTCCCTCTCCCCCAATTCTACCTCTCTTGCCTCTTGTTGTCCTCTCTCCCTTTTTATGCATTTTTCTTATCACTCCCCCCCTCTATCTCTCCACCTTTCTCTTTGTATTTCTTTATTCTTACCTCCCTCTCTCCCCCTCCAAATCCATCTCTCTCTCCCTCCCTCTCTCCATTCTCTCACATCCTCTCTCTCTCTCTATCTCTTTCTCTCTCTTCACCCTTCAACTCTATTACTATATCCTTCCCTCTCTCCTCTCTACTTCTCTCCCCCATTTGCTCCACCTCTCCTTCTTTGTCTCTTTCTCTCACCTCCAAACATACACACTATTTCTCCATCTCTCCCTTGTCACTCCCTCTCTCTCTCCACTTCTCACTCTCCATGTATTTCTTCTTCCCTTCCTTTCTCCTCCTCTCTCTTAAGTCCACTCTCTCATACATCCTCTCTCCCTTTCTCTCCTACCTCCCTCTCTTCCCCCATCACTCTCTCTCTTTTCCCCCCAATCCTCCCTCTCTCTCTCTCTCTTTCTTCCCTCCAATCCTATCTCTTCCCCCATCTCTCTCTCTCTCTTTCTCTCTCTCTCCAACTATGTTACTGTATACATCCCTCTCTCCTTCTATGCCCCCTTCTCTATATCTCTCTTTCTTTGTCTCTTTATCTCACCACTAAGCATACTCTCTCTCTTTATCTCTCCCTTGTCACTCCCTCTCCCACCACTCCTCACTCTCTATGTATTTCTTCTTCCCTCCCTCTCTCCTCATCTCTTGCAATTCCTCTCTCTACTCCTTCCTCTCTCTCCCTTTCTCTCCTACCTTCCTCTATCTTCCCCCATCTCTCTCTCTCTCTCCACTCTTCAAGCCTCTCACTATCTCACTCTGTCTCTCCTTCTCTCTCTCCCCCTCCATCTTTGTGTCTCCCTCTCTTACCCTTCTCTACATCTCTCACTCATCTCCTTCTTGATTTCTCCTCTCCCCTATCCTTAAGTTTATCTCCATCTCTCCCTTGTCACTCCCCCTATCTCTCCACCTCTGTCACTCTATGTCTTTTTCCTTCCCTCCCATATATATCTAGATTTAATATATATCATGATATTTTAATATATATTATACTATAACAAATTTAACATTGCATTAATCCAAAGCTATTAAATTTAATAATAATAATGTTATAATATATTAATATGAATATTAGATTTAATAATAATATACATAATATTAATATTAATATCAGGGTTAATAATGTTTTTTCTGTATGGTATTAATAATAATTTGGCCCATCTTATTTGGCGATAGATGTCACCTCAATAAAACCTATTCTTTGATCGTTAGTGAGTATAAAGAGGTTTTATTTATTTACCATGCCTCTGGTTAATTTATTTTTTTATTTATTTATTATGCCTCTTTATACCTTTTTTATATTTATTTATTTACCATACCTCTTTTATAAATATGGTATTTGGCCCATGGTATTAATAATGATTTGTCCCATGGTATTTGGCCCATAGGGTTCACCTAAATAAAACATATTTTTTTAGTTTTTGTAAATATAAAATATAAAAGGAGGTTTTATTTATTTACCATACCTCTAGTTTATTTATATTTTATTTATTTACCATACATCTTTTTTGAGTGTTTGAAGCCTCTTTATATTTTTAATTTATATTGTGTTTATACATACTAGTAATTAGATTGATTTTTAAATAGGGGAGATATTAGATTACAAATGTTAAATGTTAAACATTACATTTACAGCTACATTTACATTTACATTTACATTTTTATGTGAGATATACCGCATATTGGGTTGTTTATATTTACATGTTTACATTTTTATGTAAGATCTACACCCATACTAGGCTGTAGAGCCCCTCTAGGGTCAATTAGATGTTGATTCCTTATCCTATTTGATATATTTTTATGTATTTACCATACCTCTTTTTTGAGTGTTTGCAAACCTCTTCATATTTTGAATTTATATTTTGTTTATACATAATAATAATTAGATTGATTTCTCAATAGGACCCAAATGTTAAATGTTAAACATTACATGTTGTTAAATTTACATTTCCTTGAGATCTACCCCTATACTGTAGAGCACCTCTAAGGTCAATAGCAAGTTATTTGTCATAAAATTATATATATATATATATATATATATATATATATATATATATATATATATATATATATATATATATATATATATATATATATGAATTGAAAATAAAACAAAATAACAAAAAATACATAAATGAAATATAGAACTGAATTAATTTATTTTTGAATTGACAAAAATATTTTTCATCATTTTATTCTTTTCATACTTCCATTTAAAATTTTAAAAAACACAACAAAATTTCTAATTAAAATTATTTTAGTATATTACCAATAATGCAATACAATAATATAAGTGAAGTATTAAACTTCTACAAAATAAATTAGGAATTTATTTTACCTATGCTTAATAAAATAAATGGTAAATTTTCGCACTATTGTATAGTAATTTGCCAAACTTTTGTCCAACAACTACAACTGAATGGTCAGAATCATTGCTACATTTACCATTATATACTCCCTTCTCAACAAACAAACAAAATTATGTTAGTTGCACTTGCTAGATTATTCATCTCTTTCTTATTTTTTCTCAAAAAAGACAATATAAAGAATCATAACCACTTTTACTCTGATAACTTCAGATATCTCTAATATTTTTAAAATTTACCACTACAGCTATAGGTTGAGTGGATACTACTTGTTTGAGAGTGTCTTCAGTACCAAGAGAGACAAGTCTAACACGTCCCCGAGGAAGTTAAACAAAACAAAAAAATGATTTAATTGTCTTATAAATTAGATGGCGTTATTAGTATAAATAATATATTGTTATTTATAAAAACTAATTATGTTTTTATTAATTTTTTAACAAAATTTCAAAAATATTTTGTTCGCCTAATCATATAGAGTCTATACAATTTAATATTCTGAGTATCAAATATGATTAGTTGTGAAAACCTCTCATATAACCATAAACAAAATGTCATGAAATGATTCTAATAATTCCCACACCACTTCAAAATTTAAAATAATTAGAAATTATAAAACCAATCCAAATGCTAACCCATTTAAACTCCATCTCAACGGAATCTAACTATACAAATCCTAACCCATTTAAACTCCATCTCAACAGGATCTAACTATCTTAATGCACAAATCATCTATCTTAATGTACCAATAATTCTTGGCACGAGCGCTTCTCAGCCTTATAAGTATAGTAAAATTCTTCAGTTATCCCTCGCCCTCTTTTTTTGACATAGTTGAAGGCATCGATAATGTTACCAGTGGAGTCAAGCAATTGTTGCGGTGATAGCATCAACAATTGTCTTGTAGGAAGACAAGAAGTTAGGTACATTGCAACAAAGTACAAAGTTGATTTTAATGGGTCCCAATTGAACAATTGTCTTGTAGGAAGACAAGAAGTTAGGTACATTGTAACAAAGTACAAAGTTGATTTTAATGGGTCCCACTTGAAGATAGATAGACAATTTATGTTTTTCTAAAAACTTTCTTTTATGAGTAGGAAGGATGATAAAAGTAAGTACATTTATGAAATAATTATAAAGCTTATTTATATTTTTGGATTTAAAAATCAAATATAATGTATATTGATATTATATTTGAAATATGGAATATATCTTAATTTTAAAAGAAGTGGTTTTTGGTCAATAAATTTGTTTATTAATGAGATTTTAATATAAATAATGGTACTTAAAAAAACCATGAATCTCACATCTAAAATGTCAAACTAATTAATTAAGGTGAATTTAATTAATTATTCAAACAAAAACCATGATTCACACATGATTCCTAAAATACAAATAATTTTATTAATTTAATTACATTAAAAATTAACATGAGTCACCCATGCTTGGTAAAAACCAATGTTCTCCATATCCTTGATAGTTATATGTGACTAAGGAATAAAAAATGCAATAAGGAAGGAATATAAATGCTACCATGAGTAGAGTATCCATGCACTTGTGTATATGGATGATAAGATTATTAGAAAACTATGAAATAACCAATCATGCATATGCAAAATGAGTTGAGGCATGTAAAACACACATTTTTTTGAATGAAAACATATTACTTAACATACAATAACAAATCTGATGCATGGCCAAAAGAAAAAGAAAAATAAGTTGTACTGATAATGTTGTTTTTCTCTGTCCCCATGATAGACATATATAAAACACATAAGTGATTCAGAAATAGGTGATTATTGATATATTCTAATTTATGTTGGATTACCTATATGTACGTGAAAATATAGATTTTATAGGTATTGAGTGCGTAGAAGTGAAGTAGGAATAATGGTAAGAAGGGAAAGAATAGATAAAGTAGGCATAAATAAGTGTGTATGTGGGGAACATATACGTTTTTGTGTAGGAAGACAAGAAGTTATGCATATGACAATAAAGTGAAAAGTTGAGGAGCTACTGAGGAAGAAAACATGTAAAGCCAATAAAGTAATATGATAGGTTGTTATGTTAAGAGCGTTGGAGGACTGAAATTTGAACAAATTTTGAAAGTTGTGATGGCTAAAAGGGAAAAGGAGAAGGAATTTAGGTTAGTTCATGAGAGGAGAGTAAGAAATAATGGTGTTTGTTAGGCTCAAAGAAAGTAAAGATTAGCTTAAAGGAAGTGATATTTCTTTCAAAAGGGTGATTCCTCATGAAAAATATATAGAAGAAGTCCAAGAAGTTGATCTTATGAAAAACAGAGTGTTAGAATGATTCTATAAGAACATGATCTCAATACCTAGGAAAAAGGTTCATGAGATTAAATGATATGTCTAAAGAGAAATCATTTTTTTTAATGAAACTAAGTTAATATGTTTATTATTAGTGCAATTCCTTGCAAAATTTATTAACGTTAGTAATGTAGTTGTGGTAAGTAGATCACATCTGAATATTAAATAAATTTCACTATGTTTGTTGATTCAATCGAATTTAACAACTGGATAATTGAATAACATATCTCCTACAAATAAAATGACAATTGAAGGTGATAGGGTTGTTTATTTTCCATATTTTCTATAATTTTATTATTTTTTATGTAATAAGCTTGGTGGAAATGACCCTGTCAATTAATATAATAGCATTAAACTCCTAAAATTCACACACACAATGTGTGTGTGTGTGAGAGAGAGAGAGAGAGAGAGAGAGAGAGAGAGAGAGAGAGAGAGAGAGAGAGAGAGAATCATATTTATATATATGAGAGAAACAAAAATATACTACTCTAGTGCTCAATGCACTATTCAGAAAACATCATCTAGAGATAGATCATTTCTCCCTATTGATATTGAATGATCCATAACTTTCATAATATCAAGTAGATTATCAACCAAGTAATTGAAAACAAATATTACACTTAACAATTCCATGCTCAGAAAAACACAAGTTAGAAAAGAGCTCGTAAATTATCGAATGGAAATCTTGGTAAATTCATAGTACTATCATCTTGTACTTATTCTATGAAATTGTAAAGGTAGATGAAGTCCTTCCTTTTAGAGATGATATGCAATATTGTTGTGCTCTCTATAAATATGAGTATACTTGACCTAAATGATGTAATTGGATATTTCCTTTAATTATTCTGCTAGGGGAATAACATATTCATTTTTTGTTTAGACGATTCCCTTCAAACAATTAATGACTATAAGTGAATCATCGATGAACTCAAGCTTATCAATCCCTTTGTCCAAAAAATATTTTCTTAAGTAGTATAAGGCATTGAATTCCTCTTTATGATTTGTTCCTCTTCCAATGTTACATTTGAATAGAGGTATATATCTATGAAATATAGAAAGAATAAAATCCAATGAATAAAACACAATCCCTTACAAACGAAAGAAGCTCCGCAAGTGTACGAAGAGTTCTTTCTATAACAAGACTCATTTATCCAAGTTTGAAAGTCTTTTGTCAAAAGTAGGGTGTAAAAAGCATGGTATTCTATTTTTTATTTCTTTTATTTCTCTTATACTGTTGTCCAAATAGATGGACAATGTCTCTTTCTTAAAAACTTCCTATAATGAGTTTAGTAAGAATGTATTATGTAGTAATAAAATAAAATTAAGGATATCTATTACACAATTCTAAAGACTATTTCATTTTTGGGCCGAAAATATGAAATCTAATGTAAATTCTAATTTTATAGTTGAAATACTCATTATAATTTAATTTTTAAAGATGGTATTGGAATACCTAATCGTCAATAGTTTTTGGCCAATTGAATTATTCCTTTTTTATGAGAGATTTTTCGGTGTAAATAACAGTAAATTTCATTTATGACGCATTTCGAACCAACTAGTGTGGTTCATCATCAGGACAAGTTGAAGATTTAGATCTAGATTACAAGTGAAATAGTCAGAGCAGAACATCCAATGGTAACTAACTAACGGTTATATTTGACTACGAAACGACTACAATGACTAACTAACAGCTATATTTCACTAGAAACGGTAAGTAGGACGAGATCCAAGGAAAAAGGGGGTGGGGGATAACATATTTATTTTATTTATTTATTTATTTTTAAAGGAGTTAATATTAAGGATTTAAATAATTAATCATATAATAGGGGTTAAAGTGTTAATGAATTAAAAGACGAGTTAACTATTAAATAATTATTCTAAATATACATATATATCTTATTATAAATTTACATATACGAATAAACCTCTAGAATTTCTAAATATCTAGATATATTTATATGTTCAATTGTTCAATTATTTTAATTATAAATTAATAAAAAAGGGGGGGCTAAAAGACAAAGGGGGGGGTGGGGTGGTGGGGGATAAAAGAAATATATAAAGGACTTAAATATTAAATAATTATTATAAATATACATATATATCTTATTATTGAAATAAATTTACGTACACGAATAAATATTTAGATATACTTATATGTTAAGTTGCTCGATTATTATAATTATAAATTGATAAAAAACATAAGATTGATTTTAATATTAAAGTCATTCTTATCCTATTATTGCTTAAGTCATAATTAATAATAGCATAACCAAGTGTTATTAAAATACCTATACCATATGAACAAAGGAAAAGGAGAGAAGGTTATGGGATAATAAGGGGAAAGAAACAAAAAAGAAAACTAGAACTAGTTGTAAAAAGAGGGATGGGAGGAAGCAACTAGGAGGTGAGGGCTGGGACCCAACAACTACTGATCTTCCAGGCATCCTCTCTACTGAGATTGCTCGGCCTTTTTTCAATCTCAAGGGCTTCCCTAAATTTACAGTGATGGAACTGCGACACTCTAGCGATAACACTGGCTTCCTCAATAAAAACATGATGATTGGTTTTCTCCGCATGTTCTGCTAAAGCGGACTACTTGGTTCTCCTATGTTTAAGGTTAGCTGCATGCTCACTAATCCTTTGATTAATGGAGCAACTAGTCTCACCAATATAAGGGGTTCCATAGGAACAAGGAATAATATATACCCCCTTCTTGTCCTTAGGGTTGACAGGATCCTTCACAGATCTGAGGGACTTACGAATGGTGTTAAGAGGTCAAAATGTTTAGGGGATATTATGTTTCCTAAGAATCCTTGCAATATTATCAGTGGTCCCCTACACAAATGGAAGCTGGACCCTAGGGACCCGCTCTTTTTGTTTTCCCTTGGTAATGCATTCTTGGCAGCTTTGAGGAAAGCTTTCTGATCCAGGTGTCTACTATAACCATTTTCGACAAAGACGTTAAGGAGATGGGATTTCTCCTTCTCAAATCTCTATTCGTCAGAGATCCTCAGGGCACGAGTAGCGAGGGTGTTGAGAACACCCAACTTTTGGGCTGGGAAATGGTGCAAACTGGCATGAAGACACTGCTCCGTATGAGTTTTCTTTCGAAACACCTGGAGGGAGAGGGAGGCATCACCATTCTTAGAGATAAGAATATCAAGGAAAGGGAGGCAACCATCGACCTCCTATTCCATGGTAAACTTAATGGTCGAGGATTGACAGTTGAGATGATCCAAGAAAAGATCTAACTCCTCTTGGCCATGAGACCAGATGACATTAGTATCATCTACATATATTTTCCAAAGTTTAGGTAGGAGGCGAGCTGAGTTTAGAACCTTGGATTCAAAGTCTTCCATAAAAAGATTAGCAATGATAGGGGATAAGGGTGAGCCCATGGCAACCCCACAGGTTTGCTCAAAGAACTCCCTTTCAAAACTGAAAAGGGTTGAAGTGACGCAGATCTTAACTAACTAATCGGTATCAGGATATCTAAGGTGATTGATCACTTCCAAGGCCTCATTTATAGGGATACAAGTGAACAGGGAAGCTACATCAAAACTAATGAGAATGTCCCCAAGGTCAAGCTTAATGTCTTTGATCTCCCCAATAAAGGAAGTAGAGTCTTTGACAAAGGACTCTGTATGGCCAACTAAGGGCAAGTGTATATATGAATTATTCCTTAATTACATTTTGATACGAATGGATCAAACAATAAATCCCACATCCTAAAGGACTTCATCAAAATAATTATGCATGAACAAATTATGCATGCAAGTGTGTATATGAATGATAGAATTATTACAAAACTAAGAAATAACCCAATCATGCATTTGAAAAATGAGTTGAGATATGTAGAACACACATTTTTGAAAGAAAACATATTAATAAACACACAACCACAGATGTGATGCATGGTTAATAGGAAAAAAAAAATGTTCCGATAATGTTGTTTTTCTCTATCACCATGATAGACATATATAAACACATATAGGTGACTAACGTGTAGGTGATTAGGGATATATAGATATCTATATAGGAGTACCTACACATATGTGAAAATGAATATGTTATATGGAAGCTGAGGTAATGAGTGTGAACAAGTGAAGTAAGAATAGAGGTAAAAGGAGAAAGCATAGATAAAGTAGACATAATATAAGCAAAATAATATTAGATGAGATCCCACACAAATATCAGCAGAAGGTCAACCTTTCCTATGGGGAACAACGTGTCCATGAATAAAGAGAATGAAATACTAATGCAGAGCCACTATGAGACTCTATCCAATTTTACTGAGGTGACCAGTAGATTTTTCAAGTGTTTGTCTAAAACGTTTGATTTTCTATTAACTCCTAGTTGTTTTTCTTGCTATTAGTTTGCTATACTTTCTCCTCTTTCTTGAAATATGATTGTAATTTAGTTTTCTCATTAGCCTTGTTACATGTGCAAGTGTGTATATGGATGATAACATTATTACAAAACTAAAAAATAACCCGATAATGCATATGAAAATGAGTTGAGACGAATAAAACACATTATGATAGGAAAACATATTAATAAACAAAAAAATGTATGGTCAATAGAAAAAGCACCAATTATTTGTACTAATAGTCTTCTTTTTCTTGGTGACCATAATAGAAACATATAAAGAACATATAAGTGATTAATATGTACGTGGTTAGGGATATATACTTCTTTATGTAGGAGTACTTATATGTAGGTGAAAATGTAGATGTTATATGGAATTTGAGGTAGTGAGTGTGTCGAAGTGAGGAAAGAGTGGAGGTAAAAAGAGAAAGCATAGATAATGTGGGCATAATATCAACCCAATAAGACTAAAAGAGATCCTAGCCAAATATAGACACAAGCTCAACCTTTCTTATGGATAAAAGGTCTCCATGAAGAAAGAGAAAGTAATATTATAATTCTAATATATGGAGTTCAAGGTAAGATGCTATTGCTACCCAAATTTTTTATGGATCAATATTTTGTTGCTAAAATTTGCAAGAAATACCATCCATGGCTAATTTTATTTGAACACCAAAAGAAAAAAAAATATTTCTTTTCCATTTACTATTAGAGATGTGACTGTGAAGAACAAAACCCACTTTGAAGAGTTTGTAAAGTATTTAAAATACTTTAACTTAAGTGATGTTGAAGTTATTTAAGGCTTTGATTCATAAGCTATATTTTTGATACACCTAGCTAGATATGAAATTTATTTACAAGATTTTTCGATGAAAGTGAAGAGAGTCACACCTATACATTGAGAAACCAATAATTGCTAATACACATTGAGTAAGTTTATGGAGAGACCATCACTAGTATGTGGGGAAGATACAAGCATAGAAGCAAAATTCCCATGGAGGAACCTCTCACCTCCACACCTAAGACTCGCCCATTTTAATCTTCTACTCAAAGGAAGAGAAAAAATAGGTGACATGGAAGAGTGAGTGATGGTGGGCTTTCATGTGGTATAGATGAGGAAGATGTGACATCCCTAGTTATATTTTTTCTTATGAACATTATGTAAACATTTCAGGAATTTTCTAATTATATATATATATATATACACAAATTTTGGTGACTGGTGATGGATCTTGCTTGGGGTGCTTAATTTGCTTGTTGCAGAAAACTAGACAAACTTGCGATAACCATTGAGGGATGGTGTTTGAAGTGTCTAAGAATTTGTTTCTTAGAATGTATGGAGTACACAAAATGATTTACGAACTATAAAAAATAGGACACAAGCCCATATTTTTCTTCGACAAGTGAAAAAGACAAGGAGCACAAAGGATTTAATGGAGGAGGGAAACATAAGAGTGGAGAAGGAAATAAGATGTGACAAAATTTAATTGCAAGTGCAGGATGTTTGGGAACAGGTTACATGATTAATGAGATAAAAATAAATAAAATAGTAAAGGTCAATGGAGGAGAAGGAGAGATCAACTAAAAAAGGAAAAAGCCAATAGAAGAACAAGATTGACTAGCACAAGAACACATAGTGGATATTCATAGAGTAGCCTCAATTTCCCTCAAAATAAAAATGACAAGTGGAAAACGCATAACATTTTTCAACATTTAGCATTTTAGCACTACAGAAAAGAAATAAGAGAAGAATCCTACACATACTTTGACGAAGATCCATGTTTATAGACATCTACAACAACGCACAGGGGATTTTGGCTCGTCTCAAATGTAGATATCTTAATTGAGTATTGGGAGAATGAGAGGGGACTCCAGTAGGTGGGTATAATCTCTCATTGATCTGCAGCTCAAGGGTGGAGAGGGGCTTCTCTAGATTCCCCTGAAATCTTAGGGTGGAGCATTATTCTGAAGATTCTTGGTAAAGGAAAACCCTTTAATATCCTACAATCATTTTAATTATTCTGGCAGAGGATTATGGATTCCCATTATTGGATGGAATCTTTGTGATATATGTATATAATTCAAGGTGGAGGTAGCAGGAATCTCGATTCCTTGTGTAATATCTAGGGTGACAGAAGGAAGTAGCTTGGTTGCAGTTATATATAATTGGCTGGATAGTGCAGTTTCCAACTCTGTTAATCCATGTTTTTTTGAATCCAAGATAAGTATTTTCCTATGTAATACCTATTATTCATTTGTGTTTATGTTCTTCAATTGTTTTTTCACTGAGTAAATGGACTTAAATAGCTTCCTATTGTTAAGGAAATGAGCTCCTGATATGGATGCTACATTACTACTATTTTTTTCTTTATATTTGTGTCTTCTACATAGGTAATGTGCATACATCTAGAAACATCAACATGAATCTTGTCCATAATAGTTGTCATAGATTAACCTTAAGTTCATAATAATCACTCTTCATAGAGTAATTTCAAACATAAGTGTTATTTTAATCTTTGTTCCAAGAAAGGTAGCTATTTTTTCTGAGTTTAAAGATGTAGTAGTTTAAGAACTAGTTATATATTTGACTAAGGTGATAAATGCCTCAATGTATTTTATATATGCTTCATATACATATAAATATTCACATGGGTGTTGTGTTTGTAGATTAGCATGTTAATACCTGGTGGACATATTAAAGCAATGAACACAACCTTTCATAAAATAAGTCTGATCCCATTGGCTAGATTTCAAACATGCATTGAATTCTTGATGATGCTAAGAACCAAAAGGCTATACGAGAATTCCATAAATTTCTCATGGAAATAGTGGCTTGAAGGGTATCAACCTTAGAAAAATGTATATAAAGATTTATAAAACATTTAATTCGGGCATCAAAATATAAATGGATAACACGTAATCCATAACTTATGAAAATATGGATATCATATTGCTACATAACATTGTCGATAATGGTGTATAATTCCTAAGTTTATAACTATGATATGAGTTTAAAATAATATTAAAATTTCCATGTATCACCAAAATTAACTTGCAGAGCTATGTCGAGAGGTTGTGGTTTTCATACAATGAGTTCATATGCATACAACTAAATGGTCTAGGTGTGGTATATGTGTAGGTAAAATCACTCCACAAGTAAATTTCTTTCTCCATGTATATTTGAATCCACATCGTATATAAATATATTGATAGGAATGTGACCTTTTCCAATTCCTTGTTGAATCTATGAGCTTGTTGTTCAAGTTTCAATTTGAGTATGGCGTATGCATATGGAAACCGTTCACTTTATATATATATAATCAAAGTGGTGCATTATGAATAAAGGTACCACATGCTTCAACGTACTCCTACGTCAATATAGGGGGTTATGCCATGTGGGCTGCGTGTGGAAGTAAGATGAAAAGTGAAATTTTGAAATGAATAAAAATCGAAAGATTCTAACTTAAGATTCTGGAGTCCAAATTGGACCAAATCTATATCATTAGATTTGTCTTGCTATGTCACACATGATGAAAATATCCAATGTAATTTTGGAGGTGGCAAAGGAAGCTCAACAAAAAAATTACGCTGTCACTCTAAATGCACCTAAGAAGTTGGGTAAGTATAGCGAATACTTCACGGAGGTTAATGTGGGGTGCTTATAGGTGGTATCATAGTATTGAGGTTTAACACTTGGACTGGATGGGCTATATCATGGGTAGGTAACAACAGGTTCCTGTAAAGGTGTTTCCTATTAATGTTTAGAAAATTAACTAAACTAATGTTGAGTTAAAATACAGTTTGTAATTAATTAATTGAATTCATGGTTGACACATATTACCTTGTGAATTGAGGATGCAACATGGTATTAACAATTGACATGATTTTATTATCATTATGTCAATTAACAACTTGTGTTGACTAATATATTTTTTGTTGAGTATGCATGCAAATGTGATATTACATGTGGCTTGATGTTGATTAGTATTGATACACTAACATGTTTGTTTTGTTACAACTAGCCACAATGGAATTGCCAAGAAACCAAGATGGTGGTTATGATTATGTTTATCTATTTATATCAAATGTATATAATAATTGTGCATGATTGGAAACATATCACAAGTATTACAGGGATAGTAAGATGCAAGGAATGAGTGGCAGGATGGTTCAATACAGTTCTAATAGGCAACAACATGGGCATGAAGAAACTTTAGTGGAGAACAAGGGAGGGGAAAACTCTCTTGATTTGATGGATACCTAAAGAAGCCTACAATATGATATTAGGAGTTGTAAGGTAGAAAATAAAAGGCTAGTAAGGGCTAAGGAAAGGAAAGCTGAGATGAATTATATTGAAAATCATTTCTATCTTGCAAAGATAGAATTAGTATGAGTTGGTGTCTAGTGAGAGAGATATGTTGAGACCTTCGGGATCATAAGAGAGAAAAAATGTGGTCAATGGTAGCAGGTCTAGGAAGAGCTACTGAAGAGAAAGTGGAGGTATTGTGAGAGAGAATGCTCCATTGAGCACCCTAGAGGAAATCACTAGTACTTGGGTGCACCACTCTAGTAGGCCTTCTAGTTCTACTACCAGGAGGCATGATTACCATTATCACCACCATCATCATCGTCGTCATCATCATAGTAAGAGAGGTGAATATCACATTCGCAAGGAACTAAATAAGGCCAAAACACCCAAATTTAATGGGGAAATAAAGAAATTGGAAGATGTAGAAGCATGGTTTATTGTTATTGAAAAGTTATTTAGGATTGATGATTACTCTAAAAACATGAAGTTAATGGTAGGCACCTACAGTCTGAAAGGAAAAGAAGAAATATGGTGGAAGATCTAAAGAATTTCAATGGTATAACTAAAGAGAGGTTGGCACAGGGTGACTTTCAAGGTCTCTTTAGATACAAATAATTCTCATACATCTATTATGATAGAAAGGAAAAAGTGTTTTATGATGTGAGGTTGGGGAAAATGACAAACGAAGAATACACCACCATTTTTTTGGAAATTTTCAAAAAGATGGAAAAAGTGCAATGATTCATTAGCAGGATTCATTTATCATTTAGAGACCAAATTGATAGGCATGAGCCTAAAAATTTAAAAGATTTCATTAATAAATTGAAGCATTGTCATGAGCAAGAAAAATGAAGGCTAGAATCCAACAGTGAGTGGAAAGAAAAAAGTAGTGGAAAGGATAAAAGGATGTGGCTTAAGAGATTGAAGATAAGGAAGGAAACATGACCAGAACTAATTCAAGATGAGTTCAACAAAAATTTAGTTTAATTAAGAATGGTCATGCACAATAGCTTACAAAATAGAAACACAAACATGAGGGCAAATATCTTTTGTGTTGTTGGACATGTGGATGATACCACTGGAAATGATACTTCCTACAACAGAGAATTGTATGTCCAAATATTTACAGTGCACAAGAGGTTCATACCATGGGAGACATGGCACAATGTTTGCCTAGGATCTATGTATCAATGGATAATTGTCAAGTGGAATACCAAGCATCCATTATTGAGATGGAAGGTAAGCTATGCAATCAAGTTATTTGTAATGTGATTGATACTAGTTCTAACTATGGTTATATTAGTGCAAAGCTTGAAGAGAAACATCAGTTTACCAAGGAAGCACATGAAGAACTATGGTTGTTTTAGTTATCAATAAGGACCAAGAGAAGAGTAAGCCACTAGGTGAAATCATGTGCTTTTGAGCTTCAAGGCATGCCAATGACATCAAACCTATAATGTGTTTGTATTGGCAGAGTACAATATGTTTCTAGGTATGGATTGGTTGTATAAGAATCATACCAATGTTGAATGTTATTAAGAGGGAATTGAGTGATTAGATGAAACTGGAGAGAGAATAATATTTTAGGGTAAGTAGAATCCTACTATAATAAGGAAAATTACATCCATGCAGGACAAGTGAGATCCTTTTTCTCATTTGATTCTCTATTTTTGACCTCATGTCTGTAAAATCATTTTGAAGACTAATAAAGCAATCACACTGGAAGGTAAGGACCCAAAGAGTTAGCTAGGAAGCCTAGTGAACTCCATTATCAAATTGTTGTTGTGTTGATGAAGATATTTATTTTTCAATTTTCTTTTGCGTTTATGTTATTCGCAATCTTTTTGATCCATTGCACTAAGTAACATAAGAAAAATTCACATAAAGTCTATAATAACTTTTTCATTAATGGATCACCCTTCCTAATCTCTTTTGATGCCTTAGTCTGAGACTCTTCTTGATAGTCAAATAGGCAATCCTTTCAAATTGTTTGACCTCTTTCACAATGCCCCAAGCCTTGCATATATAGGATGTAGGGTTAGGTTTTCCAATTCTGTCATGAGTTCCCTTAGGCAAAAGCAGTGACATTTCCAATCTTTAGTGCTCTTTCCCATGCATACTCCATTAGGAATTAGTAATTCCCCCAAACAAGTCGAGTTTTGATGTTTCCCTTTGTTTATGAGCTGACATAGAAGAGAATCTAGGGATATTTTCTTAGTTAATTCAGTCCTTTTACCCATAAAAACTGATGTAGGGTCATTAACGCTATTCCCGAGGTAGCAAGTAGAGTTATCCTAGGCACTAACACACCCTTAGGCTTGTTGAGAAGCTTTATAAAGGAGGTTGATAGTGTCTATACAACATTAGATTGACAACTAGACCTATGAACTTGGTCAGTCCTTAGTCATCATGTCTTTGGCCTCTTAGTTGATGAGGAGGTCCTTTTCCTGTATAACAAGGAGGCCATGTTTGACATGAAACCCATGAAACAAGAGTGCAATGGAGAAGTCCATGACATGGAGAGACATAAATTGGAAACATATCTTAAATATTTTTGAATGGATAAGTAGCCAGCTAAAATGCTACAAATTAAACTAGCATAAATATTAATGAAAATGTAAGTATGAGGTATTGAATTTGGGTGTTCATATGTAAATTTAAATGTATGAAATGGATACCTAAAGGTAACCTTGAGTACTTTTTCTAACACATAGAGTGGATGCATGCTCGTTGGCATGACTCTTGTTGTATGGACGCAGATGAAAGTAGAGCTTGATATGATTGAAATCCAATTATGTTGTATACTAAACCTATTTTAATAAATCGATACCTAAAGGTAACCTTGAGTAACTTTTCTAATTAATAGAATCGATACATGGTCAATGGCATGAGATATGGTGTAAGGATGTATAAGGAAGTATAGTTGGTTATAATTGAAATATAATTGTGTTGTATAGTAATGTTATTTTAAGAATCATACCTCTTTAAGAAGATAATATCCTTGGATATGGAAGGTGCAAGAATGTACTTTCTAAGTGAAAGATAATGTCATGTACATGGTAAGTTTTGTAGAAGAAGTGAAAATTCTATGCATTTCATGATTTTCATTGGAGCAAAGTAAAAGCACTCAAAGCTGAACTACTCTTTGTTATGTATGTGATAAGGCTATGAGAATTATTTTATTTCCATTAGAAGAATTGATTGGATGGGATATTGATTATCCCTAATAAGAGGAAGAAGCTTAAAATTGTAGAGTTTATAAACTCTTTTGTAGCTATAAGAGTTATACATAAATGATCATGACAACCAAAATAATAACTGTTAGTCAGGATACAAATTAAGTTTATTGATATTGCTAGATTAAAAAGAGTGAAATCTGAGGGCTATGTTTCAAGTAGTCATTTGGATGGAACATAAGAATAATTTTTCATGTGAATAGAGATGTGAAGGAAAGGTAAGAATATGTGTTTTAGCATGCCAAAGGTAGTTGCACCATTTAAACATTGGTTAAAATAGTGTGTATGCATAGGAGTAAAAAGGGGATGGATCCCCTAGATCCTTATAAAAGGAATTTTTGGCTCATAATAACATTAAGGAAAAAATAAAAACAATATCCATAAATTCGAGTGCACATATTAATATTTTGATTTTTTCAGTGAACTTGTATTTCCCTTGTTGAGTTGAATGTGGGCTTGAATGAAAAGGGTGGATTATCCCCCTAGATTTGAAGGAAAATGTCATCATGAGGAGAGAAATTGTGATTCCAAAAAATGAGCAAACATGGAGTAGCAACAAGAAAGATTCCTGAATTCTCACAAATATCTTTCAAAATAGTTACATTTAGAGGGGAAAGGTATGTCAAATTATTTTTTATTGTAGTAGTAGTTAGAATATGGTTTCCATAGAGATGGTAGATGAATTTAACCTACGTAGTGATAAACATACCCATGCATACCTAATTTTATGGTTTAAAAAGGGGAATGAAGAGAGTGTTGAAAAGCGGTGTTTGATCAAGTTTTCTATAGGAAAGGCTAAGTACAGAGATTAAATATGGTGTGATTTGATTCCAATGGATGCATGCCACATGTTCGGGAGTCCATGGAATTATGATAAAAAAATTGACGCGTGATGGCAAGTAGAATACATTTACATTTTGGAAGGATGGATCTAAAGGCATCTTACCACCCCTTCAGGATGAAGGGAAACCTAAAAATATGTTATCTAATTTAGAAAAGTTGTTAAGTGAAGGTAAAAAGATTCTTCTACATGTCAATGATGGAAAGAAAATAATAAAAAGACATATTAATACCTACTAAAGCTACAAAGGTAACAGAAGAATATGTTAATGCTATACCAAATGAGTTACCTAATGGTCCTCCACCAAAGTAGGATATTCAACATCATATTAACCTAATCCCAGTGGCATCTCTACCTAATCAAGGAATATATACAATGAGCCCTACACAACATGTAGAGTTGAAAAAACAAGTGACATTAATATAGCTCATTTGTCTCATAAATATATGTTAATATATTTTGGCTAAAATTCTTTACATAATTCTCATGAAAGAAAAGGGTAAACCTTTTTTTTTTAATTGTTACCATATATGATCCAAAAATGGATCCTAGGTAAACCTCTAAGTCTAAAAGACTTCATGCGAAAGGTAAAAGGTGCCAAATGGAAAAAATCCTTTGTAAATTAGAGGAAAATAAAAATCACAGCCTACTCTCAGAAATAGTCTCATTGCAAACATCTCCTCATTCTGAATCCAATGCAACTTGAATGGGAAAAAATAGACTCCGGATGAAGGAGTTATTGTAAAATGAAAATTGCCCAATGTCCTTAGAAAAGGGGGCAATTTCATTAAATTTTGAACTATATTGAAAAATTTGATTTTTTTAGTATAGGCTCACAGGGCAATCCACAGCTGACCCATGGTAGGCCGGGATTGGGCCATGTGGCCTGGTTTGAGCAATCATCGTTAAATATCACATCGCAATTATTTCAAAGGGAAGGACCTTAGGTCATCAACGATTGTGAAAAGCGATTACCACTTTATCGCATCACACAAATCCATGGGAGAAGCACCAGTGACCCGGGGCTTTAAGATGTGTGATGGGCTGATTACAATGAGCACATTATAGCCATCGGATCAGCAAAGGGAAGCAATAGTCAAGATCTGATCGCTAATCGGCGATCGGGGAAGCCTAAGGGCTGTGGGCCATGGAACCAACGATATATCGATGGGTCGATACGCCGAGATGTGATAGCGCTGATCAGAGCGATTGAAGATTGAATTGGAGCAAAGCTAAAAGGGAGCATTGGGCCTTTAGAGCACACAACATTGCGATTTGTGACGGATGTGAGGACCCGCTAATACTATAAACCATATTGTATGGATCTTGAGATCTGCCAAATGCCATTTTTCAATGTATTCACGCATATTTCGTTATTTAACTAAATACAAAGGGGTGGGCCAATTGTGACTTACGATAGCAACCTACGAGAAGACCCAATAGGAAAATAAAGTACAGTTATGAATATTTCAAGTACGGGATGAACAATGTTCTGTAGATTTTCCTGTGTTTGGCAGTGTTTCTCTGTGTAAACAGAAAATGATTGCTTAGAGGAATTTTAAGTGTTGATTACCTTGTCCATTACCAAATAGGTGGCATCCATCCCAGGAAGCGTTTAGCAATGATTGATAAAACTCAAAGGAGAAAAATGAAGGGATAGCGGGTTGAAGACAGGGAGCCCAAGAGGGAAGATAAATAGGTAGCGCCGATTTGGCTTAAGAAGCCATGAACAGAAGGTTTTCGTGGTTGTTGATGTTGGATGAGTCTGAGAGTGCGATTAAGAGGCATAAGTAGGAAATGTGGAGACAGAGGAAGTTGCAGAAGTGCGGAGAGGCTTTGACGCTGAGAATTTCCCAAGAGGGCAGTCAATAGTGTAAAGTGAATGTGTGGGCAGAGTTGGAGCATTGAGGAACCCATTGGGAAGCTCAGTGTGAAAGAACTCTTAATAGAGCGAAGCCACCAGAGGTTGGAGGCAGTGCATAAATACTTCAGTGAAGTATCAGAGAGCAAAGATACCAAATGACCGAGTTGTTGTTGGTGTTGTTTGAGTTGAAGACAGAAGAAGGAGTCCAGAGATAGAAAATGATTCTAAGGGGGTTAGAGAAGCCAGAAGCCCAAAGGATCTTAGAGCACCAACTGATAGAATTAGTCCAGAGAAACCTAGATCTGTTTGCAGCTAAAGGACATCCAGGGGTAAGATGGTATTCTGAGCCCATTGGCTCATTTTTAAACCATATGGAGTTGAGTCAAGGACTTGTAAAAGAATTCATCCATAATCCCAAAGAGCCTAATCGAGTTGATTAGAGCTCAAGGAGACGTAGCCCAAGATATCAGGGTGAACTCCATGTTACATTGTTGTCTTATGTGTGTTTGTTTCTTTGTTGCATTATTCATTGTTATATGCATTTATATATACGTTCAAGCACATTTAAAATTTTAAATATCAGCACACACAACAGATTTTAAATCACATAAACAGTCAACAATAAATACAAGTATATACCTATATTTTCAAGAATTTCTTAATTTTGCATTGGTTAATCATTAAAGACTTGGGAATATTCAAGCTTTGGAAGTGGGAGAGGTTCTTGTAAGTGAGACAAGAAGCCTAAGTGCCCAATTTTTAGATCAAGTTTGCAGCGATGAAGGGAAAGCTATTGATAGCTCAGTCTAGTAAGGACAAGAAGGAGAAGAGTTGAATGCATTCTTCTATCCCAGAGGACCTCAAGGCAATCCAAAGCACAAGAGGTTTGTTGCAAGAGGTTTCTTAAATAAGCTCTTTATTTATCTTGTTGAAGTTTTTTGTTCATTGGCATAATGACAACTTCTACAAGTGGGTCCTCAAATTCTACTCTCTTCACAAGAATTATTGATGAAGACATGAAGCAAGAATTGTCCACCATGATGGATATGGTGAGAAAAATGTATGAGGATGGAAGGAAGAGCAACATACTTACAAAGCAGTCGAATTCCATGAAGGAAGAGAAGCAATTTCTTGCTGACAAACTGTAGGAAATGGAGAGGCAACTTCATATTGCAAATATGAACCTCAAAAGGATGCATGAGTTGGAGTCATAGCTCTTTGTTGCCAAAGAGGCCTTAGTCAAGTCTTAGCTTGAAGAAGAGGTAAGCCATTACAGTTTGTCTTCAAATTCTTCTGAGAATTCTTGTATTGGTTCTTTTGAAAAACATACTAGAGGCATAGGTTCCAAGCTAATGTCCAAAATAGGGTATGAAGGAAAGGGCTTGGGAAAGCATGCACAAGGTACCATTAAACCAATCATGGTTGAGAAAAGGCCTAAGTATTTGGGTCTTGGCTATGGATAGTCTTATGGAGAGAGTTCCAAAGCTACCATGAAAGCCATTGAAATAGTCCCAAGAAGGAGTTTCATTTCATGTCCTCTACCTCAAAAGTGTGAAGGTTGTATGTTATGAAACCAGCTCAAGAAAAGATAGAAAAGATAGATCATCACCTTAGAATTCAGCCTCTTCGAGGGGGAAACCTCCTTTACATTACATAAATGAACAATTCTTGGATGATTCAAATGAAAAAACCTCCTTTCTATATATAGGAGTCTAAGGAGTCACAATATAATCCAACCAACCTAATTATAATAATATAAAGCCACAAAAATAACAATAGAGGGATTCTATGGGGCACAGTAATAACAATATGGGGGCAATAGGGGCACAACAATATAAATAAGGGGTATAACTACAATAGTAACGGGGTAATCACTAGTATTATAGGGCCCCAACATGCCCCTCGCCTTCAAAAAAGTGTTGTCCTCAATGCTTGAGTAGTTCTGGATACTTTTGCATAAAATTCTCATCCTCCCATGTCGAATCTTCAGCGGATAAGTTCTTCCACTTGATAAGATACTCTGAAATTGATCGATTTCGTAGCTATTGAGTTCTTGTTTCTATGACTGCTTCCGGTTCCAATATAATTTTTCCTTCCTCGTCAAGTTCTGGAAATATTGTTTGAACTGGGAGCTTGTTGCCTATAACCTTCTTTAAACTTGAAACATGGAAGACTGGGTGCAATCGAGAAGCTGCAGGAAGCTCCAATTTGTATGCCATAGTACCAATCTTTTGCAACACCTTGTACGGACCATAATACTTTGGTGATAATTTATTATCCTTCTTATCTTGCTTGAGGGACATTTGATTATATGGTTGTAGCCATAGGAATACCCAATCACCTACATCAAAACTTCTTTCACTGCGATGTTGATCTTCCTGTTGTTTCATTCTATTCTATGCCAACACGAGGTTATCCTTTAAGAGTTGGAGGACTTGTTGTTGATATTTGGTGTGATGTTCCACTGCCTGAACCTTAGAATTTTCTCTTAAATATGATGTGATGGATGGTGGTTGATACCCATAAAGTGCCATAAATGGGGTCATTTTTGTTGCTGTATGGAAGGAAGAGTTATACCACCATTCCGCCAGAGGCAACCATTTGACCCATTGTGTTTGTTTATCAGATACAAAGCAATGAAGATATCCTTCCAAACATTTGTTTACTATCTCAGTTTTCCCATCAGATTGAGGATGATAAGATGAGCTATGAGCTAACTGAGTACCAAGAGAAGAAAATAATTATGTCCAAAAATTTCCAGTGAAAATGGGATCTCTGTCACTTACAATAATCTTTTGGTTTCCATGTAGCTTTTGAATTGTTTTCATAAATGCAGTAGAAACTGTACTGGCTTTAAATGGATGTGATAATGCACAAAAGTGTGCATACTTGGTAAGTCTGTCAACTACCACCATGATGACACTCTTTCCCTCAGAATTGGGTAAACCTATGATAAAATCCATTGAAACCTCCTCCCAACGTTGGCTTGGAATGGATAAAGATTGTAATAGACCTAGTGTCTTAATTGTTTCAACTTTATTTTGTTGGCAAACCAAACATTCCGCCACAAACTTTTGAATATCTGATTTAAGGCCATACCAAAAAAATTCCTTCTTAACCCTGTGGTAAGTTTTTAAAAATCCTTAGTGCCCTCCTAAGGGAGAAGTGTGCAATTCCATAAGAATATTTTGTTTTAGCTGGGAATTCTTACAGAGGTATAAGTGATCTTTGTACCATAACGAATCATTTTTCCAGCTAAATGTATCAGATGTACTGGAATCTTGTTGTAGCTTTCGAATAAGTGCCCACACTTCTTCGTCATGCTTTCATTCCTCCCTTGCTTCGTTTATCCAATCTGGTTGGATAATAGGAATGGCACACAACAATGCTTCCACATCCTCATCCTTTCTTGAGAGTGCATCTGCCACCACATTATTCTTCCCTTTTTTGTAGATGATTTCAAAGTGATAACCCAACATCTTTGTGACCCACTTTTGTTGCTCTTCGGAGGATAATCTTTGTTCTAAAAAGTATTTAAGGCTATCATGATCCATTTTTACCTTGAAGTGTCTTCCCATTAGGTAGGGTCACCATTTCTTAAGTTCATGGAGTATTTCCAACATTTCCTTCTCATAAATAGCTTTGCTTAAAAACTTTCCCTTGATTGGACACTTTCAAAAGAAATGGGTCTTTCATCTTGCATTAAAACAACACCAATTCCATTTCTCGAAGCATCACATTCCACAATAAAGTTTTTTGTGAAGTCCGGTGTAGCTAAGACCAGTGCTTGGCACATTGCCTCTTTAAGATGTTCAAAGGCCTTTGTTGCTTCCGGAGTCCATGAAAATGCATCTTTCTTTAATAATGTTGTTAGAGGTGCTGCTATTCTCCCATAATTCTTAACAAACTTGCGATAATCCCTTGTCAACCCAAGAAATCCTCACAGATGCTTTATGGATGTGGGGATTTTCCATTCCTTAATGGATTTAATTTTGCTAGGGTCTACCTTAACTCCTTCATGAGATACAATATGACGCAAATATTCCACCTCCTGGACTCCAAAGAAACATTTGGATCTTTTTGCATATAATTGTTTCTCCTCCAATAGTTGTAGCACCCTGTCAACATGCTCAACATGATCCTTCCAAGACTTGCTGTAGATTAGTATATCATCAAAAAATACTAACACAAATTTTCTAAGGAATGGTTTGAAAATTGAATTCATCAAACCTTGAAATGTTTGAAGGTGCATTAGTAAGGCCAAAAGGCATGATCAAAAGTTCATAATACCCTCATGAGTTCTAAATGTCATTTTCAGAATGTCTTCAATCTTCATTCTGATTTGATGATATCCTGAACGAAGATCCAACTTGGTGAAGTAAATTGATCCATGCAATTCATCCAGTAATTCATCAATGACAGGAATGGGGAAATTATCTTTAATAGTGAGCTTGTTGAGCTCCCTATAATCCGGACACATGCGCCATGATCCATCCTTCTTGTGCACCAATACTACTGAAGCATAGAAAGAACTTTGACTCAGTTGAATTATACCAGCCTCTAGCATTTCTGCAACCATATGTTCAATTCACTTTTTTGGACATAGGGATATATGTACGGCCTGATGTTTGGAGGAACACTTCCTAGAATCAGATGAATAGCATGATCATGATGACGCATAGGTGGGAGACCTTTGGGAGTCTCAAATACCTTGGAATGATTGTCTAGGACTTTTTGGAGATCTGGAGAAATAGATGATTCTGATGTGGAAACATCTAGCGAACATAATTGTGTAATTACACCTCTTTGCTCCTTTTTTAGAAGCTTTGTCATACCATTAGAGCTGATTATCTTTCCTGGTTTCCCTGCAATACCCCTTAATTCAACTTCCTTTCCTTCTGTAGAAAATTTTATGAAAAGTTCTTGAAAATTAAAAGATATTGTACCCGAGGATTGTAGCCATTGGACTCCTAGTACAACATCAGCACCCCCCATTGGAATGGAAAGCATTGGGCTAGTCAACACATATTCTCCCATGGATAGCTTGATATTATGGCACTTTCCAGAGCAATTTATTGTTCCTCCATTTGCAATCATCACTTGACACTCTAGTGCTGGATATAGGAAGCAATTCAATTCTTTTGCTACCCTACAATGAATAAAATTGTGGGTGCTTCCTGAATCAATCAACACTATTACCTTTTTCTTCTTGATTTATCCTTCTATCTTGATGGTTTGCGGAGTGGTAATTCCTGCCAATGCATTACAAGATATGGTCAGATTTATTTGTTCTTCATCTAGGCTTTGTTCCTGGAGTATATCCTCTTCTTTTGACCTTTCTTTCTCCTTTTCTTCTTCCTCTTCACAATCTATGTAGAATAATTTCTTCTCAGCACACTTATGACCTTTAGTGTATTTGCTATCACAACTGTAACAAGGCCCTTTTTCTCTTTTTTCTTCCAATTTTTGTGGTGTCAACCTTATAGGTTGTGGAAGACTAGGGGCAACAACACTTCTGTCTTTATAGTTGTGAGTGGTATGCTTCCTGGTTGCCATAATTTTGCTTTCCATTTCTCTTGCTAACCTGAATGCCTTCTCTAATGAATCAGGTTCCCAAAGGCGACCATCATGTTGGATATTATCCTTTAAAGACCTTAGGAACACATCAATCCTATGATCCTCTGGAATATCTTTTACCCTTATGTTCAATTTTTGGAACTCCTCAATGTGCTCCATTATTGAACCCTTTTGTTTGAGACTTATCAATTGGCTAAAAAAAGTGTTGCTTTTTGTATCCTCATAATGTGCTATCAATTCTTCCATAAAAATTGTCCAAGTGATAAATTTTTTATGAGATCAAAGCCATTGATACCATACAAACTGATTTGGTTCCAAATATAAAGTTTCCATATGTACCTTTTGTGTGTTTTGGACATTATTGAGATCGAAGAACTGCTCCATCTGTAATATCCATGTGGCGGGATCCTTGCCATCAAACTTCCTCATATCGGTTTTTGGAATATGGTGGGTCTTCGATCCAACATTAGAGTCTATGGAATCATGATTAACATTTCTTTTGTTCACATCATGAGTTTCCTTTACAACCTTTTCACCATTATTAAGTATTTCTTGTAGAAAATTTATCAAATCTGTCTTCAAATCTGCCATGTCTATCTTCAAATCTATCTTCAAATCTGCCATGTCTCTCCTCAAATCTGTCTTCGAATCATCCATTTTATCTTCCATGCCCTTTATCTTAGATTCCATGCCATTTATCTTAGATTCCACACCATTTATCTTAGCTTCTGTTAGCTTTTGTGAGCGTGACATTTGTTGCACTTGTTCTTGTAATTTTGATATATCATGCAGCATTTCTTCTAATTCTTCATGAGTCATGCTAGAGCTTTCAGGTTCCTTACTAGGTGTTTTCATTTTCTTTCCTTGGGGCATTAGTTAC
This sequence comes from Pinus tabuliformis, assembly GCA_031772625.1. Taxonomy (NCBI): domain Eukaryota; kingdom Viridiplantae; phylum Streptophyta; class Pinopsida; order Pinales; family Pinaceae; genus Pinus; species Pinus tabuliformis. The sequence continues at coordinate 928,616,014 of CM062811.1, read as the reverse complement.
TGATAATAATGCTTTACTATGCCCTTTGAATTCCTTCAAACCATGCTTACGCAAGAATTTAAAAAAAACTACACACCTTTTTTCACTTTGTAGAAGCCTGATATTGAATCTGATGTATCTTTGTAATTTTGAATCATCTAGTTCTAAAATTGCTATTTGTAGTAGCCTTCTTCATCCTCTTCCCAATGCCACAATTTTGACCCAAATTGGTTTCTCCAAGGAAGCGTTATGCGAAATCTCCCACAGTGACTTGATTATAGACTAGTTCAGTAGAGCAAAATTGTACGATGTGCCACGAGTCATTGTTTCGACCTATGGATTTGAAAAATGCATACAAGCAACTAAAGTCTATCCTCTTTCTATACCTTCTTACGAAATTTCAATCCGATCCCCAGAGATAAAGTTATGATGATTTTCTCCAAGTCACCTGTTTGGAATGTAATTCAGGATTCTGCAAAAAGACCAACTTCCTCAGATCATATCTCCGCAAATATAGTACGAAAAGCTTTGAAATTGGGAACCGAGGTTCAGCGTGACTTCTTTTCAAATGGGTTTTTCTTTCAACGTTTGAAATGTCACAGAAAAAAAGTTATAGGGAAAATGCCACAATGACCTATTTGGAGCAGTGAAACCCTAAAATCCAAAGCTCTGATACCAAATGTTATGAAACCAACTCAAGAAAAGATAGAAAAGATAGATCAACGCCTTAGAATTCAGCCTCTTCGAGGGGGTAATCTCCTTTACATTACATAAATGAACAATTCTTGGATGATTCAAATGACAGAACCTCCTTTCTATATATAGGAGTTTAAGGAGTCACAATATAATCCAGCGGACCTAACAATAATAATATAAAGCCACAAAAATAACAATAGAGGGATTCTATGGGGCATAGTAATAACAATACGGGGGCAATAGGGACACAACAATATAAATAAGGGGTATAACTACAATAGTAATGGGGTAATCACTAGTATTATAGGGACCCAATATTGTATTCGAGAGGAATACAATAGCTTGAAACATTAATTGCAGGATGCAGGTGTTCAGAAGCACACAATTGGACCAGAGAGTTGGGGAGACTCTAACAGCCTTGAAGAGTTTGATGGTGTTCCAAAGAGAGCTACTTCTTCTTTTGCTTCACCTCCTCATGAAGGAAATAAAGGTGAAAGAGGTAGGTATAAATCTGGTTCTAACCATAGTCCTTTTGATTTTGCAAAGCATGATAAATTTCCACAAAGATATGGAAAAAGAGTTTCTAGTTCCTTTTTTGGTTTGGATAACCATCATGTTTCTAGATGTTGGAAGAGAATGGCCACATAGAGGAAACTTTTGAAGGAAAAGGAGCAAGCAGCCAAAGGTCCATTAGACAAGGTAAATCATGTTTTCAAGAGGATGCACATGTGTTGCACTTAATTCCATAAGCAAGGGCATCTTGCTGAAAGGTGTTGGACTCTGAATCCAGGAATGCTTCCACTAAAGCTAAGGGAGAAGGTGAAAAGAGAAGATGGCAGAAATGGAAAGGAAGATTATGTGACTGATGTGTCTCATAATGATTCACATATTGATGCTGATGTGCAGACAAAGGAAGAACCTTTGAAATGGATTGGTAAGAAATGGTTAGATTTCTTATCCAATTAAAGATTACATGTCTATTGATGCATCTATTTGCATTTCTTTGTTGATGGGATGCAAGTTGCAGGTTTATACCAAAATGGTGAATGGAAAAATTTGAGTAGGAGGCTCACTTTGTTGTTACAACATTATGTTCATTTCAACTTTGAAAGTACAATGTACTTAAGCAAAAGTTGAAGGATGAAATGCATGCATGAGCATGAGATACATGAACACAGGGATATTGATGTTTCCTTGTTTTGGGAACATGTGTGTGTGGTTGACTTGAAGGGTTGATTGCTTTGTTGTAAACATGCATGTAAAGTTGGTTTGGTGGAGATAGTGATGAAATTGTTTCATCTTTTCAAAAGAATCTAAATGGTCTCTTTTTCATGCTTGGTCATTTGCTTTAAAGGCATGTTTTGCGGGCTTGTTATCTAGTCCATGTTTTGTATGTAGATGTAAGACATGGAAGTGTTCACAAGATGTGAAACCTGTTTCTTTTGTTGAAGTAGGAGTTAGTCCATCCAGTTGTTCTTGGCAGCTTTTCAAATAGGTACAAATGAATGTTTTGTGGAGCAAATGTACTTCACATTTGTTGAGCCACCTTGGATCAATGATCAAGACAAAGAAGCTCAAACTACATCCTATGACCATTTCAGTAGAAGTTCTGCAGGAAGGCAACGAGCAAGATAGTTCTTCCCAGGAAGTCCAGCCCATCTAGAGAAGGGAAGTGGTCGGAAACTTTGGTTCAAAGGCACTATGCAAAGGCAAGTGTAGGGAGGCCAAGAGAAGAGGGTGAGTCACTCTTATTTGTTAGTCAGATCAATATATCAGTCTTTTGGGGACCAAAATTTCTTTTAGTGGGAAGGTGTGATCCAAAAATGGATCCTAGATAAACCTCTAAGTCTAAAAGACTTCATTCGAGAGGTAAAAGGTGCCAAATGACAAAAATCCTTTGTAAATCAGAGGAAAATAAAAATCACAAGCTACTCTCAGAAATAGTGTCATTGTAGAGATCTCCTCATTCTGAATCCAACACAACTTGAATGGGAGAAAATAGACTCTGGATGAAGGAGTTATTGTAAAATGAAAAATTCCTAATGTCCTTAAAAAAGGAGGCAATTTCATTAAATTTTGAAGTATATTGAAAATTTTGATTTTTTTAGTATAGGCTCATGGGCCAATCCACAGCTGACCCATTGTAGGTTGGGATTGGGCCACATGGCCTTGTTTGAGTGATCATCATTAAATATCGCATCACAATTATTTCAAAGGGAAGGACCTTGGGTCATCAGCAATTGCGATAAGTGATTGCCGCTTTATCGAGTTGCACAAATCCATGGGAGAAGGACCAATACCTCAAGGCCTTAATATGTGTGATGGGTTGATTGCGATGAGCGCGTTATAGCCATCGTATCAGCAAAGGGAAGCAACAGTCAAGATCTAATGGCTAATCGATCATGGGGGAAGCTTAAGGGTTGCGAGCCATGGAACTGACGATATGCAAATGCACTGATACGCTGAGATGTGATAGCACCGATCGGAGCAATCGAAGAACGGAGATCAGATTGGACCAAAGCCAAAATGGAGAATTGGGCCTTTAGACTGTGCGACATTGTGATTTGTGATGGATGCGTAGACTCGATAATATTATAAACCATATTGTATGGATCTTGAGATCTGCGAAATGTCATTTTTCAATGTATTCATGCATATTTCTTTATTTAATGAAATACAAATGGGTAGGATAATTGAAACTTACGATAGCTACCTACGGGCAGACCTGATAGTAAAATAAATCATAGTTATGAATATTTCAAGTCCGGGATGAACAGTGTTCTGCGGATTTTCCCATGTTTGGTAACGTTTCTCTGCGTAAACTGAAAACGACTACTCAGAGGAATTTTGAGTGACGATTGCCCTATCCATTACCAAATAGGTGGCATCCATCCTAGGAAGCATTTAGCAATGATTACTAATGCTTAGAGGAGGAAAATGAGGGGACATCGGGTTGAATATAGGGAGCCCGAGAGGGGAGATAGACAGGCAACACCGATTTGGCTTAAAAAGCCATGAACAGAAGGTTGTTGTGGTTGTTGATGTTGGCTAAGTTTGAGAGCACGATTAAGAGGCATAAGCAGGTAGCACAAAGACAGAGGAAGCTGAAGAAGTGCAGAGAGGCTTGGATGCTGATAATTTCCCAAGAGGGCAGTCCACAACGTAAAGTGAATGCGGGGGTAGAGTTGGAACATTGAGGAACCCATTGGGAAGCTCGATGTGCCAGAGCACTTAATAGAGTGAAGCCTCTAGAGGTTGGAGGCAACTCATAAATACTTCAGTGAAGTATCAGACAACAACGAGATCGAATGATCGTGTTGTTGCTGGTGTTGTTTGAGTTGAAGATAGAAGAAGGATTCCAAAGATGAAAAACGATTATGAGGAAGTTAGAGAAGCCATAAGCTCAAAGGAGATTAGAGCACTAACTAAAAGAATTAGTCCAGAGAAGCCTAGATCTGTTTGCAGCTAAAGGACAACCAGGGGTAAGATGGTATTCTGAGCCCAATGGTTCATTTGTAAACCATATGGAGTTGAGCCAAGGACTTGTAAAAGAATTCTGCCATAATCCCAAAGAGCCTAATTGAGTTGATTAGAGCTCAAGGAGAGGTACCCCAATATATTAGGGTGAACTTCATGTTACATTGTTGTCTTATGTGTTTGTTTCTTTGCTGCATTATTCACTGTTATATGCATTTATATATATGTTCAAGCACATTTAAATATCATCATACACAACAGATTTTAAAGCACATAAACACCCAACAATGAATACAAGCATATACCTATATTTTCAAGCATTTCTTAATTATACATTGGTTAATCATTAAAGAATTGGGAATATTCAAGCGTTGTAAGTGGGAGAGGTTCTTGTAAGTGAGACAAGAAGCCTAAGTGCCCCATTTTCAGATCAATATATCACATGATATATGTTAACTAAAAAATATTAAATCATGTTTTGGGAAAATTTAATCCATCATTGTTGTGTTATGAAGCATCATGTAAATCATGGGATTCAAGGATGAAATTCATAGTGGATCAAACCAACAAGAAAAAATAAAAAACATATTTTAAAAAACTTAGACAACTTGTTAAGTGAAGGTAGCAAGATTCTTCTACATGTCAATGATGGAAAGAAAAGAATAAAAAGACATTCCAATACCTACTAAAGCTGCAAAGCTAACAGAAGAATATGCTAATGTTATACCAAATGAGTTACCTAATGGTCCTCCACCAAAGTATGATATTCAACATCATATTAACGTAATCCCAGTAGCATCTCTACCTAATCAAGGAATATATACAATGTGCCCTACACAACATGTAGAGCTGAAAAAACAAGTGACATTAATGTAGCTCATTTGTCTCGTAAATATATGTTAATATATATTGGCTAAAATTCTTTACATAGCTCTCCTGAAAGAAAAGGGTAAACTTTTTGTTTTTAATTATTACCATATATCACATGATATGTGTTAACCAAAAAATATTAAATTATGTTTTGGGGAAATTTAATTCATCATTTTTGTGTTATGAAGCATCATGTAAATCATGGGATTCAAGGATGAAATTCACGGTGGATCAAACCAGCAAGAAAAAAATAAAAAAAATATTTTAAAAAAATCACACACACAGATATATATATATATATATATATATATATATATATATATATATATATATATATATATATATATATATATATATATATATATATATATATATTGTAGAAAATATGATGGTAGGTTAACCCGATAATGAAATATAAATCAAAGAAGAATACTATATCCTACTTCTACTATCAATTTGTCGAAGATTAAATATCGAGTTGAACAATATAACCAGAAGAAGAATCAATGGCACAATACACATGAAAATACTTTGGGGAAAGCCTCAGTTAAAAACCCCACACTATTGGATTATCATACATGGTGGAAATACATAGGAATTATACAAATCCTTAGCTCTCACATCTAGCCAGCTCTCAGTACAATCCTCATAAATGCTCACAGGAAATCTTGGCTTCTCTCCAGTATTCATCTCTACCCTCCAAGATCCTATTTCCTTGCATTGTTCCTTATGGATGATTCTCCTATTACCAAGTGGAAAAACTCTTTCCAAAACTATGCAATCCTCAAGGATTAAATCCTTGACTGCATGCATGAGTTTTCTCCACGAGAAAACACATGAAACTGATAGTACATTGTCCTTGACATTAATCTCAACTAGGTCTTTCTTAGAATAGAGATGCATGAGTTTGTGATGAGGGAACCTTTAGTTAACTGGAGTATCACTAGTTGAGTGCATTAATGCATCAACTGATTGTTAACCCATTATTAGTTCCTCAAATAGTTTAGAACTAATTTAATTGGACTTAACTCAGTAAACTGAGTTAACTAATTATAACTCAAATATAACTCAATATTATCTCCTTAATTTAAGGGATAACTCTTGCATGACTTCAGAAAGACTTCTAACTTGAATTTCTCCAACTAATTAATTTAAAATAAATTAATTAATCATTTCCAAGTAGTTGTTAAAACTAAATTTTATTTTAATTCACAATTTAATTCAAGGAAAAATTAAATTGAAATATTCTTGTTTCCATATTTCAACATATATTTTAAATTATATATTTCTAATGGATAAATAAAAACATTTGAACCTCATTATAATAAAAAATTTAACTATAAAATATAGATAATCTTTGAAAATACTATTTAATTTATTTTTCATTAATAATAAATATTGAATTATTATTTTAAGAATATTTTTTAGTATTATAAGTAATAAAAGTGATTTCAAAATTGTTATTGAAAAGGACCATCTCAACCATTAGGTTTATAATCAATTCACAGTCACAATCATGTAACACTAACAATAAATGCTAACATTGATGGAGGATTCTATGGAACTATTTAATGTTACATGACCTATAAACATGACTTAAGATTACACTAGTTTGAAGTCCCATTGCTTATGCCAATGTAATAATAATTTTGTATACAATATTGTAAGTACAAATATAATTCTTAAGATGCATTTTCATCAAAAGGAGGGACAAAGATATTGATAGATATGGAGTGAGAGAACATGTGTGTTTTGGGGGGTGAGATAGAGAGACCAAGGAGAGATGGAGGGAAATATAGATATAGATGGGGGGGGGAGGGGGGAGATGGAAGAAGATTTCTTGCACTAGATGCATTGATTTTAGTGTAGACATTTATTTCTAATGATACTTGATTACTTGCACTAAATGCATTGATTTTAATGTATATGGTGATTTCTAATCCTATTTGATTACTCGCATTAGATGCGTTGATTTCAATGTAGATGTTGATTTCTAATTATATTTGATTGCTTGCACTCGATGCATTTTTTTAGTGTATATGGTGATTTCTAATCTTATTTGATTGCTTGCACTAGATGCATTGATTTTAGTATTGATGTTGGTTTCTAATCATATTTACTTACTTCCACTAGATGCATTGATTTGAGTGTAGATGTTGATTTCTAATCCTATTTGATTAATTGCATTAGATGCATTGATTTCAGTGTAGATGATGTTTTGTAATCCCATCTGATTACTTACACTAGATGCATTAATTTCAATGTAGATGTTGATTACTAAATATATTTGATTTCTTGCACTTTATGCATTGATTTCAAAGTAGATGATTTATAGTCCTATTTGTTTGCTTGCACTAAATGCATTGATTTTAGTGTAGATGGTGATTTATAATCCTATTTTATTGCTTGTACTAGATGCATTCATTTCAGTGTAGATGTTGGTTTCTAATCCTTTTTGCTTACTTGCACTAGATACACTAATTTGAGCGTAGATGTTGATTTGTAATCCTATTTTACTAGCATTAGATGCATTGAATTAAGTGTAGATGTTGTTTTCTAATTCAACTATTAATATTCGAGTGCAAGAGATCTAATGTATGATGTTTACTATAACAACTCAAACTAAATATTTAATTGGTCTACAATTTCAATTATCCTTTTGATATGATCGATATGGAAATATGACCGAACTAACAAGGGAGACAATAAGAATAGTAGAAGAAAACAGTGTGGAATTGATGATGATGAAGACTGTTTGTAATTGAATTGATCCTTATTATTCACATTTTCTATCATTCAACACTATTACATTGTCACTTTTCATTCAAAATTTTCATCATTAAATTTATTAACAATATTTATCATCTCAACAAACTGAGGTAACTAAGAAAATTTAAAATTAAAATGACTAGATAAATCTCCGACATATTTATCATACTTTAAATTATTATATTAATATTATATCTATTTACATATTATTGATAAAATTAATCATATGTTCGATAGATTTTCCTTGGCCACACACAATTGCAACCAGCCTAGATCCATGTTAACTCTGGATCTATCAAGTTTTGAGAGGGATCAAATCTCTCGTGGTGCAAAGCTTTCCTCAAGTTTTGCACTCAGAAAATAGTTCTGCACCTCGAGAGATTTCATCCCTCTCAAAGCTTGATAGATCTAGAGTTAATATGGATAATTTTTTGGGGAAACTTAATTCATCATTGTTGTGCTATGAAGTGTAATGTAAATCATGGGTTTCAAGGTTTAAACTCCTAATGGATCAAACCAACAATAAAATACCAAAAATATATTTCAAACAATTTATATTTTTTCAATTTACATAATATATATCTTTTAAAATTATATATTTTTAATGGCTAAATCAAAACATTTGAACCACATTATAATAAACAATTTAACTATAAAATATAAATAATATTTGAAAATACTATTTAATTTAATCTAATCAATAATAAATAATAAATTATTATCTTCAAAATATTTTTTAGTATTATAATAAAACGATATTATAAATAATAAAAGTGATTTAAAAAATGATTATTTAAAAGGACCATCTCAACCATTATGTTTATAATCAGTCAACAATCACAATCATGTACTACAAACAACAAATGCTTACATTGATGAAGGATCCATGCAACTATTTAGTGTTACATGAGCAAGAAAAGTGACTTAAGATTTCACTAGTTCGAACTCACATTTCTTAGGCCAATGTAACGATAATTTCATATACATTATTGTAAATATAAATATAATTCTTAAGACACATTTTAATTAAAAGGAAGAAAAGGTTAAAACCAAAGTCTTGATTTTTTAAGACATTTTTATAAAAAAAACAGCCTACATCCATCTTAACTCTGGATCTCCCAAGTAATGAAAGGGATCAAATATCTTGAGGTGAAAACCTCTTTTTTGATTGAAAAACTTGAGGAAAGGTTTGCACCTTGAGATATTTGATCCCTCTCGGTGCTTGATAGATCTGAAGTTAAGATGCATCTAGGCTAGTTTCAGTTGTGTGCGGCTAAGGAAAATCTATCAAACATATGATTAATTTTATCAATAATATATAAATACATCTAATATTAATATAATCATTTTAAATACGCCAAAATATGTCGAAGATTTATCTCGTCGTTTTAATTATAAATTTGCTTAGTTACGTTAATTAATTGAGATGATAAATATTGTTAATAACTTTAATTATGAAAAGTGATGAAATAAAATTTTTGAATGCAAAGTCATAACGTAATAGTGCTAGATGATAGAAAATGTGAATAACAAGAATGTGGTCAATTATAGATAGTATTCATTGTGACCAATCTCAAACTATTTTCTTCTACTATTCTTATTGTCACCCTTGTTAGTTTTGTCATATTTCCATATCAAATATATAAAGAAGGCAATTGAAATCATAAACCATTTAAATATCTAGCTTGAGTTGTTGTATTAAACATCATATCTTGTCTCTATTGCTCTCCAATATTAATAGGTTGAATTAGAAAAAACATCTAAACTAAAATCAATGCATCTAATGTGGTAATCAAATATGATTAATAATGAACATCTACACTCAAATCAATACATCTAGTGCAAGTAAGGAAATAATATTAGAAACCAACATTTATACTAAAATCAATGCATCTAGTGGAAGCAATTAAATAAGATTAGATATCACCATCTACAATAAAATGAATGCATTTAGTGCAAGCAATCAAATAACACTAGAAATCATATACATTGAAATCAATGCATCTAGTGCATTCAATACAATATAATTAGAGATCAACACCTACATTGAAATTAATGCATCAAGTGAAAGCAATCAAATAGGATTAGATTACAACATCTACACTAAAATCAATGCATCTAATGAAAATAATCAAATACGATTAGAAATAAACATTTTAACTCAAATCAATGCATCTAGTGCAAGTAAGCAAATAGGATTAGAAACCAACACTAAAATCAATGCATCTAGTGCAAGCAATCCAATAGGATTAGAAATTACCATCTACACTAAAATCAATGCATCTAATGCAAGCAATCAAATATAATTAGAAATCAATGTCTACATTGATATTAATGCACTTAGTGAAAGAAATCAAATAGGATTAGAAATCACCATCTACATTGAAATCAATGAATTTAGTTCAAGAAATCAAATAGGATTAGAAATCATCTACATTGAAATCAATACATCTAGTGTAATTAATCAAATATCATTACAAATCATCATCTACACTAAAATCAATGCATCTAGTGCAACAAATAAAAAAGGATTAGAAATCTCCATCTACACTAAAATAAATGTATATAGTGCAATAAATGTTCTTCCCTCTCTCTCCCCTCCATATATTTCTATATCTGCCTCCATTTCTCCTTATATGTCTCTCTATCTCACCCCCCGAAACACACATCCTCTCTCATTCCATATCTATGAATATCTATGTCCCTCCCACCATGTCTCCATCTTTCCCTTCTTTCTCTTCACCATCCATCTATATATCTCTATCACTTTGTTTGTCTATATCACCCCCAAAACATATGCTCTCCTTCTCCAATATATCTATCTATCACTCCCTCTTTGTCTCTTCCCATTCTCTCCCTCTCCCCCAATTTTATCTCTCTTGCCTCTTGTTGTCCTCTCTCCCTCAATCTCCATCTTCCTTATCACTCCCGCTCTCTCTCCACATTTATCTCTATATTTCTTTCCTCTTACCTCCCTCTAATCTAGGTGGATCTAGGCACACTCATAGGTAAAACAGGGCTTATAATAGCTCAAAATTCAAAGTGGTCAGATTGATATCAAACTAAGACCAAGTCGTAGTGCCCGCTGCCTTGATTTCATTGGTGTGAACGAAACTCAAAATGGAATTCATATGAAGAATATAGAGTTTGTTAAATCTTTGTTCAAATTTGGATAGGTGGTAGGTTTAATGATCCTACAAATTCACGGAGACCCGATGCACAAAATCTGGCCATCCAAATGGTCGAATTTTTCGAACAATTAATTTTTCTAATAACTCCTACTGTCGGCCAAAAACAAACGAAATGATATATTATATATTAAAAATAAAAATAAAAATTTATGGGGTAGCGGGCCACCAACACACTGTCCCAATGGTATGCATACCATATATATGGTGGTGGGTGGTCAAACCCCACCATCATTGGAACTAGATATGGTAAAACCTAACCAACAACGATATGCTTTTCTTAACAAGCCATTTTCCAAATAAATAATTAAACGATCGTGTATTAGTATGAAACCGTTACAAAAAAAATATCAAACTTGTTATATAATAAGGTTGGAGGTCGGCAGGATTTGAACCCCCGACCTCCCCATCTTAAGCATAATGCCTAACCAATCTTCCAAGGGTGGTAGCGTCATAAAGAGTGCCACCCATCCTCCTTATAAGATTTGGTTTTTCCATTCAACAAGGGAGAGAGAGAATAAATGTTGGGTAGTGAATCCCTCGCATAACAATTTGGGGGCTTAAAGCCCACAATTTTTGGTATTGATATTGTAAAAGTTCCATGAAGTGCACAGAGCACGAATTGTAATGAGTCAGGTCAAAGGGTTGTCTGCCCGAAAATAATGTAAATTTAATATAGAATATGCCGGCCTACCCATGGTCCACGAACCATGGGAATGTATAAATAGAGCGAGGCTCTAAGGGTAGAAGTAGCAGGGATGAAAATCAAAAGTGTATGGGTTTGGAAAGGCAAGATTTCTCTGAGTCTGTAAGTCCGTGTCGTGGTCCGTAGTAGTTAGTGTAGGCTCTGTAGCTATGTGCACAGAGGCCTATTAGAGTCTGCAACTGTGTGCGCAGACCCCTGCAGCTGAGTGTGCAAGGCAGAATTGGTTTGTACTGAAACAAAAGATTAATAATGATAAGCGTTCCTGAATTATTATGCATCTGGTAGCAAATATATATGTTTATCCTTATGTTATGGTTTTATGCATATCTTTAAGGTTTATGGTTGTACGCACTGGTTATAATTATTGAATGCTTGATTAAGACTCTAAGAATTAGATCAAATCTATAATAACTGCAATAATAATAAGGAATATACGGAGTGCCTTCTCACAGAACTACGCGAGGGCTAGCTAGTTGTGCAATGTAGCGCGAGTGTGCAAATCAGTTTCAGACCCCTCTAGACCTCATCAAGACATCCCTAGGGTGCGCAAACCTGGTTCCAGCACCCTCCCATACTACCTTGGGTGAGACTCTAGTCCGCGCTCCACGGATTTTTATCGAAAGGGCCGGTAGTGTGGGATTTGTTTGGTTAAAACACTTCCGAACCTAGGTTAGGCCCCAATAAGCCAACAAATGGTTTCATTTCCAAGACCGGGATCTACCTAACGGATGTCTATTGTCGGAACACTAAAATCCTACGAAGAAAGAGATTGAAGATTGGTTGGATCAAAAGCTTCACGAGTTCATTGTACAGGAAAACAAAACCCCACAGATATCTGAGAAGAGGTGGTTGGATCGCTACGTATATATGGAAATTCACGAGATCTTCTATGCGTCTTTCTCTTCAGAGTTGTATGCTTGGATTGCAAGGCTAACAGACAGCCAGGGAAGGTGCAAGCTTGAGCAACCCATAGTGTGGACTCCAGAGTTGGTACGTAGCCTAGAGGCATTTGAAGATAAGATCGCATGGGCCATGGATCATTGGTTGGATCAGATAATAGGAGGGTTAATCACTGAATCCGCGATAGACATGATTGCCAGCTATCGCGAAGTAGAAAGATGTTTTCTCAAGGGACCGCAAGGTAAGTACATCAAATCGTTGAATACTTGGATTAAGATGCTATTATGTGAAAGACAGGTGATGAAAATCCATTAATGAGTGGAACGATGTGGAGCGGAAGGGCCTACAAAGGTATTGAAGGGTTAGGAAATAGTCCTTTAGTTTCACGTCAGCGAGTGGGTGAGGAAGAGCACAATTGGGCATCTCCAAGGAGTGCGGTCAATTTGATAAGGCAACGTATTCCACAGCTATCAACTACGCTAACACCACCACTCGCATCACCTCCTTCACCCCCATCTTTGCCCAAACCACCTCCACCAAACTAGTGGTTTAGCATGGCGACCGCAATTAAGTTTCCTGTATTAAGAGGGGTAGGGAGTGAAGATCTTGATCAGTTTTGGTTCGTAGTAAGAGTAGTGTGGGAAGAGCATAGAGTTACGGATGATAACATTAAGAAGGCCACTTTGATAAGTGCACTGCAGGATCGCACACTGACTTGGTATATCAAGCACTCGAATGATCATCTAAATGTCAGAATAGCGGAAATCCAAATTGCATTAAACAAAGAATTTAGCTGGCTGAAATTAGAGACACAGTCGATCATCGGATTCAAGGAGATCGTGATGCTTCCAAGCGAAACCCCCTAGGATCTAGATCAGAGACTGAAGAGTACCATCTGTGAGGCTAATATGACATTAACAGATGTACAGCACCGTGCGTGGTTTGTGGCGTCTTTGACACCACATCTGAGGACAGCGCTATCGTAGTAGAAGCTTTCAACCCAGGAAAAAGCATTGGAAATAGTGATGAGGTTGCACGAAACTCTGATATAGGATCCTGGGTTGGGAGTTCAATAGATCCACGCACAACTACAAAACCTATGCTTGGAGATGCAAAGTTTGAAACAGGATAGGGCGCCCCGGCCAAAAGCACGTGAAGAAGTGTGGTGCATAAAATCTAAAGGCTAGGGCCACGATAAGGATCATTACCAGGTATTCACAAACTATTTGGCAAGGGGGGGACCAATGCCGTTGAGACTAGAGGCACAGGCAGGGCTAGGTACGGCACCTGTGCTCTGGTGCGCAATTTTTCAGGTGGGAGGAAAGCACACGACGGACAATTGTCATCTATTGTAGAAGTTTACACAGACCCCCCAACAGCATTTTTTCAATTTTTGTAGATCAATATGCCACGATGAGAAAAAATGTTGAAGTTATGAATTGTTAATGGACCGAACTCCTACCTACAGGATGCAGACGAAGATGCAAGGCCTTGATCTAGCCGTGGGGATGGTGCATGCTATATTTCAAGGACGAGGGGGAATAGGGCTAGGAAGGGGCCACAGATAGCTAATCTATTATATATGCGGAGGACCAGGGCACTACGCTTGCAACTGTACTAACCAAACTAGGATATCGTGTTCGTACTATGAGCAGTTTGATCACGAAATGATAGATTTTCCCACGTTGATAGCTCAAATACGTGAGAAAAGGGTAGCGTAACCTACGCTGACTCAGAATATCCAAACGATGAGGTCCGAACTGTGTGAGGAAGACCCCAATGTGAACATGATGCTCATAAGTGGCGCAGCCATAGGGGAAGATAGGGGAAAGCAATCTGAGGATGATACATGGGTTCACAAGGCTCCCATGAAGGAACCTGAGTTTGACTTGGAGCGCGCAAAGGAAATGTTTATGGAAGCTAAGAACAGCTTCACGAAGGCCTCTACTTTAGGTAGTAAGGATCAACTAGAGCCAGGAATGGATCCTTATATGCTTACTACCTTTTTAGAGACATGCATGAAGATACTATGCAACAATAAGGAATTTAAAGGACTGGAAGAGTTGTTCACTAGGTGCGCAGGACCTAGTGAGCTGTGCGTAGTTCAAATGATGGGGAAACATGATTTGTGCACTGGGATGGAAATGCAGTTGACATCACAAATTGGAAAATATGAGATGGACCAGGTAATCCTAGATCTAGGATCGAATGCGAACGTGTTACCAAAGAAGACTTGGGAATGCATGGGTAGGCCCACATTACAATGGTCTCTTATTAAATTACGCATGGCCAATCAGCAAAAGGTTTTTCCCACGGGAAGATTGCAAGGGGTAACAGTGGATATCGAAGGTGAAAGCATGTAGACGGAATTTGAGGTCATAGAGATTATGGATGATAATAACCCTTACCCTGCATTGTTAGGGATAGACTGGGCCATGGAAATGAATGGATTCATCAACCTAAAGAAGCAGAAAATGATTTTCGAGAAAAATTCCCTAGGCATAGTAGTTCCACTTGATCCAGCCGAAGGGCACACTACATCGAACCTGTGAACGATGATGGAGGAGATGAGGAGATGGATTGTATCTACAAAATAACTGTGTGAAACCAAGATTGGATAAATCTGACAGTAGATGGAATGGTCTCATGGGAATGCGTGGAATCCTTCCTTTCAAATTCAGATGAAGACGACGAACGATGGCACAATCAATTGAGTGAAGTGACAACGCTAAATTGCAAAATGACAACCAAATCACTATGTTGTGTAACCGCCTAGGCTCGAGATCTACCAACATATGATGGATTGACAGCGATGGATGAATTCTTGAATAATTTTGAGAGTGCAGTACCAGAGCATCAAAGGTTCGATGCATTAAAGTGGGTACTGCGCAACACCTACGCGTTGGTGGGGAATACATGAAGGAAATTTTGAAAACTGGTGCGATTGTAGAAGGATGATGCAGCTAAGGTTTGGGAAGCTAGAACTATGAATACCCAAGAAGTATGATGAACGTGATGACCTGCGCATGCACCTCACAAAATGGACCAAAGCCTATGGCGAAGAGCCCCAGCCTGAATGGGTACACTTATTTTATCATACCCTGGATGTCATCCCAAGAAATTGGTATACCGAGACAGAACTCTGACATGGTATGGGTGAATGGGATATCTTGCATGAGGGATTTTCATTAATGTTCTTATTTGAAGATCAGTTGGCGGATACTGTTGATGATGCGCTGCAAGTTTTGAAAGCCATGATTTTCAAAATACCGCAAGAACCATGAGAAATAGTTCAACCAGTATGGTCTCATTAGTTAACCCAGGCCCTAGAATTTTAAAATGTACAAGTGGAGGATGAGGATGATGACCCCCAAAATATGTATATTCCAGAGACTGAAGGGAGTCACGAAATTCAAGGATCGCCAATCAAGGACCCCAACATCACTGCACAATTGAAAATGAAGCAGGCAAACATTGGTACATATGAGGAGCCAAACGAAACAATGCTTGGGGACTATTGGGATGATGCCATGATGGATAAGGTCATCGAGTTACTTTGCGAATATCAAGACTTATTCCCAACCAAAATCACAGAGTTAAAAGGGATCCTCAGTAACCTTAGGAATAATGAAGATAAGTCTAAAACCAGACATGAAGCCATTTAAACAGCATCCTTACCGTTTGAATCTGAAATATAAGGAAAAGGTTTGTGAAGAATTGGACAAAATGCTGACAGCAGGAATTATTGAACCAGTGGAAGAGTCTGACTAGGCGAGTCCTATGACAGTGTAGGAGAAAAAACAGAAGGGTAAAATTCGAATCTACATGGACCTTCGAAAGTTGAATGATGCCTGTGTTCATGATCCATTCCCGACTCCATTTACAGATGAAGTCCTGGGGAATGTTGGCGGACAGGAAACGTACTCGTTCACGGATGGGTTCTCAGGGTACCATTAGATCAAGATCGCACTAGAAGATAGAAGAAAGACAACCTTCTCGACCAAATGGGGATTTTTTCAATACACTATTATGCCCTTTGGGTTGAAGAACGCACTAGCGATATTTTCACGCGTAGTGGTGGCCACATTCAAGGAATTCATCCATAAGTTTTTGGAGGTTTATTTTGATGATTGGACTATATTTGGGCTAGTTAAGAAACATATAGGGAGATTACAGTTGATGTTGGATACTTGCCGACGGCACCAAATTTCATTGAATCTTAAGAAGTGCACCTTACTCGTCCCCTTTGGAAATTTTATCGACCATGTGCTCTGCAGACAAGGCCTGATGGTGGATCCCGTGAAGATTGTTGTCATACTCAATCTGGAAATGCCACGAAGTGTCAAACAACTGCACACCACGTTGGGACACACTGGTTATTATCGAAAGTTCATTAAGAGCTATGCACAAATTACAACACCAATGGAACAGTTGGTGAAAAAGGATGCTACATATTGTTGGAACGAGGAATGTAAGAAAAGTCTGGAGGTTCTCAAGGAGAAAATGGCATCTGCTTCCATTCTAGTCTTTCCAAAATGGGACATTGTATTTCATGTACATGTTGATGAATTGTGTATGGGGTTGGGTGTTGTACTTACATAGGAAGGTGCGGAAGGCGTCGATCACCTGATTGCGTTCACAAGTCGGTGGCTATCCAAAGCTGAAAAGAACTATTCTACTTCTAAGTGCGAAGGATTGGTGATGGCATACACACTTCAGAAATACGCCACTATCTATTGGGTCGGCACTTTAAGATGTATATTGATCATTCCACATTGAAATACTTAGTGAATAAGCCTATGTTGGGGGGCCGCATATGCCGATGGTTGCTCTTGTTTTAAGATTATGACTTCGAGGTCATCGTAAAACTGGGATGCTTAAATGCAGGACCAGATCACCTATCATGAATTGAGACCGGCGATGAGCCAACAAATTTGGAGGAATGACTACCTGATGCATAGCTCTATGCAGTGCGGGTCATGGATGGCCACTTCGAGGATATCATCCATTTCTTAACCACGGGGACCACACCACGGGGATATTTAGTCCAGTAGAAGAAAGAATTGGTGATACGATCAGCGGATTTTTCCGTCATCGTAGGGCACCTCTATAAAATGGGAAATGATGAGATATTACGAAGATATGTAACTTAATTTGAACAGGAATAGATCCTTGCAGAAGCACATGGGGGGGTTGTAGGAGAACACTATGTGGGATAAGCAACCACGCAAAAGATTCTTCGTGCTGGCCTATGGTGGCCAACCCTACATCAAGATTCGAAAACATACTATCGCACCTGCGATGTATGTCAACGGACTAGGAAACCATCGCGAAGGGATGAGATGCCACTTCATCCATAAATGACGTTGCGACCATTTGAAAAATGGTCAATAGACTTTGTGACACAGATCAAGCCTTAGGGGAAAACAGGTGCGCGCTACATCATCACCGCAACTGAGTACCTGACTCAATGGGTGGAAGCATAACCGATTAAGGACTGCACGATTGCCAAGACTACGAAATTTTTGTTCGACAATGTGCTGACACGGTTTGGATGTCCAAAAATTCTCATGAGTGACCGTGGAATACACTTCCTAAATGAAACTATTAGCACACTCACCGAAGAATTCCAGGCGTATCATCAGCAGAGCACACCATATCATCCATAAGCCAATAGGACAATAGAAGCCTTTAACAAAATTCTGGAGCATGCGCTAACTAAAGTGTGTAATGCACAGAGAAACGACTAGGACTTGCGTATACCTGCCGTATTATGGGCCTACCGAAGCACGTGCAAGAAATTGATGAGCCAGAGACTATTCTGATTAGTCTATGGCATGGAATTATTTATTCCAATGGAATACATTGTACCAATTCTGTGGATCGCAACAATGACAGGCATGGTGGATTGTGAAGCTCTGGAAGATAGGCTCGCACAACTAGAAGAACTTGAAGAAGAATGGTTTTTGGCAGGATTCCACCAACACGTATAGAAACAGCGTGAGAAAGCTTGGCACGATCGCCATATCAGGTTGCGCAAGTTCAAAATAAATGATTTAGTACTGCTATATGATAGTAAGTTCGAAAAATTTCCTAGACAATTTAGAATGCATTGGTTAGGAACTTATGTGGTAAAATAGGTCACAAACGGAGGCGCGATCCAACTTGTCAAACTAAATGGGGAGCCCTTCCTAGGTAAAGTAAATGGCAGTCACCTAAAGCCCTACATGGGGGGGGGTCGCTACCTGACTAACTGACCGAAGCACAGTCTCACCACTCTAGACAGTTGGAAGAGAGCGTCGGACGGTAAAACAGCCTATTAGGGAGCTGTGTGACAACAAGGGTGCGCGTAGGATTAGTCGATCACAAGGGCCACGTTTGTGCAGAAGGGGCTGCACTGCTGCGTGGATAAACACGGAAATGGCCATTGCTGTCACTGTTCATGACAAGATGTCTAATTTTTGGTGAAAAGGAGTGGGCAGAGGGCAATTAAGATACGAAGTACGAGCTAGATTTGGAACGATCTATCATAGATCTAGCATTAATGAGCCAAAAAAGGAGGGAATGGTTGAATTTGAATTTCAACAGGCCTATAAATCACAATGGGGCATCCACCAAACAAACTATGGTATCTAGAGAATTAAGCTATTGTGCCTTCCAATAGGTATGGAACCATTGAACTTTGACGATAGGGGAGTAAGCCCAGGGTTTTAAATATTGCGAAAAGAGATATAGGACCTTCTGGATAGTGTAATGTTGATGGCCGCAGACGCCATGCCAATCTCAACATGGATGGTAGGGGATGTACTGGAAATTCTCAGACAAGTAGCAGGACTGGTCTAGATGTCGCTACCTAAACCATGGCCTAGTAGGCGATCCATGAAAGATAAGTGAAAGATGGTGAATCTTGAGACAAACGACAGAATTTTGATTAACAGTTTGTCTCTTATGCACCTTGAAGATTGGGATCTCGTGGAAAGCAACATCTCTCTTGCAAAAATGCAACACAAGCTTCAGCAGACAGTGCATATACTGGACTAGAGATTGGAAACTTGCTGCTCTGGCACAAAGAATTCCCACCTTTGACATCTCAACTAGAGCTAAAATCCTATGAGGGGTTGCTTTGTGTTAACCGAGCAAAGTAGAATGAGCATCATCGGTTGAGAAAATTAGTAGAGGCAACTGAGCACGAGCTTGAAGAAGTTTTGCAGGAGGCAAGGATGGAGCAACACAACGTAGTGCGTCACTTGCAGGGATGGTGGACCGCGACACCTTGGAAGTGCATCTTGTCACACCAACGAGTGACTCGGGATGAATCACGATGATTGTGTTGGGGGCCTGTTGGGTAGTGGATCCCCCACATAATGGTTTTGGGGCTTAAAGCCCACAATTTTGGGTATTGATATTGTAAAAGTTCTGCAATGTGCACAGAGCAAAAATTGTAATGAGTCAGGTCAAAGGGTTGTCCACCCAAAAATAATGTAAAGTTAATATAGAATATGTCAGCCTACCCATGGTCTATGGACCATGGGAATGTATAAATAAAGTGAGGCTCTAAGGGTAGAAGTACTCAGGATGAAAATAAAATGTGTATGGGTTTGGAAAGGAAAGATTGCTCTAAGTCTGTAAGTTTGTGTCATGGTCAGTAGTAGTTACTGTAGGCTCTGTAGTTGTGTGCACAGAGGCCTGGTAGAGTCCGTAGCTGTGTGCATAGACCCCTGTAGCTAAGTGTGCAGGGCAGAATTGGATTGTACTCAAATAGAAGATTAATAAAGATAAGCGTTCTTGAATTATTGTGCATCTGGTCGTAAATCTGTATGCTTATTCTTATGCTATGGTTTTATGCATATCTTTAAGATTTATGGTTGCGTGTGCTCATTATAACTATTGGATGCTTGATTAAGGCTCTAAGAATTAGATCAGATCTATAATAACCACAACAATAATAAGGAATCTAGGAAGTGCCCCATCACAGAACTACGCGAGGGCCAGCCAGCTGTGCAGCGAAGCGCGAGTGCTCAGATCTGTTCGTGACCCCTCCAGACCTCATCAAGAAATCCCTAGGGTGCAGAAACCTTGTTCCAGCACCCTCCCATACTACCTTAGGTGAGACTTCAGTCTGCGCTCGGCGGATTGTTTCCAAAAGGGCCGGTAGTGCAGGATTTGTTTGGCTAAAACACTTCCGAACCTACATCAAGCCCCAATAAGCCAACAATAGACGATGGAGGCCAATCCAATAGTGGCATAAATGTGATTTGGGTAAACCATGAGTGGGAAAGAGAATGGAACCATGATTTGCAGTGCCGAGGTGGAACTATGATGGCATGCTTTTCGAGACATAATTTTTGCTGAGAATCTTGAGATGTTGAAAAGATTCCCTTGAAGGTAAAATTTCACATTGTCATAATGTTATCAATTTTAGAGTCGTTTTTCTTAGATTTTTGCAGGGAGCATGATCATGAATTCAATTTTTCTATTTGAGAAACAAAATTGCAAATGCTCTGCAACAGAGAATCTCTCAAGAATCTTGAGGAATCTTTAGATTCCCTTGGAGGCTGAAATTTTCCAGAGTCAAAATGCAACCAAATATATACTCAAAATTCTCAAAATTCCACAAGGATCACAATGGTGAGATCAAATTTTCCATTTGAAGAGAATATCTCTAGCTAGCACATGGAGCAGAATCTTTGGAGAATCATGGGGCATCTAAAATATTCCCGAAGGTCTAGATTTTGATGGTGTCATAATTTTGGTCAATTTTACATTACGTGACGCCAAAAATTTGGTGTGGTCAGTTTTTGTAGTTGAGCCTTTCATTTTTCAACTAATTTCAGAAGTGAAGGTATATGAAGGAGTCATGTTATGTTTCCTTTCATTATTTCTTAGACAATGTATTAGTTTTGAGATCCCTATTTCATACTATGTGGAGGGATCATAATTTCAACATTATGTGAGATTTCATTAGCTTTTCATGCTATGTATTGTTGTTGAGATCCCTATGTAACTATGTCGAGGGGATACTCATTGCCACATTATGTGAGACCTTGTTAGTTTTTCATGTTGAAGGAAGCCCATTTTGAGTGAGGATTCTCATAGGGAGAACGTCTCGTGGAGTGAAAAGCCACTCTTGTTGAGGATACATGATGTTGTTATAACAAAGAGTCTTCCATTTACATCATCATATTTTCTAGCATTATATGAAGCGGCCTACACTATCTTGACACCGGCCCCAGAGACGTAGCCCACACTAGGTGAACTCTATTATCAAATCTATCGTGTCCTTGATTTGCTAATTGTTTTCATTTTTCCTCTTGTTTAAGCATGAACATGTGGTTTTCTTGTGGTATTTTAAATGCAATTCTAACAACGTCACATAAGTCAAAGATCTTGGATAATTCTAGTAGCTGAAGAAGTCCTTGATGAATTTTTGTATCAGGGTAGTAATATCAATAATGTATTGCGAGTTTGAACAATTGAAAATGCAACAATGGAGGATGATAAAGAAATGTATGAGGCCTTGCTCTGGATGTCGAAAATGGTGGACATAATGCATGAAGCTTATAAGGAATGGGAGAAAGGGAGAGTAGAGAATGATGATCCATCCACACCTTCCAATGAACAATCATTGCCTTCATCATATTCTCATCATGCGAATGAGGAGATCAACAAGAGACTTCAAGCAGATAACACTAAATTGGAGATGATTCCATGAGAAGAGAAAGAGGAAAAGAAATTATTGTAGCTTCATATGCGATCCATTGAAGAGGCCTTGGAAGGATTGAAGTGCAACGACTAGAGTCTTCAAGCATATCATACTGAATTAAGGAGACTTTTGCAATAAGAGAAAGGGGAGAAGCAGAGCCTGCAATTTTAGATACAAGCCATGACAGAGGTCTTGGAGAAGTTGAAGAGAAACGAATGCTTAAAGAATCCCCCATCACCTATTTCAAAATCGACAACTGAGGTAAACAATGTTAATTGTTCTTTAGTTTCATCTGCACATGATTTTATTTTGTTGGAAATGTGGAGGTGTTGATTATAAGAACTAGCATGAGACTCCTTACCAAGATGATGTAAAAAAGAGGAGGACTTAGTGTTAATGTCCAAGGAATGACTCAACCATTGGAGGTCATGAAAAGATCTTGATATTATAGTTTGGGATACACCAAAGGAGAAAGCTCAAGGGTGTCAGAAGCTTCCAAGACATTGATGAAACTATCAAGGAAAGAGAATGATGGGAACACATCAACATCATCCCATGACAGTGTACATTGTAGAGAAAGAGCTGAGGCAAGCTATCATCACCATAGTTACACCAGAGATAGCCATGAAGCTATAACAATTCTTAGTATTCTAAAGTTAATTTTCATTACAAGATTGTTAATAATGAACATAAATCATGGAATATAAAAAACTTCAGCTTTTATAGTTTACATGACCATGTGTTTGTTGGCTGTTGGAAGAGAATGGCAGCAGGAAATAGTATGAGGCATGAAAGGCCATATCCACAGTAGGAAAGGAAGCAAATCTAGAGGAAGAAGACTTTATGCAGCCATTGCAACATAGGTGGTCACCAAAGAGCCACATGTTGGAGGCTCCATCCAGAGAAACCTCAAAAAGACAAAATGCCTGTGCAGAAACCAGACAGTGAAAATGTTCATCAAGCAAATCTACCACATTCATTGTCGTTCACTTTGTTGAGTAAGAAATGGTTTTTCTAGATTGGGTAGCTTATCATGGCCTCACTTTGTAAATCATGTGTTGCATTTTAAACTGTAAAAACGATGATGTGTTTTCCATCACTTGTTGAAGAAATAGTGATGTTTTGGCCTTGTATTTATAGTTGGGCCATTGTTTCCATTTTGATTTAAACTTGACTACAAAGTATGTGTTATAAACGCATGACAAGTATGGGATGCTTGGGTAATAATTGTTCATGTAGTTAAGCATGTAATTTGAAAAATATTGTACTACAAGTTTGTAGAGGATGCATGTGTCACCTCGTTTCTTATGGATCTAAAAGTCAAAGGTGAAGGAGAAAGAAGGGCAACCTATCAGAACACTTGCGATGTAGAAAATGTACACAAAACTTGGTGATTATGTTCATGATTTTAGAGGACCAAAAGATCGTCAGTGGGGAGGAATGATATTGGTGTCTCTAGACACACTCAGAGCTCAAAAAGGGCTTATAATAACTCAAACTAAAAGTGGTCAGATTTCTCTCGAACTAGGATAAGGTTGTAGCTCTCATCACCTTAATTCCAACAGTGTGAGTGAAACTAAAATCTGAGTTCGTATGAAGAAGATAAATCTGGTCAAAGTTGGACAAGTGGCAAGTTTAATGATCCTATGAATTCATGGAGAATCTACACACGAAATGTAGCCATTGGAATGGTAGAATTTTTTGAACCCTTAATTTGTCTAATAAAACTTATTTTCACCCAAAAACAAACAAAATGATATATTATATAAAAAACAAAAAAAATTGTAGGGTGGCGGGCCACAAACATTACCACCCCAATGGTCCTCATACCATATATATGGTGGCGGGTGGTCAAACCCAGCCACCACCAGAACAAGATACAGTAAATGTAACCAACAATGACATATTGTATTTAACCGACCATTTTCCAAAGAAAACATTAAACGATTGTATATTAATATGAAACAAAAAAAATATCAAACCCAAACTGTATACTAAGGTTGGTGGTAGGCAGGATTTGAACCCCTGACCTCCCTGCATCAAAAAAAATGCCTAACCAATCCACCAAGGGTAGATGCTTTGTAAAGTTTGCCACCCAACCCCTTTATAAGCTTTGGTTTTGCCATTTGATGGGGGAGAGAGAGAACAGACAGAGGCCAAGCCAACGGTGGAGGAATTCTGATCTGTTGGAACCATGAGTGGGATAGAGAATGGAACCATGATTTTCAGGGGTCAGGTGGAACTATGTTGGCACACTTTTCGAGACGTATTTTTTGTAGAGAACCTTGAGATGCTAAAAAGATTCCTTAGGAGGTAAACTTTCACATTGTTAGAATGTTATCAGGTTTACAGTCATTTTTATCAAATTTTCACATGGAGTGTGATGGTGAATTCATATTTTCTATCTAAGCATCACAATTGCAGGTTCCCCTTACTAGGGAATCCATGAAGAATCTTGAGGAATCTTTAGATTCCCTTGGAGGCTGAAATTCGCCAGAGTAAGAATGTAGCCAACCTTATACTCAAAAGTCTCAGAATTCCACAAGGATTGCAATGGTCAGATCATATTTTACGTTTCAAGGGAATATCTCCAGTCAGTGCATGGAGAAAAATATTTAGAGAATCATGGGGAATTTAAAAGATTCCTAAAGGCCCAGATTTTATAGTGTCAAAATTTGACGAATGGATAGTCGATTTTACACTACTCGATGCCACAAATGTAGTGTTGCAGTCAGTGTTTGTAACTGAGTTTTTCATTTTTTGGCCAACTTCAGAAGTGAAGGTACATGAAGGAGTCATGTTATATTTCCTTTCATTATTGTTGAGATGATGTATTATTCTTGAGATCCCTGTTTGATACTATGTCAAGGGATCATTATTGCCACATTATGTGAGATGTCATTAGCTTGTCATGCTATGTATTTTTGTTGATATCCCTCTTTAACTATGTTGAGGGGAAACTCATTGCAACATCATATGACATCTTTATAGTTTGTCATGTTGAAGGAATCCCATTTTGAGTGAGAGTTCTTGTAGGGAGAACATCTCGTGGAGAGATAAGCCACTATTGTTGAAGGCATATGACATTGTTATGAAAAAAGAATCTTCCATGTACATCATCACCTTTTCCAACATTATATGAAGATGTCTCCACTATCTTGACACTGCACCTAGAGACGTAGCCCACGCTAGGTGAACTCTGTTATCAAATGTATCATGTTCTTGATTTGGTTATCATTGTCATGTTTCATCTTGTTTAAGCATGCACATGTAATTATTTTATTCTCTTTTAAATTCAATTCTAAGAACATCATAGAAATAAAAGATCTTTGATAATTCTGATATATGAAGAAATCCTGGATCACCATCTCTCTTCCCCTCCATCTCCATCTCTCTTTACCTACCTCTCTTCACTCTCTCACATCCTCTCTCTCTTCCTTCCTCTCTCCCTTTCTCTCCCACTCTCTCTCTCTCTCTCTCTCTCTCTCTCTCTCTCTCTCTCTCTACCCCTCTCCACCTTCCAACTCTGTTACTATATGCCTATCTCTCTCTCTTTACCCCATTCTCTCCATCTATCCTTCTTTTCCTCTTTATCTCACCCCCAAAAATGCTCGCTCCATATCTCCATTTTCACTCCATCTCACTCTCCACCTCTCACTCACTATGTATTTGTTCTACCATCCCTCTCTCCCCCTCCAACTCCATCTCTCTATCCCTCCCTCTTTCCTTGTCTCTCCCAAGTCCTCTCTCTTGTCCTTCCTCTCTCTCTCTTTCTCTCCTGCCCCCCTCTCTCTTCCCCCATCTCTCTCTCTCTATCTCTCTCTCTCTCTCTCTCTCTCTCTCTCTCTCTCTCTTTCCCCTACAATCCTCCCTCTTGCCCCATTACTCTCTCCCTCTCTCTCAAGTCCTCTATCTCATCTTTCCTCTCTCTCCCTTTCTCTCTTACCTCCATCAATCGCCCCCCTGCTCTCTCTTTCTCTCTATCCAAATATATTATTATATCCCTTCCTTTCTCTTTCTCTCTCCTTCTCTCCCCACTTGTATCCATCTCTCCTTATATTTCTCTTTATCTCAACCCTAAACATAGACACTCTCCCTCCATCTCTCCCTTGTCACTCTTTCTCTCTCCACTTATCACTCTTTATGTATTACTTCTACCCTCCCTCTCTCCCCCTCCAAATCCATCTCTCTATCCCTCCCTCTCTCCTCCTCTCTTTGAAGTCCTCTCTCCCATCCTTCATCTCTCTTCCTTTCTCTACTACCTCCCTCTCTCTTCCGCCATATCTCTCTTCCCTATAATCCTCTCACTATCTCCCTCCTCTCTCCTTCTCCCTCCCTCCTTCTCTCTCTCCCACCTCCATCTTTAAGTCTCCCTCTCCCTCTCTTACCCTTCTCTACCTCTCTCACTCCTCTCCCCCTCTCTTCATTCCTTTTCTCCCCTCTCCATCAATTTATCTCCATCTCTCCCTTATGAGTCCCCCTATTTCTCCACCTCTATCACAATATGTCTTTGTTCTTATCTCCCATATATATCTGGAGTTAATATATATATATATATATATATATATATATATATATATATATATATATATATATATATATATATATATATATATATATATATATATATATATATATATGTGTATATATATATAATATATATTATAATATAACAAATTTAATATTGTTTTAATGCAAAGTTATTAAATTTAATAATATTAATATTAGGGTTAATAATGCTCTTTTGCATGGTATTAATAATAATTTGGTCCATGGTATTTGGCCCATAGGCTTGTTATATAGCAAGCAACAAGAGGAATCAAATCTCTTACAGTGCAAAACCTTTTTTTGAGTGCAAAACTTGAGAAAGGGTTTTCACCTCTAGAGATTTTATCCCTCTTGGTGCTTGATAGATCTAGCGTTAACATGGATCTAAGTTGGTTTCAGTTGTGTGAGGCCAAAGAAAATATAACGAACAGATGATTGATTTTATCAATAATATGTAAAATCATCTAATATTAATATAATATTTTAAATATGCTAAATGTGTCTCAGATTAATTTCGTCATTTTAATTTTAAATTTTCTTAGTTACTTTAGTTTGTTGATATCATAAATATTGTGAATAACTTTGATGATGAAAAATGATCAAATTAAAATTTTGAATGTAAAGTGACAATGTAATAGTGTTGAATAATAGAAAATGTGAATAATAAGAATATAGTAAATTACAAATAGGTGATTAATCTCAAACTATTTTCTTCTACTACTTTTATTGTTGCCCTTGTTACTTTTTTCGTCTTTTCATATCGATTATATGAAAAGGATAGGTTGAATCATAAACCATTTAAATCTTTAGCTCAAGATATTATAGTAAACATCATACCATGTCTCTCTTTCTCTCGAATATTAATAGGTTATAGTACTATAACACAAAAATCAATGTACATTGTCAATAATATTTTATGCTTACACTGAAATCAATACACAATATTAATCAAATCAGTTTAAATTTAATATACCATCATACATCCAATTACATCAAATTAGAAATCAACATATACACTGAAATCAATGCATCTAATGCAAGAAAATAAATAAGATTAGAAAACAACATTTACACTGAACTCAATGCATGTAATACAAGCGATCACCTATGATTACAAATCAACATTTACACTCAAATCAATGCATCTTGTGCAAGTCAGAAAGTAGGTTTATAAACCAACATCTTCATTGAAATAAATGCATCTAGTGCAAGTAACGAAATAGGATTATAAATCAACATCTAGACTAAAATAAATGCTTATAGTGAAAGCAATGAAATAAGGTTAGAAATCACCATATAAACTAAAATCAATGCATGTAGTGCAATAAATATTCTTCCCTCTCTTCCCCCTCCATATATATATATATATATATATATATATATATATATATATCTTCCTCCATCTCTCCTTCTTTGTCTCTCTATCTCAACCCTCCCAACACATGTGGTCTCTCACTCGATATCTATCAATCACTTTGTCCCTCCCTATCTCTCTCCATCTCTCTTTGCTTCGCTCTCTTCACTTTCCATATATATCTCTATATCCCTTTGTCTCTCTATATCACCTCCAAAACATACATGCTCTTTCTCCAATCTATCTATCTATCCCTCCCTCCTCCTTTCCCTCCCTCCTCCTCTCCCTCCCTCTATCTCTCTCTCTCTCTCTTCTCCTTCTCTCCCTCTTCCTCGCTTCCACCTCTGTTCCCTCTTGTTGTCCTCTCTCCCTTTCTATGCATTTTTCTTATCACTCCCTCTCCCTCTCTCTCTCCACCTTTCTCTTTGTATTTCTTTATTCTTACCTCCCTCCCCCCCCCTCCAAATCCCTCTCTCCCTCCCTCCCTCTCTCCACTCCCTCACATCCTCTCTCTCTCTATCTCTTTCTCTCTCTTCACCCTTCAGCTCTGTTATTATATCCTTCCCTCTCTCCCCTCTCCTTCTCTCCCCCATTCACTCCACCTCTTATTCTTTGTCTCTTTCTCTCACCTCCAAACATACACACTATTTCTCCATCTCTCCCTTGTCACTCCCTCTCTCTTTCCACTTTTCACTCTCTATGTATTTATTCTTCCCTCCCTCTCTCCCCCTCTCTCTCAAGTCCACTCTCTCATACATCCTCTCTCTCCCTTTCTCTCCTACCTCCCTCTCTCTTCCCCCATCACTCTCTCATAATTAGTTTGTCTGGAAAAATATAAGCACAAGTTCCGTTTCCAATATATTAGCCCTTGTAAAGAATTATATATAGACCCTTGTTTAATATTTTCGATCTCAGAATAGCAGCTTCCTTCTCCTCCAAAGCCTGACATAACTCAATTTTGAACCACTTTACCTAATGAATGAAAATCACATGATAAACAACATTGGGATCAGACATGTAATTCTTCCATTATTAATTACTATATGCCATTTGATTAGAAGAAGATTGAGATTTTATGAATCTTTCCTTTCACACAATATATGTATAGGAAAATAAAATATTCCATAAAAAGGACTACAAATTCCAATAGTTACTTAGACTTATCATCAAAGTTACACAAACCATGGGTGTGACCAAAACGAACAGAAGATTTCAATGTGGTTGTGGCACTCATCCCAAACTTACGAATCAGGGAATCAAAACCCTCACCCGAACCTTTTTTATTTACAAGTATGTCTTGCAAATATATTTGAGATCTCCCAAGTTTTTCAGGTTGCCAAATTTGTCCAATATTTTCAGAACTCTTGAGGTCTATGTTTATTTTGCTGATATTTTCAATATTTTTGCCAGTATTTCTAATAAGTTTTTTTTTCATAACTTCAGAAACATATTCCCTAAAATTATGTTTTCAACATATATATATATATATATATATATATATATATATATATATATATATATATATATATATATATATATATATATATATATATATCTTGAAGAGAAAAAGGACAAAAATAAAATATGAACTAAAGTATATCAATTGTTTAGCTTCCGTACACATATTGGTAAATAAGATAAACAATAAATTAGAAACACTAAACTAGTTAATATCAAATTGAATTTTTAGATTTCTTACGTAAATCGAATTTAAATTTTTTTAATTTAAAATCAAATTTCAGATTTTCATCTCAAGGAATTTATAAATTCTATATCTATCAACCAAGGCCCACATAATAATATCAAATTGAAATGCAAATATCATAATATCTCAACATGTCAATGATAAAGTTTAAAACTTCAAAGAACAAAAAAAGAGATTATCTGGAAAGCTCCATCAGTCTAGGAAAAAATACTTGAGAACATAATCTAGATAGTCAAACTAATTGGACAAAAGTCATCGCCCTCCACATCCTCCAATGGAACTGTTACCCCTCATTTCAGCAAGGGTACCTATAGCTAATTTTTCTTTTTGGGAAGCATCATTGTAGTCCTAGAAAATCCAAATCATAGACTTGTAGGCCATGTGATGTTATATATTGTGGTGTCCTATGCCTATTATTGTCTATCATACTCAATCAACTTACACTCCACTTTTAGGTTCTTTCATCCCGCATAGGATTGGAGGGATTAGGAAGGACATACTTGGACACATGCTTTAGAGGAACCTTTGGTCTTGCAGCAATGATCACTATTTGTAGTATAGCCCATGCCTTTAGTGCACCTATGTCCTATCCACATGGTCATGTGTCATAGAGTCTGTATGCAATCTTTGGCTGTGATATATCATTCATGTTACAATTCTCAACATGGCAGACTCACATTTTACAACATTTCACCTTTCCCAAGGTAGTTTACAGATCCAAACACATAGGATCCCAAGGATTAAGAGTCAACAAGGACTCAAATTTCTCAACATAATTTTTACTTGCCATGCCACATGGAAATTTTATTAAAATGTCAACGCACCAAGGAGATATGCCCAATCAAAGGTGGTTGTACTCCTTTCGTGACACGGGTGGGATTGAAGAAGGCATATTGAGGTCAATCCTTAGTTAAATGAGGCAAGTGATATGTTAAAAGTCATTGACCATTTTCTATCCAAGCAAACCCATCTGCCCAAATTGGAAAAATCAACCTTAAAAGACAAGTCCTGGAACATCTCAAGAGATATGTTAAGCAAGGAAGGCAAGTCATTGGGCTTCCTAAGGAATCTAAAAATTATTTCAAGTCACTTCAAGCCAATCAAAATGGAACTTTGCATCTCTAAGGCAAACCATCCTCCTCCTATGTTTGGGTCACTTTATTTACTGGTTGTTTTATGACCCAATTTTTAGCATGGACTATAAGCAGCAGATCATAGAGACATTGGAGAAAGCCATAGTTTTCTCCCAGTGGGTA
This sequence comes from Pinus tabuliformis, assembly GCA_031772625.1. Taxonomy (NCBI): domain Eukaryota; kingdom Viridiplantae; phylum Streptophyta; class Pinopsida; order Pinales; family Pinaceae; genus Pinus; species Pinus tabuliformis. The sequence continues at coordinate 928,584,863 of CM062811.1, read as the reverse complement.
AGTATGGCATATTTTCTTCAGGTTCCTATAAAAAAATCATGCATACAACATAGAAGGTTGGATGGAAGTTGGAACTATGTCTGTAATAGAATGGATAAAGCTATGAATGATTTCATGACACTCCCTAAGGTAACTGTTATGGAAATGTCATTGAAAGTTGCGAGTCTTGGTCTCAACATGGTTGCTACATGTTATGTTCTTCTACTTGATATTTGATGGAATCCAACAACTGAAGACCAACCTATTGATAGATCACATCGAATTGTACAAATGCGTCCTGTAATGGTTTCCCTATTTACAGTTAAATATATTGTGGAATATCGTATTTTAGCACTCCATTAATGGAAGTGAGAAATGCTCGCATCACCATTTAGGGAGGATGGAGCTGGTGACCGTAAAATATGCCTTATAGAGGAAGACTTGATACATATATTTATGGTTTGAGAACATTGGTCTTATTTCATGAAAGGAAAAGTCACTGAGGAATTACAGAAAAAAAAGAAGAAAAGCTACAAGTTTTGAGATAATTTTGGGATTTCATGGGAGCAAGTTATACATGAAAGTGAATTTCCATTAGGTTGCTAAGACTATACTTTTCGAAGACCACTAGACATGTATGGATTTTTCCCACAATTTTTTTTGAGCCGTCAAGAAGGAGCCACCCTTCAAGTATCTCCCTACAGGTTCTAACAGTGTTGGATTCCATTTTCTAGATCCAGTTGTAGATTCTGAGATAAGATTGGCTCTATTTCATAATTTTGTGAGCCTCAAGTTTCAGCTTCCCTTCCCTCCTTTTAGAAACATCTTGTGCTCATTCATGTTCACTCTTCCTCTAACACTTTATACTCCTAACCTCAATTAAACCTAAGCGCAGGAGTAGTCATCCTACCGAAGCAACCGGAGCATGCATAGTTTATGTCTTCACTTTCATAGATCTAGGCCCCGCAAGAGAAGTAGTCCCCATTCCCCCTCGGGACATTGGGCTTCTCCTCTAGAAGGTTGCTCAGAGGTACTTAACACAAGACTTTTTGTAATGATAACATTTTGTTCCTCATCCACTAGAAAACCTCCCATAGAAGAACTTGGAAATAACATCATGGAATATGACAATATCTTATAATGTCCTTTAACTATCAAAATTGTTTTTTTTTTGTAGGAAGTTGGTGGGCCTCGCAGTGTGTGAGAAGAGTGAGCAGATCAATATTTTGTTTTTGTGAGTACATACCCCAACTGTGATGTTATAGATTGAGATGTTTGTTTGTTTCTTTTCAAAATGTCCTCCATTTTCTAATGGTTGTCAATATCTCTGGGATAGCCTTTTAAATATTGAATTGAGAAACAATTTTCTTTCTAGTTTGTAATTGCTCTGGGTGCTTTAAAGCCTTTGGCTGTCTGTTATGTGCTATTCTCTGAGCTAAGTAGCCTTTGTGAATTCAGCTACTGGATAGGAAATGTTCCAGCAAATATAGTTAGTTTTTCTAAAGAGTCAGAGCAACCATGAGTACTACTAGATTTATTAAGTGTGTGACTGTGGGGGATGGTGTTGTGGGAAAAACTTGCATGCTTATTTCCTACACAAGAAACACATTTCGAACGGACTATGTACCAATAATGTTTGATAACTTCAGTGCAAATGTAGTGGTGGATGGAAGTACAACGAATCTTGGCCTCTGGGACACGAAGGGACAAGAGGATTACAACAGGATCAGGTCCCTTAGTTATAGAGGTGCAAATGTCTTCCTCTTGGATTTCTCCTTAATAAACAAGGGCAATTATCAAAACATTTCCAAAAAGTGGTTTCCAGAATTGAGACACCATGCACATTTTGTGTCTATCATTTTAGCGGGGACAAAATTAGATTTACGAAAAGACAAACAATTTTTTTTTTATCATCCTGGAGCAGCCCCAATCTTAACAATGCAAGGTGAAGATTTTAAGAGGAAAATAGGGGCTGCAGCATACATTGAATGCAATTATAAAACACAACAGAATGTTAAGGTTGTTTTTGATGTCGTAATAAAAGTGGTTCTTCAACCACCAAAGCAAAAGAAATGCAGAAACAAGCAAAGAACATGATTTATTCTTTAAGGGCTTTATCTATCTTTGGCATCTGCAGAACTTTACAGTGCATTATTTAATCAAAGGCTGGCATAATATTTCCCAAGTATTTATGATTTGTTACTATATGTTCAGTATGTTGAATTTATTGTAAAGCCAGATGCTCTAGAAAAAGGTCCTGGTTTTTTCATTTTATATCATTGCCTGTGTGGTTATGGAGGACTATTTTGAAATGTAAATGAAAGGTCCTGATTTTTTTCATTTTATATCATTTCCTATTGTGGTTATGGAGGACTATTTTTAAATGTAAATGAAATTTGGGTGTACATGCATAGGATACTATGATGAGAGTGGTCAAATATGTTTTCCTACCATGTGAGTTCTCAATTGCAGTTGAATTCATACTGCTAAGAATCATGTTCTAGGCATGGAGGTGCTCTGCGCTTTGCCCTGTCAGAAAGCCATGTAATTTTGTATCACCGAGTTTAGATATATTGTCTCAATGTGAAAGATTTAATTTATCATATAAATGATCATAGAGTATTTGGTTATTCGACTCTTTGCAAAATATCTAAAGAATTTTTTTATGTAATTTCTACTTATAATTAATAAGTTTTTTAAGTACAGTCTACTTATTTTCATAACTTAATGGGTTTCACCAATCCAAAAATAGACAACAATTAAATGTAACAGGAGCTTACTAAGGGTGACATCACCATTGGGGCTCTAGAGCATGGGGTTGAGTGAGGTGCAAAGGATTCTTGCGATGACCCAGATAGCTGCAATGTTGGCCTTTTGAGCATCTAAGTCTCGCGTTCAGATTTTCTGCACTTACTCCTTCAATATGATAAATGGCCTCTCAAACTCATCAAATGCCAATGCCATGCCTGCAAATAGTGATAAAATAAAGCACAGCGATTAAAGCCTAAACATATAAGTGATTAAAGCCTAAACATACAAGTGTGGATGAAAAAAAACAGTGGATGTTGAACCTGAGACCTAAGATGTGTGTACTCCTCTCTGCATCAAAGGCTGAAAATGAGGGAAATGCAGTGAAGTTAAATATGAAACATACCTTGGCACCATCAAAAGACTAAATATCGGATGGGGTTCAATACTGGGTTTGCTACTGGTAAAACAATCATTTATAAATCTCTCCATTCTAGTTTTCGCTCCCACTTGTCATCCCTTCAATCTAGTTTTCCCTCCCACTTATTGAAAAGTGAACAAACACTACTATTAAATGTGAAGCCAAACTGACTCACATTGTGCTAATGTCGAAACCGACACTCTGTCGTCCCAACCATCACCACCACACTCGCGCCAAACCTACCACACTACCATTTGTTTCTAGATCTTCATCTGAATCACATGCATGATTCTGGATCCTTCTTTAGCCTCTATAAATTTGTATCTTCTCAGCCTGAACATCACCCTCTATAAATTTTTATTTTCTAATCTTGAGCAAGGCAAGCCAAGGCCTAGGCCTATTGTGTAATATGAAGTGATTTCTGTTCTCTAGTTATTTTTTTTCTTTTCTGCTGTCAATTTATCCCTTTTGCTATCTATGAATGAGTATAGAATATGAACGAGTAATGATGCTATTGCTCCATTTCCTGTGATGTTCTTTTGTTGCCAGAAAAGTTTTATTTTTGTTTTGTTTCTCCAAACTAACATCAATTTTTTTCTTTTGATATGAGCATGATAATTGAGTTCCAAATTCTGAATCTAGAGTCTTTCGTAGACATGACTATGCACCTTCACAGAAAAACAAGAACCATAAAACATGGTAGAAACTATGACACCCTTCATTTCGCATTTGATATGGCCATGATAATTGATTTCCAAATTTTGAAACTATAGAATCTTACAGAGACACGACTGTGCAAGTTCACAGGAAAACAAGAGCATCACACCTATCTGAAGGTCATATACATTATTATTGACAGAGAAAGCTAAATTCAAATTAGACTAACTTGACAAGACCATCAGGAACTGAATATGTTCCCACACACAATATAACCATTTGTAGGAACTAAAAGCCTACAAAAATGGTGGATTCTTTAAAGGAGAGACAACGACTTTAATATGTAAGTAGTTATTGAGATTGTAGATACCCTTCTCTCTTCCAGTGCCACTCATATTATGCTCCCAAAAGGTATACCAACATCAAAATATCAGAGCAATTAACCCAAACTGTTCCGACACGTAATGCCCGAGTAAGAGTGTTTGCGATATCTATATTCTTTGTAAACACTCCTATTTCCAACCCATAACGAGTAGCATTCGACCACTTTCTTACTTTGTCTAGTGTTCTTAAATCAAAATTCAAATAGACATTGTGAAATCAATATCTTTGGAATCAATTCAGCCATCATCTATACTTGAATTTTATAATTGATTATACTGGACCAAATATTTCGTGAGTAGCTATGGCCATTTCATCCTGTTTTTGTCACATAAACAGAGGTAAGATAAGTACTGCAAACCCATTCATGTTAAGAAGTAAAGGAAAATTTGTGCTCGAACTGACAATACCCTCACTCCTATTACTTGTGTCTAGTTCCACCAGTTAAAGGTACTAGCAAACAAATCCATAATAATGTCATCTCTAATATGTGTGGATTTTAGTCATCTTTGAGAGTTAAAATCTAGTTTAGAGTGGAAAAGAAGAACCAAACTAGTAAAAAGTAAGCATTTTCATAACTAATTGGGGAAATATTTGCGGAATTGCAATTATCCCCAAAATGTTATTCCCATACCTTAACTTCTAAGAAAATGGTAGGCATAATATAGAAACCCTTGGTACCAATTTGGTCGCCCCCCATTACAAGTTTTGCACCACTTGGCACTCTCCCTCCCAGCCTTGATATAACTCATAACCTTGTTAAACTGATCCTGGTCAATCTACGGCATTTCAAAAGAAATTATCAAAAATATCAAAATAAGGCCACCGAGAACATGATCACACTTCAGATTTAAAAAAGAATACTTTCTACAAGCAAAACATCCTTTGAATAGCTCAATACTTCCCAACATGCTAGTAGTAAAGTAGTCATGCTTTTGTCATTTATGGAAGGAGGACTTCAAAAATCAAGCTTTGTCAATTACCAACTAGAGAATCTAGTAAAGAATGACAAAATGGTTCTGATGGGCATTAACATGGTGCAAGTGCAATGCAAATTCAAGGACAAAGGACCAATCAAGGTCTCAATTTAAGAGTTAATCTGCTGGTCCTGCAACAATCAACTTATAAATAGACCAAGAAACTTGTGTGGCAGGGACCACCAATAATTATACATCAAAGTGCTCATCATTTTCTTCACAAGATAGCATTTCCTAGAACACTTTCAGACAACAAGCTCCCTTCTCAAGTGTAGTGGCCTATATTTCTCTTTTTGCAGTGAACCATGACACCCCTCAAAGCACAAATAAGAAGCTAACTTTATTATTCAAAAGGACCGATTTATGCATCATGCATTTGATTATCACACTTTTAGTTGCCTATTAGTTACAAGCAGACAAGAAACTTTTCTCTATTTTCTCTATTTTTGCATTAATATAGGTATTAAATGCTTAAGTAATGACCAAAAAACAGCATACCTGAGGACCTTTCTCAACACCTTTTCTAAAAGGATCACCGACAACTTGACTTAAACACCGAGCTTTTTCTTTTTCTACAAACTCATCATGGATACTCTCATGTACAAAGGTTCATGACCTGGAATAGTAGCATTGACCCTGTAGAAAGAGCAGCGACTTGATTAACATGTTACAATATTGAGTGCCTTACAGATTAAATACTTGAGAGATTCAACTCCTTACCTGATTGAAAAATAATGCAAAGTGAGCAAGCTCCACAGCTTGATCGACATCAGCATCTTCGCATACAATAAAAGGGGACTTTCCTCCAAGTTCCAATGTCACTGGCTTAAGGTTGCTCTTGGAAGCTAACTCTAGCACTACTTGACCAGTAGCAGTTGAACCTATAAAAGAAACCTTATCAATATCCATGTGCCTTGCAACTGCACCTCCCACAGTTGGACCATATCCCGAAATGATAGTCAGAGCTCCTAGAGGTAGTCCAGCTTCGTGGAAAAGTTTTGTTGCGTAAAGAGTTGTTAATGGAAAATTCCAAGAAAAAATAAGTAGTGGAAAATTCCAAGGGATGATCTGACCTGCAACTCAAATAGATTCATGTAATGCTTGACTATTAAGGTCCATCAACTGGAACTGTAAGACCATGTATTTTATCTACCCACCCTGCATAGTAACGAAATAGTTGCACTACCATTGGCACTTCAACCAAGGCTGCTTGCTCATAAGGCTTCCCATTGTCCCATGTTTCCAAGGCTGCAATCTCATCATTATGCTTTTCAAGCAAGTCAGGGAACTAGAGCATAATACAAAATCTCTCATAAGCAGTCATTTTCGGCCATGGGCCCTCACCAAAGGCTTTTCGTGCAGCCCTTACAACCCTGTCCACATATTCTACATCACCTTCAGCCACATTGACAATCAAATCCCATGTTTTTGGATCCAATCTTGGAAATGTTTTTATAGAAGCCGCATTAACAAATTTTCCATCGATAAGAAGGTGTGTATACTTGGATAGGTAGTGCTATATGCTCTTCTAAAGCACTTGCAGTTGTTCCTAAACTTTGAATCCTAGTATTTATGGATGCTTCTTGTGATGAAGCTGTCAATCAACCGGAGGTGACCTTGTACCAACCAACAGGACTAGTTGAGCTAGAAGTGAAGAGAGGGGCTCTAGAGCATGGGGCTGAGTGAGGTGTAGAGGATTCTCGCGATGGCCCTCACTGCTGCAATGTTAGCCTTCTGAGCATCTGAGTCTCTCATTTGGATTTTCTGCACTTGCTCCTTCAATATGATAAATGGCCTCTCAAACTCATCAAATGCCAATGCCATGCCTGCAAATAGTGAAAAAAATGCAGCACAAAGATTAAATCCTAAACATACAAGTGTGGATGCCAAAAAATAGTGGATGATGAACCAGAGACCTAATATGTGTGTACTCCTCTCTGCATCGAAGACTGAAAATGGGGGAAACGAAAATGAGGGAAATGCAGTGAAGTTAAATATGAAACATACATTGGCACCATCAACGAAATGAAGATCGGATGGGGTTAGATACTAGATTTTCTACTGGTAAAACCCTGATTTGTAAATCTCTTCAATCTAGTTTTCGCTCCAGCATGTGATCTCTTCAATCTAGTTTTCACTCCTGCCTATTGAAAAGTGAACAAACACTACCTGCTCTAGAAAATTAAATGAAGATTGGGGTTGGGAGGGGTTTCATAAAGAAAAATTAACGCTTAATTTTTTTTAAATATGCCAAAATTTTCCTCCATAGCTCAAACTTAGGTAAGAGCATAATGAAGCGGAGGTTTTTAGTTTCATTTGATAAACTAGAGTCCATTTTCACTTGATAAACTAGATTCCATTTTCACTTTCATACTAAGTATTTTAGTTTCATTTGCTAAACTATCACCCTCATGCGTGTTTTTGGTTGGGTTTGAAAGATCATCCTAACAATAATTTAATTTTAAGATTGTCGTTTTTATGTAACCATTTTGTTGTTAAAGTTTATGGAGACAGATGTATTGTATTTTTGGAAAATTTGAATGTTATTTTGTTATTAAAATTTATGGAGGTACATATATTATATTTTTGGAATTTGAATATTATTAGAAGGAAACAAGTTTTTTGTATTGAAAATATTTAAGTGTAAGAAAGAAACATGTGCTCCTAATTTGTTTGTATTGAAAATATTTAAATGTTCTTGCATATTAGGTGGGTGTAAACAAAAGAGAGTCTATAGTAAAGATTTAATAATTAAAAACGTGTGTTAGTTTTTGTTATCACTCAGGTTGTTCCCTAAAGTTTTAAGAGAGGGAATACGGCCGAGGCAAACGCAGACCAATCTTTAGATGCAGATTCTAGCCAATCTGCATCCAGAGAGGGCTCTCTCTTTATAATTTAGCTTTGTTTTGATGTATATTAGGCTAGTTATCAAGTACAAGGGTTTGTTTGATTTTTGGGTGGTGATATTCAATAGAACCAAGGTGTAAATCTAAGAAGTTCAGTCCATTGGGCTAATGGAGTCTATGAGGATGAATAGCTGGATATGGTTTCTTTGACAGACGGTGGTACTACAGAGCAAGGTAATCAATCATGGAACAATTTATAAGCTGGAATCAGATGGGATGGAGTCAGTTGGTGAAGGGAAATTAAGAATCCTTCATCTTGTAGAAAGAGGGAAAGTGGATGATTATTGCTAGGGAGCAGTTAAGAATTCCTTAGCTAATATTCAAGATGTAAGAACCAGGGGAAACAGGCACAGTTAAGAATTCTTGTTTATGCTAATTCTGAAGAAAACATTAATAATAACAGAGATTGAACACATAGTGCAAACAAACAAATTCTGAGTTATTCTTTTTCTCTATTATTAAGATCATGAAACATATATGATATAATAAACAAAAAAAATGAAAGCACAAGTAAAAGTGACTTATTGATCCATAAGATGATTCAAGAATTCTGTAACAAGTCCTCTGCTATCAATTCCACATTCAGAGAGTCCATCAATAATGGATTCAAGCATCTTTTGTATTCAGAAGGTTTTTAGAGTTACAGCGCAGTCTAAGAAATGTATCACCAACCCCAAATACTTCGCTTGAGGAGGTATTTATACAAAAGTGTTTACAAAATATCTCAAAGAGATAATATCTAGTAATAACTCATTCTACCTACTTTTACATGAGAAGTAAATGATCTTGAAAACAAGGAGAAATAAATGAAGAAGTAAATGATGTTGTGCTGGCTACTCCTTGCTTTATGAGATGTACTGGAGGTAGATGATACAAGTAAGTTCCTAGTTGTTTCCCGCTAATATTTTGTGTTGTTTCCCTAGCTTTCTCAGATTTCTTCAATTCTGACATGACACACTTTGGTTCATATGCCTATTCTTCAATTGTGCCTACCAGCTTATCGTAAGGGATGCCAAATTGTCAATTTTACCAAAGACACAAAAACATGTCTATAAGATTTCCAACATATTTTGCCACCATTTCTATTCTAGTAAGTGATCTCTTCACATCTTTCTCAGAGTTTCATCAGCATCTGTGTACCTGAAGAAATTAAGCTAGATTGTGAACAGATGTTTCACTTCATGCTCAATGTAAAATAAATTTTCCAGACTGTCATAAATGCTTTGACCAGATGGGAGTGCCCTTTCTGCTGAAGTACTATATGATGCATTAGCTTGATCAACAACATATTTTTCCAACTTGTCGGTGTATTTTGCATGTCTCAACAGGCGTTCATTACTCCCAAATAGAATTGGCGAGCCCCTTTGATGCAAAACTGCAAATCTTTCTATAAAGGAATCTATCTCCACTTGCATGTCCTGGCACCTTCTTTCTAAATTTTTCATCAGCGTTTTTCATGGTCAAAACTCTTTTGATTGTTAGAATGGTGCTTGTCCTGTATCTAATGTCTAGTGCTACTAGTTCTTCACTGGTCTTGTTGTTCAGAAAATGGATTAGCCTGTTGGCCTATTCGAGCATATGTCCTAATAGAGCTCTGGCCTTTTGAATTTCTACTTGGGCTACTGCTATCAAGTCAATCTACTCATATATAGTCTGAATAGATCTCCACACATTACTAATGGATTGATTGATGTTAGCCCACAAAATGCCTTTGATTTCTCCCAGAGGCTTATCTAAAGAGAGGTCATTTTCCAATGCTCTCACCTTGTTCTCTAATTCTTTCACCTCTCTTGTCTTTTCTGCCACAGTCATCTTGGACTTATCATAATTTATTTCTAATTTTTCCAATTTTTCTTTGACTTCCTTCAGCTCTGATACTTGGAGTTTTAAATTCTCCATGGCTTTTGTTAATTCTTCTGTAGTCATAGTTGTACTTCTACCTAGTGCTATTGTTGTTGTTGAGGTACCTGTGTCGATTTCTGCTATTGATTTCGAGACTGTGGGAGGCACTCCTGTTATAACTGTAGGAGGGGTGGTTGTGCCTGTTGGAGCTACTTCAGGTGGCTGAGAGGTCGACTCTCCCTGCTTTTCTTTCATTTTTTTCTCCAAAGCCTGCTCTGTCTCACTTAATATTTGATTCTTTTCATAAGTAGGTCTATCATGTCCTCCTATTCTTTTTGCTGCACCTCCTCATTGGTTTGGGGATGCATAGTAACAGGCAGTTTTAATTGCTTCCTGAGGGCTGCAATGTCCTTTTCCTTCTTTTTTATTAATGTCTTTATTCCTTTGGCATCTTTTGGATCATGTCCCAGCTCAATGATAATCTCTTCCAAGGATTTGATCATGTTATCCTTGGCTAAAAAGGAATCCTTTTCCAAATCCAATTGGACATAGGTGTTATCCAATGAATTTGCAAGTTGTGTGCCAACAATGCTTTATCTGCTAGTAAGGAGTAGACCATCTCTCCGGTTTTCTTATGCAACTCAATCTAGTCGATTGGATGAATGTCTTTAGCTAAAACTTCCAGATTGGTCCTGATATAATTAGCTGCTAATTGTGGCTGCTGCAATTTGGGCTTAAAGTGACTTGGGATCATTTTTCCTTCTTGAATTTCATATGCTGACATTAACCTTTGTTGATTTGTTGGGGCCATCTTCAGCAAGTGATTATAAAGTTGAATTATTAGTGGGTCATTCTTTGCCTTTATTTCAGTAAATGTTCTCTTCATGTCAGAACCTTGCTTACTTTGTGGCCTGGTGCATGAAACTTCCACACTATGCTGCCTTTCAATCTCCTGCCTGTGTGAACTGGTCGATGTTTCTATGACTGAGGGTGTATCCTGGCTAACTATTCTTTCTCCACTTAAACTATCTGTGGTCTCCTCAATAAACTCCTCTTCTGATAGGGGGTTTAATCTTTTCCTTTTCGCCCTTGGTTGCTCTGCAAAACCATTGATCGGTGTGTTTTCTTGTCTGTCCCTTTTCTTTCCCTTTCCCTCATTTAGAGAAGTTTGTAGTGCAGGGATTTCTAGCGCCTTTGTTTGTGCTGGAGGAACATGCCCTTGGCCTTGTTCCTTTGATGTGGTTGGCTGGTCTATCATTATTTCCTGCTCTCTGTCTATTACCTCCTTACCCTTTGCTGACCCTGTGCTGGCTTTTTGTGTGGGCTACTGAGAAGTCTCGGCAAAAGATGTGTCACCTCCTGTGTGCTGAGGCAGCTTGAAGGATACCTATCCAAAGAGTCCAAGTCAAGTGTTCTTTCAAGATCTTTCATGGCTTTTTCCATTTTCTCTTCCTCGGTAATTTCTTCAAATAATGTGCCTTCTATCCATTCTTGTTGATTAGCATACTATTGAATTTGAGGGATCTTATGATGAACGTATGCTGAGAGCCTATTTTTCACTTTTCTTTCACTTATGAAATGATTGGGGTCATATGGTGCCCAATAGAAACTTTGTTTCAACTTAAGTTGGTGCCCTAAAATCTGCTCAGCCTCCTCCCATGCTTCCCTCTTATGGACAATAAAGGGGCCTAGTTGGTTTTTAATTTTCAGCTGAGCCTTTTTCTTTGCATTGCAGAAGTGTGTCAAATCTGCACTAATCATCTGCCTGAAATACTCTAAATCAAATAACCTCATAGGTACATACTTGGGCAATTTGAAAGGGCATAGCTCACATCCATAAAGTCTGAGTTCTCTGTGATTTTGGTAGAAGTACCAATCACCTATTTTGTAGTTTTTGGAGAGCTGTAAAATATTCTGCATATCACCAGAGAGTCTGGCAGGAGGAGTTCTCATCAGCAGAGAGGAGGTTGCATCTATAAACAAGTCAATGAATTCATAGTAGGTATAAGGGGAGTCATAAACATAGTGGAAGACTGAGGTCCAAAAGATCACAGATCTTCGCTCTCCTTTCGAATTCAGTTTTCTGATGGGAAACTGAAAGTTGTCTGCTTGATAGTACAAAAACATATGATCAATGTATGATGTGTACTTGAAAACTCCTTCTTTGTCCAGGCTCATGAATTGCTCATGTATCTTATCAGCTATGAAAGTGGTATAATCATATTTGACAATAGGGGGTTGTCCTGGAGTAAATATTTACAAGAGAGCCAAGGTGGTCTCATCAACAAATTCAATGGTTTTAAATCCTAAGATGTAGGATATCATGTCAACAAGGAATCTTCCTGCTTTAGTGAACCAAGAATTCAGATAAGGAGGAGGTTGTTGGGGCTGGAAATCTGGGTTCATGAATAATTGAGCTATTCTGGTTATCTCTGAATTGGGCAATTTAGCACCTTGTTCAAGTAAGAATCCCATGGAAAGAGGAGCTAGAGGCTGAGTGGGTTTGAAGTGCAGCATCTAATTTATGGAATCAGGAGTAATGTAAAAGAGGACAGTTCCAGATGGAGTCATAACTGCTCTTTGAGTAGGTTCATAATTCTCACAACATTGGTGGATAATATCAGGGAATACATTTACTGAGGGGTGGTAGTACATGGGAATGTTGGATTCTCATATTCCATAGACATCAGAATTGCTTCGATAACTATTCCTAATTTCACAAAATGCTTGGAGGTGAGGTTTGTGACCAATTAAGTCCTTAATTTCAAAATGTCTGTCAGCCAGGGGTAACCACTCTAAATCTTTATATGGTGCATTAAGGGCTACAGGAGCCTCCTTGCTTGGTTCTTGTGTTTTTTTCAAGCAGGAGGTTTGGCCTTTGCGAGAAAAATGGGAAAAAGAGCAGTTCTGCATGTTTGATATGGCAATTATGGACACCTTCAGCTTACATTTGGCTCTTACAGGGGTAATTTACAGAGGAAACTGAAAATACAAATCTGGGAGGTGGGACGGGGTAAATACCTGTATTATGAAGGCGAACCAGTGTAATTGGCAGGTTGACTGACGAGTTGAGTAGCGGGATGCTGGACTTTGTTGGTTAGGGTGGCAAATTGGAGCTTGCACAATTGCTTCGATGTTAATTTGCATGTAACAGTCTTGGGAAACAGATGAATGAAAAGGAATGAAAATGACATTTTACAGGTTTTTTGACAAAAAATCGGCTTCGCAGGCTTTCTGGCACTTTTGGTTGCGTGACGTCAGCATGACGAAGTATTTTGTCGTGTAGAGGGGTGATGTGGCCATGACGTCGTGATGACATCATCGGGCGGTATATGGTTTGGGCTCGCATCGCTTATTGGCTTAAGCAGTTTTGGTGGGGAGGGCAGCGAGCAGTGCAGGAGGGTGCCATGTGTCCCTGGTACGGCGGAAATACCACCGACTCCCCGGGTGGTAAAGGTCGCTGTGGAGGGGTGCCGTGCTATGGTTATGGGCTGTTGGATAGGGAGGCCCAGATCCAATGGTCAACACTCAACAGATCTGGCAGAGGACTATGGCATGGGTCCCAATCAATAGACAATGATTTTAAACATATCGGGGGGGGTGTGCTATTGGCTATCGGGGGGGATTAAACTATTAATTAACCAGACGTTAATTAATTTTCAATTTTTATGTGGGTGGGGGGTTATTATATGGTTCCGGAGGAACTAATAATTCCCTTTGTAAACAAAATATGGCCATAATCGACCGGGGTGAGATTATTAAACACTTTGGGGTTTTTCATAGGTTTACATAATATGGGTAGGGGAACAAACTATATAGGGATTATATAATATGGTTACCAGTTAATATGAAAACTGATATATGTAGAAGAATAAGCGCTAAGTTATAATGTTTTAACAACTTAGGCTTAGGAGAAAACAAGGATTTTTATACAAGAAATGTGGCCTCTTTTCTCAAAGCAAGAATGTTATACTTCTTAGGTTTTTCATGAAATGGAGTGTTTTTAAGAGTATTGAGCAGATCTCAATATCCTTGGGGGAGGTTAGTAAATGATTTTGGGAGAAGTGTGAAGGAAAGTTAGACATGCATCATCTGTTTTGCAGCCAAATCATTACCATTGTACTTATGATATCAAATGAGATGAACCTCTTGAGAAACAAAAGTTAATCATAAGCATGCTTCTGCAACATCAAAACTGCCTACCCAGTCTATAGTACCTAACATTTTTTCTTCCTTTTATGGGTGCACTTGGATTAGCAAACCCTTACTCTCTTCTTTTCATTTGAATGCAATCCTATCTAAGTCTACCCTTATTTCTTCCAAGGGCTCAGATTTAACTGTTGATCTCCTTTGCTTCTCTACCTAACTACTTATCTGCCAAGATTGAACTGTTTGGACAGATCTTATTCTCTATCTCTAAGACAAGAAATTTAAACATGAAATGGCCAAGATTAAGCTGTTTGGCCATCCATCAATTGTGGCCAGAGTAAAACTAACTGCACACAATGAGATTCTTTGACAAAATAGAATAGTAGTGGCATTTTGGACTAGCACCCTTTCCTGGTCTTTTTCTTTGGGGTTCATTTCTTTTGTTTTTTCTCTTGACCATTTCATTCTTTTGCCCTTTGATTTTTCTTTTAGGGCATACCCTCTTTTCATTTTTTAATTTTTTCATTTCTTTTCATAATATGGAAACCTTTACAGCAAAGAAAGGATGAACATATTGAGGATTTCAACCAGTCAATCATGAAATATGACACCTATTATTATAGGAGCATAACACTAGCTCCACTTGGGGATGGCTTTTCCTGGTGAAAAGTCAAGAACAACAGGTCAAATGGCCTTATGTACCACTCTTGTTGTATTCTGAAAATTTTCCTTTGCTACAAATGAACAAGCTTCCCAGAGGAATATGTAAAGCCTATACATCTCTCATGAGTTGATCCAAACAATCATACTCTTGCTTTGTTCTTATATCTACTTCTGCTAGTTGCTTTATTATACTTATGATAGTTGCAGTTGTGAAGCTTAGGGCCTTCACCTCGGGCTTTAACTTCATCAAACTTGCTGTCCAATCCGAGCCTAGACATTATTGAATATAAAGTATGTACAAGTAAAGACAAAATTACCTCAAATAGCTGGATCAAAATAGTTCTTGAGCATCCAGCCATTAACTGGTCCTCCCTCTGCTTCAATGTCATCCAGGCTCTTTAAAAATTAAGTGTTGTTTCCTTGTACAGCTTGGATGATAAAAGGTCCCCTCCATAGGAAGTCAAACTTCCCATGTTTTCCTTTATCGTCTCTCCTAGAATCCCATTTTAGAACTTTATCAATTATCTCCAATGTATAAATCTTTTTCTTTTGCCCTCTTATCAAAAATCTTCTTGATTTTTTCTTGTAGTACTTGGGATATTTGATATACTCCTCCCTAGTCTGCTATAAATAAATAGTCTGATTTATTCTTCTGCGAATGTCATTCAGTTCTGCCTACACTTCTTGTAGCAGCTTCATCAGAGGGACTCCCAAAGATGAAGGGAATACAACCTCCATGCCATAAACCAATTCATAGGGGCTTGTCCCAATGGATCTCTTTGTAGTCAATCTGTCTACCCATAGTGCATTGTTAAGCTTTTTATGCCAGTTTTTCTTTTCTTCTTCCAATACTTTCTTGATGATATTGATTAGGCTTTTATTATATGACTCAGCTAGACCATTACCTTGAGGGTAATAGGCTATGGAGTGGCCTAAAGTGATGTGGTACTTGTGACATAAGTTGACCATTCTCTTGGATTTGAAGGCAGCAACATTGTCGGTTATAATCTTTACAGGACAACCGAATCTAGACAAGATGTTGGTATCTAAGAATTGCATGATCACTGAATCATTGGCTTGTCTACAAGGGATGGCCTCTATCCACTTGGTGAAGTAATCAGTGGCAGTAACGATCCATTTATGTTGGCCAGAATATGGAGGATGGATTTCCCCAATGAAGTCTAAACCCCATTGTTGAAATGGTCTTTCAGTGGAAATTGGTTTAAGGGGTAGAGGCAAAAGTTTCCTCTTGCCTTCAAAGATTTGACATTTATGGCAAGCAGTGACAAACGTTTTGACATCAGCAAATAGGGTGGGCCAATAAAATCTAGCCCTTATGATTTTATCAATAGTTGATTTCCAGTACAAATGTCCACCACAATCCCCTACATGAAATTCTTTCAATACTCTGTCAGCCTCATCTCTCGTTAAGCAATTTAGTAAAATACCCTCATGATTTTTCTAAAATAAAGCATTATTTAAAATACAGAATTTTGAAGCTTTCATTTTTAGAAATCTTTTCTTAGTTCTGGATAACCCTGGAGGAGCTTGTAGGATTAATAATACATGAATTATATCAACATACGAAGGTGATTCTAGGAAGGTCTGGCTAATCTGTGGAGTCGCCATCTCCTGTTCGCTATCCAGTTCATTGATGTCAAGGGCTTGAAAATTGGTTTCAGTCATAAGTTTAGCTAATCCTTGTCCCTTTATCAGCTTTGTAGGTTTTATTTCAATGTCATATTAAAAAATTTTAGCTATCCATTTCCCTCTTTTGCCTTCAATCCCTTCTTGGCTCATGATATCTTTGACAACAACGTTTGGTACATAGGCTATTATATGAGAGTATAATATGTAGACTCTGATGTCTTTGGTAGATTTCACAAGTGCATAAGCATGTTTTTCCATGATTTGGTATTTCAATGATGCATATCTAAGGGCTTTACTAAAGAATGTTATGGTTTTCTCACATCCTTGATCATCTTTTTGTAATAAAACAACAGCAATGGTGTGTTCTGAAGTGAATGAAAAGATTATGAAATCTCAGTCAAATCTTGGGCTTGTAAGGACTGGTGTATTGGTCAAAGCCATTTTGATTTCCTCAAATTCTTTTTTAGCTTCTATTGTCCATTTAACTTTAGAGTCCTTTTTCAGCATATTATTCAACAATCTAATTAGCTTAGCCAAGTTGGGTATGAATCTTCTTAAAAAATCGATTTTTCCTAGGAAAGCTTGGAGTTCTTTGACATTTCTGGGATGTGGTATTTGTAAGATGGATTATATTCTATCTGGATCGATTCTAATGTCCTCCTTGGAAATGATGTGACCTAACAGTTTACTCTCTTCTAGGTCAAATAATGACTTCTTTGGATTTAGTGATAAACCATATTTCCTGCAAACTAAAAATACCTGCCTTAAGTGATCTAGGTGTTGCTGATCTGATTTGGAAAATGCAGTGAGATCATCTAGGTATATAACCAGGAAATCATGAATCTCTTTAGAAAAATATATGTCCATGGCCCGTTGAAAGGTTGCTCCTGCATTCATAAGTCCAAAAGGCATTTTTACATATTTGAAAGTTCCCCACGGTGTTGTGAAAGTAGTCTTGTCTTGGTCATCAATGTGAACTAAAATCTAGTTGAAGCCTGAAAACCCATCCAGCAGTGAAATTCTAGAGGCGCCTACTACTCTTTGTAAAATGTGATCCATCTTGGGTAAGGGGTAGTGGACTTTTAAAGAGACTTTATTTATATTTCTCAAATCAATGCAAAGTCTGATTTCTCCTGTTTTCTTCCTAGTGGGCACTAGATTAGACACCCATTCTGAAAATCTAATTGGCACAATTATCCCAGCTTCATACATTCTTTTGAATTCTTTTTCACTTAGAGGGAGGAGTACGGGGTTGACCCTTCTGAGTTTTTGCTTGAAAGGTTTTTGATTTTCTTTGAGGGGTATTGTATGTTGAATGACAACAGTGTCATAGGATTTGAGATCTTTATAGCTCCATGCAAAAACGTCCTGAAATTCTTTGAACAGTTCAATATATTTAAGCTTTTGGTCAGGAGGCAAAGTTTTGGACAATTTTATCATTTTAGCATTATGTTCAGTCCCTATATTACAGTCTTCAATTTCTACATTTAATGGCTGCATTTTGGGTTTCCTTGGGATATCATTGGAATAAAAAATGTCTTCCAGAGGAGTCAATCCTATGGGTAAAAAATTGTCCTTTAAATCAATAACTTATGATTCTCCTCCTATGGCTTCATCAAAGTCTATTTATTTTAGCTCTTGCGACTCTTCGTTGGTAAATTTTGTTGGATGTAATATTCGAGTTGTTGTTTCAGCTGAATTTTTTGTTTGCAATTTTTCTGTTTGATCAAACTCATGGATAATGTCAAGGTCTATATTGGTATTGGAAAACTCTTGCTCTAGAGTTAAAATTTTTTTGATCTGGATATCACTGTCAAACACTTGCCAATTTTTTATATTGTCAGGTATTGTTGTCCTATGTCTGATCTGGGCTGTGAACTGATGATTAGGTTCAAACAGCAATTTACAAGTGCTAGCAAAAGTTGCCAAGCTGTGAGCATGCAAATTATGCTTTCTTGGGATCTTAGCAAGCTATGTTTGAAGGAATGTGTTGAGGATATCAATTGTTGTTCCTCTATAAACTCTCAGTCTAGGATCAATTGTGAGGAAGTTTCCTTTTATCTGTTGAATTACTAAATCTGAGTCTCCTAGTACTGATATCTTGTTTGCCCCCAAACTTTTGAGCAATTTGAGTCCTAGTAGCAGGGCTTCATATTCAGCCATGTTATTGGTGCATTTAAAGTTCAACCTATAGGCATGACCTTCAGCATGGTCATTTTGTAGATTGTGCACCCAAATTCCTGCCCCTGCTCCTAACTTGTTTACCAAACCATCAAATTCTAAATACCAAAGTGTTTCATGTTCATAGTCGATATTAGGGGTTTGAATAATTTGTTTTATGGGCATATACATTTCTTTGTTTTCAGTTGCTTTCTGTTGATTTTCTGATATATCATTGCTTTCAGAAAGTTCTTGAATGTGAACATTAGAGGTTTTGATTGAAGTTTTTTTTTGTTCAAGTGTTAGAGTTTTGACATTAGCTAGAGGATCAATTTTAGAATTTGTATAGAATGAAGGAGTCCATGTCAGAATGTACTAAATAGATGGGGAAATTCTGGGATTTCTCTTGATTGCTTACCACATATTTCATTAAAGTTTCACGGTATAGCTTTTTTGGTTGACCAAAAACAGAAATAGTGGCATAGGACATATCCAACTGTAATGATCCTTGAAGCTTAGCACCCCAGGACCTAGACAATAGCATGCCATATTTTGGTGGAATATCAGCCACCACTACATCCATTAAAATTGTTTTGGTAGGATATTGGACTAATGACACACATAAATCTTTGATTAACCCTAGGCATCTGACCTGGCTTGAGTCAAAAGAGAATAAATCTTTGTATGGTCTGGTAATGTCAAGTTCCAACTTCTCCATAACAGATTTAGGCATTAGGTTGTGAGAAGCACCAGAATCAAACATGGCATTATGGAGTATCTTGTCATGTATGCTTAAACTTACATAGAAGGGAGGAACACCTCCATCTACTGATTTTCCATTTACCTCAGGTCCAAAAATTAATTCAGGCTGATCATCAAAAACATTCACTGAATCTTGGCTTACAAAAATTTGAAGTGATCTGCTAATTTGACCTCTATAGACATCATGCTTAGCCAGTTCCGACAATGGAATTGTTATCTTTAATTTTCTTATTTCTGTCTCAAGGTTGAAGGGACTATGGGATTCTCTTTTTTCGTTATACTTTCCATACTTTTCTCTTTCCCATCAGCTGTGTTATGAGCAGAAGTGGCTTGAAATTCAACCTGTGGAGGTTCTTCTACATTTTCTTTGAAAAGAATGGGAGTTGAAGGTTGTTTATTAAGTGTTTGATCAGTGGATATGTCTTCAATTATTGGGTTATTGGAGTTGGGATATTTTTCAGGAGGAACTTGTACAAGAGGTTCATTAATTTTACTTTTGATAAGTTGCCTAGAAGCCTTTGGCTTACTGGTTTCAGGTACATCTATTATCCTGCTTCTTAGATTGTATTGTTTATGGACTTCATAGATTGTTGTGTCATATCCTTCCCTAAAATCAAATGACTCACTTGACTGCATTTGGAATTTTTCAAGAGTGTGGGCTTTTTGGTCTTCTTGGGTTAAGAAAATTTGATGTTCACTATTGAGACCCATTAAGTTAATTTGAGTGTCTTTTGTGGCCTCACTAGAAGTTGAAGCTTCAGCATAGTTTTCTTGGAATGGAGGTCTAATACTTTGGTCAGGACCAGTCTTTCCAGTGTTAGGATTTTGATTTTTCCTAAAGTTCGGATTTCTCCTAATATTGCTTGGTTGACCATCCCAAGATGATTTCCTCTCAATGGTTTCTACTCTATCCCCAAATTTGTCCATTCCTTTAATGATAGCATCTAATTTTTTCTCAAAGGCAGAAGGTTCTTCTTTGAAAGTTGTTCTCCTTTCAATTCTGGCCCTATTTCTCTTAGAAATCAGGTTAGCCTCAACACTAACAGCTATGCTTTGCATCTCTTCTAAGATTCAAGGAGCCCTCTCCCTTAGCTGATATGCCATGTCAGAGTCAAATCCATCAGGGAATTTGATCAAGGCCAAGTCTGGTCGAGGTCTAAGATTCTGAGGAATAGCATTGTATACATTGTTAAATCTGGAGCAGTAATCTTGAACAGTTTCTTGTGGACCTCTCTTTAAGTTTTCATATTCTAATAAAATGTGTAAGGGATCATTTTTCTTTTCCCATCTGTTCAAGAAGGTGTGATAAAGGGCTTCTAGGTTAGCAATATTGTTTGCGGGAAGTGCTCTAAACCATGTTCTAACATCTCCTGTTAAACTTTGAACAAAAACTTTCATCCTGAAATCATCATCATAAACCTCATAGTTTTCAATATAATCTTTCAATTTCTTTGTATGTTGTTGAGCTATGTGGGTGCTAGTACCATAAAAATAAGTGATTTTACTTTGATAATCTGGAGGCATAGCCCCTGGATTTGCAGGTAATTGCGGGGGAGCATATCGGTTTACCATGTTTACAGAGATAAGTGTAACAGTTGGAAGAGCAGGGATAACAGTAGAAATATGCGCGGTGGATGGGGGAGTGAAAAAGATGGTTTGAGGTACTGATGGTGAACTAGGAGAGGCAACAGAAATGGCAGAAAGGACTGGTGCTTTTGCAGGAGTAAGCTCAGGTTGGATAAAGCTCTGTTGGTGTATGTCAAGGTGTGAACTAGCTGAATGTTCTTGGCTCTGCTAACTTCTAAGTTCTTGGGAATTAGATTAGGATTCTAAAACACAGGTGGAGGATTCGGATCTGGATTTGACCTAGTGTAATGGATATTTTTCTTTGGAGCCAACTTCTAAATATATTTTTGGTTTTTCTTGAAATATTTAAAGAATACAACTTTTGACAGTATCTTTCTCGGAAGTTTTAAATATGGGAGTTTTGAATTTTCCTAAAGATCTATTGAAGCAAGGGACTGATCAAGTATCTGAGACAACTGTTCAAAGTCTAAAACTAGACTGGAGATAGACTGAAGCAGATTTTATTTTCTCCTGTAATTGCATAGAAAAAGCAGTTTCAAAGGATACCTAGCCAACTTCAGACTCCATCTGGAGCTTCAAAAATAAACAGCAGTAACAAACAATTATTCAAAATCCCCAGTGGAGTCGCCAATGATGTTATCACTCAGGTTGTTCCCTAAAGTTTCAAGAGAGGGAATACGGCTGAGGTAACCACAGACCAATCTTTTAGATGCAGATTCTAGCCAATCTGCATCCAGAGAGGGCTTTCTCTTTATAATTTAGCTTTATTTTGATGTATGTTAGTATAGTTATGAAGTACAAGGGTTTGTTTGATTTTTGGATGGTGATATTCCATATAACCGAGGTGTAAATCTGAGAAGTTCAGTCCATTGGGCTAATGGAGTCTATGAGGATGAACTGCTGGATATGGTTTCTTTGACAGAGGATGGTACTACAAAGCAAAGTAATCAATCATGGAATAATTTATAAGCTGGAATCAGATGGGATGGAGTCAGTTGGTGAAGGGCAATTAAGAATCCTTCATCATGTAGACAGAGGGAAAGTGGATGATTATTGCTAGGGAGTAGTTAAGAATTCCTTAGCTAATATTCAAGATGTAAGAACCAAGGGAATCAGGAGCAGTTAAGAATTCCTTAGCTAATATTCAATATGTAAGAACCAAGGGAATCAGGAGAAATTAAGAATTCTTGTTTATGCTAATTATGAAGAAAACATTAATAATAACAGAGATTCAACACAGAGTGCAAACAAACAAATTTTGAGTTATTCTTTTTCTCTATTATTAAGATCATGAAACATATATGATATAGTAAACACAGAAAACGAAAACATAAGTAAGAGGGACTTATTGATCCATAAGATGATTCAAGAATTCTATAACAATTCCTCTGCTATCAATTCCACATCCAGAGAGTCCAGCAACAATGGATTCAAGCAAATTTTGTATTCAGAAGGTTTTCAGAGTTACAACGCAGTCTAAGAAATGTATCACCAACACCAAATACTTCGCTTGAGGAGGTATTTATACAAAAGCGTTTACAAAATATCTCAAAGAGATAATATCTAGTAATAACACATTCTACCTACTTTTACAGGAGAAGTAAATGATCTTGAAAACAGGGAGAAATAAATGAAGAAGTAAATGTTGTTGTGCTAGCTGCTCCTTGCTTTATGAGATGTAATGGAGGTAAGTGATGCAAGTCGGTCCCCAGTTGTTTCCCACTGATATTCTACGTTGTTGCCCTAGATTTCTCGGATTTCTTCAATTCTGACGTGACACGCTTTGGTTCATACACCTGTTCTTCAATTGTGCCTACCAGCTTATCATAAGGGATGCCAAATTGTCAATTTTACCAAAGACACAAAAACATGTCTACAAGATTTCCAACATATTTTACCACCATTGCTCTTTTGGTAACTAATGACTTTGCAGCTTTCTTAGAGTCTCATCAGAATCTGTGTACCTAAAGAAATTAGGTTGGATTGTGAACAGATGTTTCACTTCATGCTCAATGTAAAATAAATTTTCCAAGCAGTCATAAAGGCTTTGACCAAATGGGAGTGCCCTTTCTGCTGAAGTACTAGATGATGCATTAGCTTGATCAACAGCATATTTGTCCAACTTGTGGGTGTATTCTACATGTCCCAATAGGTGTTCATTACTCCCCAATAGACTTGGCAAGCCCATTTGATGCAAAACTGCAAAACTTTCTATAAAGGAATTTATCTCCACTTGCATGTCCTGGCACCTTCTTTCTAAATTTTGCATCAAAGTTCTCATGGTCAGAACTCTTTCGATTATTAGAATGGTGCCTGTCCTATCTTTGATGTCTAGTGCTGCTAGTTCTTCACTGGTCTTGGTGTTCAGAAAATGGATTAACCTGTTGGCCTGTCTGGGCATATGTCCCAATAAAGCTCTGGCCTTTTGACTTTCTACTTGGGCTACTGCTATCAAGTCAATCTGCTCATAAATAGTTTGAATAGATCTCTACACATTACTAATGGATTGATTGATGTTAGCCCACAAAATGCCTTTGATTTCTCCTAGAGAGTTATCTAAAGAGAGGTCCTTTTCCAATGTTCTCACCTTGTTCTCTAATGCTTTCACCTCTCTTGTCTTTTCTGCCACAGTCATCTTGGACTTATCATAATTTATTTCTAATTTTTCCAATTTTTCTTTAACTTCCTTCGACTCTGATACTTGGAGTTTTAAATCCTCCATGGCTTTTGTTAATTCTTTTGTAGTCATAGTTGTACTACTGCCTAGTGCTATTGCTGTTGTTGAGGTACCTGTGGTGATTTCTGTTGTTGATGCTGGGACAGTGGGAGGCACTGCTATTATAACTGTAGGAGGGGCAGTTATGCCCGTTGGAGCTACTTTAGGTGGCTGGGAGGTTGACTGTCCCTACTTTTCTTTCATTGTTTTCTCCAAAGCCTACTCTGTCTCATTTAATCTTTAATTCATTTTCATAAGCAGGTCTATCATGTCCTCCTCTACTTTTTCCTACACCTCCTTTGTGGTTTTGGGATGCATAGTAACAGGTAGTTTTAATTGCTTCCTGAGGGCTACAATATCCTCTTCCTTATTTTTTATTAATGCCTTTATTAATTTGGCATCTTTGGGATCATGTCCCAGCTCAATGATAATCTATTCTAAGGATTTGATCCTGTTATCCTTGGCTAAAGAGGAAGCCTTTTCCAAATCCAATTGGGCAGAGGTGTTATTCAATGAATTTTGCAATTTGTGCACCAACAATGCTTTATCTGCTAGTGTGGAGTAGACCATCTCTCCAGTTTTCTTATGCAACTCAATCTGGTCCATTGGATGAATGTCTTTAGCTAAAACTTCCAGATTGGTCCTGATATAATCAGCAGATGACTGTGGCTGCTGCAATTTGGGCTTAAAGTGACTTAGGATCATTTTTCCTTCTTGAATTTCATACGCTGACATTAACCTTTCTTGATTTGTGGGGGCCATCTTCAGCAAGTGATTATAAAGTTGAATTATTAGTGGGTCATTCTTTGCCTTTATTTCAGTAAATGTTCTCTTAATGTTAGAACCTTGCTTGCTTTATGGCCTGGTGGATGAAACGTCCACACTATGCTGCCTTTCAATCTCCTACCTGTCTGAACTGGTCAATGATTCTATGACCAGGGGAGTATCCTGGCTGACTATTCTTTCTCCCCTTAAACTATCTGTGGTCTTCTCAATAAACTCCTCTTCTGATAGTGGGTTTAATCTTTGCCTTTTTGCCCTTGGTTACTCTGCAAAACCGATGATCGGTATGTTTTCTTGTCTGTCCCTTTTCTTGCCCTTTTCCTCATTTAGAGGATTTTGTAGTGCAAAGATCTCTGGCGCCTTTGTTTGTGCTGGAGGAACTTTCCCTTGGCCTTGTTCCTTTGATGTTGCTGGCTAGTCTGTCATTATGTCCCGCTCTGTGTCTATTACCTCCTTGCCCTTTGTTGACCTTGTGTTGGCTTTTTGTGTGGGCTGCTGAGAAATCCCTGCAAAAGATGTGTCACCTCCTGTGCGTTGAGGCAGCATGAAAGATACATGTCCAAAAGAGTCCAGGTCAAGCGTTTTTTCAAGATATTTCATGGCTTTTCCAATTTTCTCTTCCTCAGTAATTTCTTCAAATAATGTGCCTTCTATCCATTCTTTCACTTATGTAATGATTGGGGTCATATGGTGCCCAATAGAAACTTTGTTTTAAGTTAAGTTGGTGCCCTAAAATCTATTGGCATTATGATACATATGTTGTACTTGATGGCAACCCACTCATCTCAGATAATAAATTATAATGTAGAGAAAAGTTCATGCACTTATATGCAGAGAAAAGTTTATTTCATGTAGAGAAAAGTTCACGCACTTTTATGCAGAGAAAAGTTTATTTCATGTAGAGAAAATTTCACGCACTTTTACGCAGAGAAAAGTTTATTTCATGTAGAGAAAAATTCATGCACTTTTATGCAAAGAAAAGTTTATTTCATGTAGAGAAAAAGTTCACGCACTTTCATGCAAGGAAAAGCGCGTATATGTTGGAGAACTTACCTTTGGTCCATGGTAGTTAGTCCTTGGTATTTGAACCTATGGTTTTGGACCATGGTACCTCGTCAGAAGTGTTGATCCCAAGTATTGGGTTCGTGGTATTGGTTTATTATGGTTTTGGTCCGTGGTATTGCATGTAGAGAAAAAGTTCACGCACTTTCATGCAAGGAAAAACACGTATATGTTGGAGAACTTACCTTTGGTCCATGGTAGTTAGTCCTTGGTATTTGAACCTATGGTTTTGGACCATGGTACCTCGTCATAAGTGTTGATCCCAAGTATTGGGTTCGTGGTATTGGTTTATTATGGTTTTGGTCCATGGTATTACATCCAAAAGTGTTGATCTCACGCACTTTCATGGTTGGTTCATGGTATTAGTCCAACAGTTTTTTGATCCTATGGTTTTGGACCATGGTATTGTGGAAGGCCTAAGACTATAAAAGAGGAAGGAGATCATTTGGCAAAGTATTATCGAATGAATTGAATATCTAATAAGTGCTAGATCTGAAATATTTGTGATTGGGTTATGGTGCAGATCTGGATCTGAATGAAGGAGGAACCTTAGCGCATAAAGAAGGATAAGTTCTATTGATGGGTCATAATCTTTATGCTTGAATAATAGTATCTTTGTATGATTTTGATCTGTTATATAAGGCACATGCTTGATCTATAAATCTGACAATCTGGGTAAATTAGTGTCTGAATATTTGAAAGAAGGAATTATCCTTTATAGATCTGCACACAGGTTTCAGGTTGTTGAAGTAGCGTATATCTTTAAATTATGATCTAGCTGCCTCTGTCTATTGCTACAGTATTCTGGGTTCAGAATTTGGTGTGTGGTTACTGTTACTGTGTTCTGGGTACAACTGTCAGAGAAGTGTTTACTTGATTCAGTGCTAATTGGGAAAAGGAGATTGTTTGATGTAGATATACTTGATGATTGATTGATGTTCATGGATCCAGTTTGAAAATTTATGAAAAGTGGTCCTTGAAAGAAAAGAAGTAGGGGGTTGTAACTCCCTTCCAGGAGAGAGAGTTGTAGCTCTCTGCAGGTTGCAGCCTGCGTACTGGTAAAGGACTGCACTAGTACAAAATCATTGTAAAAGGAGTTTCTAATTGAAAGAAGATAGAGACATATTGCAGCAGGTGGTTTTAACCCACATTGGGTTTCCACCTTATATCTGGTGTTCTTTGGTGTGACTATCTGTTTTTCTTGTTCATGCTTATTATTTTATGGTACTGACATACAATAATTCAAAGTATAAATATATTGAAAAAGAATTAGATAATACTGATTCACCCCCCCTCTCAGTATTATTTCCAACAATTGGTATCAGAGCAGGTCCTTCTGAAGAAGCTTGATCGCTTGAAGGAAGATCTAACATCATGAGCAACTACGAGAGGGAAGCATCAATCAGGCCACCGATTTTTGATGGAACAAACTTCGTATATTGGAAGGTAAGAGTTACTGCCTATCTTCAATCTTTGGGTACAGAAGTATGGGACATTATAGAAACAGGGTATACTTTTCCATCAGCTACTCCTACAGATTCAGCTGAGAAGAAGAAATATGAAACAAATGCAAAGGCGGTTAATACTCTTCTAGGATGTCTATCTCAATCTGAATTTGTGAATGTTATGCAATATAAATCCGCAAAAGAAATATGGGACGAGATTGTTTTGAGCTACGAAGGAGATGAACAGGTAAAACGTGAAAAACTTCAAACCCTCAGGATTCAGTATGAGAATCTTAGAATGTATAATGATGAAAGTGTGGCTAACTATTTCCTTCGGGTAGATGATATTGTTAATTGTATGAAAAACTTGGGTGAAGAAATAAAAGAGGCTGTTGTGGTTGAAAAAGTCCTAAGATCATTGTCCCCCAAGTTTGAATCTAAAGTGTCTGCAATAGAAGAAAAAGAAAATCTACGAACTCTTACTATGTCTCAGCTACACGGAATTCTAACTGCTTATGAAATGAGAAAAGGAGGCCCATCAGACAGGAGAGAAGTTGCTTTTAAGGCTTCAGGCAAAGGAGACTACTATGAATCAAGTCACGTGCCAGAAGAAGAAGAAGAATCAAATTCTGTCAGAAATCTTCAACAGGGTACTGGAAGGTTCAAAGGTAAGCTACCTTTTAAATGTTTTTCTTGTGGAAGAGTAGGTCATTATGCTGCCAAATGTCCTCATAAGGATAAGATTGACAAAGGAAAGGAACCTGCCAGATGGAACAAGAAACAGAATGCAAATAAGAAAAGCTACTACACTCATGAAGACAGTGATGGTCTATCAAATAGTGATGAAGATGAACGAGGTAATGACTATAAAATTTTAATGGCATTTGAAGATGATGATTACATGGATGCTAAAGATGTGGATAGTTTTTATGAAGAGATTTCTAGACTTAAGACATGTATAGAAGAAAAGAATATGATCATTGATACTCTACAATTTCAAATTGATGAAAAAGAAAAATATCTTGAAAAGTTAGAAGGTGAAATTGTTGGCCTTAGAAAAGAAATTGAGAAAACAAAGGCTATTAATCTTAAGTTTGTCAAAGGATTTGAAACTCTGGATGAGATCATCAATGTACAGCGTTCTCCGCTAAACAAGACAGGTCTGGGGTATAATGGAGAAACATCTCAAGCATCCACCTCAAAGAGTTATCTTGATGCAGCAAGAAGGAATGAGCAAAAGCACAATGGAGATCACCAGGTAAAGCAGGGACGAATTACATCAAGAACTAACAAAGACTACCAGGTAAACCAGGGGAAATTTGTCTTAAGGGTGAACAAAAGCTACAACCAGCCACAGGTAAAATCTTCTCAATTTTCTTCAAGAATGGATGATAATAAGAATTACAATCATTTGGGTGGTAGATTTGATAACCACAGAAGTTCTTCAATGGCCAATGTTTCTCTTGCCATAACTTTGGTCACAAAGCAGTTCAATGTGTTGCATATAAAACAATCATGACTAGAGAAGCTCAAAAACAAAGAAGTATGACTGGGATTACAAAAAGGACCTATAACAACTTTTCGGCTCTTGAAAATGAAATTCAATGTTCTATTTGTAATAACTTCGGTCATGAAGATTCTGAATGCAGGAGAAGATTTCAGCAGACAAAGGAACAAGCCTCAAGCACCAGAACATGGAGAATAAAGGAACCACAATCAGAAAGATGTGGGATAGCCTTTTATGCAGAGGGACAGGAAAATCTATGGTACATCGACAGTGGATGTTCGAAGCATATGACAGGTGATAAAGAAAAACTTGAATCATATTCTACTTTAGAAAAGGGAAAGGAAGTTTCTTTTGGAAATGATACTCCAACAGCTATAAAAGGAAAAGGCACAGCTCAGTTAAAAGAAAAGGTCAAAGTTGGAAATTTTTTGTATGTTGATGGCTTGAAGCATAACCTTCTGAGTGTCAGTCAGATGTGCGATCAAGGAACCGAGGTAATATTTCGATCAAATGGATGTAGCGTTCGTGATCTTGATACAGGGAAAACAGTGATCAAAGGTAGAAGAACTCCAAATAATCTATACATATTTGAAGAAGGACAACAACAATGCTATTTGAGCAAGGATGATGAACATTGGTTATGGCACCGGAGGTTGGGGCATCTAAGCTTTTCACAAATAAGGAAGGCATGCAAATATCAGGTAGTTCGTGGTCTTCCAGATATCAAAATTCCAGACAACACTATATGCAAATCATGTCAATTTGGTAAGCAAACCAGAACCAACTTCCTGGAGAAGGAAGGATCAGCTAGCAGGCCTCTTGAACTAGTCCATACAGATGTATGTGGTCCTTTCAGGACGAGGTCACCTCGAGGAGAAGAATACTTGATATTATTCATTGACGATTTCTCCATGTTTTTTTGGTTAGGACTTTTGAAGCACAAAGACGAAGCATTCGAAAAATTCAAATCCTTCAAAGCCTTGGTTGAAAATGAATCAGGTTACAAAATTAAGTGCCTCGGGTCCGACAGAGGTGGGGAGTTTACCTCAAATGAATTTTTCGATTTCTGTGAAGAACATGGGATAAGAAGAGAATTCTCTACAGCTAGAACTCCTCAGCAAAATGGAGTGGTGGAAAGGATGAACAGAACAATCCAACAAAGGGCCCGTGATGCTTGATGAGTCTGGAACTCCTGCAACTTTCTGGGGTGAAGCTACATATGCTGCGGTTGTTATTCTCAATAAAACAAATGTCCGAGTGAACAGCACTGGAACTCCTCATGAACTCTGGTATGGTGAGACTCCTTCGGTAAAACAATTCAAAATCTTTGGGAGCAAATGCTATATTAAGAATAATGATGAGAAACTTGGCAAACCTGAACCTAGAGCAGATGAAGGCATTCTTCTTGGTTATTCTCCACACAGCAAAGCATATAAGTGCTACAATAAAAGACTTGGAAGAATTGTTGACAGCATTGATGTAGTGGTTGATGAAAAAGGATACATTCCTAGGCAAGTAAATCATGAAAATATCGAAGAAGATGAAGACTACCCTCAAAGACAGAATGATGAAGAAGAAGAACCTCAAGAAGCACCAGAGGAACAGATAAGGGTAGAAGAGAAGACTCCATCCAGGTACGTTCAGAAGAATCATCCAGAATCTCAGATTTTGGGGCAAAAAGAAGCAGGTGTACAAACAAGAATAACAATTGCAGAAGCTTCAAGCTATTTGGCATTACTCTCATCCACTGAACCATAAATGTAAAAGAGGCATGCAAAGATGAATGTTGGGTCAAAGCAATGGATGAAGAACTTGAGCAGATCGAAAAGAACAACACTTGGGAGTTGGTTCCTAGACCAAAGGATAAGAATGTTATAGGGACAAAATGGGTCTTCAAAAATAAGTTGAATGAAAATGGGGAAGTAATTAGAAACAAGGCCAGACTTGTTTGTAAACGGTATGTGCAGCAAGAAGGAATAGATTTTGAAGAAACTTTTGCTCCTGTTGCAAGACTTGAGGCCATCTGAATGTTCCTTTCTCTCTCAAGCTTTCAAAAGTTCAAAGTATTTCAAATGGATGTGAAATCAGCCTTTCTGAATGGAGACTTAGAAGAAGAAGTATACATTGAGTAGCCAGATGGTTTCATTCTTGGAAATGATCCAAATCTTGTATGCAGATTGAAAAAGGCTCTCTATGGTCTTAAACAAGCTCCAAGGGCTTGGTACTATCGTTTGGACAAATATCTTCATCAACAAGGTTTTTCAAAAGGATCAGCAGATAGCAATCTTTATATAAAAATTGAAAATGACAAATTGCTAATACTTGTTGTGTATGTAGATGACATTATCTTTGGCAGCAATGAAGAATCTATGAGTCAAAGCTTTCCCTTGGTGATGCAGAAATAATTCGAAATGTCCTTTCTTGGAGAATTGACATATTTTCTTGGTTTGCAAATCCAACAAAATGAAGGAGGGATCTTCTTGTCTCAAACCAAGTATCTCAAGCAGATTTTGAAGAAATATGGTATGGAAGAAGCAAAACCAGTATGTACACCCATGGTCACAGGATGTAACCTCAGTGCAAATGATGAATCAGCAGCAGTGCATCAACCAAATTACAGATCTATGATTGGAAGTCTACTTTATTTGACAGGTACCCGACCAGACATCATGCATGAAGTGGGAATAGTTGGAAGATTTCAGGCAAATCCAAAGGAAACTCATCTTCAGGCAGTGAAGAGAATCTTCAAATATCTTCAAGGGACTCAAAACTATGGCTTATGGTATCCTAGAGATACAGATCTCACACTTCATGCTTATACAGATGCAGATTGGGCCGGAAGTGTGGATGACAGGAAGAGCACAAGTGGTGGTGCATTCTTTATGGGTTCCAGATTAGTATCTTGGTTCAGCAAGAAACAAAGTTCGATTGCCTTGTCTACAGCTGAAGCAGAATATGTTGTTGCTGCATCTTGCTGCACTCAACTCCTTTGGATGATGCAGACCTTACAGGATTTTCAAATCACTTGTACACCACCCATCTCCATCTTATGTGATAATACAAGTGCAATCAGCATTTCAAAGAACCCAGTCATGCATTCAAAAACCAAGCACATACCAATCAAGTATCACTTTCTCCGGGAACAAGTGCTTGAACAAAAGGTCAAGTTGGAGTATGTTCCTTCTAAGGAACGGGTTGCT
Source organism: Pinus tabuliformis (assembly GCA_031772625.1). Lineage (NCBI taxonomy): Eukaryota > Viridiplantae > Streptophyta > Pinopsida > Pinales > Pinaceae > Pinus > Pinus tabuliformis. The sequence continues at coordinate 928,553,268 of CM062811.1, read as the reverse complement.
GATATACTCACCAAACCATTGCCTAGGGAGACCTTTGAATACCTCAGGCAAAAGCTAGGGGTTGTTGATGCATCATCTTGTTGTTGAATCTCTTCTGATTGTTGATTGTACGCAAGGTTCATCTGAAGTATATGCGTACATGTGCTGGGTTGCGGATTGGTCAAAGATCGAATGGCACAGGTTTAGGGGGAGCATATCATGCATTGTTGGCATTATGGAGGAAGTACAGAAGGAGATCATGGATGCTGGTCTGAATATTGCTGCAATATGTCTCTATCTCTTTCATGGTCATGGATTATGGTTCTTCTATGCAAATCTGGTTTATAGTCAGGGGGAGCATGTTCTTAGGGGGAGCATAACCCTTTTCCCTTGATGTCAAAGGGGGAGAGTGATTGGTTGTTGTTGCCATCAAGTCCAAAGGGGGAGATTGTTGGCATTATGATACATATGTTGTACTTGATGGCAACCCACTCATCTCAGATAGTAAATTATAATGTAGAGAAAAGTTCATGCACTTATATGCAGAGAAAAGTTTATTTCATGTAGAGAAAAGTTCACGCACTTTTATGCAGAGAAAAGTTTATTTCATGTAGAGAAAAGTTCACGCACTTTTATGCAGAGAAAAGTTTATTTCATGTAGAGAAAAAGTTCATGCACTTTCATGCAAGGAAAAGCGCGTATATGTTGGGGAACTTACCTTTGGTCCATGGTAGTTAGTCCTTGGTATTTGAACCTATGGTTTTGGACCATGGTACCTCGTCAGAAGTGTTGATCCCAAGTATTGGGTTCGTGGTATTGGTTTATTATGGTTTTGGTCCGTGGTAATGCATGTAGAGAAAAAGTTCACGCACTTTCATGCAAGGAAAAGCGCGTATATGTTGGAGAACTTACCCTTGGTCCATGGTAGTTAGTCCTTGGTATTTGAACCTATGGTTTTGGACCATGGTACCTCATCAGAAGTGTTGATCCCAAGTATTGGGTTCGTGGTATTGGTTTATTATGGTTTTGGTCCTTGGTATTACATCCAAAAGTGTTGATCTCATGCACTTTCATGGTTGGTTCATGGTATTAGTCCAACAGTTTTTTGATCCTATGGTTTTGGACCGTGGTATTGTGGAAGGCCTAAGACTATAAAAGAGGAAGGAGATCATTTGGCAAAGTATTATCAAATGAATTGAATATCTAATAAGTGTTAGATCTGAAATATTTGTGATTGGGTTATGGTGCAGATCTGGATCTGAATGAAGGAGGAACCTTAGCGCATAAAGAAGGATAAGTTCTATTGATGGGTCATAATCTTTATGCTTGAATAATAGTATCTTTGTATGATTTTGATCTGTTATATAAGGCGCATGTTTGATCTATAAATCTGAAAATCTGGGTAAATTAGTGTCTGAATATTTGAAAGAAGGAATTATCCTTTATAGATCTGCACGTAGGTTTCAGGTTGTTGAAGTAGCATATATCTTTAAATTATGATCTAGCTGCCTCTGTCTATTGTTGCAGTATTCTGGTTCAGAATTTGGTTTGTGGTTACTGTTACTGTGTTCTGGGTACAGCTGTCAGAGAAGTGTTTACTTGATTCACTGCTAATTGGGAAAAGGAGATTGTTTGATGCAGATATACTTGATGATTGATTGATGTTCATGGATCCAGTTTGAAAATTTATGAAAAGTGGTCCTTGAAAGAAAAGAAGTAGGGGGTTGTAACTTCCTTCCAGGAGAGAGAGTTGTAGCTCTCTGCAGGTTGCAGCCTGTGTACTGGTAAAGGACTGCACCAGTACAAAATCATTGTAAAAGGAGTTTCTAATTGAAAGAAGATAGAGACATATTGCAGTAGGTGGTTTTCACCCACATTGGGTTTCCACCTTATATCTGGTGTTCTTTGGTGTGACTATCTGTTTTTCTTGTTCATGCTCATTTTTTTATGGTACTGACATACAATAATTCAAAGTATAAATATATTGAAAAAGAATTAGATAATATTGATTCACCCCCCCTCTCAGTATTATTTCCAACAAAATCTCCTCAGCCTCCTCCCATGCATCCCTCTTATGGACAATAAAGGGGCCTAGTTGGTTTTTAATTTTCAGCTAAGCCTTTTTCTTTGCATTGCAGAAGTGTGTCAAATCTGCACTGGTAATCTGCCTGAAATACTCTAAAGAAAATAACCTCATAGGTACATACTTGGGCAATTTGAAAGGGCATAGCTCACATCCATAAAATCTGAGTTTTATGTGATTTTTGTAGAAGTACCAATCACCTGTTTTGTAGTTTTTGGAGAGCTGTAACATCTTCTGGATATCACCAGAGAGTCTGGCAGGAGGAGTTCTCATCAGCAGAGAGGAGGCTGGATAAATAAACAACTCAATGAATTCATAGTAAGTATAAGGGGAGTCATAAACATAGTGGAAGACTGAGGTCCAAAAGATCACAGATCTTCGCTCTCCTTTAGAATTCAATTTTCTGATGGGAAACTGAAGGTTGTCTGCTTGATAGTACAAAAATAGATGATATATGTATGATGCGTACTTGAAAACTCCTTCTCTATCCAGGCTCATGAATTGTTTATGTATCTTATCAGATATGAAAGTGGCATCATCATATTTGATAGTAGGGGGCTGTCGTAGAGTAAATATTGACAAGAGAACCAAGGTGGTCTCATCAACAAATTCACTGGTTTTAAATCTTAAGATGTAGGATATCATGTCAACAAGGAATCTTCCTTCTTCAATGAACCAAGAATTCAGATAAGGAGGAGGTTGTTAGGGCTGGCAATCTGGTTTCATGAATAATTGAGCTATTCTGGTTATCTCTGAATTGGGTAATTTAGCACCTTGGTCAAGCAAGAACCCCATGGAAAGAGGAGCCAAAGGCTGAGTGGGCTTGAAGTGTAGCATCTCATTTATGGACTCAGGAGTAACGTAAAAGAGGACAGTTCCATATGGAGTCATAACTTCTCTTTGAGTAGGTTCATAATTTGCACAACATTGGTGGATAATATCAGGGAATACATTTACTAAGGGGAGGTAGTACATGGGCATGTTGGACTCCTATATTCCATAGACATCAGACTTGCTTTAGTAACTATTCCTAATTTCACAAAATGCTTGGAGGTGACGCTTGTGACCAATTAAGTCCTTAATTTGGAAATATTTGTTAGCCAGGGGTAACCACTCTAAATCTCTATGTGGCGCATTGAGGGGCACAACATTGAGGGCTACAAGAGCCTCCATGCTTGGTTCTTGTGTTTTTTTCAAGCAGGAGGTTTCGCCTTTGCAAGAAAAATGGGCAAAAGATCAGTTCTGGGTGTCTAATATGGCAATTATGGACACCTTCAGCTTAAATTTGGCTCTTACAGGTGTAATTTACAGAGGAAATTGAAAATACAGGTCCGGGAGGTGGAACGGGGTCAATACCTGTATTATGAAGACAAACCAGTGTAATTGGCAGGTTGACTGACGAGTTGAGCAGCGGGATGCTGGACTTTGCTGGTTGACGTGGCGGACTAGAGATTGCGCAATTGCTTGGATGTTAATTTGCATGTAACAGTCTTGGGAAACAAATGAATGAAAAGGAATGAAAATGACGTTTTTACAGGTTTTTTGACAAAAAATCAGCTTTGTAGGCTTTTTGGCGCTTTTGGTTGGGTGATGTCAGCATGACGAAGTATTTTGTCATGTAGCGGGCTGATGTGGCGATGACATGGTGATGACATCATGGGACGGTAAATGGTTTAGGCCCGCATCGCTTATCGGCTTAAGCAGTTTTGGTTGGGAGGGCAGCGAGTAGTGTGGGAGGGTGCCATGTGTCCCTAGTACGGCGGAAATGCTGCCAGCTCCCCGGGCGATAAAGATCAGTGTGGAGGGGTGCCGCGATATGGTTATGTTTCGTTGGATGGGGAGGCCCAGATCAAACAGTCAGCACTTAACGGAGCTAGCAGAGGACTATGGCGCAGGTCCCAATCAATAAACAATGATTTTAAACATATTGGCAGGTGTGCTATTGGCTGTCAGGGGGATTAAACTATTAATTAACCAGGCGTTAATTAATTTTCAATTTTTGTGTGGGAGGGTTATTATATGGTTCCAGAGGAACCATTAATTCCCTTTGTAAACAAAATATGTCGTAATTGACGAGGGGTGGAATTATTAAACACTTTGGGGTTTTTCATAGGTTTACATAATACGGGTAGGGGAACAAGCTATATAGGGATTATATAATAAGGTTAGCAGTTAATATGAAAATTGATATATGTAGAAGAATAAGTGCTAAGTTATAATGTTTCAACAACTTAGGCTTAGGAGAAAACAAGGATTTTTACACAAGAAATGTGGCCTCTTTTTTCAAAGCAAGAATGTTATACTTCTTAGGTTTTTCATGAAATGGAGTGTTTTTAAGAGTATTGAGCAGATCTCAATTTCCTTGGGGGAGGTTAGTAAATGATTTTGGGAGAAGTGTGAAGGGAAGTTAGACATGCATCATCTGTTTTGCAGCCAAATCATTACCATTGTACTTATGATATCAAATGAGATGAACCTCTTGAGAAACAAAAGTTAATCATAAGCATGCTTTTGCAACATCAAAACTGCCTACCCAGTCTATAGTACCTAACATTTTTCCTTCCTTTTATGGGTGCACTTGGATTAGCAAACCCTTACTCTCTTCTTTGCTTTTGAAGGAAATCCTATCTAAGTCTGCCCTTATTTCTTCCAAGGGCTCAGATTTAACTGTTGAGCTCCATTGCTTCTCTACCTAATTACTTATCTGCCAAGATTGAACTGTTTGGACAGATTTTATTCTCTATATCTAAAACAAGAAATTTAAACATGAAATGGCCATGATTAAGTTGTTTGGCCATCCATCAACTGTGGCAAGAGAAAAACTAACTGCACACAATGAGCTTCTTTGCAAAAATAGAATAGTAGTGGCATTTTGGACTAGCACACTTTCTTGGTCTTTTTCTTTGGGGTTCATTTCTTTTGTTTTTTCTCTTGACCATTTCATTCTTTTGCCCTTTGATTTTTCTTTTAGGGCATACCATCTTTTCATTTTTTAATTTTTTCATTTCTTTTCATAATATGGAAACCTTTACAACAGAGAAAGGATGAACATATTGAAGATTTCTACCAGTCAATCATGAAATATGACACCTGTTATTATAGGAGCATAAAAGTTTCTTAAAAGTTATATAAAAAATTTGGAGGGAGCAGGGTATGTACCCTTATTTAAGTTAAATATATTCAAATTGTTGTGTGAATGGGTTTGTAAGACCCGATGTTTTTATCTTGAGGAAATGGAGTCCTCTCTGGTGAGCTCCAGTATTGTAGAAATGATGTTGCAACTCCTGGGACTCCCTACTTTACTTTTATCAACCTGGTAGTTCATAACAAACTTGGAAGCGATGACGCTATATGCACAAGTACTAGCTCTTACTGCAGGTTGTCACTTGATCAGCTGGCGCAAGTTTGCTAGGAGATCAACCCAACTTCTATGAGTTCTTAGAAGAGGCTTTTAACTATGGTGGAAGAAAGCTAACTCAAAAGAGGCTAGTATACTTGCAAAAAGAAGATTGAAGCTGAAACGAAACGCAAACCCTAGAAAACCCTAGTTTTACCCACTAACCCTACTTTTGCAAGAAAAGAGATGGAAACTACTGAAATGGATGCCATTGACTACTAAAAAGGTAAAATTCATGTGTTCAAGCTACTTCTGAAGGAAAATATGGAAAAATCATATTTTTTTTACTTTTGAGCAATCTTATGCAGAATTATTATGCTTCTGCTTTAACTATTTGTGATTGTGCAGAGGTTTAGTGGCGAAAGGAAATGGAGTGGGAATTTGCAGGAGGTTGGGAAGGTGTGGAGAGGAGCTAAGGAGTCCCTATTACCCTTCTAGATATTTCCACTATGACCAGACTTTGAAAAATCGCTCGCATGGACTTCTATAGGAGGCTATAGGGGATCTACAGGAAGTTCTACGAAGGTTCTACAGGAAGAGGGCGAAGTGGTTTTTGGAGGTTTGAAGGTGGAAAAATGGTGGGAAAATGGAAATGAACAATGAATAGAGATGTTAAGGGGTCTAGGACCTTGTAAATGAAGATTAGGAGTGACGGAGATGGTTGGACTTGTTCAAAGGTCAAGGAAGCAATTTTTCACAAGAACGTAGAAATTAGGGCAGTTTGGGAAAGTATGGCGAATGACTGAAGGAAATCTTGAGAGATCGACTGGAGCAGGTTGTGTGATGGAAGAATGGTAAGTTGGAGTGTCTTAAAGGTGAGCTGCACACTTCTTTTCAAAGCTGACCCAAGAAAGAACTAAGAAAATAGAGTTTTACCTATTTTTGACCTAATTCTGACCTAAAAACCAGAAAAGTGCTGAACAAAAATTTATGGACATGAAGTTATGCAAGAAAGCTATGGAAACTGAACAAGAATAGATCTAAGCATGTAAACACAACTGATATCAACTTCTCCAACTCGAAATCTCACATTAGCAATTGCATTGGAAAGTAAAAACAATGTTTTTGTGGCAGCAAGAGTGCCTTGGTCTCAATTCATGGTCCCAAGGAGGGAGAAAGGAGATCAAGGCCTGCTTGGTAGCCTTTTTGTGGATCTTTTTCTATTATCAAACTATCTAATCAACCTGAAGCAAGACCAACTATTCTAATCATCAAAAACAACCTAAGTAACAAAGTAAGATTTAACCTAAATAACATAAATTATTTCATGAATGCAAGAAAAACAAATATAAATACATAAAGGAGGTGTTGGGCACTTGGGTTGAGCCCAAACCCAAGAGCTACAACCCCCTAGGAAAGATTAGTGCTGGTTCAAAGCTGGATTCATCTTCATTGATCAAAAAAATAATAGTTGCATCACAAAACAATTTGCAGAAAGAGCTCGAAAATGAGCTGAGTACAAGGATGCACTAAAGTGTGAAGATATACTATCAAATGGCTAAACTACTAAGGCTTGAAGCCTTCTTATTTATACAAGTGAGAAATCCCAATAGTCCTCCTAAACTTTAGGAACTCGACTGCCTAAAACTACAGATAACAACCACTTCACTAGACCTACTTGGCTGCCCCTTGAAATCATCTTTTGTGGATTGTTTGAACTCCGAGTTGTTGATGGAGAACTCGAGGAAGGGGTCATTTAATGTAGGAGACACCCCTCTTATAAGTCCTTAGCCTTGTTTCTTCAAATTTGGCTGCCAATCTGCTCATAAATGCCTAGTCTTGGTCCAAAAATGTCCAAAAATCTGCAATAAACACTCATTAGACTTTGTGGTAAAGTGACTATCCCCATTCACTCAATTAACATAAATATATTCAAAATCATGCACAAAAATATGGAGAATGGTGGATTAAATGAAAATAATAGGCAAAATGAGCCCATATAGTTACCCATTTCTGGGGCTCATCATCACCCCCCTGCTGAATGTGTTGCTCATCATCTGAGAAACTAATCCAGTTCTTCATCTTTGATAGCTTTAACAGCTTCCCTAACATCCCAAGCCTCTAAGGTGATGTCCTCTTCTCTGTCATGAAAACCTGCCTCTCTGTCCACTTCCTCCCATTATTTATGTTCCTCCTCTTCCTTAAGCCCTTCCAACAGTCCTAACAGTAGTGGAGGACTGAACTTAAGACCAATCTAGTTGTCTTTCAAGTTTTGCGTTGATTGTTTGTATAGGGGTACTCTCCTCATAGCTTCCCTCATTCTAGTTGGGGAGTGATACTTCCTTATCTTTAGGCTATGGGATAATGTATTCCATATTCTTGTGCAAGCATGAAGATAGTTATCACCAAACAGTCTCTCCATATCTTCAAAGTGAGAAATAGCCTGTGCTTGCCTTTCAACATAGTCAGGTGCAATCTGAGGGTTGTCTACAGGGTGCTAGTGGGCATATATGAGAGTTGAGGGATCTTCTGGTTCTACCCTTATAATGAGGGGCTCACTTAGCTCCCTGGTCATAATCTTCTGAATTTCTATTGCCCTCTTTTCCTCATGGATCAACCAAGAAGCCATAGCCATGAGTTTTAGGTCTCCTAATGCAGTGTTTGGATCCCATATATTCATGTTAGAAAGTGCCAAGTTGTGTAAATAGAATTCTTCTAACTTGGCCTTATCTTCAGTTGAGCTACTATCACACAAATGCATAAACTGATTATAATTCTGGAATGGGATTGTGCCCCTTTGGGCCAATGTTTTAATTTGGAATTGAAGCCATTGGTATTTAAGATACAATGCATAGGATCTAACTGGTTGTCTACATTGCAAGGTTTCCATTGCCCAACTGGCCATGTAGGCCATTTGGGCTTCTTTTTCCTGCAACTGTTGTTTTAAAATATGCACTTCATTTGTTGCCTGAGACTCTTTTTCTTGCAGTAGTTTCATTAGCATTTCAACATCAGGCTGTGGCTCTCCCTATTGCTGCTATTTCTATGTTGCTTCATTTTTTGTTAGGGTACCTTCTTGCTATTGCTGCCCTCCCAAGATGGACAACCTATCTACCTTATGAACTTCCTGTTGTTGTAACTACTTTTTCAGCAATTCATTTTCTTCCTGTAGCTAGGCTCTTTTACTGCTTTCGATGTGCCTTACCATGGCTTGTCCTCCATGTGCCCTATGTCTTCAACTCCTTTAGATTTAGCAATTTTCATCCATGTGTGGGTTCTGACCCTTTATTTTTCTAATTCAAAGAATAGAGGCACAATGAATTTTTGTGGGATGATCTTCCCACCCTCTAGCAGATTTTAATAGGAGCCTAAATTAGGCTGAGAGCTTGGTTTAGGTATTTCTTTGGCCTTGCCTTCCCCTTGTGACTGTTCTATTACCTTCTCCTCTAATTTTTTAGTTTCTTTTAGCTTAGCTAGTGTTTCCTGTAGAGATGTTTCAGCTTCTTATAGAACTGCTTTTGAGTCCATCGACTTGATTCTTTCGTTCTAGGTGGAGGTTTTAGGACTTCCTCTCTCATAGGTGATAGATATCTTGGAGGGAGATTCTATCTTCTTTTCAATGGGTGTATCCTCAATGACAATTGGGTCCTTGGATGGTGGTTGGGGTTTGCCCACTTTGATCCTTGTGCTTGTTTTGGATTTAAAAAACATAGAGGTTTGCCTTTTTCTTTTTCCTTTTTGTTTTTCTGGTGTGCTTAATGTAGCAAGCACATCTACTACTTCCCTTGCCAACGTTTCAGGGGATGTTTCTTTCTGCTGCTATTTTCCTTCATCTCCTGTAGCCTTTTCTATGTCTATTGTTTCTGCTTGTGTCTCTACCATCTCTGGTGGTGTCTTCTCCTTTTCTTGCCAAGTCCCTGCCTTGCCTGAAGTAGTCTTCTTTTGGGCTTTCTTGGCCTTTTTCTTCTCAACCTTTGTCCTTTTTCTCTTCTCTATTTTTGAGGTTGTCTCCTTTTCTAGCTTAGGCTCAGTACTAGTTTTGTCAAATTTCTCCTCTTCTTCCTATTTCTCCTCTGTTTTTCCTTCTATTTGAATGTCTTGTGCTTCCTCATTACTGTTCTTCTCAAGTTCTTCACTTTTCTCCTCCTCATCATTGCTGGATGGGCTAATGTCCTCAGTCAAAGTTTTGATGGCATAATCCCTGGACATATTTTTGAAAATTTCCCAGGCTATGGGGATAGTATACATGTGTAAGGCATCTTCTACCAATAGTTTGATGAGCCCATGGTCGGCCAGCTAGTCTGGGACCCCTGCATTTAGCTTAGTGCCACATTTTATCAAAGACTGGAGGAGGAAATATGGGAGACTCAGTTTTCTAGCTAGAGGTACGTCCATCCCATATCTCAATTCATGTAACAACATGAAGTGATAACCATAAATTATCCTGAACCTCCCCTCACATGTGATATACTTCATTATTTGGTAGCTGACTTCACTCCATAGAAGAGGCAAGCTTGTCATTCTAACCCCATTTTTATCCTCTACAGGATGCTCCTCAGGTTGAAAGAATGTCTTCTTAGCAACCTATCCCAATGATTTCTCCTCCTTGCTCCAAGGGAGCTCAAGTGGAAGACTTATGATTCTACTAATGAAATCAAGTGTAAGCTCTAGGGTCAGACCCCTAAAACTAACTATAGCATGTGTTTTCGTATGGGGTCTTAGGGACATAAAAAATTCTTCAGTCACCTCCTCATCATATCCATGAATTTTTTCAAAGAAGGGTATCTAGTTTGCCCTGGTGAAGAGGGCCACCACCTTAGGGTGCTCATGCAATTCGCTAGAGTTTAAAAGTTCTTTTCTCATGAATCCTCTTGCCATGGTGTTGAGTGCTTCTTTTAAAAAAAATGCTCAGGTGAGAAAGCAGGCAAAACTGAAACAAAGGATAGCTGAATTTTGTCTTTTCCTAAAACCAAATAAGGAATTTCCCGTGTGCTTCTCCTTATAACATCAAATTGCAATATTTGCCCTATTTTAAACTGATTTTATCCTGAATTTGACTCTTTGCTTTTGAAAAGAATTTTTTTTTGACAGAACAGAGGATAAACACACAAGTTCTTTTCAGAGAGTAGACAGATATGAAAATTCATTTTTTTTTCCACACAGGCTATTTTCTATAGTTGCATGTATTTTCCTTACAATAGAATTTGAGAAAGAAGGAGACAAATTTCGAATGCAGAGAAGAAAACAAAGAATTATGTAGAACTAAGGGAAAATATGCAGGAAAAATTTTAAGCTTCACTCTTTTTTTTCAATCCAATGCCATGTTTTTAATCCACCACCTTATTCAAACAAGTCATATGCAGAGATGTTTCCCAAGCCCACCTCATTCAAGCTTGAATTTTGACAAAAATCCTAGGCTTTCCTTCTGCATAGCTGTTCTCTGCCTTTCCTGTAGAAATCTTCCTGCTCCTGTAGAATGCAGTAGTGCTCCTGTAGAGCCCGATAGGCGGGATGGTTTTAAAAACTGGTAGAAAACTAGCAGAGGATGACTGGTTGGCTGCTCTGGAAGTGGTAGGTGAGTACTACAGTCGAGAACGTCGTGAATGAAAAATGAAACAAAGGGTGGCGAAGGCTTCGACCGCGTTGTCTTTTAACTGTTGGCATAATCTGTGGTGAGGAGATGAGGTGGCCAGATGGGTACGTTATCCCCATCCATACCGTTGGTCCTACATCACAGTCATAATGGTTCTACATGTCACCTGATCGCCATCACCTTCTTTACTCCCGTTATACGCCGGCACCACTACCATTCCTGAATGTTTTTTTTTCCCGAATTGACATATCACACATGCTGGCTGCGTATCTGATCGGTAGTTTGAATTTGGCGGGGCTCATTTGAATTCCACGAGCGTGTGTAACTGAACGAGGGTGGCCAGTTATCTGGCCACTGATTCCATTCAATCGTGACCATTCCCATAGTTCATGCAGTTTTGAAATATTATTCATGCAATCAAGGAATAGGTTTAGGCACTTACTTGCTCAGTCACTGCTGTGTTATGCATATTTCGGACTTTGGTACTCCATTTCTTCATTGTTGTTGTTGCTCGCACTCTGCATGCTCGGCCTAGAGCTTTTTCTTATGATATCACATTCAAACATTGATCCTTGTATGTTTCATATGTCCTACTGCGTTGACGTTGTCTTTGGAGTATGTTTTTCAAAGGGATTAGCTGCTACAGGAATCCTATAGGATTTCCTGTAGCTGCTTCTCCTTCTGAAATTCAAGCTAATATTTGAGTAGGGCTACAATTGCTGAAGAAGGTATCGAATGAAAAGAAATCATGGTTGGAAGGTATTAGGTAGGAATGAGTAAAAATGCTGCTGCTTTTATTTGTCATCACTTTTTTTGGTTTGCAGAATGAAGGAAACAAAATTTCTATGTGTGGCTGTGCAGGGACACAAAAAAATAAAAGAGTGAAATGTAGGTGTACAGGAATGGAATGGTGAAATAGGGATATGGATGGTGGCAGGGAGGTTCGTACGCCTCATAGAAAAATTTCCAACCCTCGGGTCCTCCTCTAAGATTGATTTTGGCCTTTCTATAGTTTCTACAAGATCCTCCTCTAGAATATACAAATTTTCCTGTAGGATGCGAAAATTTAGACCAAAACTTGGGAAAGGATAATAGTGATGGGGGGATGGACTATGAAGGGTGCATGCAACATGGCCATGTCCTTTTCCTCTTTGTATGACCCTCCTACAACCTGCAATGATCTTCCTGTGACCTACAATTTATTCAAAAGAAGTTAGGTTTTTCTTTTTTCCTCTTTTTTTCTTTTTAGTTTGAGATAGTTGGGGCGCCTCTAGGAGGTTTTCACCCCAACTACCTACCCTGGGTGCCTCCAAGAGGTTTTCACCCAGGGATCTTTTATTCCATTTTTCTTTTCTCTATGTTTTTTCTTTTTTCTGTTTTTTTTTTTCTTGCTCAGGGTGTAGGTGGAGTGGAGACAGGGACTTTCTCCACCACCAACACTGATTTACCCAGAGTCTCAATGAACTCCTACTTGGAAAGGGGCTTCCTATAGATCTTCAGTCTATGCCCATTGACGAGCATTGGGATAGCTTCTTCACCAATGGTTTGGATAAGGACTGAACCATTGTCATTGCATTTTTCTACTATATATGGTCCCAACCATCTTGTCCTCAGCTTGCCCTTGAAATCTTTGTATCTTGAATCATACAATAGCTCCCAATCTCTTGGTTGAAACTATTTTTCTTTGAGGTGTCGGTCATGCCATATTTTCCTTTGAAGTTGGACTACCTATGAGTGGAGAAGGGCCTACAATCTCTGTTCATCTAATCCATTTAGCTGAAGCAATCTTTCCTGCTGTGCATGGCTGAGATCTAGGTCTAGCTAAGCTGCCATCCTTAATGTGTTATATTCAAATTCTATGGACAACAAAGCCTTCTTCCCATAGACCAACTCATAGGGTGTGAAACCTGTGGTGCTTTTACAAGTAGTGTTATAGGCCCACGTGGCCTCAACCAATCAATCTACCCAATCCTTTCTTCTGCTGCTCACTACCTTAGTCAAAATCCCTTCCAAAGCTCTGTTAGTGATTTCCACCTGTCCATTTGCTTGCAGATGATAAGGGGTGGAAGTTCTATGCTTAATCTTGTGATGTGAGCAGGTCTTCAATCAGATTGGAGGTAAACAAACTTCCTTGATCTGTGACTAATTCTCTTGGGTAACCAAACTTGTAGAAGATATTTTCCCTCAAAAACTCAGCCACTTTTTCTTCTGTTGCTGCTTTGATTTCCTTTGTTTCTGCCCACTTTTTCAGGTAATCTGTGCACACAATGATGTAAGACTTCTGTTTTGAAGGAGAGTTGATAGGACCCACAAAGTCCATGCCCCACTTCTCAAATGGCTCGAAAGTCACTTGAGGCTACAAAGGCATCTCATCCTTTGGAGTAGGTTTCCCCATCCTTTGACATCGATCACATTGGCTAATTTATCTCCTGACATCTTGATGAAGAGTGGGCCAATAGTACCCTGCTTGCAGAATTTTGAAGGTAGTTCTCTTTGTTGCAAAGTGGCCCCCACAGGGCCCATCATGATAGGTTAGGAGGACGTCAAAAACTTCCTCCTCCCTGACACATTGCCTCAAAATCTAATCTAGGCCAAATTTAAAAATATTGCTCCCAATCCAAGTGAATGGGGAACTTTTACTCACAATCTTGCTCTTCTCTTTTGTGGACAAGTGTGGCGGAAACTGCGTTGAAACCAAATAATTTGCTAATGAATTGTTTGAGTTCCCAAGTCACAAAAAAATAAGGCTATCTATGAGGGTGTTAGTTTTAGTTAGTTTAGCCTATCACCAGTGATCAAATATGCTCTTACAAGGTGTTGTTAGGATATCAAGTCAATTTTTTGTCATTTTAGTGAGTCTTCAAATAAAAATTTGGTCATTGGCTAGTGCGTTAAGGGTATTTCCACTCCCTCAAGAATTTCATATGCCGGTCACTTTTATCACTAAGTTGAGTCGACCATCATGAAAACATAATTAATATCACTTCAGTCACGTCATCATGGTCTCCATTCAACTCAGTGTCACCATTAGGTCATTAGGATTAAGGTCACAAAATCAGTGATTTCATGTATAAATCTAGCAAATGAGGAGTAGCAATAGGTAAATTTGTTCAATAACACTTGATTTCAAATGAAATTTATGTTTTTATATGTAATAATGTTCTGAAGGTTCTAAAGTTACAAGAAGAGGTCCTAAGGCTACAAAACTAAAAAAAAAAGTGAATTGGTGAGGTGGGTCATCCTACATCGTTAATAACTTAGACAACAAAATCAAATTATAAAAGCACATGGAGGAGCTCATTCACACTTATTTTCACTCGTATACCATCCTAGCATTGATCTACTCCTTCCTTTGATAAAAATTGTGATTCCGTAGCCCTCACTGGCAAAAATTGACTCTCATTGCGCATAGAGAGCCTTCACTGTGCACTTGGACAACACACTACATACATGAATCCTTCACTGCGCATGGGGCAGAGTTGTCCAAAATTGTTGCTCGACCACCAAACTTCAGTTTTCAAATCTCCTCGTCAGTCATTTCATCCTCCAGGCTCTATAACAAGTAATTTTAATCATTTTCATGCCCTCCTTTGCCTCATATGTCAAGAAAATGATCAAATACTTCTTCTTCTAGTGTTTACATGATTTTCATGGTTTTGGTCCTCAAATGACGAGTTGGCACCATAAAACCTAAATTCCTTTTCCCTACACCTCTGTTTGCAGCTAATACACCATTTCCATCAATCACAAATCTGTATCCCCTCATTTTCCATCATTTTCCTCTAAACCCTAATCTACCATATCTCTTTCTAGGATAGGCTTGTGTTTTGGCCTTTTCCACCCCCTCCCCTCACTCATTTCCCAAAATTTGTTTTTCCCCTACTCACTGACATCACCCCCTACCCTCCTAAATTTCGTTACAAATTTAGGCAACTCCCAAGTCCATCATACCACCTCATTCCCTCATAGAAACAAATTTCATTGTTGTTGCTTGCCTTTCACCTAGGGTTTGAAGTATGGAGCCTGACTCATCACCATCAAAGAAGAGGACGTACAACAAGGGGGGAAAGATACTGAGGTTTGAGCCCTCTAATAGAAATGAAGTCACCTCCTCCCCATTTGTCATGAAATTCTTTGAAGATGTCAATTTTTTATGGTTTTGTCAAAGAGTGTAGGAAGTAGGTTACCATGAGAATCTCATAAGTATATTTTCCCTCACCTTGAAGGAAGACAAGATCACCATTACAAGTAATGCCTTCATGTTTTCAGTGGATGTCATCTCTCAAGCTATAGGCATACCAAACCATGGTGAAAACTGGTTTAAAGGCATGAACCTAGACCTAGAAGAGTACAAACCCTACTTGAAATCACAATACAAAGGAGCTCACTCACATGTTTTCCCATTCAGATACTTGTTGGAGAGATATGCACCATTGATGAAGGTTGTCATGAATTTCTTCACACGTGAGGGCATATTTTCTAGGCTATATTAATACCACATAAGACTGCTCATGCACATTACAGTTGCCAAGTTTCTAAATTTGTCTAGCTACTTGTATAAGAGCCTAACCAAATTGTCTGAAAGGGTGAAATTGAAAGGAAAATTGCATTACCCCAACCTCTTTCACCATAGCCTAATAAAGGTTATAGTACTCCATCAATTGACAGAGAAGAACATGACATGGGACACCTTAATTGAGGAAGCCTTGAAAATGCATATAACCACTTCACCAAGCCAACACCAAACCATGTTAGTACATCCCATGGAGGTGGGGTCATCAAGAAAACATGATGAGGTTTCCAAGTAACCTAGGCATGAGGTGACCAAGACATATTAGAGATGCAGAAGGCTTGTGTTTTCTCCTCAAATTGAGGAAGGGGCCAAACTTACTACATCAATAGAACAAGGATCACCGTCACATCATGAGACTTCTTTGCTTGATGAGGAGCCCATTGAGCATGACTTTGACCTAGTTGTTTTGGAGGCACATGATGAGCATAAAACCCTACAAAAAGTAATCAAAGAGAAGGATTCTTAGATCATGGAGCTCAAGGAAAATTTGGAAAGGGCCAAATTCATCATTTCATTCCTTGAGGAAGAAAACAGTCAACTTAATGAAAAACAACTAGTCATGGAGAAAGATAAATTCAAAGCCAAGAAACAAGAGATGAAAGGAAAAGAAGTGGTGGACCATGGGGACACTGAGAAGCATGAAAGACATGTGGCATGGAAGAGACCAAGGACAATGGGTCTTAGGAATGCTCTTCAAAAGGAAAGAGAACAAAAGCCACCAATGGAAGAAATGAACTTTGAAGATAGGATTTCCATGGAAATAAATGAGGACAGGGATTTTGGCTTGATAAAGTCAATTGCCACCTTGAGAAGCTCCTTGAAAATGCCAACAAGGATAACAAGTTGCAAAATAAAATGACCATCCATTATTACAGAAGGAATCAGGTTGCCAAGGTCAAAACAAGTAGTTGAAGGAAAAACTCAAGGAAACCCTAATCAGCCAAGAGGAGAAAGGTAAGTTATATTTTCATTCTGATGCATCCATGATTGCATAACATACCTCATTAGGCATATTTGGAAAAAATTTTGGAGTATTTGGAGAAAATTTTGTGTTTTGGTTCAGACTTGCAATTTTTAGTAATTTTCTGTCTAGGAGCATAGCAAGCTCAAGTTGTGCTTCTTCCTTGGGGATCTAAATGATGGAAAATCAACATTTTTGGAAAGATTATGAGCCCCTATCAAAACCCATTTTCCCACTTTCTTGGTTTGGGGCTTAGGTTTTGAGAAATTTGCAAAAAAGAGGTCAGAAACACCTTTTTGCCCCTCTTTTTCCATTTTGCTGCGCACCTGGAGACACCTTGGGAGAATGGCCATATATCAGCCAAAAATGGGTCCTGTTGAGTGAAAAAATACAATATATACATCTAAAGTCTCCCATATTTCTAGAATAGGCTTCAGATCTGGATTTGGAATTCAGAAAGGCACTCAAAAATGGCCTGCAATAGCTCGCTGCACACTTGGAAATTGTTGAGGTTTTTTTAAAATTTCCATTGTGTAATTTTTTGTAATTCCTAGTTTGACTTTTGTAAAAGTAAAAAGGGTGAAGTATACGAATGTGAGGGGTAAAGGTAAATGTAAATAATGGGCGGTTAGTCCTTGTAATCCGTTTTGATGTAAATTTGACCTCATTAATGAGAGAGGTTGGAGTCAAAGTTAATTGTAGTTGTTTTTAACTTCTCTAGACATTAGGGTTTGGTTAGAACACCTCATGGAACAGTTCCTAGAGTCATGGATTCAACCCCTAAGAGTGGGGAGATGTTTTTTTAGTATTTATGTATCAGTTTCTTAGTGATAGAATGGGTTGGATTTTAGAGGAGAACTATTGTAGCTTGTAATTGGACATTTTCTAGAAATCAAAGGACACAATTTGCAACTATTATCTAGGAATTCATGTGCAATAAGTTTGTGATGTTTTGTTTTCTCTGTTATAAATTTATATGAAATATATTCATCTTATCTTTCCATTCATCAATTTTTTAATGGTTTTCCTTACAGTTTATAAGAAGAATTCTTTGCATAAAGCTTTGTTTTGATGGAAAAATCATTATGTGTTACTTCCTTTCTTGCTTAATGAATTCGTGTTTCATGCTCATTAAGACTTTTTTCTTCTTTTAAACACTACACTAAATCTACAAACCCTAAGATGCATCACATAAGTAATGCTACATTGTTCCTTTATATCTTTGCTGATGTAATCCTTTGATCCTTTGACCTAGTTACCTGGTTTTTCTCCCTTATCGAGCAAAAAAACCCTAAATTTTCCAAAACCCACTCGATCCTAGATGTCTAGCCTAAAATCATTTACATTCCAGTGATCTCTTAGCTATTATTTCATAGAGAGATCCCTCTCTGGTTTGGTAGGGCTAGATACCAAACTAAAATCTTGGTATGTGATTACCTTTATCGATCTCCTCATCAACCTGGGACATTGTGGAGGATAACTAAGGGCATGACAACTAGGGAGTGTTAAGGTGTTCTAGTGAATGTAAGGTTCCCAATTTATGGAAAAATGTAATGGTAGTTGTGAGGCCATGATTGCTAAGGTGCATTAGGGAATTCTAGGGCATGCTAACACATTCCAAATAGTACGAAGACATGTCAAACAAGCTAAGATGTGCCAAGCACTTAGGCATGCCAAGATGTACAAGGGTGTGACAATGCATGCCAGGGTCTATCAAGGCAACAAAAGGGAGGAAAAAGTTAAACTACAATGAAATGAGCACATAATAGGGTTAATGAGTCATCAATATACCTTTTCCATGAGGGACATTCTAGGCACACCAACACTAGCTGGGTGCTAATAAGTTCCAATTGCCAAGTGTCAATGCATTCTAAGTACCAAATCGTCCTCTGTTTCTTCTCATTTAGTTTCCAATAATTTCTCTAATATAACTTTAATATTAAACCATGCCAAAGCATACCAATCCATCTCATCACATGCCAAACATGCTATAAAGACTTGCCAAGCGCAAACACGTGCCAAGTGCCAATGTGCGTCAGGGAGTGTGATGCATGCTATGAAGTGGAAGAGAATATCAAAGAGTGCTAAGGTGAGCTAGAGAGTGCCAATGCATGCTAAGGAGTGTTAGGGAGTACTAGGAAAACACAAGTGAGAACTAGGTCAAAATGCATGGAAGTGAATGAATATGAGGGTGTGTCGGGGGGTGTCAATGAGTGCTTGTTGTCATGCCAAGGAGGGAGTAACAAGGTATGCTAAGCATGGGTAAGGCATGCCAGGGGGTATCAAGACATGTCAAGAAGTGCTAGATTGTGCTAGGTAGTTCTGAGGTGTGCTAACATGTGCCAAATAGTGCCAAGGCATGCCAAGTGCTAAGACATGCTACGATGTGCAGGGTACCATAGTATGCCAATTTAAAAGAAATAAAAGGAATAACCAAGCTAAAACATAAGTAACTTAACACATAAGAGGGTTAATAAGTCATGACTTTATCTTTTTCAAAAGGGGCATGCTAGGCACACTAATAATATTTTCTAGTACATGCCAAGTTCCAATGTGTGCCAAGTGCTAATGTTTGTCAATGCAATATTATGCCAAGGTGTTCCAAGGCATGTTAGGGACTACAAGGCATGCCAAGACATGATATGGGAGTTCTATGCTATGCTAGGGCATGCCAACATGTGCTTCGGCATCCTACTCATATCAAGATGTTCTAGGTATAAAGATGTTCTAGGTACAAAGATGTTCGAAGACATGAGAGGTGCTAAGGGATGTTAGTGTACTATTCCAAAGTATGTTAAGCTATGTCATGAGTGTTGAGGAGTGCTAGGTCTCTCTCATTAATAGAATTGATAGAGGTTGATTATGTGTTAAATAATATAGTTCCTTTACACACTAGTGGAACTTTACTTAAAGGAAATTTGATAGGTAATAAACCTAATAGAGATAAATTGTGTGTTGACTAATATGAAAAATATATTCTTATGACTTGAGGGAAATTATACACACTAATTACTTCTTACAAATTGACTGACTATAACCACTATGACCTTGCACAGATAATGAAAAAGACTCCACAACAATAGTCTTAAACCATTATCTTTTGACAAAAAATATAATAACAGGTACATAGCGTCATCAAAAACTCATTGGAATGATCAATGATGATGAATATTTTTTATCGTCACCAAAAGTAAAGAACAAGAGCATTGGTGAAGGTCAATAAAATATCGTTACTTGATGTTTCACCAAAGAGAGAATTAGTGATGGGCATTTAACGACGTTCACCAAAAGTATCACCAAAGAGAGAATTAGTGATGGTCCTTTAACAACCCTCACCAAAAGTGTCACTGAAAATGGATTTGGTGATAAACCTTAAAGGACCATCACTATATACACTCACAACAATTCTTTTTAAAGACCGTCACCATATGCGACATTGGTGTTGGACCTTAAAGGTCCGTCATAGGCATGAAGCATCATCAAAAAATCATTGGAATGATCAATGATGATGAACATTTTTTGACCGTCACCAAAAGTAACCAAAAAGAGCATTGATGAGGGTCAATTAAATATTGTCACTAGAAGTGTCACCAAAGAGAGAATTAGTGATGGGCCTTTAACGACCCTCACCAAAAGTGTCACCAAAGAGAGAATTAGTGACGGGCCTTTAACGACCCTCACCAAAAGTGTCATTGAAAATAGCTTTAGTGACAAACCTTAAAGGACCACCACTATATACACTTACAATAATGCTTTTTTAAAGACCGTCACCATATGCGACATTAGTGACGAACCTTAAAGGTATGTCATAAGTATGATCCTCACCAATGACCTTTTTTCTTGTAGTGTTTACTGCTCATGACATTTTGAGGGGTCCTCAAATTCCTCCACCAGTGTCTCAAGAAGCAAGGGGACCTTCTAGCAGTGGTTAAGTGAAAACAGAAGCCAAAGAGACAAGAGCTACTAAGGTGCCTCGGACCTTCATGACATATCAAAGGGGCACAAGGAGATTATTTGCAGTTTATAGGCAAGTGTTTGCTCCACAGGATGTGGAAGGGACATTGTCTTATTCATCAACCCATAGGAAAATGCTTGCTCCACATGATGTGGAAGGGGCTTTGCTTTCTTAATCAACACTGCAGGTACTGGTGAAGTAACTGCACAAAGGAAAAGAAAATATGTCGGAGGAAAGTTTTGATGATGAGGAGGAAGAAAGAGACTTTGATTTGATAAAGCATGATGAGCTAGCGCAGCATTATACTGATCATGGCATCGAAATAATTGACTTAGAGGCTCAGGATGAAGAAACAATAAATGACATCATCATACGGGAAAAGCAGGCTCAAGTACAAGAATTGATTGACAATTTCGAGAGATCCAAGTATGTCATCACATAATTGGAACAAGAAAAAAAACAATTGAGTGACAAACAATTCCTCATGGAGGTAGAACTTCTCAAGGCAAAATGACAAAGTGACAAAGAGGCACAAGTCACTTTGACTCCTATTAAGAAGGAGATTGAAGATGATAGAGAGACTTGGATTGAGAGAGTTAATTTTCACCTTGAGAAGATGTTGTAGAAGGCCAATAGAGACAATCATATGATTAGGTACATGGCCTACCATTACGAGACCCAAAACAAGATTTTCAACATGAGGGTCAAAACGATGAAAGCTAGGCTAAGGCGGGCTCTGAAAGGTAAAAAGGAGGAGCAGGTTGAAACAATGTCTATATCTTCTTCTTCTTTTTCATTGTCGAGAGTTGGACTCATCTGAATGCTCAGACCTTTATTATACACCATTTTGTATTAGTTTAGCAGGAGATTAATAAGAATTGCAACTATTTTTATGGGATCCATGTGGTATGGAGTTTTAGTACAGTTTCTTCTTTTTAGATCATATTTTAATGTGTTTTGTATACTTTCATTAATCATTTCATTGCTTCTAAGTGAATTTTTTCAAGTTGATAGGCAGAATTCATTACATCAATGCTCTACTTTGGGAAAGCATTCACCATTTCATGTTTTCTGCAGTTTAGGAAGGATCCATGGTTTTCACATGCTTTTCTTAGCTTCTCACCAGTCTTAAAAATCTCATCCCATCAATCCCTAGAGTGCTAAACCTTATGCCTACCTTGCCCCATTGAACACTCTGTAATTTTGACCTAATTCCCTAGACCTAAACTGTCAATAATGTAAACTTTGAAACAAGAACTATAACCCCAAAACGAGAACTCTGCCCAAAAAACCCCGAAAAAACATGAAAAACAGTGCTAAAAATGAAAAGTGTGTATACTAGAACGATGGTTTTTGTTTTAGGGTCGATTTTGAACATGTTTTAAAAATGGTAGTGAGAACGAACTTTTTGTGCAAAAATTGTGTAAAAACCAACCTGAAAATGAAAAGTGCTAATAATGGAATGATGGATTTTTTTTAGGGTTAATTTTCAACATTTTAAAAAAATGCTAGTAAAACCGAATTTTTATGTGCAAAAATTGTGCAAAAACACCCTCAAAATGAAAAGTGTTGATGTTCGAATAACACTTTTTTTTTTCTGTAAATTTTCAACATTTTGAAATAATGGTGTAAAAGATTTTGTTATGACTCTGAAAAACATTAAAATTTCAAAAAAATAATGAAAACATAAAATTAAAAGTAAAAACAATGAAAAAAACCACAAAAAAAGTTTTAAAAAAAATCCGAAACGTAAATAAAAATATATATTAAAAACAAAAAAAACAAAAAACAAAATTAACCTATAAAATATAAGAATTAAAAAATTAAAAAAATTTAAATAAATAAATAATAAGAAAAACGTATTTTCAAAAAAATAACATTTTTTTTAATGTGGTAAACCATAAAAAAATTTGGAAAAAACATTAAATAAAATAAAATAAACTATAAAATTAAGTAAAAATAGGAAATTTAAAAAAAACATTAAGAAAAACTAAAAAAATTAAATTAAATTAAAAACAAACTAGATTAGAAAAAATAGAAAAATAACAAGAAAAAGGAAAAAAAAATAAAAAACTACAAAAATTGAGATTAGAAACATTTTCAAAAAACCCTAAAAAAAAAAACATGCTGAAATTAAAAATAAAATAAAAACCCAAAAAACAATTAAAATTAAAAAAAAAAAAACATATTTTCAAATTAAACATCATTTTCAAAAAAACAATAAAATTAAAAAAAGCTAAATATATTTTTGATATTTTTTAAAATAGCATTTAATATATATATATATATATACACACACACATACAAAAACATTTAATATATATATATATATATATATATATAACAAAATTTATTTTTTATTTAAAAAAAAAACAATTTTATTGGCCACTGCCCCCACGGGCGGCCGGGCAGTGGCTATTCGATTCTGATAATCGAATAGCCACTTCCCAGCCACGCCCACAGGTAGTTGGTAGGTGGCTATCTGATTCTCAGAATCAGATAGCCACCACTCAGCCGCCCGTGGGAGTGGTCGGGGGGTGGTTATCTGATTCTCAGAATCAGATAGCCACCGCTCGACCGCCCCTGAGAATCAAATATCCACCTCAAGGGCGGTCAAGGGGTTGTTATCCGATTCCGAGAATTGGGTAGCCACCACCTGACCGCCGATGGGGGTGGTTATCTGATTCTCAAAATCGAATAGCCATCACTCGACTGCCTGAGGGGGTGGCTATCCAATTCTCGGAATCGAATAGCCATCACCCGGATGCCCATGGGGGTGGTTATCCAATTCTCGGAATTGAATACCCATCGTTCGGTTGCCCATGGGGGTCGCTATCTGATTCTCAGAATCAAATATCCACCGCCGAGTCACCCGTGGGGGTGGTCGGGTGATGGCTATCTGATTCTGAGAATCCGATAGTCACTGCCGGGCCACCCCCCTGGGTGGTTGTGTGGTGGCTATCTGATTCCATTCCGGATAGCCACCACCCATCGACCCATCGGGGTGTCCGAGTGGTGGCTATCTGATTCTTAGAATCAGATGGCCACCGCTCGGCCACCCGTGGGGGTGGCTATCGAATTCCGAGAATCCAATAGCCACCTCCATGGGTAGTTGAGCGGTGGTTATTCTATTTTGATTATGGGAACTGATACTATTATGTGTTCAATATTTGTAATATGTGATTTTTGCATTAATTTTTAAGTTAATCATTATTTTTTGAAAAAAAAATGATTATTATTATTTTTTTGACATGAAATTCATAAAAAAAACTATTATTTAACCATTTTTAGTTAGAATTTTCGTATAAAAATTGTGATTTTGACATGTCAATTCTAGCAAAAAATTATCAAAAGGTGTAGTTTTTTAGTTATATTTATGTTAAAAATGGTTAGTTTTATGTCCGTTGTTAAAAATATTGTTTTTTAGAAACAATTATTTCATGTGGATTGAAAAATTAATTAAGGATGTATAAATATGTAGAATATCGAAAATTCAAAATATCGACCTTCTAATTTAAAAATACAAAACAATAAAAACCTCGCTATAAAAAAATTAAAATTAAAATAAAAACAAGAAAATATGAAGAAAACAACTACGTCAAAAATTATTAAATTTACAAAATAATTTTTTACATTTCATACATTAGAAAATTTAAAGTCAAAAAATAGGTCTTTTAAAAAAAGGGTCTGATGTAAAATTACCACTTTTTTAAATCAGCATGAAAATCACTACCATTCTAAAATGCAATGTACATAAAAAAATTAAAGTGCCAGAAACTATGCTCTAAAAAAACACATGTGTTCTGCATCACCCCTTTCAAAATCAGGTCACTTTTTTGCTATCTCTACGAAATGGGTAACAGTTTCAGTTCCCATTTCAAAGTTTACATTGTTTGTCCAACTCCTCTGGATCCGACGAAACTTCTTTCAAAATCCAATCAAAACTTCGTGCTACTATACCTAGCCTAAAATCCTTTTCCTAATGCAGTCATCTTGGCTGAGATCTTTATGGAGAGAGCCCTCTCCCAGCATAGTAGGGCTAGCTACTTGGCTAAGAATGGTTTGTGGTTGCCCTGGCATTGCCTTCCTTCAGCCTAAGTTTCAATCCAGGTGATAACATAGTGGCGACCATACTAGGGAACAAAAGACTAATAACCCCGATAATATCTTTCATTTAAATTCTTAAGCTTATGGATGATGAGTTTTAGAACTTACTAGGCTGAAGTGGAAAGTTGTAAAGCAATATATAAAACTTCGAAATTTAAGCACACTGGCTTTAAGAAAGTACACTAGGGCCAATCCAGATCCAAACCCTGCCCCAGTAGTGCATAATCCTAACCTGATTTCAAGAAAACTCAAAAGACAAAAAAGTTCAGTAAGTCCAACACCTTAAATAAGGTAGATTCTTGCCCTGATGAGTGGTTATTTTTAGAAGACCTCCCATTTGATCTATCATTTGATCTTTCCTTATTTAGAACTAGGTCTGAAAGTGCACTTGACGACATAGTTCTAGATCTAGATTTTATTGCAGCTCTCAAAGTCCAAAAGGCGAACCATTCAATTGATGAGTATATTCTAATTTCCCCTCAATCATCCCTTAATACTGCTAAGATCCCCGAGATTTTTGAACCGGTGTCCACTACCTTAGTTCATCATTATTCCCTTCAACCTCTAAAGTTCATTCCCCACCTCCATTTATACACTGTTAACCTATCATTCCCCATAAATCACCTATTACTCTAGTTCTCCACCAACTACTACATAAACTCCTAGTAGCTCGATCCTTGCTTTAAATCCACCTCGAGTTATGGTTGCTCGGTATGCACCCCTTGTTTTACCTCAGAATCTTGGTGCCATGCCCACTGATTATCAAAGAAAAATACCTTTCTTTGATGCCACTTAAACCATTATGGCTCAACAACATGTTGATAAAATGAATGATTTCTTTGTCCTCCATGAAGTAGAGATTGAAGATGTGACGTTGAGATTGTTTGTACAAATCTTTGGAGGTGAAGTTCGAAAATGGTTCAAATCTTTACCAACAGCTTTTATCACCAGTTTACCAATCCTCCATAGGTAGCTCCTGGATCGATGGGAGGTGAAGAAGGATCTACTTCAGATTTTGTCTGAGTATGAGAACATCAAAAGGAATGTTGGTGAGAGTGTTCAAGACTATTGTATGAGGTTTAATGCAGTATACAGTGTTATTCCTGCAAACATTAAACCGTTGGAGGGATAGGCTTTGCTCAAGTTTCTAGACAATTTCGATGCTGACATGGCATATCACTTGTGGGAACGTGATCCTACCACACTAGAAGACATGCAAAAGAATGTTGTGAGTGTAGAAGCAAACTTGTTGGCCAAAAGAGTAAGAATGAGATACGAGAAAAGAGTGAGCATAAAAGAAGAATCATCTACCTCAGATGTAAATATGGATACATTGATTCGAACAGTGGAGAGGATGGTTGACCAGTTAACCATCATAAAAAGACCTGAACCACCAATCCAGAATCAAAATTTTAGAGGACAACAGTAGCCTCAATTCTGAATCAAGCAGAGAGAACAAAAAGCACCAGAGGAACCAGCACAACAACAACAAATCATAACTCCCTTGCAACATAATTATGTTCAGGGAATGGAAGAAGAAGATGAGGATGATTCGGTAATTGAAGCAAATCACTTTTTCACTGCTGATGGCATGCCCATATTTCCGAACAAAGACGAAGAATACGTAGAAGTTCCAGACATTCAAAGAGATGAGGATTACATCTTAGCAAATGATGTGGTTTTGGAGGCTAAATCTGATGATTATCAATGTGGTTATATGAATGCTTTGACTACATAGTAGAGGCAGTATTCTTTAAGGAGAAAAGATGTACCGCCAATCCCATTCAGAAAATAAAATATGTGCAATTCAAGAATAATTCCTCAAACATTCAGAAGAAAGAGAAAGAGCTAGCTAATTCGAATACCAACAAGGTACCATCAACAAGTATCATTGCAAACGAGAAGCACAATCAGCAAAAAGATAGTGCAGCAAAAGAGCAAGCAAATAAGAAGGACATTGGTGTCAAAGAGGTAGAAAAGGTTTCATCCTTTAATTTAGATAGTGAAATTGCTAAACTAAAAGTGTCCATTCCTTTGACTGAGCTTGTTAAGAATATCAATTATAAACACCATGTATCTAGAATATTGCAAATAGATACTTTATCAAACATGGTGAATGTCAAGGATGATCATATTGAACTCATTTTTGGTCCAGCCATAGAAGTTCAGCCTGAAGATAGTGAAGTCCCTCCCTTTTATCTGAGTCTTAGACTGTATGAGTATATTCTCCATAATGCTATGTTAGATACCGGAGCTTCCCACAATTTGATGCCTAAAGCCATTATGGAAAAGTTAGGCCTCGATATCACCTAGAAATATCATGATTTGTACTCCTTTGACTCCGGTAGAGTTCGTTGCATTGGTCTCACCAAAGATTTGGTGGTTTCTTTAGGTCAAATCCCAGCCAAAAATGTCTTGATGGATGTGGTAGTTGCTGATACACTGCCTCGATTTGGTGTGCTCTTATCTAGATCGTGGGGTGCTAAACTCAAAGGAAGTTTACAACTTGACTTCTCTTATGCTACCATTCTTGTTTTCAGTCAATTGAGGAACTTGTACCTGGAAAAGAAAATGAAATACATGATCACTAGTAAAGAGAAGCTTGTGAATCATTCAATAAATGATGTACATACTGATTTAGAGTCCTTTGTTTTTTACTTTGATAGTGGATTGAATGATGTAGGTATTTAGCTTGTAGAAGTAGATGATGTACCAGAAATTTCTGAGAATTTTAGAGTAGTTCTTAATCAAGAAAAAGAAAAAATAGCAAGTTCTTCTGAGCCACTTACACAGTGGCCTACACAGTAGCAAAGGGTGAGTGAAGAGCAGAAAAATGAAGTAATCAACAAAGGTAAGGTAGAGAAGGAAATAGAATTTCTGTATCTAGAAGATGAAGCTGACCTTTCCAGCATGGACTCCGATGGCACCGTGGGTAAGGACGGTGCTGGTATTGGAATTTGGATTCAAAGCCCTGCTTTCCAACCTGCCAAAGTCCCAAGTAATGTTAGAGTATGTTCCTACAAGTTAGCTTTTGATTGCTCTAATAATGAAGCGGAGTATGAGGCTTTGATTACAGGTCTTAAAATTTTGAAGAAACTGGATGCGAAAAGGATTTATGTTTATGGTGATTCAGAGCTGGTGATTAAACAAGTAAAAGGAGAATATGAAGCAAAGCATCCACAGATGAGAACCTACAAAAATTCAGTTCTGGATATGTTGAGGATGTTTCAAGAATATACCTTGACAGCAATACCCCAGACCCAAAACAACATTGCAGATTCACTCTCCATTGCGGCTAGCAATTTGAAGATTCCAATAAATTCTAGCAACAAATTTGAAATTCTTGTCAAACATAGGCCTGTTGTTACTGATAATTTGAGGTATTGGCAAGTTTTTTGGGATGATAATGAAATTAATGCATTTTTGCAGAATGAAGGAAAGTTTAAGAATGCTTCCATTGATGATGTTTGTGATTTCGATGGGCAAGAGATTGAGGTAAATTAGATGGAGGTTTTACAGCTGAAGGATAATATTATTCCTAGAGATCTTATACCTTTAGAGGAGATTTTTGATTAGGAAGATGTGGCAAGAAAACCGACTTTAGTTCCTATGGACAAAGGATTCGAAGATGTAAATCTTGGAATAGCTGACAAGCCCAAGCTTGTAAAGTTATAAAAAACATTGTCTACCAAAGTGGAGGCTATAAAGTTTGAATGATTAGTGTCAAGTTTGACTGATTTGGTTTATAGTCAAGTTTAGAGTCGTTTGTGAGTCAGTTTTTAGATTGTATTAAGTCATTTTTCACTTTTTGTTTGTTTAACCATATTGCCCAATGGATGAGGCACTTGGTTTGCAGTGTTCTTGACACCTCCAAGGAGCTTCCATCCCCAACAAGGCCAATGTTAGTGTCAGTATCTGCATACTTCCATCAGGGGTCAAACGTGCTCTTTGCATTTTCATTTTAGGGGTTCCATGCTGAAATTTTTACATCATTTCATTAGGTCATGTCAAACTGATCCAATGATGGTTGTCTTCTCTTCAGAAAATCTAATTTTTTCCTCATAGAGTTTACTTGCTGACCCTTCCTCAGGTTGTCTTCAATTATGGTTTCATGGTCAATTTGCAATCATGCTTTCATTAGGACATAGGGCATGCTTTCATTAGGGTTTTCATTAGGTCTTAGGATTTCATTTCCAAGGTCAAGAGCATGATTTAAAATTGTAAATAAAGGTTAGAAAGGGTATGAGGATGATAAATAAGTCAAGCATGATGGCTTGTGGGTCATAGTCACTATATCATTATCTTTTAACCTAATGTAATTTTCACTTATTTGTATTTTGTGTTAATTTGTATTTCTTATGTAGTTTTAAGTCACTTTATGTAATAAATGATCCCAGTTGCACCAAAGAATCTCTCCTTGCTGCAAGACAAAGAAACACTACAAAAATTAGTTCAAATTGAGTATTATCCACCCGAAAGAAACCAAGAAGAAAAGGCATTAAAAACAGAGTTTTGAAAAAGGTCAACAAAAATTAGAAAGTGGGTTTTTCAAGTGAAAAATCAAAATTTACTCCTACATAAGGCCTCACATTTCATTTTCAATTTCATCATTCTCATTTGGCAAGTAAGAAGTCAAAAAGTGAGGAGAAGAGGAAAGGTTGAATGAGTTTTTGGTGAAGAAGATTTGGTGTTGCTTTTCTGGAGGGTGGCGTTGCGCGTCTGAAGCAATGGTTGAGTGGCGCTGTGCATTTCAAGCAGGCAAGGTTGGTGCTTCACGTTGAGAACTTGGCTCTGTGCGTTCAAGCTTGGCGTTGTGCGTCTAGAGTTTTCCATAGTGTAAAAATACATTGTTTTGTGCGTTGAAGGGTGGTGTTGTGTTTCTGGGCATCAGTGATGTGCGTTGAGCAGAAGAGCCAGAAAGCCCTCAAAACTTCAAGAAAAGTCAAAATTTCTCTCTCTTACCTTCCTTGCAAGTACATTGACCTCCCTCAATACAATTTTGGTTTGCATTTCAAAATTTTAAACATCATCCCCCATGGTGAATATGAAACCCTAAATTTGCCCCTAGTTATGCCTAAAACCCTAAACCCCAATCGTTCCTCCTATCACCTATCACTACAACTCTAAACTTTTTCCCTATCCCTTTATCCCTTGGTGCCTCTTCCCCAAGGACAATATCACAAACAAGCCAAGCCCTCCCTCTCATTTTTATGATTCCTACTACCTCATTCATTTTCTACCCCATAAGCTCATTAGAGAAAACCCTTTCACTCATTCCCTTTATACAACCTCAAACCTTGCAAACATGGACAAAGAGGACTGAGACAATGAGGAGGAGGAAAACACAGGTAGTGACACTTCAGCAGAAAGAGCTAGGCATCAGAGAAAACCACACAAGGGAGGCAGAATGATTAGAGAGGAGCCATCAAACCTTAGAGAATTGCAGGCCTCTTAGTTGGTCGTCACTTGTTTAAGATATCTTGTTTGTTATGAGTTTTATGAGTAGGTAGAGAGAGTTCAAGACGATACTAAACTCACCAGACTTTTTCTAGCTCATGTTAAGATAAAAAGGTGACTCTTTCTGGGGTAAAATTCACCGTCTCACCCTCCATTATTGCAAATTCCACTAGGATGCTAAATGTAGCAGAGAAGTGGTACATGGCACAAGACCTGGATGAACACTAATATGAGCCTTATATCAAACACTAGTACAAAAAGGAGGTGAAAAGACTTTTTCCTTTCAGATTTCTTGAAAACAAGTAAGTCCCTATGATGAAAATCATCATGAAATATTTCACTTGTGAGGGAAAATTTTCCAGGTTGTACACCTATCACATCAGGCTCCTCATGAATTTTACCAGGGTGGAGATGTTAAACCTCCCTTATTTCTTGTTCAGGAATATTGAAAAGATGGCTCATTTTGTGAGAAGAAGCCATACCCTCTGTAGATGAGTAGTCTCTATATTACTCCCTGATCAAGATGATTGTGCTTCATCATATTAGTCTCCTCAACATCTCTTGGGAGACATTTATTGCTCATGACATCTTCAGGGGTCCTCAAATTCCTCAACCAATGTCTCACGAAGCAGGGGGGCCTTCTAGCAATGCTCAAGTGAAAATGGACGAGGAAGCCAAAGAGACTAGAGATACTAAGGCTACCGGGATCTTCATGACATATCAGAGGCACACAAGGAGATTATTTGCAGCTGATAGGCAAGTGTTTTCTCCACAGGATGTGGAAGGGACCTTGCCTTGTTCATCAACCCATAGGAAAATGCTTGCTCCACAGGATGTGGAAGGGGTTTTCCTTTCTTCATCAACACAACAGGTACAGGTCCAGCAGCTACACAAAGGAAAAGAAACTATTCCAGAGGAAAGTTTTGATGATGCAGAGGAAGAAAGAGAATTTGATTTGGCAGAGCATGATGAGCTAGAGTAGCATTATACTAATCATGGCATGGAAACAATTGACTTAGAGGCTCAAAATGAAGAAACAATAAAGGACATCATCATACAGGAAAAGGAGGCTCAAGTCCAAGCTTTGATGGACAATTTTGATCCGAATGGAAAATGGCATCAACCCATGGTACTCATCCACCCATATTATTCATCGACCCATGGAATTTACCCATGGTATTGTAAATGGCATCTGCCCGTGGTATTCTAAAATCCACCCATGGTATTCATTCACCCATGGAATTGACCCATGGTATTGTAACTGAAAAATACTATAAGTAACAACTCACATTGTGTAAAAGGACAGATTGTCCGCCACAATGTAGCCTTTACAGTTCAGAGGTATGTAGCCGCCACATCTCTTCTCAGAGATAAGCTACCATCGCCCCAACTAATTTATTTCCTTTAATATTTTAAATAAAAGTTTCTTTGTGGTTTTTGTTTATTGGGAATTCTCCTCTCCTATTTTTCTTATGGCAGTTCTAGTTTTCAGATCTTGGGGGTCTCTCCCCCAAGATCCATTTCAATTTTTAGATCTTGGGGGCCTCCTCTCAAGATCTAAAAAATTGAAATGGATCTTGGGGGGAGAGACCCCCAAGATCTGAAAACTAGAATTGCCATAAGAAAAATAGGAGAGGAGAATGCCCAATAAACAAAAACCACAAAGAAACTTTTATTTAAAATAGTAATGGAAATAAATCAGCTGGGGCGATGGTAGCTTATCTCTAAGAAGAGATGTGGCGGTTACATGCCTCTGAACTGTAAAGGCTACATTGTGGTAGACAATCTGTCCTTTTACAAAATGTGAGTTGTTACTTATAGTATTTTTCAGTTACAATACCACAGGTCAATTCCATGGGTGAATGAATACCATGGGTGGATTTTACAATACCACGGCGGATTCCATTTACAATACCATGGGTAAATTCCATGGGTCGATGAATAATATGGGTGGATGAGTACCATGGGTTGATGCCATTTTCCATTGAGATAAAATTTGGAGAGAGCCAAGTATGTCATCACATATTTGGAACAAGAAAACAATCAATTGAGTGACAAAAAAGTCCTCATGGAGCTAGAAATTCTCAAGGCAAAACGACAAAGTGACAAAGAGGCACAAGTCACTTTGACTCCTATTGAGAAGGAGATTGAAGATGATAGAGAGACTTGGCTTGAGAGAGCCAATTTGCACCTTGAGTAGCTTTTGTAGAAGGCCAATAGATACAATCAGATGATCAGCCACATGGCCTACCATTACAGGACCGGAAACAAGATTTGCAACATGAGGATTAAAAAGAAATCTAAGCTAAGGCGGGCTCTGAAAGGCTAAAAGGAGGATGATAGGCTTAGGTTGCTTGTTGAAGCTTCCTTGGATCATAAAGATGCTTGATGGTGGTGATGCTCACAAATTTTAGGCAAGTTTAGAGGAATGTTTTTCATTTGCAAATTTTGAAATTCTACACACAGAAAAACTGCCTAAACGTGCAGTGCCATTGGCACTGCGCTTTTCCTAAGAGCACCCAATAGAGAAATGGTTTGCATTTTTGGATTCATAGCGATGAGGACATGCACCCTATGGATTTTCTAAGTTTTTGGGGTAGAAAAGATCCACCAAAAGGTAAAAAAACACCCTAAAAATGACCTTTCTGCCACTTTTTTGACACACAGGATTAGTCTTGGGATAATCACATTTTTAGGGATCAAATGAGCTTCAAATTTTACAATTCTAGGTTTTTGGGAAAGTAGAACTGAATACCTTTCCAATGCGCTATCATGGGCTCAATGTGGATGCCAGGAAGGCCTCCAAAATGGACCTTAAAGTGGCATTGCGCGTTGGGCCAATGGCGCTACGTGTAGGGCAAGTTTTGCACAGGATGGCTATTTTTCCATTTTTTTGAACGTGTTCATGGATTTTACCTCATGGAGGATGTTTTACCATTGTAAATGATGACTTGGCATTTAGATATGATAGATAAATAGTAATAGAGGGTAGATTCATTATATTAGAAGTCAATTTGAGCTCAAATGAATCAGTTTTTCACTTTTAGAGGCAAGTTCTTGAGATGTCTATATTCTTGTTTCTTGTTTAGTGTTGGTTAGATTAGCTCCTCATCTTAGGGATTCGACCCCTCAAGATGGGAGGAGTTTGAAACAATGCCTATATCTTCTTCTTCTTTCTCAGTGTATAGGGTTGGACTCAAATGGATGCTCAGACCTTGATTGTACACCATTTTGTAGCAGTTTAGTAGGAGATTAATAAGAATTGCAGCTATTTTTATGGCATCCATGTGGTATGGAGTTTTACTACAATTTCTTCTTTTTTGATCATATGTTAATGCGTTTTTTATACTTTCATTAATCATTTCATTGCTTCTATGTGAATTCTTTCAAGTTGATAGGCAGAATTCATTACATCAGTGCTTTGCTTTGGGAAAAAATTCACCATTTCATGTTTTCTACAGTCTAGGAAGGATCCATGGTTTTCACATGCTATTCTTAGCTTCTCACCAGTCTTAAACATCTCACCCCATCAAGCCCTAGAGTGATAAACCTTATTCCTACCTTGCCCCATTGAACACCCTGCAATTTTGACCTAATTCCCTAAACCTAAACTGTCCAGCTCCTCTTGATCCAGCAAAACCTCTTTCAAAATCCAATTAAAACTTCATGCTACTATACCAAGCCTAAAATATGTTTCCTAATCCAGTCATCTTGGCTGAGATCTTTATGGAGAGAGCCCTCTCCCGGCCTAGTAGGGCTAGCTACTTGGCTAAGAGTGGTTTTTGGTTACCCTAGCATTGCCTTCCTTCAGCCTGAGGTTCAATCTAGGTGATAACAATAGTGTCCCTCAGCTCTGTTTACTTGTGCAAAGTAGTTAGTGTTAGTAAATGTGGGAGGATGAGGGTTACAATCAAAATACAACAAATAACGTTTTTTTGTGAGTTAACACATATTTCTACAACATATGATTGAATCTAAATAACCTGAGTATCTAAACTCTTGGAAGTAATTAATTTCCACTACTTACTTGGATTATTTATATTTTTTGACATAATCGAGATATATGGAGATCATTTTTGTAAAATTTAGAGAATTCCATACTTGAATTAAAATATGTTTCTATGAAAAATGTAGATCTATATGCTAGTAGGGTAGGAAAAATCGTAGAAAGGTTGAAATAAACCCAAAGTATGACATGGTAGATGATATGAATCATGATGTGGTGGTTTGAGGTTAATGATGTTGATGTGGTGTTAGCAATCCTATTTGCATAAGTTGAGATACTAATTTATCAACCAGGTTAGTAAGATGGTGAAGTACAATCACCATATGTGAATATTTAGTTTAGATTTTTGCCTAAGGTGTCACTTAAATATTGTTACCAATATTCAAATATTCTAGAGTTGAAAATGAATTTTAAATCAAATACTATAATGAAAATAAATGCAAAATATATTCCTAAAAATCAAACTACTGCAATGTAACTATCAATTTTCTACAAACATAAATTCTAATTTAGAAATGTAAAAATTTAAAATAAATAAGGCTTAATAATAAAAAATGAGTCTATATAACTTCATTGGCAGAGATTACAATATTTCATTACTTTTATGGGTAAATGGTTGATGCAAAAGTACTGTGTTTAATCTATAGTTAATGACTAAAAGGAGATTTAATGAACATTCATAGACTATTTAACTAAGAAAAATGGAAAATGTGCAATCAAAATTGAATCTTCTAGCTAGCATCCACTATGGTTCTAGAAGAAGAAAGGCATGGCACAACACATTATCACAACACTCTGATTGGATAACATTAGTAATAGTACTCAAGTGGCCACTTCAAATTGTTAGTAGAAGGAAGATTCAAGCTTGAGATAAAACGAATATATGACTAATCGAAAGATATAAGATTTCAATTAAGACATAAATAACTAACATATAATAAGGAGCTAAAAGGAATTTAAAATGTTTATAAAGTAAAAATATATACAATGGAAATAGAGAAATCTATATGTAAGAACTCACATAAAGATAACAATGCATATGTTGAATTCACGGGGTCTCTCCAAACTTGGCATATGCAAACAAAACTACTATAATTTAAAACAGATTAAACATAATGATATATTAAGGAAAATAAAATTGTACGGGGCTTAATTAAAATTTTCTTGTATACAATGGTCAATTTCTTCTATTTTGTATTGTTATTTGTACAAACTAAAATATAAAGAAAGGAGTTATGATCCCTCTCCTAGAGAAACAACATAATGATATAGCTTCTAAAAATAGGAAATCTGATACTTGAAGTGTGTGATATTGAGTTTGATCCCATGTAATGTATAAAATTTCAAGTCATATCCCTATTCGTGCATTATTTAGTTTGTTGGCACCCATGTTAATGGGAGTGTTGATAAAAGGTTTTTTATTTCCCTTTTTTGGTGTCTGGGGGGAACAAAACTATTCCATGAATATGGGTATTGCAATGCATCTTGGGTTTTTCTTGAAAATGTATATGACTAGTTCTACCAATAAATAATTACGAAAATGCATTTATTCCTAAAATCTTTGACAAAATCTAGAATTTCAATATTTTAACTTGCTAATTAATAAAAATAAGAAATAAAATAGTGAATTATTGTGTGTTTTAATGTGTCTCTTTTGAAGAAAAAAAATTGTGTAAACATATGCAAATGAGGTAAAGAGAGGAAAAGTGGAACCAAGATACCTAGTATTTAACTTTGCATATTCCTTAATCCACACATCCCTTACTTTCACCAAGTTTAGAGTTAGTAAGATTGTTCAAGAAGTGAGACTTATAACATATTCTTATAGACATTAACAAATCAGGGAGACTCTCATTGTTGACTTTATGCATAGTTTTTATATAAATATCATTAGAAATATTTTTGGGTGAAATAAAACAAATTTTAAAAATGATTCCAATTCAATAATTAATGTGATTTTAATAATTTTGGCTTCATGTTTGTTTTGCAAGCCTAAAATTCATAATATGTGTTAACATTTTCAAATATATTAGGTGTAAGAGAAAATCAAGTAAAACAAAAAAAATATATTATAACTTCTTCACGCTTCTGCAATATTGTGGTATGAGTCAAATGGTGCTTACCCTTTTACCTTCGCACATAGTTTGCTTCCACATAGTCTTTAGCTCCAAAGATGCCTTGTTTCTACATAGTTTTTAACTCTACACATACTTTTTCCACACAATAGTTCCCCTTCCCCGCATCCATAATTCCATGTGCCGACATCCATTCTCAGTCCACACACTTCATGCATTAACCTTCATTTCACTGAGCATTTCTTCTACACGTGTACTACTTCACACAATTTATTTCCTACATTTTTCCATTCTTGGATGCTTTCCTACTTGATGCTATTAACTACTTGTATTCCACATGTTGTGATTACAAATATCTCCTAGTGTAATATTTATCATTATTTGATGGCTTTTTACACCTTATAAAGCATGTTTAATACACCATGATTTTCATCCATATGTTATGTTTCCTTTTGCATGTATTTAGGTGTGTAAAGTCTCTAAAAAGGTTTATAACTAGTTCATTTTGTACACCTCCATTCCCCACAACCCGTGTTCAACCCACGTACTACTCTAGGTAATTGCTTTCTTACACGCTTTCCTACTTAGCACTATTAAATTCTTGCATTCCACCTATTATGATTACTAAGATTTCGCGGTAAAATATATAACATTGTTTGATGTATTTTTACACCTTATAAATTATTTTTAGTACACAATCATTTTTGTACATATGTTATGCTTCTTTTGCAAGGTTTTAGAGGCATACAATCCATAAAAAGTTTCTAACTAGTTCATTTTGTATGTCATATTTGCATATATAATATAATTTTTGCATCATTTTATTCTTAAATAAAAATTTTAAACCTTATAATTACATTAAAAAAAATGTAATATAGGTTTATTTCATCATATTGAAAAAAAAAAAAAAAAAAAAACAAAAAAAAACAAAGAAAACAAAAACCTAGTATGAAAACAATGACTTAAAAACAAACCTAGTATAAAAACAATGACTAACTACATTGCAGCTCTTTCCCTTATTATTATTATTAAATATAAAAACATTAAGATATAAGTAAATTATAAATATATAAAAAATGTTCTCATTTAACACAATTTTCCTTTCACAAATTTATTGTGTACAAAATTCACATATCCCTTGATTATTATATGTTTGTATATATTTACCATTGGTTATTGAATTCAATGCATGATTAGGGTGATGATTAAACAATCCATTCAAACTAATGAGAGGGATGTGAAACCCAAAGTGAAAAGTAGTGTTGGAAATTGGAAAAAATATTTTCCTTTTCATTTTGAATTTTTTAATATAATGTTTAAACATATTTGATCATTCTAACAATATTTTTTTTAAATTTGGTAGTCAACCGATTCAAAACATGCCATTTATTAATAAATTTGTAACATTATTAAAGAGCTAATAAAAATACATGGATCACATATTTAGAAAGATCATGGGGATAATTACACGTGGCCAAGCATAATTTCTACCATTTAGAAATTTGCCTAATAAGGCTTAATATTGTAAGCATTTTTTTATTTAAAACCGTGACACCAAATGATTTGTATGGTTTGGTTGTGTTCTTTGTCTAAATATGTTGAAATCATTACGTACTATTATAACTTTAGGAATGAATCCTTCATCTTGGACTTAATTTTTTTTATAAAATAAGATTGGATGGTGCATAAATTAAAAAATCTATTGAGCTGTAAAATATTCAAAGTTAGAAAGAAAATTGCATAATAGAGTCTTAGTGGCATAAATATTATTTTATTTAAAAATATATTTTGAATGATATGGGTTTATTTCTTTGATGAATCTACCAAAATCACTACATACTATCAGAACATAATGGAGTGAATCCTTTAATATCTTGGATCTGAAAATATTATAAAATATGATGATGAAATAGTGAAGAAAACAAAAGATCCTAAATTGATTTGGTTAAGAAATTCATTTTTTTTCAATTTCAATGTTTTGTTATTAGGATTGTGAGATGATGTATGTAGCGATGATATAAGAAAAATCCAATACAATAAACATTTCCACATATATATAATAACCAATATTATTAAATTTAAGGTAATTGTTTTTTTAACTATGAAAAATATTAACTCATTAAAGGTATTTGAGAAAGGTTTAGGATTAAATAAATTATGAACTAAATTAAGTTGTTCTTTACAACACAAATATTTAGATGTATGTTACAAGGAACATCAATTCTTGAATCAAATGTCAAGTTACCAAATCAA
This sequence comes from Pinus tabuliformis, assembly GCA_031772625.1. Taxonomy (NCBI): domain Eukaryota; kingdom Viridiplantae; phylum Streptophyta; class Pinopsida; order Pinales; family Pinaceae; genus Pinus; species Pinus tabuliformis. The sequence continues at coordinate 928,514,889 of CM062811.1, read as the reverse complement.
GTTCAACAACATCTCTGCATAACTTCTTGGAATTCAATTAGAGTGTCCAAGGATTTTCATTTCCACTTTTTAAAACACCAAAATCAAATTCATACCTTGTGTTAGCCTCCTGTTGCAATAGGTGTTCATATTTCATGATTGACATTTTTACATGCCAAATATGTCATCTTTCATGCTGCAAGGTTCCATATTTCCAAAATAGGCCAAAAAAGATGTCATGAAAATGTGCTAGTCCAAATGCCACTGTTGTATTCCAATTTTGATGAGTTATTTCATTTTGATGAGTTTTTTAGTTAAGGGAAGGCCAAGCAGCCTAATCTTGGCTTCCCTAGGTTTCAATTTCTTGTTTTAGAATGTAGAGAATGAATATATGTCCAAACAGCTTAATCTTGGCAGATTTGTAGATAGGTAGAGAATCAAAGGAGTCCAACTACTTAATCTAGGCCCTTGGCAGAAATAAGTGTAGATTTAGATAGGAGGGCAGTCAAAAAGAAAAAAGGATAATCAGGGTCTGCAAGTCTAAGTGCACCCACCCAAAAAAGAAGAAAAAATGTTAGGAAGGTAGGCTGGGTAGGTAGCTGTGTGGTTGCAGAATCATGGCTTGTGATCCATTTCATGTTGTCAAGTGTCATATTTATTTAGATCACAAGTTGGAGGCAATTTTCCATTTGGAGGAGCTCAAACTGGACATCTCTAACCTCCCCTTCTTCCTCTTTCCCCAAATCACTTACTAACTTCCCTGAAGAGGTCAAGATCTGCTTGACAACTCTTGAATTCATTATTTTCCATTATATTTGCCTAAGTAAAGGTCCTCTTTGCTTAGGAGTACTGTTGTTTCACTTTGTGAGTCCTTTTCCCCTTCAAGTAGCCTAAGGTCCCTTACCTTAGCGCTTTCTGGTCATTTTCATATTTACCCATAACTCTATTATCTAACTCCCTAGATTATTCCCATATTCCCTATTATGCAAAAGCTATATAAAAATCCCAAAAATATAATAATACCCCTCCCCAGCACTATAGCCATATTTTCCTAAGTCCGGGAAATAACAGTCCATCTGGGGCTATTATTAGTGTTAGAAAATTATATATTACGGAGCAATGGAACACATAAAATATTGCAGAAATATAAACACAGAAAACGCACAAAACAAGAGAGACACAGATATACGTGGTTCACCCAGTTTGGGCTATGTCCACCCCGAACAGCCAGTCCTTCCTTTCTATTATCCAGCAAAATGAAGAGATACAACCTACAGCAAAACCGTTGTAATATCCTTTGTTTTCTCTCACAGTCTCACCTCTATGTTTCTCGCTCACCGAATACACATCTATATCAGCCTCAAATACAATGCCCTCATATAAAGAGAGGGGTTGCCTTCTAGGGCAAAAAACCCTAAACTAAACATAAGTTCTACCGTCAGATCATCCGCCTAATGAACGGCCCAGATTGACTAGAAATTACTATACTTTTACAAGGCAATTTTACAGCTGTTTTTAGCTTCGGGGGCGCTGCCCCCGAAACCCCCCGCCAGGGGGGGCTCCATAAAGTCGCTGTCGCCCCTCCCTGGACCCCCACGGCAGCGATCATTTTACGGGCGGCGTTGCCGCCCCATTTTGAACTGGGGTCCAAAATGCCGGTACTATAGAAGATAATCAGGCTCCACACCCAACAATCTCCCACTTGGAGACTGATTGTAGCAACTCCACCGCTGCTCCATTTGCTGGACAATGACTCCTCTTTGGACCTGGCTGTTCCTCATCTTCATCGTCATCCTTGAAGACCAACTGAAACTGAGCATATTCTCAGTTTCTCCCTGGTTACAACTTTTGTTAGCATATCTGCAGGGTTCTGGCTAGTGTGTATCTTTTCCAGCTTCAACTCTCCATCTTCCAACACTGATCGTATGAAATGGTACTTGAGCTGTATGTGTTTTGTCCTGGAATGAAATGCTGAGTTCTTTGCAAGATGAATGGCACTTTGACTATCACTGTATAACGTGCCCATATCATGCTCCTTACCCAATTCACCCATAAACCTTTGTAACCAAATCATTTCTTTACTAGCCTCTGTAGCAGCAACATACTCTGCTTCTGTTGTTGAGAGTGCAACAACACTTTGGATTTTTGAAACCCAACTGACAGCTGTTCCTCCGACAGTAAATACATATCCTGTAGTGCTCCTCCTATTATCTCTGTCACCTGCCATATCTGCATCAACATATCCTTGTAGGGATATGTTTGAACCACCAAAGCATAATGCCTGATTTGTGGTACCTCTCAAATATCTAAGAATCCATTTCACTGCCATCCAATGTTCCTTTCCTGGATTGTTCATGTACCTGCTTACAACTCCCACTGCATGTGCAATATCATGCCTTGTGCAGACCATTGCATACATTAAACTTCCAACTGCTGATGCATACGGAACTTTAGACATATAATCCATGTCTTCTTGGGTCTTTGGGCACATTTCTTTGCTAAGTTTGAAATGGCTAGCAAAAGGTGTACTAACTGGTTTTGCATTTTGCATGTTAAATCTTTTCAACACCTTTTGTATGTACTCATTCTGAGACAATGTTAATTTTCTATTTTTCCTGTCTCTAGTTATTCTCATACCAAGGATTTGTTTTGCAGCACCCAAATCCTTCATTGCAAATGAATTTGCCAAGTTTCTTTTGAGCACATTTATTTCCTGCATGTTAGATCCTGCAACAAGCATGTCATCTACATACAATAACAATATAATATAGCTACCATCATTTTGCTTTTTCAGATAAACACAATGATCAGAGTGACATCTAGTATAACCTTGTTCAGACATAAACTTGTCAAATTTTAGATACCACTGCCTTGGAGCCTGTTTTAAACCATACAAGCTCTTCTTCAACCTGCACACAAGTTTCTCCTTCCCTTTCACCTCATATCCTTGTGGATGCTGCATATATATCTCTTCCTCCAAATCCCCATGGAGAAAGGCTGTCTTTACATCTAACTGCTCAAGATGCAAATCTTCAGCTGCTACAAGACTTAAAATAATTCTGATTGAAGTCATTTTAACAACAGGAGAAAATATTTCATCAAAATCAATACCTTTCTTCTGTGCAAACCCCTTCACCACAAGTCTAGCTTTGTACCTTTGCTTTCCTCCATCTTCTTCCTTCAGCCTGTAAACCCATTTATTCTTCAATGTAGTTTTTCCTGCAGGCAACCTGACTAAATCCCAAGTTTGGTTATGCATTAAGGAGTCCATCTCTTCTTCCATGGCTACCTCCCACTTCTTCTTGTTTTCAACCTGCATTGCTTCTTCATAACATTCAGGTTCACCGGAATCAGTCAACAATAAATAATATAATGAAGGAGAGTATCGTTCAGGAGGTCTACCTATCCTGGTAGATCTTCTAACACCACTTTCAGGTGTTTGGGGTGCCTGTTGCTGTTGTGGTGGTTGCTGTTGTTGTGGTTGTTGATTATTATTATTTTCAGGCACCTTTACTTTTTCAGTGATTTCATCAAGGACTGCGTATTCCTTGTTTTCCTTTTCCTGTTTCTTTTCCTGCAACTGATTCTTATACAAGACCTTTTCATTGAGTATTACATCTCTGCTCCTAATGATTTTGTGATTTTCGTAATCATATAAGCGATAACCAAAATCATTAACACCATATCCAATAAAGGTACATTTCTTTGACTTTGCCTCAAGCTTTGTTCTATTTTCTTTATCAATATGGACAAAGGCCTCACAACCAAAAGGCTTTAAAATAGAGTAGTTTACCTTTTTACCTGTCCATGCTTCCTCTGGAACACCACCATCCAAGGAACTTGAAGGCCCTCTGTTTATTAGATAAACAGCAGTATCTACAGCATCTGCCCAAAACTGTAAAGGCAATCCTGCATGCAATCTCATGCACCTTGCACGCTCCATGATTGTTCTGTTCATCCTTTCTGACACACCATTTTCTTGTGGTGTTCTTGGAACTGTCTTCTCTCTGCGAATTCCATGCTCTGAACAGTACCTATCAAACTCTTTGCTGCAATATTCACCTCCATTGTCTGATCTAAGACACTTCAATTTCTTTCCTGTCTCAATCTCAACCAAAGCTTTCCATTTCTTGAAAGTATCAAATACATCAGATTTATTCTTAATACAATAAATCCAAGTTTTTCTAGTTGCATCATCAATAAAAGTAACATAATAACGAGAGCCACCAAGAGATGATACCTGAGCAGGTCCCCATACGTCTGTATGCACAAGCTCTAATTTTTCGTTCTTCTTTTCTTTCCCAACTCTGAGAAATCTGACTCTCTTCTGTTTTCCATAAATGCAGTTCTCACAGAAGTCCAAATCAACATTCTTCAAACCTGGCAACAAATTCCTTGAGTGAAGAATCTTCATCCCTTTTTCACTCATGTGTCCAAGCCTATGATGCCATAATGCTGCATCTACTCCTTTGGAAGTCAAAGCATTAACAGAGTTAGAAATACCATTGCATAAATACAATGTACCAACCTTTTCACCTTTTGCTATTACCAGGGCTCCTTTTGTGACCTTCCAAGATTTATCTGTGAAAGTTGTCACACAACCTTCACTGCCTAACTGCCCTGTTGAAATCAGATTTTTCTTTAGATCTGGAACATGCCTTACCTCCTTTAGTAGCCATTGGTTTCCATTCTGCTGTTTTACAAGAACCTTACCCATTCCAACAATTTTACAGGGTTTGTCATCACCCAGACGAACTTGTCCAAAATCTCCTTGAATATAGTCATAAAAGTATTTCTTTTTAGGTGTGGCATGGAATGAGGCCCCTGAATCTACCACCCAGGAATCAGTAATATTTTCGAAAGAAAGAATCAAAGCATCTTGTAACACCTCACCTGTCACATTTGCTTCATGATTGTTTTCTTGTTGTACATCTCCTTCTTTTCCCTTCCGAGATCTACAATCTTTCTTTAGGTGTCCTTTCTTTCCACATTTCCAGCACACTATCCCCGATCTGGACTTGGATCTGCCTTTCCTTGATTTACTGCGATATCCTGAGCTCTTTCCTCTTTCCATTTTTCTTCCTCTAGACTCTGCACTCAAAGCATTTCCCGATGTCTCACCGGAGCTTTTCCGTCGCATTTCCTCGCTAAGGATAGCACCGACAACATCATCAAACTTTAAAGTACTAGATCCAGAAACGGAGTTACTAATGGCCATTACCAAACCATTCCAACTTTCTGGTAATGAGCACAAGAATAACAGAGCTCTAACTTCATCATCAAAGTTTACCCCTACAGAACTTAACTGGCTTGTAACTGTATTAAAATCATTTAAATGGTTTGCAACAGATCCACCTTCCGACATATTCATATTAAATAACCGTTTCATAAGAAATACCTTGTTTGAGGCCGAGGGTTTTTCATATAGTTTCGAAAACGTCTGCATCAAACCCTCTGTCGTGGTTTCCTTCGAAATGTTGAAGGCGACTGACGCAGCAAGACACAACCGTATTGTTCCGAGTGCCTTTCTGTCGAGAAGGTTCCATTCTTCGTCTTTCATACCCGTCGGCATCTTTGCTTTTCCGCCCAATGGTAGATATAGATCTTTCTGATATAGATAATCTTCCATCTGCATCTTCCACAGCGAGAAGTTTTGGCCGTTAAATTTCTTGACCCTAAACTTACCATCTTCCGCCATTGCTCCCACTCGAACCAGGAACCCTTCTTTCCTGCGAGTTTATCAGCCAAATAGACCTTCGGCTCTGATACCAGTTGTTAGAAAATTATATATTACGCAGCAATGGAACACATAAAATATTGCAGAAATATAAACACAGAAAACGAACAAAACATGAGAGACACAGATATACGTGGTTCACCCAGTTTGGGCTACGTCCACCCCGAACAGCCAGTCCTTCCTTTCTATTATCCAGCAAAATGAAGAGATACAACCTACAGCAAAACCGTTGTAATATCCTTTGTTTTCTCTCACAGTCTCACCTCTATGTTTCTCGCTCACCGAATACACATCTATATCAGCCTCAAATACAATGCCCTCATATAAAGAGAGGGGTTGCCTTCTAGGGCAAAAAACCCTAAACTAAACATAAGTTCTACCGTCAGATCATCCGCCTAATGAACGGCCCAGATTGACTAGAAATTACTATACTTTTACAAGGCGATTTTACAGCTGTTTTTAGCTTCGGGGGCGCTGCCCCCGAAACCCCCCGCCAGGGGGGGGCTCCATAAATTTGCTGCCGCCCCCCCTGGACCCCCCACGGCAGCGATCATTTTACGGTCGGCGTTGCCGCCCCATTTTGAACTGGGGTCCAAAATGCCGGTACTATAGAAGATAATCAGGCTCCACACCCAGCAATTAGCCCATCCGTGTCCTAATAGGAGTTGGTCTGATATCTGGTCAGACTAACAACCTTTTCCCCTAACCCTAGCCCTACAAAACCCATGTTTCGCCCTTATTCCAAAGTCTCAAATGTAAATATTTAACCCACTCGCTCATAAACCCATAAAACCCACATTTCCTAAGTTTTAAACCCCCCTACAGCGCTGTATAAAAGTTCAAATATTTGTCGCGGGCCTGGTCCCTTATTCCTCTGTTGCCTTGTTCATTCCGCCAACCGTCCGATGCCCAGTGCCCCAGATCTATGGTGGGCGGTAATTCTTGCGCCCTGACCTGTCGATGGTTAGCGTCCGGGAGATCGACGATTTTCCCATCGTACTCCCGCCACGCGTCACCCTCTTAACTATGGCGGAGCCCCCTCTGCCAATACCACTTTTTCTCAAAGGCAGTGTGCCTGAAACCAGATACCACCTACGTCGAGTGACGTCACCGCCACGTCATGAGCCTACGTCGGCCTCCTACCACCATACTACCAAGTCATCACTGCCACGTCACTGCCACCGTGTACTGCCACGTCACCTATCGTATTGCTGACGTCACCCTACTGATTTCATCCTGCCACGTCACCGTTGTACTGGGTCCCACTGCTAACGTCATCACTAAAAATGGTGCGAAAGGTGAAAATCGCTGCTTAGGAAGCCCGAATTCAAAAACAGGGTCAGTTTTTTATGCACGATTAGCGCCTAATCGCGCATCGCTAAGGGAAAAAGGCTAAAATGGAAGCCCCTTCACGGCCCTACGACCTGTAAAGCCCGAAATTCGCAAAATTGACCAGTTTCTTCACACAATTTCAGAAAAGGGGCAAAGACAGTTCTAAAGGAAACAGAGGGCTGAACAGCAGCCATTAAATGTCGATTTGAAAATTTCATACACAGTAGAAGACATTAAATGGCCCGATTCAAGAGGTGAAAGAGTATCAGAGGAGAGATGAAGCAGCAAAGAGTATCAGTTCAACAACATCAAAGCAGGTGAAAATTAAAGACCTCCATCAAAGTCAGCAAAACAGTTAAGGCCATTTAAAATCTTATATGGTCGGGATTAGTGCACATTAATGCCGCCAAACAACAACATAACCGACTTAGTGGTGGAGATAAAAGATAAATCACAGTTATTACAGAAGCACTGCACCAAGCCACCAGGACAGACATTAACTCAGTTTTGATACAGCTGCCCTCAGCGCAGCTCAAAGGATATTTTCTCACATTAATTTCTGGATAAGATTAGGTTAAAGTAATGATGTTCCATCAGACTTGTTTAGGTCGGCTGTAATAGATTAATTTTGGATATTTCCCCTATTTATACCACCCTCTGTATTGTTTAAAGGTTGGTTGATTGATAATCTTCATTAGAGACTCGCACTGTGTACCTGACATGTTTTCTTTAATCAAAGACTGCTGAAAGCCTGGAGAACAGACTGTGTGCTGTGAATTAATGTTTTGAAGAACTGAATGTGGAATTCTTGTGCTGCAACATGAATCACTCAGTGCCTCTTACCTCTGTTTTCATTGATATATGCTCATATCATACATGTATCACCATCTAAATAGCAGAAAGAAAGATCAGCTTAGAACTTGTTTAACTGCACTCTTTGCTCAATTTCTGTTGTTTCTTTATGTTTTCATCTGAACTGAATTAGTAATGAATATGAATTCCCTGTGGCTCATATTTACCCTAATTCACCCATGTTTGACAATTATCTATGGATTCTTTACTACTCCTAGAAAGAGCTCATTCACCTTCCCCCTGTTAAGCTGAACGAGAGATTCTTGATTGCCTCTCATTCCTTAGCATTCATCCCATCCTTTTAACCTAAAACATTGTTTCATGTGCAGCTAGCTTGCTCCATATCTTCCTCTTGTGACCAAGAAAATGCACCAGCAGTTCTACTCCTTGACTCCATGCCCAATGGTTTGAAACTCTCATACTATACCAGCCTCTTTACTTGAAAACATCAATCATCCCACCAGAATCAAAACAAAACCCCCTTGAACACAATAACTAGCCTAAATCATTTTCAACAAAGCTAAATCAGAAAGAGAGAGCCCTCTCTGATTGCAGGTGGGCTAGAACCTACAGTCCAAAGATTGGTCTGCGGTTACCTCGGCCGTATCCTTTTTGAGCTTACCAAAAGGACAACCTGAGTGATAATATAATGGCGACTCCACTGGGGAACAATGAATTTTCTAATTGCTGTATATTCCTTAAAACTACAGATGAAGCCTGAATGTCAGCTAGGTAGCCTTTGAAACTGTTTTTGGTTTGCATTTACAGAAGTAAATAAAAGCTGCTTCAGTCAATCTTCATGCTAGTTTTAGGCTATAGACAACGATTTCAAAATCTGATTGGTTCCTTGCTAATTCTACAAACGTTCACAGAAAATTACCAAAAAACAAATTCAGAAGCTGGCTCCCAAAAGGAATCCACGATACACAAGGTCAAACCCAGACCCAAATCCCCCAGCTGCTTTTCAAAATCCGAACTTAATCCCACAGATCCTTAAGAAGCAAGAGAAAAAAGAAGATTTTGTTGATAATACTCCTGAAACAGTTCAGCCAAGCTGTACTCCAACCCAAGTCAAAGTTTTATTTCGTTCAACCCCTACTTCCCCTTATTCATCATCCACATCTCAAAGCACTCCTTCCACACCCCCATTCACTGCACATACTACAACTACCACTACTACTGTTCTAGTTACTCCTATTATCACTCAGGTTGTCCCTTTTGACTCCCCAAAGGGATACGGCCGAGGTAACCACAAACCAACTTTGGACCGCAGGCCCTAACCTACCTGCAGTCAGAGAGGGCTCTCTCTTTATGATTTAGCTTTGTTGAAAGGGGTGATTTTAGGCTAGATATGATGCACAGGGGTTTGATTGAGTTTTGGCGGGAAAATTGATACTTTCAGGCAGAGAGGCTGAGTATAGTCTGAATGTTTCAAACCATTGGGCGTGGAGTCGAGGAGGGGAACTACTGTTGTTTTTCCTTAATAACAGGGAGGGGAAAATGGAGCAAGGTAACTGAGGCAGAAGAAACTTTTAGATTCAAGGGATGGCAAGAATGCTAAAGAAAGAGAGGCAGTTAAGAATCTCTCCAACAGATTAGCAAAGGGGGTAACAAGGCGCTACCTAGGAGCAGTTAAGAATTCCTAGATAATTGGCCAACACAGGCGAACTGGGGTAAACATGAGCCAAATGGAATTCAATGTTCATAACCAATTCATTTAGAAGAAAACATCAAGAAACAGCAGGAATTGAGCATAGAGAGTAGTTAACTAATTCTAGGCTATTCTTTTTTCCTGCTATTTAGATAATGGCAAACGCATAAACAGAGATAAGAGGCACTTATTGCTTTGAGCGGCAGCGCAGGAATTCCATCTCCAAATCTTAAACACATTCATCAACAACAGACAGTCGTTCTCCAAGATTTAAGCAATCTTTGATTACAGAAAGATTCAGGTATACACAGCGAGTCTCTCGTGAAAAATACCAATTAACCCACACTTAAAACTATACAGGGGGTGGTATATATAGGGCAAAACTCTCTGCAGAGTTTCCTTTATTACATTTTGACCTAATTAGGTCATAAGAATGACTACTTGACCTAACTCTATCTAAAAATAAATGCAAAGAATGTCTCGGGCCGTGCTCAGGGCCGATGTGTCAAAACTGTATGAATGGTGCTGTCCTCGGTGGCTTGCTGCAGTGCTTTCTGCAATAAATGGGTATGGGTCTTTGCTTCCTTGTTGTCCTGGTGCTTTAAATGTTTTAACAGTGATTTGAAGGCAAGGATGGGCTGATGCTTATCGATTTGATTTTCTGGGGGCTTCATCAATGGTCAGGTGCCTCGAGCCCCTACAAAATCATAACTGATTCTTTTTGGCGTCCTTTCTTCCACTGATACTCTCTGACAAAATCTGGGCTACTGATCTGCTGCGCTGTGTGTCTAATCACCAGTAAATGGCCGATGTTCGGCCTCTGTATCATCTGGAATTGTCTTCTGATCATTTTGGTATGCTCTGTGAAGAAAACAGATCATTTCTGCGCCTTTTTGGGCTTCCTGGGGCTGCACGGGGCGAAGATTCCTTAAAGATTCCCTGAAGATTCTCCATTATGGCCCAAAAAATCCTGCGATGAGCGATATGTGCAAATCGCTCATCAAAAACTGCCTCAGAATTCGATTCCGGGGCTCCGAAGTGCGATTTTCGCGCCTCTGCATCAAAAAAGGGCTGATGATGTCAGCATGACGTCAGCATTGTACGGTGGGTGATGTCAGCATGACATCAGCAGGGCGACTTGGCGGGATGACGTCAGCATGACGTCATCACGTACGGTCGATGACGTGGCAGGTACAGTGGCGGGACACGTGGCAGTGACGTGCCAGGAGGCCACGCAGGCAGGTGACTATACATGGGGGGTGACGTGGGCATGACTGTGCAGGGGGATGACGTCACCTGGCAGGGTGGTAAGCGGTAAATGGCACATCGCTTATGGGGGATGGTGGTTTCGGTGGGAGGGGCTCCGCCACAGCCCGGTGCATGACGCGTGGCGGGAGTACGGCGGCAAAACCGCCGAACTCCCGGACGTTAAAGGTCGGGCGCGTCGGGGAAGAGGATGCCCGCCAGCCGTAGATCTGCGGGGCTGTGGATCGGACGGCTGGCGGTGAATGCGATGGGACATGGTGTTAACGGGTGGGAATATTCGTGGGAATATTCCGAAATTAATGTGGGTGGCGGATGGTTTATAAACTTTAGAAAAATGGGTTTATGGGGTTAAATAAAGGCGCGGGCTAATGTTTATGTACAGGGACTTTGGGTTAGGGGCGGAATGTGGTTTTTGGGGGTTTGTGGGGCTAAGGGGTAGGTTGCTGGCCGACCAGATGTCAAACCAATTCCTCAATGACTCGGATGGGCTAAAAACAGTCCCAGATGGGCTGAGATTTCCCGGACTTAGTAGAAAATATGGCTATATTGCCAGGGAGGGGTATTTACATAGGGGATTTATATACATGGTTTTAATAGGGGAAGGGAAAAACAAATAGGGAGCTATATAATAAGAGAGATGTTAGTGAACTCCAGCCTGAGTACCTCCAACTAAAAAAACTGCCTCAAAGAAAAAATGGATTGCTTTATCAAAATGGGAACACAGCAGTGGCCCTTTAGACCAGCCTGCTCTCATGGATACTATCTGGCCATCTGTAGCAAATATGGAGCATTGCAGCATGCATAGCACGACATATTTGGCATGTAAAACTGTCGATCATGAAAGATGATTAACCTGCTGCAGCAGGAGGCTAACAGTGGCTCCACTTGGGGATGGCTTTTCCTTGTGAAAAGTCAAGAACAGCAGGTCAGACTGCCTTGTATTCATTTGTTACTGTGTTCTGCAAATTTCTCTTGGCTGGCTGCCTTATTAATCATACCTACCTACCTACCCTAACCAGCACTTAATTTGCTGTTAGGTGAAGTGAAATAACCAATGCAGCCACTTAAGTAATAATAACATGAGTGGTCTTTGCTGCTGATGCTTGCCAATGACACCAACTGAGATTTTACAATTTGTTATGGCTTTATCAATCTTTGAGAAGATCAGGAAGCTACTAACCTCCTTTGTGGTGTTTAAATACTGTACAAAACTGTCTTGCAACATATATATACAACTTTTTGGCTGAATTAAAGAACTGTACAAAGGTTCAGAATTACTACCATGCCTTGGAGTCGGGAGATCATTTTCAACTCGATACTGAGCCTTGCAGCCTGTTGATGGTGACGTGCACTGATCTCTGCCAGCGGATAGGTCATTCAGTACTTGCAGAGGTGCTTACAACTTATTACAATCTGGCTCAAATAGGGCCGGACTGATCTGTGCAGGCTGCTGGTCTTCTTCTTCTTTGAATGATTCAGATGGCTGAAAACAAAGAGGCAGGGGATCCATTTGGATCATCTGGTCATATGATTCTGCTTCTGGGTCTTCCTCAATCTGATATTCAATAGCTCTACTTTTCTTTCCTCCTTGACTGTATGATGATCTTCAACAGCATTTGAAAGCTGCTGCTCTAATGTGCAAGGGGATTTTCAACAATCTCTTCCAAAGGAAAAACACAAAAATTTGACATAAAATCGCTTTTAAAGTACAATATACACAGTAAAATTTGGTGCAAGAGAAAGAACATGGTCTCTTGGATGATAGTCCAAGTCGAGAGCCTGATCTGCTTTTTTAATTCCTTCGGGTTCATTTCTCCAGCGGAGTCTTTATTATGAGGGTGATGTGGAGTCGCCAGGTGGATGATGTAACCTTAAAGTGCCTGATCTCTGTCCACCGTCACAGATCAGAGCTGAACATGAAAAACCCTAAAGAAAAGGAACACTTTCTCCAGAAAACGAGGTGAATTGGTCAAAATTGAGGATTTGCACTAATAAACACATGATTGATGTCCACAGTGGAGTCGCCATTATGTTATCACTCAGGTTGTCCCTTTTGACTCCCCAAAGGGATACGGCCGAGCTAACCACAAACCAACTTTGGACCGCAGGCCCTAGCCTGCCTGCGGTCAGAGAGGGCTCTCTCTTTATGACTTAACTTTGGTTAAAGGGGTGATTTTAGGCTAGATATGATGCACAGGGGTTTGATTGAGTTTTGGTGGGAAAACTAATACTTTCAGGCAGAGAGGCTGAGTATAGTCTGAATGTTTCAAACCATTGGGCGTGGAGTCGAGGAGGGGAACTGCTGTTGTTTTTCCTTAATAACAGGGAGGGGAAAATGGAGCAAGGTAACTGAGGCAGAAGCAACTTTCAGATTCAAGGGATGGCAAGAATGCTAAAGAAAGAGAGGCAGTTAAGAATCTCTCCAACAGATTAGCAAAGGGGGTAACAAGGCGCTACCTAGGAGCAGTTAAGAATTCCTAGATAATTGGCCAACACAGGCAAACTGGGGTAAACATGAGCCAAAAGGAATTCAATGTTCATAACCAATTCATTTAGAAGAAAACATCAAGAAACAGCAGGAATTGAGCATAGAGAGTAGTTAACTAATTCTAGGCTATTCTTTTTTCCTACTATTTAGATAATGGCAAACACATAAACAGAGATAAGAGGCACTTATTGCTTCGAGCCGTAGCGCAGGAATTCCATCTCCAACTCTTCAACACATTCATCAACAACAGACAGTCGTTCTCCAAGCTTTAAGCAATCTTTGATTACAGAAAGATTCAGGTATACACAGCAAGTCTCTCGTGAAAAATACCAATTAACCCACACTTAAAACTATACAGAGGGTGGTATATATAGGGCAAAACTCTTTGCAGAGTTTCCTTTATTACATTTTGACCTAATTAGGTCATAAGAATGACTACTTGACCTAACTCTATCTAAAAATAAATGCAAAGAATGTCTCAGGCCGTGCTCAGGGCCGATGTGTCAAAACTGTATGAATGGTGCTGTCCTCGGTGGCTTGCTGCAGTGCTTTCTGCAATAAATGGGTATGGGTCTCTGCTTCCTTGCTGTCCTGGTGCTTTAAATGTTTTAACAGTGATTTGAAGGCAAGGATGGGTTGATGCTTATCGATTTGATTTTCTGGGGGCTTCATCAATGCTCAGGTGCCTCGAGCCCCTACAAAATCATGATTGATTCTTTATGGCGTCCTTTCTTCCACTGATACTCTCTGACAAAATCTGGGCTGCTGATCTGCTGCGCTGCGTGTCTAATCACCAGTAAATGGCCGCTGTTCGGCCTCTGTATCATCTGGAATTGTCTTCTGATCATTTTGGTATGCTCTGTGAAGAAAACGGATCATTTCTGCTCCTTTTCGGGCTTCCTGGGGCTGCACAAGGCGAAGATTCCTTAAAGATTCCCTGAAGATTCTCCATTCTAGCACAAAAAATCCTGCGATGAGCGATTTGGCGCAAATCGCTCATCAAAAACTGCCTCAAAATTCAATTCCGGGGCTCCAAAGTGCGATTTTTGCGCCTCTGCGTCAAAAAAGGGCTGATGACGTCAGCATGACGTCAGCATTGTACGGCGGGTGACGTCAGCAGGGCGACGTGGCGGGATGATGTCAGCATGACGTCATCACGTACGGTCGATGACATGGCAGGTACGGTGGCGAGACACGTGGCAGTGATGTGGCAGGAGGTCACGTAGGCAGGTGACTGTACAGGGGGGGTGACGTGGGCATGACTGTGCAGGGGGATGACGTCACCTAGCAGGGCGGTAAGCGGTAAATGGCGCACCGCTTATGGGGGATGGTGGTTTCGGTGGGAGGGGCTCCGCCACAGCCCGGTGCATGACGCGTGGCGGGAGTACGGCGGAAAAACTGCCGAACTCCCGGACGTTAAAGGCCGGGCGCATTGGGGAAGAGGATACCCGCCAGCCGTAGATCTGCGGGGCTGTGGATCGGACGGCTGACGGCGAATGCGACGGGACAGGGTGTTAACGGGCGGGAATATTCACAGGAATATTCTGAAATTAATGTGGGCGGCGGATGGGTTATAAACTTTAGAAAAATGGGTTTATGGGGTTAAATAAAGGCATGAGCTAATGTTTATGTACAGGGACTTTGGGTTAGGGGTGGAATGTGGTTTTTTGGGGGTTTGTGGGGCTAAGGGGTAGGTTGCTGGCCGACCAGATGTCAAACCAGTTCCTCAATGACTCGGATGGGCTAAAAACAGTCCCAGATGGACTGAGATTTCCTGGACTTAGTAGAAAATATGGCTATATTGCCAGGGAGGGGTATTTACATAGGGGATTTATATACATGATTTTAATAGGGGAAGGGAAAAACAAATAGGGAGTTATATAATAAGAGAGATGTTAGTGAACTCCAGCCTGAGTACCCCCAACTAAAAAATCTGCCTCAAAGCAAAAATGGATTGCTTTATCAAAATGGGAACACAGTAGTGGCCCTTTAGACCAGCCTGCTCTCATGGATACTATTTGGCCATCTGTAGCAAATATGGAGCATTGCAGCATGCATAGTACGACATATTTGGCATGTAAAACTGTCGATCATGAAAGATGATTAATCTGCTGCAGCAGGAGGCTAACAGTGGCTCCGCTTGGGGATGGCTTTTCCTTGTGAAAAGTCAAGAACAACAGGTTAGACTGCCTTGTATTCATTTGTTACTGTGTTCTGCAAATTTCTCTCGGCTGGCTGCCTTTTTAATCATACCTACCTACCTACCCTAACCAACACTTAATTTGTTGTTAGGTGAAGTGAAATAACCAATGCATCCACTTAAGTAATAATAACATGAGTGGGCTTTGTTGCTTATGCTTGCTAATGACACCAACTGAGATTTTACAATTTGTTATGGCTTTATCAATCTTTGAGAAGATCAGGAAGCTACTGACCTCCTTTGTGGTGTTTAAATACTGTACAAAACTGTCTTGCAACATATATATACAAATTTTTGTCTGAATTAAAGAACTGTACAAAGGTTCAGAATTACTACCATGCCTTGGAGTCGGGAGATCATTGTCAACTCGATACTGAGCCTTGCAGCCTATTGATGGTGATGTGCACTGATCTCTGCCAGCGGATAGGTCATTCAGTACTTGCAGAGGTGCTTACAACTTATTACAATCTAGCTCAAATAGGACCGGACTGATCTGTGCAGGTTTCTGGTCTTCTTCTTCTTTGAATGATTCAGATGGCTGAAAACAAAGAGGCAGGGGATCCATTTGGATCATCTGGTCATATGCTTCTGCTTCTGGGTCTTCCTTTATCTGATATTCAATAGCTCTACTTTTGTTTCCTCCTTGACTGTATGATGATCTTCAACATCATTTGAAAGCTGCTGCTCTGATGTGCAAGGGGCTTTTCAACAATCTCTTCCAAAGGAAAAACACAAAAATTTGACATAAAATCGCTTTTAAAGTACAATATACACAGCAAAATTTGGTGCAAGAGAAAGAACATGGTCTCTTGGACGATAGTCCAAGTCGAGAGCCTGATCTGCTTTTTTAATTCCTTCGGGTTCATTTCTCCAACGGAGTCTTTATTATGAGGGTGATGTGGAGTCGCCAGGTGGATGATGTAACCTTAAAGTGCCTGATCTCTGTCCACCGTCACAGATCAGAGCTGAACATGAAAAACCCTGAAGAAAAGGAACACTTTCTCCAGAAAACGAGGCGAACTGGTCAAAATTGAGGATTTGCACTAATAAACACATGATTGATGTCCCCAGTGGAGTCGCCATTATGTTATCACTCAGGTTGTCCCTTTTGACTCCCCAAAGGGATACGGCCGAGGTAACCACAAACCAACTTTGGACCACAGGCCCTAGCCTACCTGCGGTCATAGAGGGCTCTCTCTTTATGATTTAGCTTTGTTGAAAGGGGTGATTTTAGGCTAGATATGATGCACAGGGGTTTGATTGAGTTTTGGTGGGAAAACTGATACTTTCAGGTAGAGAGGCTGAGTATAGTCTGAATGTTTCAAACCATTGGGCGTGGAGTTGAGGAGGGGAACTGCTGTTGTTTTTCCTTAATAACAAGGAGGGGAAAATGGAGCAAGGTAACTGAGGCAGAAGCAACTTTCAGATTCAAGGGATGGCAAGAATGTTAAAGAAAGAGAGGCAGTTAAGAATCTCTCCAACATATTAGCAAAGGGGGTAACAAGGCGCTACCTTGGAGCAGTTAAGAATTCCTAGATAATTGGCCAACACAAGTGAACTGGGGTAAACATGAGCCAAATGGAATTCAATGTTCATAACCAATTCATTTAGAAGAAAACATCAAGAAACAGCAGGAATTGAGCATAGAGAGTAGTTAACTAATTCTAGGCTATTCTTTTTTCCTACTATTTAGATAATGGCAAACACATAAACAGAGATAAGAGGCACTTATTGCTTCAAGCCGCAGCACAGGAATTCCATCTCCAACTCTTCAACACATTCATCAACAACAGACAATCGTTCTCCAAGCTTTAAGCAATCTTTGATTACAGAAAGATTCAGGTATACACAGCGAGTCTCTCGTGAAAAATACCAATTAACCCACACTTAAAACTATACAGAGGGTGGTATATATAGGGCAAAACTCTCTGCAGAGTTTCCTTTATTACATTTTGACCTAATTAGGTCATAAGAATGACTACTTGACCTAATTCTATCTAAAAATAAATGCAAAGAATGTCTCGGGCCGTGCTCAGGGCCGATGTGTCAAAACTGTATGAATGGTGCTGTCCTCGGTGGCTTGCTGCAGTGCTTTCTGCAATAAATGGGTATGGGTCTCTGCTTCCTTGCTGTCCTGGTGCTTTAAATGTTTTAACAGTGATTTGAAGGCAAGGATGGGCTGATGCTTATCGATTTGATTTTCTGGGGGCTTCATCAATGCTCAGGTGCCTCGAGCCCCTACAAAATTATGACTGATTCTTTCTAGCGTCCTTTCTTCCACTGATACTCTCTGACAAAATCTGGGCTGCTGATCTGCTGTGCTGCGTGTCTAATCACCAGTAAATGGCCGTTGTTCGGCCTCTGTATCATCTGGAATTGTCTTCTGATCATTTTGGTATGCTCTGTGAAGAAAACAGATCATTTCTACGCCTTTTTGGGCTTCCTGGGGCTGCACGGGGCGAAGATTCCTTAAAGATTCCCTGAAGATTCTCCATTCTGGCCCAAAAAATCCTGCGAAATCGCTCATCAAAAACTGCCTCAGAATTCGATTCCGGGGCTCCAAAGTGCGATTTTCGCGCCTCTGCGTCAAAAAAGGGCTGATGACGTCAGCATTGTATGACGGGTGACGTCAGCATGACGTCAGCAGGGCGACGTGGCGGGATGACGTCAGCATGACATCATCACGTATGGTCGATGACGTGGCAGGTACGGTGGCAAGACATGTGGCAGTGACGTGGCAGGAGGTCACGCAGGCAAGTGACTGTACAGGGGGGGGTGACGTGGGCATGACTGTGCAGGGGGATGATGTCACCTGGCAGGGCGGTAAGCGGTAAATGGCGCACCGCTTATGGGGGATGGTGGTTTCGGTGGGAGGGGCTCCGCCATAGCCCGGTGCATGACGCGTGGCGGGAGTACGGCGGCAAAACCGCCGAACTCCCGGACGTTAAAGGCCGGGCGCGTCGGGGAAGAGGGTGCCCGCCAGCCGTAGATCTGCGGGGCTGTGGATCGGACCGCTGGCGGCGAATGCGACGGGACAGGGTGTTAATGGGCGGGAATATTCGCGGGAATATTCTAAAATTAATGTGCGCGGCGGATGGGTTATAAACTTTGGAAAAATGGGTTTATGGGGTTAAATAAAGGCGCGGGCTAATGTTTATGTACAGGGACTTTGGGTTAGGGGCGGAATGTGGTTTTTTGGGGGTTTGTGGGGCTAAGGGGTAGGTTGTTGGCCGACCAGATGTCAAGCCAGTTCCTCAATGACTCGGATGGGCTAAAAACAGTCCCAGATGAATGGAGATTTCCCAGACTTAGTAGAAAATATGGCTATATTGCCAGGGAGGGGTATTTACATAGGGGATATATATACATGATTTTAATAGGGGAAGGGAAAAACAAATAGGGAGCTATATAATAAGAGAGATGTTAGTGAACTCCAACCTGAGTACCTCCAACTAAAAAAAACTGCCTCAAAGAAAAAATGGATTGCTTTATCAAAATGGGAACACAGCAGTGGCCCTTTAGACCAGCCTGCTCTCATGGATACTATCTGGCCATCTGTAGCAAATATGGAGCATTGCAGCATGCATAGCACGACATATTTGGCATGTAAAACTGTCGATCATGAAAGACGATTAACCTGCTGCAGCAGGAGGCTAACAACTCCTATTATCCCTGTCATCCCAGTTGTTCCTGTTATCCCAGCTGTTCCATTTATCCCTGTTGTTCCACTTATCCCTGCGAATATGGCTAATAGATATGAACCCGTGCAACTACCTGCTAATCCTGGAGCTTTGCCTCAAGATTACCAAACTAAAATCACATATTTTGATAGTACTGCTTCTTGCACAACCATTCAGCATACCAAGAAGATGCAAGACTATTTTGAGAACTATGAAATAGATGATGATAGCGTGAGAATGAAAATTTTTGTTCAAAGTTTAATAGGTGATGTAAGAACTTGGTTCAGATCACTTGCTGCAAATTCCATAACCACTCCGGATAAGCTTTACCAATCCTTTACCAACAGATGGAAGAAAAAGAAAGACTCGTTGCACATACTAGTTGAATGTGATACAATTAAAAGAGGCCCTCAAGAGACTGTTTTGGAGTACTGTGCAAGGTTCAATAATGTCTATAATGCAATACCGTATAACTTAAGACCTCCCCTTGACCTTGCCTTGTATAAATTCCCTGATGGATTCGACCCGGATATGGCATACCAGTTAAAAGAAAGAGCTCCTCAAACGCTTGCAAACATGCAAAATGTTGTTGTTAGAGTGGAGGCCAACCTAATTGCCAAAAGAAACAGAGCTAGAATGGAAAGAAGAACTACCTTTAAGGAAGAACCCTCAGCCTTAGATCAAAAGCTTGATGCTATTATCAGTGGCATGCAAAGGCTAGGAGACAGAGTAGAAAGTGTTGAGAGAAAATCATCATGGGAAGGACAACAGTCCAATACCATAAGGAACCCAAATTTAAGGAAAGCGCAGAACACAAATGCTGGTAGGTCTAGCCCAGACCATGATATAAGACCCCCTTTTCAAGAAAACTATGTTGAGGCATCCACTTCTAGTGAACCCATAGAAGACACTCACATGAACTTAATGGATCTAAAGGGTGAACATCAAACTTTCCTGACCCAAGAAGACCAAGATGAGCATAACTTTAATCAATTTCAAACTATGTCAGGTGATTCTTTCAACTTTAAACAAGGTTATGATACTGTTGTGTATGAGGTCCACAAACAATATAAATTGAGAACTAGGACCATTGATATTTCTGAACCTAGCAAACCAAAGGATGGCAAACAACCCAACAAGATTAAAGGCAAGGTTGTTATAACAGAACCAACTGATACAACTGTCCCAAACCCGCATCAAGTGACTGTAGAAGACATAACATAAATACAACCTTCTATTGATCAGCCTCTGCCACCATCTTCCTCGAAAGAGAATTCGAACAGTGTTCCAAAAATCCCTCCTAAAACTGAAAAACCACAAGAAATTACTTCCCTTGGCACTGACAAACAAGAGGAAATCTCTGATACTCCACTGGAAAAAGGAAAGCCTGCCTCTCACAATGCTAAAACCCAATATGAAAAATCATTTGATTTAGAGGCCGAAATAGGTAAATTGAAGATAGTTGTCCCTCTCTCAGAACTTGCCAAACATGATGTGTATAGGCAACAAATTCAGAGATCACTTCAAATCCCAGAGAGCAAGGATGATGTAAATGTTTTAGACGATACCCCTAAACTGTTGTTTGGTCCAGAAGTTAATGGAAAATCAACATATGGACCTATTCCACCCTTTTATGTTAGTTTGCATATACATGACAAAGTTTTTCTCAACGCTATGTTTGATTCAGGAGCATCGCACAATCTTATGCCCAAATGTTAGAGGGAAAAGTGTCTATATAGAACTGCTCTATCCCACTAAGGTGTGATAACTGCTTTAGAAACAAACAGAGAAAAACTACTTTTGTTTTTCCTTTATGAATTATAGATAGAGAGGAATAGAAAGACCAACCTTTGTCTTGCGCTAATCTCCTGATTTGATCCCTCTCTTCTTTGATAGTCCTCAACTACCTGCTCCCTTGCACGCCCAGCTTCACAAAGCACCTGTAAGATCACAGAAGCATAGCACTATACAAAGACATGGATCTATAATAATAAACAATCTAGGATCAGTTGTAAATTAACCATACAAATGTAACAAGCATCAATGACACAAAAGCATGGAGGAAAACTCAAATAGATTTTATTGATAAACAAGAAAAGAGTCGAGAGGAGTTACAACCAGTTGTTCTGACCCAGCATCAACCTCCCAGCAAAGAAGCCCCTCTTCACCTCAAACAAAGCTTAGATCACCCAACAATCTGATGTTTGTCTCAAGAAACCAACAACAATTCCTTACAATATGCAAAATTCCAGCCTCTGGATCTCTGGGATGAGGGATCCATATATAGATATCTGTAAGGGGGATGAGTCAGCTTGTGATTTGATTAGTGTCTTCTCTCTGATAGTTCTTGCTTCCACTTGGATACTGATGGCCTCTTACTCATCCTTGGTCGAATTCAATGAGGCAAGTGTCACATGAGAAGATTCTGGAAGCTTCCATTGCCTCTCCACCTCGCGGAATGACACTGCCATTTGTCATTTCTTGCCCATCGCACCCCACAGAAGGGACTTTTGAATGAAACGCACCCTCACAGTGTATTTGGGTGAGATGCAACGCACCTAGCCAGTGGAGCAGCTCCAATGATCCTGTTTTGACCAATTCTGAGCAGTTTCGCATGGAGAACTTCTGGGAGAAGTTGTAATTTGTTGACCTTGTTCCTTTAGGGGTTAGAACAACACTTTTAGGGACTTAGGAGCCCTTGGTTTATGTACATTTCATGCTTGGGGTTGTAGGGCCCAAAAATGTCTATAACAGTTGCCCCCTAAAGCATGAGGCCGTTAATCTTTTGATGTCGGGTGAAATGCTTTATTATGAGGATCCGAAGTTCTTTCAATGCTGGGAGGAGACCTCTAATAAGATACAATATAATACATTATCTTCATACTATTTTCATGATCTAGCTGAGGCGGGCATACCCATGCTCAGCTTTATAAATTCATTTTCATGTACATAGGATAGACAGTCGTCTGAGTGTAGACTAATGATTCTGATAGAGCCATCATCCTTTTGATAGGATGATTATCTGTGCAGCAATGATGTACATTTGATGTCTTTATTTTCCCTGAATATATATCGCAACCCGGATGGATGAAACTAGATCTGGAGTCTTCAATCTCGTTCGATCTTCACTCGAAGTAGAAGTCGATCCATGTGAGAAATGTTCTGAAGTCGAACATGGAAAGACATCGCTTGATTACCAGTCTGTTAGCGCTTGAATTTGGCCTCAGGCTGAAAAAGAAAAAATCCAAGACAACATCAAACCACTTAGCCTCGTAGCTAGCCCTACAGGGTAGGAGAGGGCTCTCTCCGGGTCTATCTCGGCAAAAGGTCTTCAAAGGGAGGAGATGACTAATAAAGAACACTGATTTTAGGCTAGTAAACTAATAGGGAAAGTTTGATTTTAAACTTTTAAAGTTTTGGTGGAAAACTGAGCACAACAATTTTGGGTGCGGGGATGAGACACAGTTTTTGCAGAGGTCTTTTTGGGGCAAGGTATGAGATTGTCTTGATGTCTTTGAATTAAGTGAATGGATAGAAATGAATGGTGAGGAGCTAAAGAGAGCAAGAAATTTTCGAGAGTTCTCTTTAGACAAAGGAAAACATAGATATTAAGCAAACTTAAAGGCAGAGCATATAAATTATGAATTCTACCTTAACACTTCATTTACTTAAAGTGCAGAAAAGAGAAGTAGGAAAATGATACACATAACACACTTACAAGTACATGAGAGAAGCACACCATCAACACAAATAACCACAGGATAACCAAATAACCAAATAGTGCTGCAAAACCCTGGTCTTTCCTTTGCCAAAAGTGTAGAGATACAAAGAGTAATACAGTCTAAGCTTATCCCTCAAGAGTCCAAACATGAAAATAACTAAGAAAGTACATAATATAGGAAAGCTAACACACTTCCTTGCCTCTAGGGGTCGAGCTCATCATTCTAGGAGTTGTTTCAACCAATTCTAAACTGAGCACTACAATCTAGGCAATCAAAACAACTTGCCTCTATAAGCTAGGAAACCAATTCATTCATTAATTATTTGCCATTTTATGAATGAATCTTCTAGAGTAGGTAAAAAGTGTCCTGTCAATCATGAAATTACATCAATACATCAAGGAGGATGAAAAACCCAACCAAAAAGTCAAAATTAGTCACTGTTGCGTTTTCCTGTGCTGAAGATGCAAAACTGGCCAATTTCCCCAACGCGTAGCGCGCCATTTCCCAACGCATAGCGCACCTTTCAGGCCACTTTTGAGGCACTTCCAGACATCCAAATGAGGAACAAGTGGCCTTCCTGGAAAGGTCTGGATGTCTACTTTCCAGCCCAAGTGGAATTTCTCAATTTGGTGGCCATTTGCCCCTCCAAAATTGCAATCTCCCAAGACTGCTTCCTGTGTGTCCAAAAAGTGGCAGAAGGTCATTTTTTGCTTGTTTTTTGACCTTTTGGGGGCTCAAATCTTCATGAAACTTCTTGGAAGTGGCTGAGCAAGTGTATTTTGCCATGACAAATCCAAAAATGCTGAGTTTTCCTGAAATGGACCTCCCCAACTTAAGGGTAGCGCGCGGCGCGCTACGCGTTGAGGGCAAAAACCTGTATGTGGCACAAAAAAGTCAAAATTGACCAAATTTGCTCAAAATTTCCTGAAATTTGAG
This sequence comes from Pinus tabuliformis, assembly GCA_031772625.1. NCBI lineage: Eukaryota > Viridiplantae > Streptophyta > Pinopsida > Pinales > Pinaceae > Pinus > Pinus tabuliformis. Next base: position 928,491,046 of record CM062811.1, on the reverse strand, counting down.
CTGGAAGTGTGTCATTGAGCACCATGCTCCGCCAAGGTGGTTTCAGCCAAAATTTGAAGCGGATCGTACCTCTTCCTCCGTTTTAGTGCCTTGGCCAAGCGTGCTTTAAGTACCTTCATTTTTGCTTTGCACACATGCATGCGGGCCCAATAATGGTTCTTCATGTGGCAGAGCATGTCTTTGTCCCTGTTTGCCTTTGCTATCAACCTCTATAAATATGTGTTGACCTGAATGAGCATAGAGCTTTGCTCCTTAGGTGTCAAATCACTGGGTCTCTTGCGAGCCAAGTTCCGGTCTTCTCGGATCCTCCGCAACTCATCAAGAGAGTGTTCATTCTCTAATTGCTTGTTGCGCTTCTCTAAATAGGTAATTGTCTAATTTTCCATCTCCAACTTTTGCTACAACAAGTCATTTTCAGCCCTTAGTTGTTGGATTATCTCCTTTGACTCTAGGCTAGGAGAAATGATATCAAGGTCAATAACATCTATGCCTGGATCACCTGATGGCCCCTCATCAATCTTGGGTTGCTTGCCTCTCTCTTGTACCTGTGCTACTATCGAAAGCGAGGCCCCTTCCACCTGGTGTGGAGATAACACTCGCTATGCTGATGAAGAAGGCGAGACCCCTTCCACCTGGTGTGGAGATAATACTCACCGTGCATATGCAAATAAGACCCTGTGGCCTCTCTGATATGTAACATATGCTGGACGAGTGCTGACATGTTCTGCCTCAGGAATATCAAACTACTGTGAAGGCCCTCCCTCATCACGGAAAACCTCAGGAGGTGGCTGTGGCACCATGAAGAAATCACGAGAAATGAAATCCTCCCAAGCAATACCCTGCTGTGCCAACTGATGCATCACTATAATCTCGATCAGTGCATAATGATATATACTTTTGAGCTGTTGTGCGGGATTCTTCCTTTGCACTACGGGCACCATCTTCTCTATATTTCGGCACATGAAAAATGGAATGTTCATCATTCGTACCCGAGTGAAATGCATCAACAAACGGATATGGTACGAATATAAACGTGAAAATCTGCCCTCACAAGTGAAATAGCGCATAATGAGCCTCATCAAGGGTGCATACTCATCCCTTAGGAATCTGAAAGGAAAAACAACAGTAAGGTGCCTCATGCATCCAGGTTTGATGTATGGTTGATAATGAAATTTATCTAGCAGCTTGCGCTTGGTCCACTCTTCCCCAACATTTGGTATCCCGGTGGCTTGAGCAATCATTTCCGGTGATAAGGTGAAATCTACTCCTGCAAGGTTCACATGGCCATTGTGCAAATGTAGGACAAACAGGTGGACCAACTCTCTATGGTGTTGAATTTGTAAGATCCTCTCACAATACCCAAAGCATGATTGATACCGAAAACATGACATTGCAAGTGGACAAGCTTGCAAATGAGCCAATGAAGTGGGCTCCTCTCTAACATGCCGACCACCCTTACCACCTTTATGATGCCTCCTTGGAACTTCTACCTCTGGTGTTGAACCACTATCATAGCTCTGCTCATAATCTGATTCGGTTTCTGACATGGTTATGAAGGCAAGATGACTGAAATATATTGCTGACTTGGCACCCAATTAACTGCTTTTTGACTTTTTCAAATGTTGTCACCAAGGGGACATAAATACAAGGGAATTGTTAGGGATAGGGGAACATGTGGGAATTAGGGAGAATAAACACAAAGAAGGAATTTAGGGAAAACAAACATGGGAAATTACCAAATTATGGGATTTTAAAGAGAAGTAGGGTTTTAGGAATTAAATATGCTTTTAGGAATTTTAAAGGGGAGAATTGTTGGCATTATGGCTAAAGTGTTGTCCTTGATGGAAACCCATTCAGGTGATAGATCACAGTACTTCAAGTCAGCAGCAGAGATTGATGATCAGCTATCAAATATTGAAGAAAATAAGGGGTACGCAGGTCGGTGTTACATAAAGTGCGTACATACCCGCAGTTATCCCATTCAGGAGGTGCGTACCCCCAGTGCACACATTTCAAGGCAGAGAAAAGCACACGTGGGGTTTCTTATGTTTAACCTTTGGTATTTAGCTGACGGTTTTGTGTTATTATGGTGTCGGCCTGTGGTATTGATCCATGATTTAAGGAAGAGCTTTCCTATATAAAGCAAAGGAGATCATTTGGCTTGAGCATGTTTTGTGTTGAATATCTTATGAGGGCTAGATCTGAAATATTATGATCTCTTGTGAGTAATGTCTAGATCTAAATAAGGCGAATCTAATGATGGATTGAGATCTCTTCGGTGCATTTTCAGATCTATAGATCTGACTGTCTCGGTTATTTCTGAAGTCTTGAAATCATCTATGCCCGAAGGTACGCAGGTACAGTGAAAGAAAAGTGCGTACATACGCAGGAACGAAGCGTTTCAGGTGCACTGGTACGCAGGCACAGAAGGGTTGCAGGTGCGGAGGTCCGCAGGTTGCAGCCTGCGTACTGGTAAAGGACTGCACCAGTACAAAACCATTGTAAAAGGAGTTTCTAATTTGAAAGAAGATAGAGACATATTGCAGCAGGTGGTTTTCACCCACATTGGGTTTCCACCTTACATCTTGTGTTCTTTGGTGTGACTATCTGTTTTCTTTGTTCATGCTCATTATTTTATGATACTGACATGCAAAACTAATTCAAAGAACAAATAAGGAAGATTTATCAAAAGAATTAGATAATACTGATTCACCCCCCCTCTCAGTATTATTTCCAACAATTGGCATCAGAGCAGGTCCTTCAGAGAAGCTTGATCGCTTGAAGGTAGATCGTTCATCATGAGCAACTACGAGAGAGAAGCATCAATCAGGCCACCAGTTTTTGATGGGACAAACTTCAATTATTGGAAGGTAAGAGTTACTGCCTATCTTCAATCTCTTGGTACAGAAGTTTGGGACATCGTAGAGACAGGCTACGCTTTTCCTTCAGCTACTCCTACAGATGCAGCCGAGAAAAAGAAGTATGAAACAAATGTGAAAGCAGTCAGTACTCTATTAGGATGTATATCTCAATCAGAATTCATGAAGGTAACGCACTATAAATCCACAAAAGAGATATGGGACAAAATTGTCACGAGCTATGAAGGAGATGAACAGGTAAAGCGTGCTAAACTTCAAACTCTCAGAATTCAGTATGAGACTCTCAAAATGTATAATGATGAAAGTGTGGCTAACTATTTTCTTCGGGTAGATGAGGTTGTTAATTGTATGAAAAATTTGGGTGAAGAAATAAAAGAGGCTATTGTGGTTGAAAAGGTTCTAAGATCATTGTCCCCCAAGTTTGAATCTAAAGTATCTACAATAGAAGAAAAGGAAAATATACGAATTCTTACTATGTCTCAGCTACATGGAATTCTAACTGCTTATGAAATGAGAAAGGAAGGTCCATGAGACAGAAGAAGCTGCTTTCAAGGTATCAGGCAAAGGAGATTATTATGAAGCAAGCCACGTCCCAGAAGAAGAGGAAGAAGAATCAAATTTTGTCAGAAATCTTCAAAGGGGTTCTAGAAGGTTCAGAGGTAAGTTACCTTTTAAATGCTTTGCTTGTGGAAGAGTAGGTCATTATGCTGCAAAATGTCCTTATAAGGATAAAGGAAAGGAACCTGCTAGATGGAACAAGAAACAGAACGCAAATAAGAAAAGCTACTACACTCATGAAGATAGTGATGGTCTATCAAACAATGATGAAGATGAACAAGGTAATGAATATAAGTTGTTAATGGCATTTGAAGATGATGATTATATGGATGCTATAGATGTGGATAACCTTTATGATGAAATTACTAGACTCAAGAGATGTATAGAAGAAAAGAACATGATCATTGATACTCTACAATTTCAAATTGATGAAAAGGAAAAACATCTTGAAAAATTAGAAGGTGAAATTGTTGGTCTTAGAAAAGAGATTGAGAAAACAAAAGCTATTAATCTCAAGTTTTTCAAAGGATCTGAAACTTTGGATGAGATTATCAATGTGCAGCGGTCTCCACTAAACAAGACAGGTCTGGGCTATAATGGAGAAACTTCTCAAGCATCCACCTCAAAAAGTTATCTTGATGCAGCAAGAAGAAATGAGCAAAAGCACAATGAAGATCATTAGGTAAAGCAGGGACGAATTACAAACAGAAACTATCAGGGGCAATCCATCTTAAGGGTGAACAAAAGCTACAACCAGCCACAGGTAAAATCCTCTCAATTTGGTTCAAGAATAGATGACAATAGAAATTACAATCAATTGGCTGGTAGATTCGATAACCGCAGAAGTTTCTTCAATGGACAATGCTTTTCTTGCCATAACTTTGGTCACAAAGCAGCTCAATGTGTTGCATATAAAACAATCATGACTAGGGAAGCTCAAAAACAAAGAAGTATGACCGGGATTACAAAAAGGACCTATAACAACTTTTCGGTTCTTGAAAATGAAGTTGAATGTTCTATTTGCAATAACTTTGGTCATGAAGACTCTGAATGCAGGAGCAGGTTTCAGCAGAAAAAGGAACAAGCCTCAAGCACCAAAACATGGAGAATAAAGGAACCACAAACAGAAAGATGTGGGATAGAATTTTATGCAGAGGGACAGGAAAATCTATGGTACATTGACAGTGGATGTTCGAAGCATATGACAGGTGATAAAGAAAAACTTGAGTCATATTCTGCTCTAGAAAAAGGAAAGAAAGTCTCTTATGGAAATGATACTCCTGCAACTATAAAAGGAAAAGGCATTGCTCAGTTAAAAGAAAAGGTCAAGGCTGGAAATGTTTTGTATGTTGATGGATTGAAGCATAATCTTCTAAGTGTCAGCTAGATGTGTGATCAAAGAACCGAGGTTATATTCAGATCAAATGGATGTCTTGTTCGTGATCTTGATACAGGTAAAACAGTGATCAAAGGCAAAAGAACTCCAAATAATCTGTACATATTTGAAGAAGGACAACAACAATGCTATCTGAGCAAGGATGATGAGCACTGGTTATGGCATCGGAGGTTGGGACATCTAAGCTTTTCACAAATAAGGAAAGCATGCAAATATCAGGCAGTTCGCAATCTTCCAGATATCAAAATTCCTGACAACACCATATGCAAATCATGTCAGTTTGGAAAACAAACCAGAACTAACTTTCCAGAGAAAGAAGGTTCAGCTAGCATGCCTCTTGAGCTAGTACATACAGATACATGCGATCCTTTCTGGAAAAGAACACCTCGAGGAGAAGAATAATTGATATTATTCATTGACGATTTCTCCAGGTTTGTCTGGTTAGGACTTATGAAGCACAAAGATGAAGCATTCGAAAAATTCAAATCCTTCAAAGCCTTGGTTGAAAATGAATCAGGTCACAAAATTAAGTGCCTCAGATCCGACAGAGGTGGGGAATTTACTTCAAATGAATTTTTCGATTTCTGTGAAGAACATGGGATAAGAAGAGAATTCTCTACAGCAAGAACCCCTCAGCAAAATGGAGTTGTGGAAAGAATGAACAGAACAGTCCAACAAATGGCTCATGCTATGCTTGATGAGTCAGGAACTCCCGCAACTTTCTGGGGTGAAGCTGCACATGCTGCGGTTTTTATTCTCAACAAAAAAAATGTCCGGGTGAACAACACTCAAACTCCTCATGAGCTCTGGAGTGGTAGGACTCCTTCGGTAAAGCACTTCAAAATCTTTGGGAGCAAATGCTATATCAAGAATACTGATGAGCAGCTTGGCAAACTTGAACCTAGAGCAGATGAAGGCATTCTTCTTGGTTACTCTCCACATAGCAAAGCATACAAATGCTACAATAAAAGACTTGGCAGAATTGTTGACAACATTGATGTAGTGGTTGATGAGAAGGGATACATTCCTAGGCAAGTACATCATGAAGACATCGAAGAAGATGAAGGCTACCCCCAACGACAGAATGATGAAGAAGAAGAACCTCAAGAAGAACCTCAAGAAGAACCAGAGGAGCAAACAAGAATAGAAGAAAAGACTCCATCCAGATATGTTCAGAAGAATCATCCAGAATCTCAGATTATGGGGCAGAAAGAAGCAGGTGTACAAACAAGAAGAACAGTTGCAGAAGCTTCAAGCTATTTGGCATTACTCTCCTCTACTGAACCAAAAAATGTGAAAGAGGCATGCAAAGATGAATGTTGGGTGAAAGAAATGGATGAAGAACTTGAGCAGATCGAAAAGAACAACACTTGGGAGTTGGTTCCTAGACCAAAGGATAAGAATGTTATCGGAACAAAATGGGTCTTCAAAAATAAATTGAATGAAAATGGAGAAGTAATTAGAAACAAAGCCAGACTTGTTTGTAAAGGGTATGCGCAGCAAGAAGGAATAGACTTTGAAGAAATCTTTGCTCCTGTTGCAAGAATTGAGGCCATCCGAATGTTCCTTTCTCTCTCAAGTTTTCAAAACTTCAAAGTATTTCAAATGGACGTGAAATCAGCCTTTCTGAATGGAGACTTGGAAGAAGAAGTATACATTGAACAGCCAGATGGGTTCATTCTTGGAAATGATCCAAATCTTGTATGCAGATTGAAAAAGGCTCTCTATGGTCTCAAACAAGCTCCAAGGGCTTGGTACTACCGTTTGGACAAATATCTTCATCAACAAGGTTTTTCAAAAGGATCAGCAGATAGCAATCTTTATATAAAAGTTGAAAATGACAAATTGCTAATACTTGTTGTGTATGTAGATGACATTATTTTTGGGAGCAATGAAGAAGATATGAGTCAAAGCTTTGCCTTGGTCATGCAGAAAGAATTTGAAATGTCCTTGCTAGGAGAACTGACATATTTCCTTGGTTTGCAAATCCAACAAAAAGAAGGAGGAATCTTTTTATCTCAAACCAAGTATCTCAAACAGATTTTGAAGAAATATGGTATGGAAGATGCAAAACCAGTATGTACACCCATGGTCACAGGATGTAGCCTCAGTGCAAATGATGAATCTGTAGCAGTACATCAACCAACCTACAGATCTATGATTGGAAGTTTACTTTATTTGACAGGTACCCGACCAGACATCATGCATGCAGTTGGAATAGTTGGAAGATTTCAGGCAAATCTGAAGGAGACTCATCTTCAGGCAGTGAAGAGAATTTTCAAATATCTTCAAGGGACTCAAAATTATGGCTTATGGTATCCTAGAGATACAGATCTTACACTTCATGCTTATACAGATGCAGATTGGGCCGGAAGCGTGGATGACAGGAAAAGCACAAGTGGTGGTGCGTTCTTTATGGGTTCCAGACTGGTATCTTGGTTCAGCAAGAAACAGAGTTCAATTGCCTTGTCTACAGCTAAAGCGGAATATGTTGCTGCTGCATCTTGTTGCACCCAACTCCTTTGGATGATGCAGACTTTGCAGGATTTTCAAATCACTTGTACACCACCAATCCCCATCTTATGTGATAACACAAGTGCAATCAGCATCTCAAAGAATCCTGTTATGCATTCAAAAACCAATCACATACCAATCAAGTACCATTTTCTCCGGGAACAAGTGCTTGAACAGAAGGTCAAGTTGGAGTATGTTCCTTCTAAGGAACAAGTTGCTGATATTCTCACCAAACCATTGCCCAGGGACACTTTTGAATACCTCAGGCAAAAGATGGGGGTTGTTGATGCATCATCTTATTGCTGAACCTCTTCTGATTGATGGTACAGGTTCAGGGGGAGCATATAATGCATTGTTGGCATTATGGAGGATGTGCAAAAGGAGATCTTGGAAGTAGCTGCAATATGTCTCTATCTCTTTCATGGTGGATTATGGTTCTTCGTTGCAGATCTGGTTCATATTCAGGGGGAGCATGTTCTTAGGGGGAGCATAACCCTTTGCCCTTGATGTCAAAGGGGGAGAATGAAGCTGAAGTTTTGAGATTGCCATCAAGTCCAAAGGGGGAGATTGTTGGCATTATGGCTAAAGTGTTGTCCTTGATGGCAACCCATTCAGGTGATAGATCACAGTACTTCAAGTCAGCAGCAGAGATTGATGATCAGCTATCAAATATTGAAGAAAATAAGGGGTACACAGGTCGGTGTTACATAAAGTGTGTGCATACCCGCAGTTATCCTATTCAGGAGGTGCGTACCCCCAGTGCACACATTTCAAGGCAGAGAAAAGCACACGTGGGGTTTCTTATGTTTAACCTTTGGTATTTAGCCGACGGTTTTGTGTTATTATGGTGTCGGCCTGTGGTATTGATCCATGATTTAAGGAAGAGCTTTCCTATATAAAGCAAAGGAGATCATTTGGCTTGAGCATGTTTTGTGTTGAATATCTTATGAGGGCTAGATCTGAAATATTATGATCTCTTGGGAGTAATGTCTAGATCTAAATAAGGCGAATCACTGATGGATTGAGATCTCTTCGGCGCATGTTCAGATCTGTAGATCTGACTGTCTGGGTTATTTCTGAAGTCTTGAAATCATCTATGCCTGAAGGTACGTAGGTACAGTGAAAGAAAAGTGCATACATACGCAGGAACGGAGCGTTTCAGGTGCGCCGGTATGCAGGCACAGAAGGGTTGCAGCTGCGGAGGTCCACAGGTAGTTCAATGGATACAGTGCGTATGTAAGCAGGTGAGCAGTTGAGCAGGATGCGTACGTAAGCAGGCAAACAGTTGAGCAGGGTGCGTACGTAAGCAAGCGAGCAGTTGAGCAGGGTGCTTACTGTAAGCAGGCAGTACATGGGTGAAGCTGCTTACTTCTCTTAAAATCTATGTTTATCATTGATGTGCTCTGGGTTTGGTTCTATTATTGTTGATCTGGTTACTACAGTTGACTGGGTGATTCTCTTATACTTGATGATCATTTTATGCTTATGGATCCAGTTTGAAAATTTATGAAAAGTGGTTCTTGTAAGAAAAGAAGTAGAGGGTTGTAGCTCCCTTCCAGGATAGACTGGAAAACGAGAGAGAGTTGTATCTCTCTGTAGGTTGCAGCCTATGTACTGGTAAAGGACTGCACCAGTACAAAACCATTGTAAAAGGAGTTTCTAATTTGAAAGAAAATAGAGACATATTGCAGCAGGTGGTTTTCACCCACATTGGGTTTCCACCTTACATCTTGTGTTCTTTGGTGTGACTATCTATTTTCTTTGTTCATGCTCATTATTTTATGATACTGACATGCAAAACTAATTCAAAGAACAAATAAGGAAGATTTATTAAAAGAATTAGATAATACTGATTCACCCCCCCTCTCAGTGTTATTTCCAACAAGAATGATGAAATTTCAAGGGAAAATTTGAGGGAGAAAAGTGATGAAAATGAGGGAAAAATGAATTTACAAAGGGAAACCTTGGACAACAAGAGAAATTCAAAACCCTAGTGCCATTGAAACATTAAATTTTCCATAACATGAGAGGGTTTTGATTTATCATTTAGATAGCATTTGAACACATTAATTCTCCTTTGCATTGTGCAAAACCAAATTTAGGCATAGAGGAGAAGCCTACCTACACTTTGCCTGAGAGAAAAATCGTTTGGATGAATTGCAGGAAATTTTTTTTAGCTGAATCCCCAACGCGTAGCGCGCCCTGCCCAACACATAGCGCGCCTCTAATGCATAGCGTACTTGTAAATTAACACTGGAAAAGTCTGCCTGACGCGTAGCGCGCCCCTGACGAGTAGCGCGCCTCTCCTGACGCGTAGCGCGCCCCTGAAACTGCTCGACTTGCTCAAGAACTCCTAAAATCGCCTTTTCAAGGTTACACTTAGCTTGTGAGAGGAAAATGAGTTTTAAAATGAGGAGTGACATGCTTTTATAGGTTTCCTTTTGATTTTTACCTGCCCAAAACCCACTTTGTAATGTTTTGAGTGTTGACACTTTTTGAATTAATTGGCTCTGACCTTAGATTTCTTTTCTTTGAAAAATTGGTTGAAATGATGATTTCTTCTGAAAATTTTTGTAGGGATAGCTTCTAGGATGCTTTGGAAAAGGAGACCAAGGCTGCACTTCGACATTTGATGAATTTGAAATTTTGAGAATTTTTACAAAAATGAGATAATGACCTTTGTTTTCAAAAACAAAGTTTTTGAGAACAAGGTGAAAATTTAGCTGTACAATGATGAGAATTTTTGAAATAATGTTTAATGAAGGACATCCCTCTGGCCTGCTGGTCCTTTATGACCTCTCAAGACAAAAATGGACTCAACCCTAGACCTAAGACCTTAAAACTTAAATCAATATGAATGGCCCTTTGAGGATTTTATTTACTTGAACAACCTCGAACCAGCAGTGCCAAACAAGAGGGAAATAACGACACAAACTCCCTCCACCAGGATTATGGCATGCCTAACGGAATGCAACATGATCACACTGATGGGACACCTAATCATGAAATGCAAAGAGCTTTGATCTCTGGTGGAGGGCTACTAGACCGACTCTAACATTGGCTCCAATGGGGATGGTAGCTCCTTGGAGGTGCCAAGAACCGCAAACCTCTGGGAGAGCAGACCAGTGCTTTCAACCATTTGGCGATGGAGTCATTATTTACTCATTTGACACAAATTCTGACAGCTTTAGTGACTGCAGATTTGACTGAAAATTGGACACAACTTTGACCAAAACTAACTCAATTGTGGACAGAAAATGAACTAATAAAAACACCTTGACAAACCTAAAACCAACCAATCTCCATCTTCAGAATTATAGCCTTCACCGCGGGCCCAAGACTGAGGATTAAAGATCAGTACACACATGCGATAAAACAGAAGTAAAACGGTATATACAATGATGGTGACAAGAACAAAAAATTCTCAGACATGGTACCTCTTCAGCAACCGACCATTGATCGACCCTCCGGGATAATCATTTCCGTTCATTTCCTTGAGAAGAAAAGCATTTTGGCCACGATATGCTGCGATCTTATAGGGACCCTTCCATAGATTATCAAATTTGTCGTGCTTCCCTTTGTCTTCATTCCGAGCATCCCACTTCAAAACCACATCATCTATTTGGAAGTCATCTGATTTTGTTTTCCGGTCATAAATCTTCTTTATGCGCTCTTGCAACTTGAGAGTATTGTGAAGAACCTCCTCCCATTTCTGTTGTAAATGAATCATTTGATTAATCCGCCTTTCCATGGGATCTTCCTCACTATCAGCTTCTTGAAGCAATTTGACCACCAGAATAGCAAGCGAAGTAGGAAATACCGCATCTACCCCGTACACCAGCTCAAAAGGAGACATGCCAAATGACTTTTTATGACTTACCCTATCAGCCCACAGTGCATTCACTAACTTTTTATGCCAGCTCTTCTTATTGATTTCCAACAATTTTTTAATGATATTTACCAAGGACTTATTTGAAGATTCTGCCAACCCATTTCCTTGCGGATGGTAGGAGGTAGAATGCCCCAAGCTGATATTATACTTGTAGCAAAAATCAACCATTCTCTTTGATTTAAATGCTGCTGCATTATCTGTATTTAACTTACTTGGACAGCCAAAATGTGACAGTATATTATTTTCAAGGAAAGAAATAATTACCGCATCTGTGGCCTGCCGGGTGGGAATGGCTTCAATCCATTTTGTGAAGTAATCTGTAGCTGTCAATATCCATATATGTTGTCCTGACGATGCAGGATTAATCTCACCGATAAAATCCAAGCCCCACTGCTGAAATGGTGCGCTGACTTCAATTGGTTTGAGAGGCAATGGCTGCAATTTTTGTTTCCCTTGAAAAATTTGGCACTCATGACAACTCTTAACAGCTTTATATACATCTGAAAACAATGAAGGCCAATAAAAACCTACTCTTAGGATCTTATTTGCTGTAGTCTTCCAAAACAAATGACCCCCACAGTCACCTTTATGAAAATCTTCCACCACTGTTTTGGCTTCCTCCTCAACCAAACAATTCAACAATATTCCACCGGGGTCTTTCCAATATAGTGCAGATTTAAGGATGCAAAACTTGGCTGCTTTCAACTTCAATGTCCTACTTTTATTTCGAGGCATCCCGGGAGGTGAAGACAAATTTTGAAGTACATATACAATATCAGCATACCAAGGAGAAGAAATAAAGATGTCAGATACCTGTTGTGTTGAATTCTCCTCATCTTCATCGGACATGGCAGCTATCAAATTGATGTCTAGGACATGTAGATTTGTTTCAGCCATCAATTTGGCAAGACCTTGTCCTTTGATCAGCTTAGTGGGTTTAATTTCCACATCATACTCTAATAATGCAGCAATCCACTTTCCCCGCCTTCCTTCCGGTTCTGTCTGTATCAACACATCCTTTACTGTCGCGTTAGGAACATAAGCTATAATGTGGGAATGCAATACATACACACGGAAATCCTTTAGGGCCTTCACAAGTGCAAGTGCTTGTTTTTCAATGATGTTATACTTTAATGCTCCATCTCTAATAATACGGCTGAAAAAAGCAATGGGCTTCTCAACTCCATCTCTTTTTTGCATTAATACAGCTGCCAATGTGTGCTCAGAGGCAAATGAAAACAAAATAAAATCTTGTGTATAATCCGGATTGATTAGAGTAGGGGCTGAAGATAAAACCAACTTTACCAAATTGAAATATTTTACCGCCTCTTCGTTCCACTTGAGCTGGCTGTCCTTTTTCAGCATGTTTGTGATTTCTCTAAGGTGCTCAGCAAGATTCGGAATGAAGCGACGCAGAAAATTCAGCTTACCATTAAAGGACTGTATTTCTTTTTTGTTCCGGGGCTGCTCAAGTTGCTGAATAGCTTCAACACGTGCAGGATCTATACGGATGCCATCTTTGGAAATGATGTGGCCCAAGAGCTTGCCTTCACTCATGGCGAAAAGACTCTTCTTTGGATTCAGCGAAATACCATATTTTCTGCACTTTTGAAAAACAATTTTCAAGTGATATAAATGTTCTTCATCAGATTTTGAAAATACAGTCAAATCATCAAGGTAAACAACTAAAAAGACATCTTTCTCATTGGCAAAGGCCATGTCCATCGCACGCTGAAAAGTGGCACCTGTATTTTTCAAACCAAATGGCATTTTTGCATAATGAAATGTTCCCCATGGAGTAGTGAATGCGGTTTTGTCACGGTCATCCTCGTGCACCAAAATATGATTATACCCGGAATAGCCATCGAGTAGCGACATCCTTGATGCTCCAACTACTCGCTGCAATATATGATCCATTTTGGGCAGCGGATAATTGTCCTTTAAAGACACCTTATTCAAATTTCTGAATTCAATGCATAAACGGATCTCACTGGTCTTCTTTCTTACCGGTACCAAATTTGATATCCAATCGGAAAATCTGATAGGTACTATGATTCCAGACTTGTACAACCTATTCACTTCTTTTTCTATCAATGGCAGCAATTTAGGATTGATTCTCCTCAACTTTTGACGGAAAGGTTTTTGATTTTGCTTTATAGGAATAGTATGTTGAATGATATTAGTGTCATATGTTTTCAGATCTGAATAATCCCATGCAAAGACATTAGAAAACGAAGACAACAATCTGACATACTCCTTCTTTACCTTTGGTGACCATGACTTAGATAGCTTTACCATTTTGGGATTCTCAGCTGCTCCAATGTTTACTTCTTCAACACCTTCTTCAGTTGGTCTCAATGTCGGTTTGCGGGCCACATCATCTTGATCAAACAGCTCTTCCAAAGGAATCAATCCTTTAGGAATAAAATTGTCCTTAAGTTGCAACACATCCATTTGATTTACCTCATCTGGTTCTGTATCTATGGAGATGTCCTTAAACTCACCTTCAATTTGTAGAAAATATTTGATTTCTTCATCATCCTGGAAGACTTGCCAACATCGTTGATTATCCGGAACTGTGGGGCGGTGTTTCACATAAATCTCAAATTTGTTGCTGGAATTCATTGGAATTTTTAAGTTACTTGCTGCCTTGGCCAATGCATCAGCAACACCATTTTGTATGCGGGGCACACACGTCAAAGTATGTTCAGAAAATAATTTCAAAATATCTAGGACAGCATTTCGATATGCTCTCATGCGAGGATGCTTGGCCTGAAACTCACCTTTAACTTGCTTTATCACCAACTCGGAGTCGCCATAGACTGCAATCTTCTTTGCTTTCAGCTTGCGAAGAATTTTAAGGCCAACAATAAGAGCTTCATATTCTGCCTCATTGTTTGAACAATCAAATGCTAGTTTATAAGAGCACACTCTCACCTTGCTTGGGACTTTGTCTCGGGTAGAAAAGGGACTTCGAATACACACACCAATACCAGCACCATCACTACCCACAGCACCATCAAAATCCATGGTCCAAAGACCATCTTCATCTTCTTCCAACTGTTGAAACTGTGTTGCCTCTGTTTTTTCTGTTTGTTGCCGCTTAGCTTCATCTGTTTGCCTCATGGCAGTTGACTTTTCTTCTCTTTCCTTTTGTAGAACTTCTCTAAAATTTTCAGTAATCTCTGGTATATCTTCTGCCTGAACTAACTGACTATCTATCTCATTAAAATTATCAGCAAACAAAACGAACGACTCCAAATCTGTATGTACATAATTTATAGGATGATTTATTGGCTTTTCTTTTCTAGTTATCATGTATTTCATCTTTTGCTCCCGATATAACTTTCTCATTTGACCGAAGACTGGAATTGTAGCATAAGAAAAATCGAGCTGAAGTGTACCTTTCAACTTAGCTCCCCAAGATCTTGAAAGCAACATACCAAAATGCGGAGGAATATTCGCCACAACCACATCCATCAAAACATTCTTAGTTGGAATTTGATCTAGGCTTACCACCAAGTCCTTGATCAATCCGATACACTTTACCCGGCTGGAATCAAATGAATACACATCATGATATTTTCTTGTGATGTCCAATCCCAGCCTTTCCATGATTGCTTTCGGCATCAAATTGTGCGAAGCACCCGAGTCAAACATAGAATTATGTAAAATATACTCGTGCAACCTCAAACTAATATAGAAGGGAGGAACATCATTTTCAGGAGACTCACCATTCAAAGCAGGCCCAAAAATTAATTCCGGCTGATCATCTTCTACATTTACCGTGTCAAGCATTGGATCAATATTCATAATTTTGGAAATTTGACCTCGGTAGGTGGTGTTTTTCATGATTTCAGTCAATGGAATAGACACTTTCAGCTTTGAAATTTCATTCTCCAAACTAAATGCTGAAACTTTTTCACCTTCTTTGGCCGTAACTTCTCTTCTTTCAACTTTATCCTTCATTATGCTTGGTGGCTGATTTACCTTATCTGCTGAAGATGATTGACTTGTTGGGGGATCAATTATATCTTTTCCTTTTGTCTGTGGGGAAGTTGAATCATTTTTTTCTGAAGTATCTTTCTTTTTCTGAATGGGATTTATGGGAACAGCTCGATTTCTTAATTGTCTCTGTTGAGCGGACAAAGCATTGAGATATCCTCTTTGGTACTCCTCCGATTCTTCCTCAAGTGCTACATCATTTGATAGGATATAATTCTCATCTTGATGTATGATGGAATTTATCATAAATTCTTCTTCTTCTGTAATATAGGTAGGCAGATCATCAGGAGTGAAAAAGTGATTTTCCTCTCCTATAGTATCACCTTCATCCTCGGATTCTTGGCTAACAAAATTCTGCTGAAGCAGAGGTTTTATTTGTTGCTGAACTGTTGTTTCTTGTGCCCTTGTTTTACGCTTCTTAATTCTGTATTGTGGCTCCTGCGGACCTCGGAAATTAGGATTACGGATCTGTGGTTCCGGCTTGCTGAGATGAGTATTTTCAAGCAACCTTTCTACCCTTTCTACCTTGCGAAGGAGCTGATCTGATGTAGAAGCTTCCTCTTTGATTGTCACTCGCTTTTCGACTTTCATCCTTGCTCTTTTATCATTCAAATTTTCTTCAACACTAACAGCGATTTTCTGCATATCCTCCAAGGTAGGCGGATCTCTATCTCGCAATGAATAAGCCATCTCCGGATCAAAGCCATCTGGGAATTTGAGAAGTGCTGATTTTCTAGATGGTCTTAAATCATCTGGAATAGCATTGTAAACTGTGTTAAATCCGATAATGTAATCTTGGATAGACTCACCATGATTACGTTTGAGATTGTTGTACTCAGCATTGATCTGAAGTGGATCTTTTCTGATTTCCCATCGATCTAGAAACTTCTTCTGAAGTTCTTCCAATGTGGGTATGCTTCTAGCTGTCAAACCTCTGAACCATTTTCTTACTTCTCCTCCGAATGTTTGTACAAACAAACACATAGTTACATCCTCTTCATCTATCTCATATAGATCAAAGAAAGTTGTCATCTTGTCTATATGCTGCTGAGCGGAAACACCCTGAGGAGTGCCATCAAACATGGGAATTTTACTCTGATAATCAGCTGGCATATCATGCAGATTTTGAGGAAGAGCAAGTGGGGCAAACCGAGCAGCCATTGCTTTAGGTAGATTGGGTCTAGGAGTAGCAGGTGGAGTAGGTGTAGCTGTAGTATGAGGGGTATAGGGAGGTGTAGGCAGAGGAGAAGCGATATGTGATGAGGAAGGAGAATTGACTGTTGATTCAGGATGTGTGACTATAGGGGATATAGAAATAAAAGGAGGATTGGTCTGTTCATGTGGAACTGAAGACGTGATAGTAGATCCAATATTGGCAGATATAGTTTCGAGGAAATCAGCAAGATTAGTGACTTGGATATCTGTCTGAAGGTGTCTTAGGATGAAATTTTCAACCAATTTATTATGTCTCTCGATTTCAAGGGCAGCGGCAAAATCAGGGTTGGGAACTAGAGAATCAAGTGCACTTTCAGATTTGGTTTTGAACAAGGACAACTCAAAACTCTCATCAAAATAAATGTCTTCAAGATACTCAAAAACAGCTGGACATGAATGAGATTTGAATATACGATTAGAATCTGAAGCCAGTTTGGATATCAAGGAACAAATAACCAATTAACCTGTGAAAACTCTCAACTAATCATCCAAAAGTTCAGAGTTTGCAAATGAACTGGGGTAAAATGCAATCAAAGTGTTGTATTCACAAGCTCACGGAGATTGACTGAAGCAGCGTTTATCTACTTCCGCTTATGCAAAGCAAAAGCGTTTCGAAGGCTACCTGGCATAACTTCAGGCTCCGTCTAAGACTTATGAAACAAACACAACAATCCACAAACAAGTTTGTTCTCCCCAGTATGGTCGCCAATATGTTAGCGCGTGAAACTGCCTCAGGCTGAAGAAGGCAAAATCCAAGGCAACATCAAACCACTTAGCCTCGTAGCTAGCCCTACGGGGACAGGAGAGGGCTCTCTCTGGGTCTATCTCGGCAAAAGGTCTTCAAAGGGCTGAGATGACCAATAAAGAACACTGATTTTAGGCTAGTAAATTGATAAAAATAGGTTTTTAATAAATTGGTGGGGTTTTTTTGGGCTGCATGGGGCAAAGGAACAGCTTGAACAGAGAAATGCAATCAAAAACACAGATTATCCCCTGAGGCAAGGTAGGCAAGAAATTTTAACATCAAATTGAGATTAAATGGAATGGCAAGACTGCTGAGGAGCTGACAAGGGCATAGAAGATGAATCCTTGTCAAACAGAAGAAAACATTAAATATCAACAAACTTAAAGGCAGAGCATACAAATTATGAATTCTACCTTAACACTTCATTTGTTCAAATGGAAACGATCATGAAATGACATGAACACATAACAGGCTACATATGAAACAAAAGAGGACACAAATGTTAAATCTCCTACCACAGGAATCTCAGGGGTCAGAGCTACATTTTTTAATTAAAATCTCTGTCAAAATCTATACAATGAAGCTCTGTTCTCTCTCCTCCACCAGCGCTCAGAACTCTCTCTCCCTCTAACCTTTACAAATGGTTTTTTCAATACCTTAAGTAAACTCTGCTAGGGGAAAACAAATTGACCCCAGGATAAGGAATTTGTTTTATCATTATTAATAAATAAAACTAAGAGACAATCAGCGTTTTTGAAGATAGAAAAGCGCTCCATTTTCTACTCGAATCTGTTGATGAATAGGTGGAATTTACAGGTGTCAATCCCATTTACTGAAGATAAACATAGGCAATCGAATCTTGTATGCCACTTTGCACATTCTGAAAATTACAACTGCGCCCCAAATATCTGGAAATGCGTTGGCCATTCAAATAAGGAATTCTGAAGTCATAAATAGGAAATTGAATCCTATTCTTCTGCTTATGTTTGATATTTTGTGTTTGTTTCGGGTCTTTACTTTTACCTTTACCATTTGAAAACAACCAAATTTTTTCCTCTGTAACTTTGGGGCGCTTTTATCAAATTACCGTTTCCAGCCGCTTTCCATAACTTTCGCTCATACACAGCAATGGTATGAGTAAAGGATATCTGAGGAACATATTTCATATGCCTGTCAAGGATTTCTGTATTCTTCTTTATCAAACCTATCTTCAATAAGTGAAGCAGCATAGCACCCAATCAACGCATGCCCTGTACTCATGAAAAAATGTGACTTGATGTTCCCCACCAAAGCACGTGATGCGCCCCTTCAAGATGTTTTTCTCTTGGAAGGTTTCCTCAAGGCAAGACGTAAAATAGTTGTCAGCATAGTTGGTTCTCATACATCTCCCTTAACATTTCATAAGAGAGGATTATACTTCTTGCAAATACTGCAGAACTATATCCTTGTAACAGAATGTCATTGTACAACTACTTTAGATGAAAGAATCTTTGAATTGAGATTTTCTGCAACAACGTCAATAAATTCCTCTGTATTTAAGTAAAAGTTCCTTGATACCTTTGCCCCGTGAACTAGAATGGCAAGGTCCTTTGTCATTTTCCCAGACTCAACTGTCTCAATGCAGGAATCCTCCAGTTTGTGCACAAAATCCAACAGCTTCTCATTATTATCGAGTTTTTCCCTGTGCTCAAGTCCACGTGTCCATGCAAATATTGAAGCAATACTGTTGGTACTAGTTTCACCCCATTTCTGATGAACTCGAAAATGTTTTGTGACAGTTCCATGTGCAGCCTCAGCTTCAATAGTCTTACCATCTGAGGATAACAGCACTGATTTCATCAGTCCAAGCGACCCAAAGCCTTGTGCCAGAAAATCACTTTGAACATCACCATCATAATTTTTGCAAGCCCATACATACCCGCCTTCACTCTTAAGAGCATAAGCTACCATGTCATCAATTAGCCAATGCTCATACCAAATATCGGCTTTTTCAAACATGTCCTTCCAGTTCTGTTCATATACTTCTTGAAAGATGTCCTTAAACCTGCCATCATATTTTTTAAGAATGGTATTTTTTGTACTTAAATAGAGAGGCCACTTTTTTGAATGTGCCATTACCATTGAGGACTGAGCAAAGGATCGAACAGACTCATCAACATTGAACATAGTCATCGCCATTCCACCTCCCTCTTATGGAGTTTTGCAAAACCTCCTCCAAAACAGAATCATACCTTATGTGCTCTGAACGACTTATCAACATACGATATGGTTCTCAAAGATCCTTTGTCACAAGATCATCAATCAAAGTCCCAATATAGTTGATTTCCCTCTCAAGGACAATAAGTGGTTTACTGGAAGAGAACCTTACAGCATTGACCCCTGCTATCAAACCCTGAGCTGCAGCTTCTTCATAACCAGTGGTCCCATTTATCTGACCTGAGAAAAAGAGGCCTTCTATCTTTTTTGTCATAAGAGTTCGAAAGCATTGATGTGCAGGCAAGTAATCATACTCTACAGCATAGGCAGGCCTCAACATCAAACAATTTTGAAGACCAGGTAATGTCCTCAACAATGCCAATTGAAGTCTCTCTGGCAAGCCTGTAGAAAAACCCTGCACATAAAGCTCTGGAACATTGCGACCTTCAGGCTCTAGGAAAATTTGATGAGACTCCTTATCCTTAAATTTTACTATCTTGTCTTCAATAGATGGGAAATATCGGGGTCCCTTTGATTCAACCCAGCCTCCATATGTAGGTGTCTCATGTAAGTTTTCTTTGATAAGCTAGTGAGTGGATGCAGTTGTGCGCGTCAGGTAACAACACATTTGCTCTCTTTCTATATGAAAATTAGGATCAAAGCTAAACCAGCTAACCTGTTCATCCCCTTGTTGGCGTTCCAAACTTGAAAAGTCAACAGTACGACAATCAACACGAGAAGGTGTTCCTATCTTTAACCTATCAGTTTCAAATCCAAGACCTTCTAAATTTTCAGTAAGCCCTTGAGATGCTGATTCACCTGCTCTTCCAGCTGACATACATACTCTACCAACCTAGATTTTTCCATTCATGAATGTTCCTGTTGTCAAGACAAATTTGACTTGACAAGACGGAGTCTAACACAGTCAATGATGTAAACTGTTAACAAGTGAGAGAGGAATCACCGATAATGATAATGACCCTCAAGGTACTGCAGTACAATTCACGTGGTGTCAATAAAGGACTTGGCGTTTCGGTCCAAGGCCATTGATGTAAACCTGTCGCTGGAAGTGAGAAACTTGACATTGAGGCATGCAAGCTTCAAAGTACTAAATGGGGTGTTCCTAGATCAACTTCTTGGATAATGAGCTGATGTCGAAAAGAAGTGATCCATCACAAGAGGGCCTTAATGAATCCCACATCAATGACACGGAACGGAGCAAATGATTTTAATGGAGGTGAAAACGATCTGGTGATATAAGGTTCACGGTGGCGGTCATGAAAGAATGGAGTATAATGTATGGTAGTGGGTGAGACACAGGTGAATGACATCTCTTGAACATATCAGCGACACTTATGTGATGGATTGGTAGCATTGACCCCAAATTTGGATGGTATGGCATGACCATGGTGATGTGACCGGTGAATGAAACAACCCAACCCGACTTGGACACGGAGTGGAAGTGTCATGTTCAAGAGCGACTTGCTACCAACAAAGTTTCTTCAAGTTTTCTTCCCAATTTTCCCCAATCATTTCTGACTAGTACCTCTTTATTTTTGTCAAGCTTGAGGAGGATAACATATGCTTGTTCTATAATTTGCCCTTCGGGAAAACCCATCGCTATGTTTTAACGAGCCTAGCGATAGTGAAACTCATTCTCGTCTATAGACAAGTTTGTTGCTATTAATCTTTTTAACGAGTTTAACGACAAAGATAACTCGGTCCTTTTCAATTTTAGAGAGTCTGAAAAGGAACGTAAAGGTAACTCCAAAATTCCTTTTTCGTCATCTAATCCCTTAAGTCTGAAAAAGTATAAAACAATACAGAAGGGATGAATTTTCGATACTTTTAACAAGCTGAACAAAACAATCGCTCGATCTTTTTGTGTAATAATCCCTCAGGTCCAAAAAGATTAAAATCTAGAGGAGGGATAGCACTTCCTGTCCCTTTAACGAGCTGGAGAGGCCAATGTCTCAGCAATATTTTCATATTTTACGAGTCAGTTGAAAAGAGCTTAAAGGAGACTCGTCTTTTGAGGAACGAGTGATAAAATGGGTAGCAGCTGATTCCAGGTAAGGTTTGGAGTTTTCCAATCATGGCAGTGTCACAAGGATGGCTAGTAAAATCACTCGTCACAGCTGTTCCTCAAAATGGGTAAACAATCAAATGGAGGTGAATGATCGGCCAATGAAAAAGTCGAGGTGATGGTGCAAACACGACCAAGGCTTTAATGGCTGAAGTACTACATTCACGATGGTTATTTACCGAGGAATAGTTCATTTTTTAACAAGCTTAAACGCAGGAGGAAACATTTGCTCATGGATTATGTTTATTTTTTAATGAGCTTGAACTATGTGCTAAAACTACTCGATTAAATGGTCCCTTTTTTTATTTTACCATAAATAGCTTTGTTCTTTCAAAGATTGTACTGTATTTTCAAATGCTTCATCAAACTAGTTAGAAATGAACAATATATTCTTGAAAACGAGTTAGAACACTAATATTTTACTTTAAACTACGTAAAAAGTAATGAAAAAGTGTTTTTACCTCTCATTTTACCATTTCATTTGAACTTTGGTTTGTTGGAGCTTTGGAGGTGCTTTCCCCCTTTGATCTTCATCAGCTGTTTTCGGGAGATTCTGTGGACGATTCTCAGCACCGTCTGGACCAGGTAGGAGCTAAACCTAAGCTCTTTCATTTCATGGTTTCCATTTTACATTCTGAGCTTGATTCCTAGTTTTTCTGAGCCTCTGGGGTTTCAAAAACTTGTTATGCCTTCAGCGCACCCTCTGTGTATCGAAAGGTGCGTTGAATGTTGGCCTATCTAAAGGCTATCTGACATGCAACGCACCCAAAACACTACTGTAGGTGCGTTGGGCGCATAGAAGGAATTTTGTGCATAATTTTTTATGGAAATTTTGCCTGTTTCTTACCAAAATCAGGATCTAACTCTTTTCTTGTTTGTTTTTCAGAGATCTTTGGAGTAAGATGACCATTACATGGCGAGAACGTGAGCATGAAGAAGAGGACATGATTTCCCTACATGATCTGGTTACAGTAAACGCACTGCGGAACTGTGTCTTGTTGAAGTTCTTCTGCATTTCTAGCATGAGACAACAGATCAACTTACTGCAGTATTTGCTCGATGCTTGGGATCCTATCAACCAGGTTTTCCAGATCAGGGACAAATCTATCCCCTTGACTGTAGTAGACATCTATTTCTTGACTGGCTTATCGAGGCGGGGTGCCCCCATCTCTTTATCAAGTTCGGCTCGAGGAGGTGACTCTGTGAGATATTATGTTTGCCGGTACTGCAGAGAGGGATCTCAGCCGAGTAAAGACAACAAGATCATCATCCGTGATACCACTGATAGGTCCCTCAGGACTATTCTGTTTAATTTTGGTAGGATGGCCGGTGGTGCGGCTCTTCATGTAGCCAACCAATCTTATATGCAGTATGCCTTGGAATGCCTCAAACCAAAGGTGTTCAACTGGTGTGACGAAGTACTTCTTGTGATGAAAGAACAGTTGACCAAGATAAAGAGCGAGAGGTTGAAGAACTTTGGGTATGGTTCTATTTTGACTGCCTTTGTGTTGGAGAAGATACCACTGATGCAGCCGCAGTATATTGCACTCGATTTACCTTCACCTACTGAACCACGTATGCAGAGATGGGTTGACCATATGTCTAGGCATGCTGTTCAGTCTCAGATTTCATTTTCTGATACCTTCTTCAGGTGGTTTGATCATCAGGAGATGGTTTATTCCGAGTATCCATATGCTAGCATGGACTTCCGGGGTGATCCAGATTTAGTATTGTCGGATGGCGAACAGTGGGGTGCCATTGGTAAAATCTTTGACCATATTCCTGTTTATCGTTTTTCATTTATAATGTTCTTGTGCTTTATTCTATCAAGACTTTAATCAAACTCATGTGTACATGCAGATGTTGGTCCTGTCTGTCCAGTAGTTCGCCTGAGAGTTCCAGCTGCCGCCCCGGTAGGAGAGGCTGTCGGAAGGGCTATCCTTCATGACCTCGATGTGGCCGAGACTCTCCCAGCGTTACAGGATCAGGTTGAGGGCCTCACTCTTGGTATTCCAAATTTGAGGACTGACGAGCTACCTTTGAGGCTACAGCGGCATACTACTGGTGTGCCAAGATGATGGACTTGTCTCTTATGTCACGAGCATCATTAGACTAGGGTGCCCCCTAGCATTTTGAATTTTTTGGGTCATTTGATCGATTTTGTCTTGGTTACAGAACATTATGTGTAAACCATAAATAGTTATATATATTTTTGATTTTCGGAGTTTTATTTTGGTTAAGTTGCATGATCCACATGCAAACATTGATGGTATGATTCTTTTTATAAATGTTGCAAATGTCTATCTAACACATAATTTGCTAATGAGTCAGTTAATGTGTTTACGTTTCTGGAAATGTGTTGATATTGAATAAAATCAAATTGTCTTTCCAAAATCTTAACCCTTAGGAACATGCGATAAATAGCTGGGTTTCGGACGGAATATATACCATTGAGTTGTAGTATTATGAGTTGTGAGTCTAGCCTGACAATTAGTCGGAGTATACCATGTGTGATGGCATTAGAGAGAAGTTCTATCAACGCGCTATATTCAGCGATGGTATTTGTTGATCGACCAATACATACCCCTCTGAAACTTACTAACTCGCCGCTTGGATCAAAAATAGCCCAGGCTGCGGAAGATAGGTTCCGCGAACTACGACTCGCTCCGTCGGCATATCCAACACATGCCTCCAATAGGTTTGACAACTGCAACAAATGTAAAAAGTGGATTACTTGACCAAAATAAACACTTTAGCGAAAACAAAAACATAACAAAAGCATACAGGTTACCATTACGCATAGTAACGCTTGAGGTACAACCCATTACGAGGTTGCGCTAGTGGAATTCCGTCATAATCCATTAACTCGTAGGCTCCTTTTGCTAACACTCGTCTAAAAATATAGGGGCCCATCCATAAAGACTTAAATTTACCTGCTCCCAATTTATCAGATTCTTGGTCGTAAAGCAAGACCAAGTCACCTTCTGAGAAGACACGGGGTTTGACATTTTTGTCGAACTGCGCCTTGACTCATTCCTTATGGGCTTCGTTAGCCAAAGCGGCATCACGACGGGTTTCATCCAATTGGATTAATTCCAAGAACGAGCTTCTTCTTCGGAAGTTCTGGGGATGAGATCAATTGCGAGTTTGAGAGACGAGATTTCGCACTGGATTGGTAAGACTGCTTCTAGGCCATATACCAGTTGGAAAGGCGTAAACCTGGTTGCATTCCTTACCGATGTCTGGTAAGCCCACAAAGCTGAGTACAGGATTAGGTGCCATCTTCTCTTGTGAACTCAAATCATTCTTTGCAGCATGTGTTTCAGGACCTTGTTGATTGCTTCAACTTGTCCGTTGGCTTGCGGATAATATGGAGTAGAGCTGTCATGAGACAACCCTAGTTTGGCAGCTAATTCGACCATCATGTGATTGCGAAAATGCGATCCATGATCTGTGACTATAGCCTGTGGTACGCCAAATTTGGCGACTACATGATTGAAAAAGAAGAGGGCAGTTGTTTCACCAGTATTATCTAATGTAGGCATCGCCACTGCCCATTTGGTAAAATAGTCAACTGCGACTATGATATACCCATGCCCCCCGGTTGAGGTGGGGTTACATGTCATGAAACCGATGCCCCATCTGGCGAATGGCCCAACTGCAACTATCAGCTGCAGAGGGGCAGGTGGTTTTCTGGTTTTGCTATCGAAAATTTGACAAGCATGGCAACTTCTGACTGCGGTTATGCAATCTCTGGACATTGTTGGCCAGAAGTATCTTGCTCGTAAGATTTTTTGCGCTGTAGCATATCCAGACTGATGCCCCCCACACGCGCCTGAATGACAATCATTCAGGACTTTTTCGGCCTCCTCATGGGTGAGGCACCTTCTCATAACTGTATCAGTACCATGAGGGTAAAGTGTATCACCGACGATCATGTAGTCTTTTGCTTGGTATCGAATACGTTTTTGTTCAGAGTGGGAGGTGTTTGGCCTGTATTTTTGGGTTTGGAGATAAATGATTATATCTCCATACCACTCATTGCTTGTAGATATCAGAAACAAATGGGAGATCGCACAATAATTCTGCGAAAACTAGCTTTCTTCGACTTGGATTTTACAGATTCCAGATCAAACTCTTGTAGGATTGCTATCCATTTTGAATATTTTCCCCCCAGCAACTGTCGTGACAATATATAAGTCATGGGGTTGCAATCTGACAAAATGGTAGTTTTCCAAAAGAGGACATAGTGTCGAAATCTCTGTATCGCTTGAACAGCTGCAAGTGCTAGCTTTTCAACGTAAGAATATTTGCTTTCTGTATCGTTTAAGTTTTTACTTAAATAATATATAGGATGTTCAATTCCATAGAGTTCTTGAACTAAAACCATTGCGATGGTCGTAGCTGCTGCAGCCAGATACAGGTTAAAATATTTTTGATAATCAAGAGCGTACATTAATGATGCTTTCATTAGTGATTCTTTTAAAGCATCAAAGGAAGCTTGTGGAACCTGATCCCAGACAAAGGGCACTTACTTTTTCAAAAGACGTGTATAACCTTTAGCAAGTTCGGCGTAATTTGGAATGAACCTCCTCAGAAAGTTCACTTTCCCTTGGAGTTTCTAAATCTGAAGCAAATTCAAAGGTGGAGGC
The DNA here is from genome assembly GCA_031772625.1 of Pinus tabuliformis. NCBI lineage: Eukaryota > Viridiplantae > Streptophyta > Pinopsida > Pinales > Pinaceae > Pinus > Pinus tabuliformis. Next base: position 928,464,908 of record CM062811.1, on the reverse strand, counting down.
AAATTTATGATTGCCTGGACCTTACATGGGTCGAGACGAATCCCGTCCTTCGAGACTACAAAGCCAAGTAAACGACCAGAACTGACGCAAAATACACATTTGTGTGGATTGAGTCGTATCTTGTAGTGTCGGCAACGTAGAAATATCGCTCTTAAATGCTGCGGGTGATCAGTCCGCTTTCGCGAATGAGCCGGAAGGTCATCGAGGTATGGTTGAACGATGTTTTTGATGTCATGGAAGGCATAATTCATTTCCCTCTGAAACGTCGCCCCCGCGTTCTTTAAACCAAAGGGTAATTTTCGATACGCGAATGTGCCCCACGGACAAATAAATGCAGTCTTTGACTGGTCCTATGGGCGGATATTTATTTGATTATACCCGGAGAATCCATCCATGAATGAAAAGATTTCGCATCCGGCGCATTCATCAATTATCTGGTCAATGAAGGGTGTAGGGTAGTTGTCTTTTGGACAAGCTTGATTTACATCCCTATAATCGATGCACACTCTAATTGTTCCTTGTTTTTTCATATCAAGGACAATGTTCGATACCCAATCGGTTAGAGGAACCGGGTAGATGAAACTAGCATGGAGAAGTTTTTCAACTTCTGCCTTAATGGCAGTCGCTTTCTTGGGGTGCACCTGCCTTAGCCGTTGTCGTACCGGTTTGACATCTAGATACATCTTAATTTCGTGTTCAATGATACTCGAGTCAATGCCTGGCATTTCACTATATGACCAAGCAAAGACATCTCTGAATTTGCAAAAAAGAGCGTTATATATTTCCAGTTCTGAAGGAGAACAACATTTTCCAACATAAATATTCTCTACAACATCTGTTTTGGTCGAGATATTTATGGCGATAGTCTCTTCAATGTTGGACAAGTTTCGCTCGGAATCCACCGTGTTTACAGTATTTGATAGGAAATCAAAAACTGAAGGATGATAAAGGTCATCTTGAGTATCTTCTCCACAATCCGGAAGAAGGGAACGATGGTGGGAATCATTCCATGGTGCCCCTTCAATTACCATTGATTGGACAATTCCTTCGTCGGTGACATGCACTCACGACCGAGGATCTGAAGGGGTACCATATTCTTTAGACCTATCTATCCAAACGCTTGATGAGTGTTGATTTGGGTTTGCCTCCCATGCTAGGAATATTGATTGCTACAATATTTCCATTGGGCTTGGGGGAAAAACCATTGCATGATCCATGTTGATATCATTTTCTGAGATCTTTGTAGAAGATATCATATTTCAGGTTCCTACCGACGCTACTTCCGCCAGGTTGATTGGAGGTGGAAGGGCGAAAGTTCCCATTAGTATAGGATATTTTAGTAGGCCTACTCTGATATTTTGAAGCGAATGGGGACTTCCATGGATCATCGGAATGCTTCCTGTAACTTGAGAACCATTGGGGAGGAAGTTTTGTTGATCGACGATTGTAATACCTCCTTGAAAGGGAAATGCAATCTTCCTAAAATAGGTCGACACAACAGCCGCCATAGCATATATCCATGGCCTTCCTAGTAGGATATTGTAATCAAGATTGCCATCGATTACTTCAACATCTACTTCTACTGTTTTCCCTCCTAGTCCAACTTTCAAGTTACTTAGAATACCATATGGGGTATATGTCCTTCCGTCAAATGCTTTTAATGTCGTCGAAGATCACGACAAGGTTGGAGATCCTAAAGTTTTCCAAGAACTCATCGACATAATGCATGTAGATGCTCCCTCATCAATAATTATTCGATGAACAGTTTTGTTGAGGGCTTTCACTTGAACAAGGAAAGCTAGTTGAGCTGGTAATTGAGGATCGTATCCTTTATGATCGAAGGATACAAGATTGGAATCCTTTGGGTCTATCCCACCAATGGCTGATAATAAAGCCTGCCTTTGGGATGGGCAATTCTGTAGTACTTCAAGAGTCGACATAGCGGATGGAGATTGGGCCAAATCTTCCACTATATTATAATGTTGTGCCACTCTAGCGCAGGGATTAAACGTTGACTTATGTACTACTCCCTTTGGCAGTTTTATTGTCAATTCCGTAATGATGGGCGGCACAACTTCTGTCGATGTTGTTGTCGAACTACTAGGTTGATCTTTATCCTTGTTGTTCGACAGCTATGGATTCCCATAATCTTTGTTTCTTGTCGATATCAAAGCATCATTTTGCTGTTTTGAAACTGACAACATTAGCACTTGAGATGGGGAAGCATTTCCACTTTCAACCAGATTTGTTCCCGGATTTGGAAACGGATCAGTTAACACCGCGGAGGTTTTTGAATTCTTGAAGAATTTCTTAACCTCAGCTCTGTGTGGACAACTTGCGGTCCAATGATCCTCATCGCATATAAGGCATGGATTTTTTGGTTTCCTATCTCTAGGAGGGTTTGAAGAAGATTTTTCAGGTGATGATTCCTCCTGTTTCTTCTTCTTCCCTTTGCCTTTCTTCTTGCTCCCTGGTTGTTTGGTTTCTTTGCCTTTATCTGTTGATACAGCATTTACTTCCGAAGCAAGAAGTTCATCTTTTTCATTTTGACCTGAAATCTTACGGGCCTTTTTGGATGTAGCCTTTGTCGACTTCGTGTCTATTGTGCCAATCACGCCATTGCCGGCATGAGAGTCATTTTTTTATTTAGGAGGAGGAGGAATTGAGAATTCCGGTCTAGGGGCGTCAGGTATTTTATCATAGAGCATGTCGGACTGAGTGTAAATCAAGTCCATATATTGCGCACGAGCGATAACTTGCTCTTCTGTTACGACTCCCCCCTTTGCCACATCTTCCGTAATGGAAGGTAGTAATGACTTGATAAACCATTCAGCTAAGAGCTGATTGGGGACATACGTTTTTACCATTCTACGACGACGTCGCCACTCATGTATATGATCAGATATGTGAGTGGCCGTTGTCTGTTTGAAATTGGTAAGAAGTTTTGTTCCTGTTTCGTACCTTATTGGTAACTAAAAATGGGTTAAAAAGGTAGTGGCTAAGGTATTGAAGTTGTCAAATGAAGCTCTAGGCAATTCGATGTACCATTTTTCCGTCGGATCCGTTAACGTCCTATGAAAGACGTGAAGTCTTATCAAATCATCATTTAGGGTGTTTGATGAACACCATAGATGAAAGGTCATCACGTGATTCGATGGATCTTCACCCGGATTTCCATTAAATTTAGGAATATCTGATGGAAGTTTATGCGGAATCGCTGGCCACCAAGGGGCATAAGCGATTGGATCGTTTGTTAACCTATTTAAATCGGGTAACTCTAAAGTTGCCACAAAGGGTAACTGCTGATTTAGGTTAGATGAAGCATACCCATGATAAGATGGGATTGCCTGAGCAGTTGGTCTTTGCATACCGGCATAATGCATTTGATGCTGGTAACTTTAGTAAGGTTGGTGGGCATGACCATTGTAAAATGGTTGATTTTGACCGTTTTGAATGTACGACTGTCCACTATTAGCAAAGATTTGTCGCTCAGAACCTTGGTATACTTGTTGGAATTGCGGTTGTTGGTATTGCACTAGCCATGGTTGTGAAGCCATGTGTTATTGCCTGATACTAACAGTTTGACCAAGATGAGGGGTAATTGTACCTGTCTGAACCTATGTCATTCCACCAGTCGACGATTGTGGTTGAGTCGCAGGGTCAAGGGGATATTGCATTACAACCTGAGAAACCTGAGGTTGGCATATGACAGGCAGCGCTTGAACTTGTGACACCATCACAATAGCTGGCGTAGTTGGTATATTTGACATAGATAAGCATTGTTGCATCGAGTATACAACTCTTGGTTGTTGAGGTAGTATAGGTACCCAACCGCTTGAGGTAATTCCAGTATAACCTGAATGTTGTTGTGAACTCCCGTATGGATATCCTCTCGGAGGGGATAATGAAATGGTATACTGCCCCCCATACGGTGGTAATCCAGAACTCAAGGGAATGGTTTGCCCTTGGGGGCCGGACTGCCCAAATTGACCTCCAAATGGATCAATTTGTTGAGACTCCACATAAGAGTTTCCAGATATTATTTCGGATGAACAAACAAGAACAGATCATACTGTTGAAATGGCCCCTGAGTGGGCTCCTTCTAGCAGTTGAGAGCTAGTCGGGACAGATGGTATACCGACGAACATTGTCGGAGTGATATCAGAGAGTTTTGTCGTCGCTGTGTCAGACGACACAATCCTAGATGTTGACGGTTGTTTAGAAATTTGTAGTCTATCCAAAAGATTACCTAGCGATTCTACAGGAAATTCAGCTGGTGGTAGACTAACTCCTGATGAAGAAGGATATAGAGTGATCCCGACTCCAAATTGCGATGGAGTACTCGTTGGAGGATCTTCTACAATCTCTTCTATGGCAATCAGACTAGGTGGAAGGGGAACACCGTCAGGTCCGTAGAATATTTCTGGTGCCGAAGAAGGTATGGAATCGGCAGCGACAGATGTTTGAATAGCAAGACTCTCTGAACCGGTTGAAAATGTAACTAGTTCGGTAATACAAGTGTTTACTCCTAGACTAGGATCAGTATCACTGTCCTTCTATGGCTGCTGAACTTCTTCTGTAGAGGAAGGGATTCCATAAATGTTTGGAGTAACCGAAGTCTCTGATGTTGTTGGAACACTTGTTCTAACTTTAATAGGAGATTTGGAACCGGTTAAACGAGTTTGCTTTGTCCATATTGGCTTCGATTCCGGAGACAAAGACGGTTGACTCATAAGCCTCCACGAACGACGGGGTTTCAATTGACTTTATTCCACGATTGCGGATTACTCGATCAACTAAAATAAAGGGGAAGTATGTTTTCGAATTAAATGAATTTTAGATGCTTTGACACAACTTGCTTTTTCAATTTTTAAGAGTCAAGAAAAAACAAAAGATGACTCTAGTCTCCTTCGATTTTTAATGATCCTGAAGTGACAAGTGCTCAGATGGACCTTTTCCGTTAAGGAGTCTGAAAAGGAACGAAAGGGACTGCTCTAGGAATCTAGGTAGAGGGATTACCAAACCAATCGCAAAACTACAGAATACTTTTTATGGTATGGCAGTCAATCTTCCCAAATGTTGTGTTCAGTGCATTGTGATCGATAGGGCGGCAGACACGGCTTCCTATGGATAAAGGATTAAGCCTATTGGGGTCTCCCAAAATATACTCGACGGTACGTGGGAGCACAAGTCCGTACTGGCACTTATCGTCTCAAAGTGGAGGAATCACCCAACCATCAGTGAGGACAACAGTTACCAGGTTTTATGATGCCAGAATACGTCTCTAGCCTAGACTTCTAAATGTTGTGCGTTAAGTTCCAAAGCGTTGTTGATTCATTGAATTTATTTTAAGTTGATCTTGTTTATGAAGTTTGCCTTTCGGGTTCACCACGAGATGTAGATGTAATTCCTAAAATGCAATCTAAGATGATAAACAAACTCTTTATCTCCTTTATGCAATGAAAATCCTAGCTACTAGGGAAAAGAAAGATAGAATCTTTTTACAAAGAGCAAAGAGCACACTCTAAATGCACTTTCCTAAATCAAGCCAATCAGACTGTCTATATGCAAATGCACATGCATGTATTTGTTTTTCGACTTTCTTAGTATATGAATGCTAAAAAGAAATTTGATGCACAAATCTGAATTTCTTTTCAAGCAACAAATATCAACAAGTTTCTTTTCGAAATCAAAAAATGGAGACGATCACAACACCTTATGATTTTGAAATGAATACTTGTTCTTGGCACTAGAAAATTACAAATTCAGACCAAAAGCAATATTAACAGGATAATTGACCATCAACAGCAATTAAACTTTTTCCTACGATTGAAATCGACACTTGCGATAGTTTCAAATCAAAGGATGACAGTACGATTACGCTACTTTTGCAAAGGAGAATTGTAAATGACTCAACAAACACACAAAAACACCTACAGTTCTTTTGTACAAAGGAGGTGGAATAACAACAAGGTAAAGGGGTTTCAAACAGACATATACTGATCACAGGTAGCAAAATTCAAGAATAGAACTGGAAAGAATGAACTACAGAAGCCACAACTGCACAGAGCTAGTCTGATCAGCACACCTGTAACACAGAGAATCTGAAATGCAGCGCAGGTTGTCCACTCGGGAAGTGCATTGAAATTTAGAATCTATGAACAGTACCTGCGTTGGGCTAGAAACGAGACTCTATTCAGGTTCCGGGTCACAGTTTGCAGTTCAGTTCTTGGGTTTTGGCCGAGCAAAAAGCAATCAGTAATGCAACAATCAGGGGTAGATCTAAGAAGGATCTAAGAGCTATCACAAGGGCAATCAGATAGTTTTTGAATCAGTTGCTTAAATCATAAACAAATCCAGTAGATGGATTGAAGTAGCAGTTGTATACTTTGCATTTGTTATGGCAAATGCAGTTCGAATGCTACTTGTAAGTTTATGAAACAAACAACAAAGAATGATAAACAAACAAACTAATTAGCTCCCCAGTGGAGTCGCCATTTTGTTACAAGGAAAAGTGTCTATATAGAACTGCTCTATCCCACTAAGGTGTGATAGCTACCTTAGAAACAAATAGAGAAAATCTACTTTTGTTTTTCCTTTATGAATTATAGATAGAGAGGAACAGAAAGACCAACCTTTGTCTTGTGCTAATCTCCTGATTTGATCACTCTCTTCTTTGATAGTCCTCAGCACCTGCTCCCTTGCACGCTCAGCTTCACAAAGTACCTGTAAGATCACAGAAGCATAGCACTATACAAAGACATGGATCTATAATCATAAACGATCTAGGATCAGATGTAAATTGACCATACAAATGTAACAAGCATCAATGACACAAAAGCATGGAGGAAAACTCAAATAACTTTTATTGATAAACAAGAAAAGAGCCGAGAGGAGTTACAACCAGTTGTTCTGACCCAGCATCAACCTCCCAACAAAGAAGCCCCTCTTCACCTCAAACAAAGCTTAGATCACCCAACAATCTGATGTTTGTCTCAAGAAACCAACATCAATTCCTTACAATATGCAAAATTCCAGCCTCTGGATCTCTAGGATGAGGGATCCATATATAGATATCTGTAAGGGGGATGAGTCAGCTTGTGATTTGATTAGTGTCTTCTCTTTGATAGTTCTTGCTTCCACTTGGAGACTGATGGCCTCTTACTCATCCTTGGTCGAATTCAATGAGGCAAGTGTCACAGGAGAAGATTCTGGAAGCTTCCATTGCCTCTCCACCTCGCGGAATGACACTGCCATTTGTCATTTCTCGCCCATCGCACCCCATAGAAGGGACTTTTTAAATGCAATGCACCCTCACAGTGTATTTGGGTGAGATGCAATGCACCTAGCCAGTGGAGCAACTGCAATGATCCTGTTTTGACCAATTCTGAGCAGTTTCTCATGGAGAACTTCTGGGAGAAGCTGTAATCTGCTGACCTTGTTCCTTTAGGGGTTAGAACAACACTTTTAGGGACTTAGGAGCCCTTGGTTCATGGACATTTCATGCTTGGGGTTGTAGGGCCCAAAAATGTCTATAACACCAAAGCAGTTATGGAAAAGCTGAATCGTGATGTTACAAGACCTTACAAAGATCTATTTTCTTTTGATTCAAGTCAAGTCAAGTGTTTAGGCCTCATCAAAGACTTGTGTGTCTCCTTAGTCCAATATCTCAAAAATACCATCCTCATGGATGTGGTGGTTGCTGACATTCCACCAAAATATGGTATGCTCCTATCAAGATCATGGGGAGCAAAACTCCAAGGATCCCTTCAATTAGATCTCTCCTATGCCACTATTTCAGTCTTTGGGCAACCAAAGAGACTGTATAGAGAAACACTGATGAAATATGTGGTAAGTAGTGAGAGCAATCCTGAAAATTTTCCCATTTACTCAATCCATTCTAATATGGATTCTTTTATTTTGTTTAATGATGAAACAAATCCTCCCACTGATGATAAGCCATTGGCTTTAGAACTGGACACACACATTAATGAAGAATCGATTGCCCACACCCAAGAAACTGTCAAAATAGTCAACGCAACCAGCATACTAGAAGAAACACCTCCACAAACAGAAATTTCAAATCTGCCCAATCCTAAAATGGCTGAAACTCTTAGTACTAACCACAGGCAAGAAATCACATGGTATTTAGAGTTTGATGGCTCTGTTAACAAGTTAGGAGCAGGGGAAGGTGTCTGGATTCACAATACACATAACAATCATGCAGAAGGCCATGCCTACAAACTGAGCTTTAAATGTACCAACAACATGGAAAAGTATGAGGCTCTGCTTCTAGGCCTTAAACTGCTCAAATCTCTAGGAGCTGCAAAAGTGTCTATCCTAGGTGACTCTGATTTAATCATACAACAAATGAAAGGCAACTTTGTTACCAATGACAATAGAATGAGGGTCTATAGGACTATTGCCACTAATATACTCAATGCATTCACTGAATTCAAGAAATCATAACATTCATGCACACAGCCTAGCCACTTTTGCTAGTACATGCAAGCTTCCCTTTGAGCCAAACCATCACTTTACTACTGAAATAAAACATAGGCCCATTGTCCCAAATAACATTAAATACTGGAAAGTATTTGAAAATGACGCCCAGATTAACAATTTCCTTACTCTTGAGCATGAGTTTTCAACTATTAACATTGACATGGATGCTATGAACGATTCCCGACAGCAATCAAATGAAAATCAGCAAGAAAATCAGCAGGTTGTGACAGCTGTAACAGCCAAACAAATCCTAAACCCAACTGTTTTTTACAAAACAAACATAGAACAGCTGAAACAAATGCATTTGGAGGAAATTGCCAAAACAGAGGCAGAGATCATTGACTTAAAGGATAACTTTTTGCCTGCTGGCCTAACTCAATTAGAAGACATGTTTGATGCAAATGATGTTCCTAAAAAACCAAAAATGCAACCATTGAACACTGCTATAGAAGAGCATAACATTGGGACAGCGGAGAATCCCAAATGATCAAATTGTCCAAAAATTTACCACCTGATCAAAAGCCCAAATATGTTGATTTATTCAAAGAGTTCCAAGATGTATTTGCTTGGAGTTATGAGGACTTGAAGTCCTATGACACCTCAGTGATCCAACACACAATTGCCTTAAAACCAAACCAAAAGCCCTTCAAACAGAAATTGAGGAGAATTAACCCTATGCTTCTTCCCCTAATTGAGAAGGAAGTAAAGAGAATGTTTGAAGCAGGTATCATAGCACCCATCAGATTTTCTGAATGGGTATCTAATCTTGTTCCCACAAGAAAGAAGATAGGTGAGATTAGACTTTGTGTAGATCTGAGAAATTTAAACCAAGTCTCCCTAAACGACCACTATCCTTTGCCCAAGATGGATCATATCCTACAAAGAGTAGTGGGGTCATCTAGAATCTCTTTGCTAGACGGCTTTTCAGGTTTTAATCAAATACTTGTTCACCCGAATGACCAAGACAAGACAGCCTTTACCACACCGTGGGGAACATTTAAATATGTGAAGATGCCATTCGGACTTAAAAACACTGGTGCCACCTTTCAAAGAGAAATGGACATTTCATTTGCCAAGGAAATACATGATTTCCTAGTTTTCTACCTTGATGACTTGACCCCTTTCTCCAAATCTGATCAAGAACACCTCAAGCACCTTAGGCAAATATTCATGACATGTAGGAAATATGGCATTTCCTTGAACCCAAGAAGTCTCTCTTTGGCCTTGAAGAAGGCAAATTACTTGGCCATATCATATCAAAAGATGGGATTAGAATTTATCGTGAAAGAATCCAAGCCATCCTCCAGATCCCATATCTGAGAAACATAAAAGAGCTGCAAGCATTCCTTGGAAAGATCAATTTCCTAAGGAGATATCCCAAATCTAGCTGAGCTGATAAGATTGTTAAGCAACATGTTAAAGAAGGATGCCAAGGTAAAATGGTCTCTTGAAACCAAGCAGGCCTTTGGGAGTATAAAGTCTGCCTTAACCCAAACCCCTGTCCTCACCAGCCCACAATTTGACAAAGATTTTATCATATTTTCATTTGCATCTGAACACACCATAGCTGTTGTCCTTTTGCAAAAGGATGATCAGGGAGCTGAAAAGCCAATTTCTTTTTTCAGTTGAGCCTTAAGAGATGCCCCTTTGAAGTACCCAATCATGGAAAAGCAGGCTGATGCCCTTGTTAAGGCCATTAAGGATTTTAGAGCGTAAATTTTATATTCACATGTGATTGCCTATGTCCCAAATGCTGTTGTAAAAGACATATTAACCTAAGAGGGATTAGAAGGCAAAAGAGGCAAGTGGATTGCAAACATCCTTGAGTATGACATAGAAATAAAACCAACCAAACTGATAAAGGTACAAGGTTTAGCCAAACTGATGTCTGAAACAAATTTTCAAGCCTTAGACATTAACAAATTGGACAATGAATAGGAGCTGGCGACTCCACAGATCAATGAAACCTTTTTGCAATCCCCATGGTATGCTGATATATGTTTTGTATTGTTAAACCTGTTTTCTCCCCCAGGATTGTCCAGAACCAAGAAAAGATTTTTGAAAATGAAGGCTTTAAAGTTTTGTGTCGTAGATGGTGCATTATTTTGGAAAAATCATGAAGGCATATTGCTTAATTGTTTAACCATGAATGAAACTAACAATTTCATGAAAGAATTCCATGCAGATGACTGTGGAGGACATCTATATTGGAAGTCCACTGCTGATAACATTTTAAGGGCTGGTTTTATTGGCCTTCTCTTTTTGCAGATGTAAAGAAGTTTGACATGTCATGTCACAAATGCCAAATCTTTGAGGGAAAAAGAAAGTTGTTGCCCCTGCCCCTTAAACCCATATCAACCAAAAAACCTTTTCAACAATGGGGTCTTGACTTCATTGGAGAAATCCATCCCTCTTCCTCAGGCCAGCACAAGTGGATTCTAACAGCCACCGACTATTTCACTAAGTGGGTTGAAGCCATCCCATGTAGGCAAGCCAATGACACCATCATTATCCAATTCCTTGAGTGCAATATCCTTTCTAGATTTGGCTGCCCTAAGAAGATCATTACTGACAACGCTGCTGCCTTCAAATCCAAAAAGATGATCAATTTTTGCCACCAATTTCATATTACCTTGGGCCACTCTACAGCCTATTACCCTCAAGGTAATGGCTTGGCCGAATCATCCAACAAAAGCCTCATCAACATCATAAAGAAAGTGCTAGAAGAAAACAAGAAGAATTGGCACAAAAAGCTGGTAAATGCCCTGTGGGCAGATAGACTTTCAACAAAGAGATCCATCGGGATGAGCCCTTATGAGCTAGTATATGGCATGGAGGCTAGATTTCCTTCATCCCTAGGCATCCCTACTATCAGACTGTTACAGGAGATTCAGGCTGAACCAAATGACATTCAATGAAGAATCAATCAGACTATTCATCTTCAGCAGACCAGAGAGCAAGTTTATGACAAAGCTCAAATTTTGCAAGAAAAGCTCAAAAAGATGTTTGATAAGAGAGCTAAGGCTGAGGATTTCTATTTTGGTGACAAAGTTTTAAGGTGGGACTCATGAAGAGAAGACAAGGGAAAACATGCAAAGTTTGATTTTTTACGGAAAGGGCCATTCGTTATTTCTGTTGTTCAGGGAAATAACACATATTTTCTCAAATCTATAGAGGTCAACACTGCTGAAGAAGGCCCTGTTAATGGCCGTATGATGAAACATTACCATGATCCCTTTTAAGGGATACAATGTAGCTCTGTATATATCTTTTTGAACAGTAATATTTGTATATATTCAGCACTTTGTTTTCATGTTTGTATAAGTAGTCTAAATATTAGAGGAGCAACAACAAAATTTTGAAGATGCAGACAAAGCAAGTCCTCCATTTCAGATCTTTGTCATTCCATTAATCCTAGCAAAAGGCTGTAGCTTGCAGTCTTCAGTCAAAAATATCAAAACAAAGGAGTGTTTTAGTTTCATATCAGCACCCTTGGTCAAAGCAAAAATAAGGCAAATACTTCAGTTTTGATCCATGCTTTGGATCTATTTCAGAGGCAATGCTCAAGAAACATTGTATATGATATCAAGCATGCAGAAGAACGCAGGCGATGTTATACAGTTCACAGTAATCCAGTGGAGGAGAGGGCTATTCATACTTCAAAGTTTCACACTCTTAGCAGCCACCATAAAGAAGTTTTTCAGTTCACAACAACAATAGAAGATCAAGGTAGTCTGACCTGCTGTTACTGGCTTTTCACAAGGAAAATCCATCCCCAAGTGAAGCCACTATTAGCCTCCTGTTGCAACAGGTGTTCATATTTCATGATTGACATTTTTACATGCCAAATATGTCATCTTTCATGCTGCAAGGTTCCATATTTCCAAAAGAGGCCAAAGAAGATGTCGTGAAAGTGTGCTAGTCCAAATGCCACTGTTGTATTCCAATTTTGATGGGTTTTTAAGTTAAGGGAAGGCCAAACAACCTAATCTTGGCTTCCCTAGGTTTCAATTCTTGTTTTAGAATGTAGAGAATGAATATCTGTCCAAACAGCTTAATCTTGGCAGATTTGTAGATAGGTAGAGAATCAAAGGAGCCCAACTGCTTAATCTGGGCCCTTGGCAGAAATAAGTGTAGATTTAGATAGGAGGGCAGTCGAAAAGAAAAAAGGATAATCAAGGTCTGCAAGTCTAAGTGCACCCACCCAAAAAAGAAGAAAAAATGTTAGGAAGGTAGGCTGGGTAGGTAGTTGTGTGGTTGCAGAATCATGTCTTGTGATCCATTTCATGTTGTCAAGTGTCATATTTATTTAGATCACAAGTTGGAGGCAGTTTTCCATTTGGAGGAGCTCAAACTGGACATCTCTAACCTGCCCTTCTCCCTCTTTCACCAAATCACTTACTAACTTCCCTGAAGAGGTCAAGATCTGCTTGACAACTCTTGAATTCATCATTTTCCATTATATTTGCCTAAGTAAAGGTCCTATTTGCTTAGGAGTACTGTTGTTTCACTCTGTGAGTCCTTTTCCCCTTCAAGTAGCCTAAGGTCCCTTACCTTAGCGCTTTCTGGTCATTTTCATATTAACCCCTAACTCTATTATCTAACTCCCTAGATTATTCCCCTATTCCCTATTATGCAAAAGCTATATAAAAATCCCAAAAATATAATAATACCCCCTCCCCGGCACTATAGCCATATTTTCCTAAGTCCGAGAAATAACAGTCCATCTGGGGTTGTTATTAGCCCATCCGTGTCCTAACATGAGTTGGTCTGATATCTGGTCAGACTAACAACCTTTTCCCCTAACCCTAGCCCTACAAAACCCATGTTTCGCCCTTATTCCAAAGTCTCAAATGTAAATATTTAACATGCTCGCTCATAAACCCATAAAACCCACATTTCACAAGTTTTAAACCCCCCCACAGCACTGTATAAAAATTCGAATATTCGCCGCTGGCCCGGTCCCTTATTCCTCCGCCGCCTTGTTCATTCTGCCAACCGTCCGATGCCCAGCGCCCCAGATCTATGGTGGGCAGTAATTCTTGCGCCCCGACCTGTCGATGGTTAGCATCTGGGAGATCAGCAGTCTTCCCGTCGTACTCCTGCCATGCGTCACCCTCTCGACTATGGCGGAGCCCCCTCTGCCAATACCACTTTTTCTCAAAGGCGGTGCGCCTGAAACCAGATACCACCTTTGCCGAGTGACGTCACCGCCACGTCATGAGCCTGTGTCGGCCTCCTTCCACCGTACTGCCAAGTCATCACTGCCACCGTGTACCTCCATGTCACCCGTCGTACTACTGATGTCATCCTGCCACATCACCATCGTACTGGGTCCCACCACTGACGTCATGCTGACATCATCACTAAAAATGGCGTGAAAGGTGAAAATTGCTGCTAAGGAAGCCCATATTCAAAAACAGGGTCAGTTTTTGATGCACAATTAGCGCCTAGCACTAATCGCACATCGCTAAGGAAAAAAGGCTAAAATGGAAGCCCCTTCACGGCCCTGCGACCTGCAAAGCCCGAAATTCATAAAATTGACCAGTTTCTTCACACAGATTCGGAAAAGGGGCAAAGACAGTTCTAAAGGAAACAGAGGGCTGAACAACAGCCATTAAATGTCAATTTGACAATTTCATACACAGCAGAAGACATTAAACGACCCGATTCAAGAGATGAAAGAGTATCAGAGGAGGGATGAAGCGAAAAAGAGTAGCAGTTCAGCAACATCAAAGCAGGTGAAAATTAAAGACCTCCATCAAAGTCAGCAAAACAGTTAAGGCCATTTAAAAGCTTATCTGGTCGGGATTAGTGCACATTAATTCCACCAAACAGTAGCATAACCGACTTAGTGGTGGAGATAAAAGACAAATCACAGTTATTACAGAAGCACTACACCAAGCCACCAGGATAGACATTAACTCAGTTTTGATACAGCTGCCCTCAGCGCAGCTCAAAGGATATTTTCTTGCATTAATTTCTAGATAAGATTAGGTTAAAGTAATGATGTTCCATCAGACCTGTTTAGGTTGGCTGTAATAGATTAATTTTGGATATTTGCCCTATTTATACCACCCTCTGTATTGTTTAAAGGTTGGTTGATTGATAATCTTCATTAGAGACTCGCACTGTATACCTGACATGTTTTCTTTAATCAAAGACTGTTGAAAGCTTGGAGAACAGATTGTGTGCTATGAATTAATGTTTTGAAGAATTGAATGTGGAATTCTTGTTCTGCAACATGAATCAATAAATGCCTCTTACCTCTTTTTTCATTGATATATGCTCATATCATACATGTATCACCATCTAAATAGCAGAAAGAAAGATTAACTTAGAACTTGTTTAACTGCACTCTATGCTCAATTTCTGTTGTTTCTTTATGTTTTCATCTGAACTGAATTGGTAATGAATACGAATTCCCTATGGCTCATATTTACCCTAATTCACCCATGTTTGACAGTTATCTAGGGATTCTTTACTGCTCCTAGATAGAGCTCATTCACCTTCCCCCTATTAAGCTGAACGAGAGATTCTTGATTGCCTCTCGTCCCTTAGCATTCATCCCATCCTTTTAACCTGAAACATTGTTTCATGTGCAGATAGCTTGCTCCACATTTCCCTCTTGTGACCAAGAAAATGCACCAGCAGTTCTACTTCTTGACTCCATGCCCAATGGTTTGAAACTCTCATACTATACCTGCCTCTTTACTTGAAAACATCAATCATCCCACCGGAATTAAAACAAAACCCCCTTGAACAAAATAACAAGACTAAATCATTTTCAACAAAGCTAAATCAGAAAGAGATAGCCCTCTCTGATTGCAGGTGGGCTAGAACCTGCAGTCCAAAGATTGGTCTGTGGTTACCTCGGCCGTATCCTTTTTGAGCTGACCAAAAGGACAACCTGAGTGATAACACCTTGCACCACTTTTAAGTAGATGTTTGGATCAACACGTCTTCCTAGCTTCACTAGGTAACTGTCAATGTAGACATACTATGCTCATGAAGGCTGCATCAAAGCATATAATGTTATCTACAAAAATTACACTGACCAATACAATATACTCAGTCTCACACAAATTAATACCATGTAATCAAATCAACTAATTCAACTTATCAAGCCTTAGATTCCAAATCTAAAATAATATCAAACCCATAAAAGTTTTTGCCAATATCACAAACTCTTCAGATGAGGTGCCATGAAGACCTCCCACCCAAATACCAGGTTACAACAATGTTATCTATTTTCCCTGTCAACAATTATGATTTATAATACCAACCGAGACTTCATAAAGTAATAATATAAATCACTTCTGTCACTATATGAAAATGCATACATTCATTGTGAGTTAATTGTATATTAAAACACAATTAATTACACTTCAACCAATGTGCCAATATCAATGTCAATCATTAAGAGTCACTATGCCCAAAATATCATATCACATCAAGGTAAATAGCCATTATCAAGTACCAAATATGATCAAAATTCTAACATGTTGTCACTATGAATTTAGTCAATCTGTGAGCCAAAATGTATGTATGAACTACCAAGCATCATGTAAAAATTCCAATTCTTCTCATCTATATTAAATGAACAAGCCAAATATTGTTAAACCTTTGTAACTATTATAAAGCACTTAGATATAATAACTTCAATGATCAAATCAAAATAAAATATTGAAATGAAAATTCTAGTCCCATGCAAGCACAAATTTAGTCAACACATTCAAATTGTCTATAGTAAGTCAAACATTAAAACATCCCTACTCATAGGACTTTATATTGCTTGCTCCATATAGCATATCAACATCAACTACTTAACCATCACATATGAAAATGACATCAAACATTCATCAATGGTTAGTGTCAAATAATTAGATCAAATAATAGCAGTATAGTTCAAGGATCATAATGACAACAACACTTCTTTATTACATTATCCAACCATCAAGACATGGAATCCAGATTTACCACAATGTCAAATATACAAAGATTATCAAAACCTAATAAGGTCCTTAGTGTTAACCTTGTTCTTACACTTTTATCATGAAATTTATCATGCTTATCACAATCATTAAAAATAGTATCAAGTGACCATATATAAAAAATAATGTATCTAGCTTGTTTCATAATATCAAGAAATCCATCATGTCTAAAATGTAAGATACTTGTCAAATATCAAGTGCTCAATATATCACATGTACCATAAATCAATCTTACTTTCATATGCATAGATGATTCATTTATGAAGGTGATATTCCCATAATACCTTAGGGCTTAGCCTCCCATCCAATATTGCAGTTGAATCAATCTACAATACATATTTATAACATTCAAATGCCTTTGCACTTTGTGTCACTTACTTGTCATGGGAAACTATAGTTCTTCTCTTCCTACACTAGATGTATTTTCCCACACCTTGGATGATTCTCAAGAAGGATGCATTTATTATATCTCATTAGGAGTTTAGAAGTATCCAAATAAAAAAAAACACATGAAGGAAGTATAATCAATCATCAAATCAATAAACCTAAACAAAATTAAAGACATAAAAAAGTAAAATAAATCAAAAAATTACTTATATTCAATGAGAGGTTAGCATTTCCCTCTTGAATCAACCTTTAAGAATCATGGCTTCCCATTGTACATGTAACATTGTTTCCTTCATTATATTTCAACCAACTTCATCAACAACCAAGCTTAAGCTGCCTTCAAAGCCAAGGAGGGCCTTTTCGAATTGCTGGTTATGCCTTTCTAGTTAACGAATGTTGGGTGGGGAGCTTGATTATCTTTTGTATTCAAATGTATCACCGCATTGGACCCAAGCTCGTATTTTGGCGGCAACACTGCTCGTAAAATATTCGCTACAGGGGTTCACGGGGGGCAGCTACGACCTTTGGGAGCCCACCCGGCAGAGGGATCGAGCGCAATTCCCCCGAAGCTAAAAATAGATGTGAAATTACCTTGTAAAATGTTGTAATTTCTTAGTCAATCTAGGTCGTTCATTAGGCGAAGATCTGACGATATAAGTTATGTTTAATTTAGGGTTTTTTGCCCTAAAAGGCATATGAGGGAATTGTATTGTGTCTATGTACATATGTATTCTGAGTGAGGAAGAGAGAGGTGATTGAGAGCGAAGAGGGAATTATAGCAGATCTACTGTAGTTTGTATCTCTTCAGTTTGTTGGATAATGTAAAAGGAAGGACTGGTTGTTTCTCCGTCGACATAGCCCAAACTGGGTGAACCACGTATATATGTGTCTCTCTTGTTTTATTCGTTTTTGTGTTTATATTTCTGCAATATTTTATGTGTTCCATTGCTCTATAATATATAATTTTCTAGCAACTAGTATCAAAGCCAAAGGTCTATTTGGCTGATAAACTTGCAGGAGAGAAGGGTTCCTGGTTCGAGTGGGAGTAATGGCCGAAGATCGTAGGTTTAGGCTCAAAAAAATTAACGACCAAAACTACCAGATGTGGAAGATGCAGATGGAAGATTATATGTATTAGAGAGATCTATACCAACCATTGAGTGGAAAGGCAAAGAATCTGATGAGTATGAAAGACACAAAATGGGATATTCTCGATAGAAAGGGACTTGGAACAATACGACTGTGCCTAGCGGCGTCGGTAGCATTTAATATTTCAAAGGAAATGATGAAAGAGGGTTTAATGTCGACATTGACCAAACTATATGAAAAACCCTAAGCCTCAAATAAAATATTTCTTATGAAACATTTATTTAAAATGAAAATGCCAGAAGGTGGATCTGTTGCTGATCATTTAAATGAATTTAATACAGTTACAAGTCAGTTAAGTTCTGTAGGGGTAACTTTTGATGATGAATTTAGGGCTCTGTTATTTCTGTGCTCATTGCCAAAAAGTTGGAATGGTTTAGTTATGGCCGTCAGTAACTCTGTCTCTGGATCTAGCACTTTAAAGTTTGATGATGTTGTCGGTACAATCCTTAGTGAGGAAATTTGACGGAAAAGCTCTGGTGAGACATGAGGTAATGCTTTGACTGCAAAGACTAGGGGAAGAAAAATGGAAATAGGAAAGAGCCTAGAATATCGTAGCAAGTAAAGGAAAGGTAGATCCAAGTCCATATCAGGGATAGCATGCTGGAAATGCGGGAATAAAGGACACCTGAAGAAAGACTACAAGTCTCGAAAGGGAAAACAAGGAGACACATTGTAAGAAAACAATCATGCCTTGAAGATGTGTTGCAAGATGCTTTGATTCTTTCTTTATAAAATATTATTGATGCCTGGGTGATAGGTTCAGGGGGCCCATTCCATGCCACACCTAATAGGAAACATTTTCATGATTATGTTCAAGGAGATTTTGGACTGGCTCGGTTGGGTGATGATAAACCCTGTAAAATCATAGGAATGGGTACAATTTTCATAAAACAACAAAATGGAAATCAATGGATATTGAAGGAGGTAAGGAATGTTCGAAATCTGAAGCAAATCTTATTTCAATAAGGCAGTTGGGAGGTGAAGGCTATGTGACTACTTTTACAGATAAAACCTTGAAGGTCACAAAAGGATCCCTCATAAGAGTAAAAGGAGAAAATGTTAGTACATTGTATTTATGCAATGGTATTTCTAATTCTAATAATTATTTAACCTCTACAGGAGAAGATACAAAATTGTGGCATCATAGGCTTGGGCACATGAGTGAGAAGGGGATGTAGATTCTTCACTCAAGAAATTTGTTGCCAGGTTTGGAGCATTTTGATTTAAAATTTTGTGAGAATTGTGTTTATGGAAAATAGAAGAGAGTCAGATTCCTCAGAGTTGGGAAAGAAAAGAAGAGAGAAAAATTAGATCTTGTGCATACAGATGTATGGGTACCTGCTCAGGTTTCATATCTTGGTGGCTCTCGTTATTATGTTACTTTTATTGATGATGCAACCAAAAAAACCTGGATTTATTGTATTCGAATTAAATCTAATATTAGATATCATTTTTGGGATTCAACTGCGTTAAGTAAGTCATTCAAACGTATGACCATTTCCATGAGAGGTAGTCGTAACTGACTAATTTCTCATGATTTTTGAATAGTTCACTTAGCACTCATTGCATCGGGTGATGCTCACAGGGGTGAAGAAGTGGGATTGAAACTAGTGAAATGTGGAGAACGAATCACATAGCATCAATCATCACTTCCGGGGCTTGCACCCGGTAAGCAAGCTAAGTGGGCTTGATTATGGGGAAAACTCCACAGTTAAGCGCGCTTGAGCCAGAGGAGTTCTGGGATGGGTGACCTCCTGGGAAGTCCTGGTTACCGGGTGCAAGCCCCGGAAGTGATGATTGATGCTATGTGATTCATTCTCCACATTTCACTAGTTTCAATCCCACTTCTTCACCCCTGTGAGCATCACCCGATGCAATGAGTGCTAAGTGAACTATTCAAAAATCATGAGAAATTAGTCAGTTACGACTACCTCTCATGGAAATGGTCATACGTTTGAATGACTTACTTAACGCAGTTGAATCCCAAAAATGATATCTAATATAATGCACTGCGTAAATCCCCCATACTTAAATCTAATATATTTGATACTTTCAAGACATGGAAATATTTGGTTGAAAATGAGACAGGAAAAAGGTTGAAGTGTCTCAGGTGAGACAATGGAGGTGAATATTGTAGAAAATATTTTAATAGATAATGTTTAGAGAATGGAATTCGCATAGAGAAGACAATTCCAGGAACACCACAAGAAAATGGTGTGTTAGAAAAGATGAACATGACAATCATGGAGTGTGCAAGGTGCATGAGATTGCATGCAGGATTGCCTTTACAATTTTGGGTAGATGTTGTAGATACTGTTGTTTATCTAATAAAAATAGGGCCTTCATGTTCCTTGGATGGTGGTCTTCTAGAGGAGGCATGGAAAGGTAAAAAGGTAAACTACTCTTTTTTAGAGACTTTTGGTTGTGAAGCCTTTGTCCAGATTAATAAATAAAATAGAATAAAGCTTGAGGCAAAATCAAAGAAATGTACCTATATTGGATATGGTGTTAATGATTTTGGTTATCACTTTTATGATTATGAAAAGCACAAATTCATTAGGATCAAAGATTTCATATTCAATGAAAAGGTTTTGTATAAGGATCAACTGCAGGAAAAGAACAAGAAAAAGAAAATAGAGAATACACAGTGCTTGATGAGATCATAGAAAAAGTGATGGTGCCTGAAAATCAAAATGATCAATGGCTAGAACAATAACCACAACAACAACAACAAGTGCCTCAAACACTTGAAAGTGGTGTTAGAATATCTACCCGGATAAGTAGACCCCTTGAACAATACCCTCCTTCATTATATTATGTACTGTTGACTGATTCTGGTGAACCAGAATGTTATGAAGAAGCAGTGCAGGTAGAAACCAAGAGGAAGTGGGAGAAATCCATGAAGGAAGAGATGGACTCCTTAGCACATAACCAAACTTGGGACTTTGTCAGGTTGCCTGCAGGTAAAACAACATTGCAGAGTAAATGGGTTTATAAGTTGAAGGAAGAAGATGGAGGTAGAAAAAGGTATAAAGCTAGACTTGTGGTGAAATGGTTTGCACAAAAAAAGGGTATATACTTTGATGAGATAATTTCTCTTGTTGTTAAAATGACTTCAATCATAACTATTTTAAGTCTAGTAGCAATTAAATATTTGCATCTTGAGCAATTAGATGTAAAGACAACCTTTCTCCATGGGGATTTGTAGGAAGAGATATATATGCAGTAACCACAAGAATATGAGGTAAAAGGGAAGGAGAAACTAGTGTGCAGGTTGAAGAAGAGCTTGTATGGCTTAAAACAGGCTCTAAGGAAGTGGTATCTAAAATTTGATAGGTTTATGTCTGAACAAGGTTATACTAGATGGCACTTTGATCATTGTGTTTATCTCAAAAGGAAAATGATGGCAGTTATATTATATTGTTATTGTATGTAGATGACATGCTTGTTGCAGGTTCTAACATGTAGGAATTACATGTGCTCAAAAGAAAACTGGTGAACTCATTGCAATGAAGGATTTGGGTGCTGCAAAACAAATCCTTGGTAGGAGAACAAATAGAGACAAGAAGAATCACGAATTAACATTGTATCAAATTGAGTACATAGAAAAGGTATTGAAAATTTTAATATGCATAATGAAAAACCAGTTAGTATACCTTTGTCTATCCATTTCAAATTAAGTAAGAAGGAGTGTCCCAAGACTCAGGAAGAAATGGCTCATATGTCTAAAGTTCCATATGCATCAACAGTTGGAAGCTTAATGTATGCAAAGGTATGCAAAAGGCCTATTATTGCACATGTAGTGGGAGTTGTAAGAAAGTATATGAATAATCCAGGAAAAGAACATTGGATGGCGATGAAGTGGATTCTCAAGTATTTGAGAGGTACCACAAATCAAGAATTATTCTTTGGTGGTTCAAACATTGCTCTACAGGGATATGTTGATGTAGATATGAAGGGTGCTAGAGATAACAGGAGGAGCACCACAGGGTATGTGTTTATTGTAGGTGGAACAGTTGTCAGTTGGGTCTCAAAACTGCAATGTGTTGTGCACTCTCAATAATGGTAGCAGAGTGTGTTGCTACTACACAGGCAGGTAAAGAAATTATTTGGTTACAAAGGTTTCTGGATGAATTGGGTAAGAAGCAAGAGTTGGGTAGGTTATACTGTGACATCCAGAGTGCCATACATCTTGCAAAGAAATATGTATTCCATTCCAAGACCAAACATATACAGCTCAAGTACCATTTCATACGGTCAACATTGGAAGATGGACAATTGAATATGGAAAAGATACACAGTAGAAAAAATCTTGTAGATATGTTAACAAAAGTTGTAACTAGGGAGAAACTGAGAATCTACTCAATTTCAATTGGTCTTCAAGTATGATGAAGAAGATGAGAAATAGCTAGGTCCAAAGTGGAGTCATTTTCCAACAAATAAAGTAGTGGTGGAGTTGCTATAATCAGTCTCCAAGTGGGAGATTGTTGTGTTTGGAACCTGATTATCTTCTGTATTCAAATGTATCACCACATTAGGCCCCAATTTGTAATGGAGTGAAAACGCCGCCCGTAAAATATTCAATGCAGGGGGGTCTAGGTCAGCACCGTCGAAGCTAAAAATAGATGTAAATGTGCCTTGTAAAATGTTGTAATTTAGTAGTCAATCTGGGCCATTCATTAGGAGGAAATCGGACGGTAGAAGTTATGTTTCATTTAGATTTTTTTCCCTATAAGGCAACCCCTCGCTATATATGATTTAATTGTATTGTGTCTATGTAGATATGTATTCTGAGTGAGGAAGAGAGAGGATATTGGGAGCGAAGAGGGAATTATAGCAAATTTGTTGTAGGTTGTATCTCTTTAGTTTGCTGGATAATATAAAAGGAAGGACTTGTTGTTTCTCCATGGACGTAGCCCAAACTGGGTGAACCACATATATCTATGTCTCTCTTGTTTTATGCATTTTTTGTTTATATTTCTAAAATATTTTATGTGATCCATTGCTCTATAATATATTATTTTCTAACAATGAATTTTCCTGCAAACTTCATGAGGCTGATGGGATGACATCTTGTGGCCATACACCAACTCATTTGTATTGGTATACTTGGATGACATCCTGATCTTCAGCAAAAGTTGGGAAGAGCACATCCACCACATCTGATGGGTTCTCCAAACACTACGACAACACAAGCTATGTGCCAATTTAGAGATATTCACTTTTGGCATGACCCAGGTTCAGTATCTAGGAAACATTATTTATGAATGGTGGGTGCATGTGGATCCATCCAAGATCCAAGTCATTTAGGATTGACGAGCCCCAACCATTCTGATAGAGCTCTTTAGCTTTATGGGTCTTGCCAATTTCTACCGCAGGTCTGTGTTGGGGTTCTCTCATATCACTTGGCCCTTGAGTTATGTCACAAAAGGAGGAGAAAAAGAAAAACTCTTTTGGTCTGAACCGAAACAAAAAGAATTCACAATGTTGAAACATCACCTTTGCTCTGCACCAGTGCTCACATTAGAAGATTTGCAACAACCATTTTAGATCAAGAAAGATGCCTTTGACTATGCTATTGGGGCATTCCTTACTCAACAGGGGCATTTAGTGGCATATCGTAGTGAGAAACTTTCAAACACAGTCCAGAAGTATCCCAATTATGACAAAGAGATGTATTCCATTGTGTAGTCCTGCCAACAATGGAAGCATTACATTTTGGGGAAGGAAATAGTCATCCACACAGACCACCAACCTCTGTAGTTCATACAGATGCAAGGGAAGTTGCAGAATGATCGCCATCAGAAGTGGCCCACATACTTGCAAAAATTCCATTTGAATATCAAGTACAAGAAGCGAGGCATAAATAATGTCGCAGACTACCTCAGCCGATCACCAATCATGGTGTTAGCCACCATGCTCAACTCTCGTGGGCACGATACTTCTGATTGGCCATTTCTCTACAAAATCAACCTAGAATTCAGCCACACATACCATACACCCTCGGAGGGTCAACAAGTTCCATATTTTCACCTCCATGACGCTATGTTATGCCACCTAGGACACCTCTGTGTTACTTCAAGCGAGCATGTGAAGATGTTTTGGGAAGCGCACTATTGTCGGGCCACTCGACATTTTTGGGTCTAGAAAACTGTGGTAGTATTACAAAAGTATTTCTATTCGCCAAATATTTGACACAATGTCAGGACGTACATCAAATCCACACTTCATGTGCCATTTGAAAACTGACCATCAAGAACCAAGGTCTCTATACTCCGATGCCTACCCCTAGTCAACCTTGGGAATCCATCTCTGTGGATTACGTGTCAGGCCTTCCTTCTACTAAGCATGGCAATGATTGTGTTTTAGTGGTCGTCAATAGACTCTGGAAGATGACCATTATGGAGGCTTGCAAGAAGAGTATCACAATAAAAGGCACTGCTAAACTCTTCTTTGAAAGCGTGTGGGTACACTTTGGGATCCCACAGTCTATCATCTCTGATTGAGACAATGGTTCCTCAATACATTTTGGTCCAGTCTCTGGCAGATGCTGGAAACCAATCTCACTAAGTCCACATCTTTCCATCCCCAAAATGATAGCCAAATAGAGGTCGTCAACAGGATGATCGTACACATTTTGCGCATGGATAACTCAAAGCATCCTCGCACATGGGATGAGAGCCTCCCCTATGTCCATCATAGCTACAACCAGGCTCTCCACAGCTCAACTAGGCACAACCCTTTTCAAGTGGGCTTGGGATTCTAGCCACTATTTCCCATTGATGTGGCCATACCATTTGAAGCGACTCAGGAAGATTCGTCTCATGTCCCGTTCGAAGCCGACAAAGCAAATAGCTTCATTGAGAACATTCAACATATCCGCCAACAAGTCCATGACATATTTGACAAATCCAATGCTAACTACAAGCAGCGGCATGATCAGCATCGAGTTCCACACAAGTTCCAGGTGGGCGACAAAGTTTGGCTACATTTGCAGAAGGAGCACCTCTCTGGGCCCCACCAAAAGATTCATCCATTTTGATATGGGCCATACACCATCACCAAGTTTATGGGAGATAATTATTTTGAGTTCACCATTACCCCATTCCTTGGCCTACACCCATTATTTAATGTGGATCGCCTTTGGCCATACTTCCAACATTACTAGACACATCCGACATTGCAAAACATCTCACACCAATAGAGTTAAATCCAAACTGCTTGGAACAATCTGCAACTGATCAGATCATGGAAATGCATATCAAGAACACTCATCAGTAGAAGAAAAAACTGTATCGAGTTGTCAAAGTCTACCAACTCCTGTACCAAGGAAAATGGCTCACTAGGGACCAAGTTTAGCAGAAGTTTCCTCATCTTATGTAGGAACTCAATTCAATGGAGACCATTTCTTCCTAAGGGGAGAGTAATGATCCAGGTGGATATTGGTGGCCACCCACCTATTCCACTTGGACCCCCACCATTGTTTCTTTCATTTTTTTAGTTTCCTTAAGTGTAGCACAATTTACTATTTTTGGTAGTTTTTCGGGTCTTTAACTAACGGAGCCGTTTTGAGGCCCTAAACAATGTTTTTTTTTGGCAATATTCCTTTGCATGATTTAGGTTGTATTCCTCAAAGAGATATTTCCAGCGAGGTATGCATGTCAAACAAAGGTAATATGACCAAGTTATGACCCTCAGAGGTTGGCTGCCCAACTAACCCCAATGGGGCCCATAAACTCTTGGTGTTACATCTCCTTGGGTTACGGTTTTGGTTTTTTAGGGTTTTATCTTATTGTTAAATAATAAAAATTCCCTTGAGCCTCATTGTAACTTAGTTCATAGGCATGTATCCACAACATCTCTTCTCAGAGAAGCTACCATTTCCCGAGTTAGTCTCAGTTCCATCCTATTTGTAACCATATTTCGTTATTTGATATTAATGAAAGGAAGTGTTATTTATGTTGCAACTCTATATTTATAGTTATATCTGTGATTTTTTTCATTCTTGTTTAAATTGGTATCAAAAGTATGGTCAAAGGTGGTCCACATTGAATATTAGGTGCATTCTAAGGAATTGGGGGATACTTAAATTGAATGTGTTACCACCGATAACTTGGTGATGGTGTAAGGTTTGTATCAGAGCAGTCAAATCTTCTAGTATGAATCTACAAGGAAGTCCTACACATGAAACCAAACCTTGTTTCCCACATCACACTTATGTGGCACTTGGTTTTGATCATGATGTTTTTTGTGCTTAGTATCAACCTTGTATATGATATCATGTGATTTCTTACAGATGTGCTTAATTCATTCAATAAACTTGGTGGCATTGTTCGCTTTGAATTGAAAATGTGCAAATTTTTCTTGTGTAATTGCAGGGGTAGTGTAATAGCAATAAGACATAATGGTTTCAAAAATACCAAGCCATCCTGAAAGGTGCTATAGAAAATTAAACTATGAAGAGCTCTATTATAGTTGTGTTGGACATAGGGGACAATTTCATCTGATGTACGTGGGTGTTTGGAGTTGTACATGCGTAAAATGTGCATGATAATCTTGTTGACAACCATTTTTTACCCATCAATCGGGGGATGGAAGGTAGTCAATTAGGTTATCTTGGTGTCCAACAATGACTACAAGCTTGATTAGAATGTGTTGAGGAACCTAATATCCCGATTTGATATGATGTTATGCAAGATCCCAAATGTACCCACGCGCACTCAAAGAAGAGATTGGTAGTGGCTTCTGTTGTGATACTCTTCTTACAGTTAGCCAATATGACCATCTTAGAAAATCTATTGATGATTACAGACACACACTCTTTATGATGATTGGTAGAAGGAAGGTTAGACATAAATTCCATGGAGATAGATTCCTAATGATATTTAGGAGTAAGAATATGGGTGTATAGCCCTGGTTCTTAATGGTTGGTTTTCCAATGGAATAGGAAGTGCAGGATCTGATATATTTTCAAACATCTTGTTGGAAATTCAACGAATAAAAATAATTTTGTAGTACTACTACTATATTCTCCACACCAAAGCTTCCTACTACCCAACTGTAATGTTCCTCCCATGTTATATTGCCATGATCGCCTGAAGGGAAAGATATGTCTCATAAGTAGCACAATAGTGCATCCCATATGTGGAAGTCTGGAACTTTACTACCTTTCATCATCATATGGTATGTGTTGGAATATACAAGATGGCTATTTTATAGTTGTAGCCATTCAAATGTATCATGCACACAAGAGTTGAGAACAACACTCACTATAACGACCAAAAGTCAAATAAGGAAAGCTATAATGTGATTGGTGCTACCCTTCTTTAATTTAATGTTGAGATCAAATGATTCCATATATGTTCACCGTTTATGATGGTGATCATTTTGTAACTTCCCATATGTTTGCATAAATTGAAGAGGTTGGTGATCCGTGAGGATGATCATTTCCTTCTATAAAATATAATGTTTCCATTATGTACAAGCCTACATAATGGAATACAACTCCTCATCCTAGTTGGATATATATGGATAGTATTAGACAACATCTCACTATGACAGGCCACCAGATTCCCTTGATGAGGGGGGAATGCATCAATAACATAACCGAAGGAAATTATCTCAATTTCAAATGGTTGTTGTAGTTATTAAAAGGGAAGGAATGGCGCAAAGAAAATGTGGTGTTTCAGTTCAAGGAAATCCTTCAATCATGAATCAAGCCAAGGAAATTTTTCTTTAGGTAAAACCTTTATAACTTAACTTAAGAGCCAAGTTATATGAGAGAACCCCAACACAAATCTTCTGTAGAAATTAAGGACAAATAAGTTGTGAAGCTCCATTAGAGTCATTGGGTCCAACTAATCCTAAATTGCTTAGATCTTAGATGGGTCAATTTTCACACCTATCAATAATGTAACCTATATATTGGATATTTTCCATCCCAAAGGAGCATTTTCTAAGTTAGCACATAGATTGTGCTACCATAGCATGTGAAGGGCTTACCAAATATCTTGTAATTTCTCTTTCCAACTTTTATTGAAGATGAGGACATCATCCATATATACAACCAAAAAAAAATATTGAAAGGACATAATTTTTCATCCATCATCCTCGTGAAATTTGTAAGGAAATATTTCAAACCAAAGGGCATGACAAACCACTTGAAATACCCTCCTTGGACTTGAAATAAATATTCCATAGATCTGTGAGTTCTGTTGAAACTATTAAAATATGAAATTATGGTCAAATTCCACTTTGATTACTGATCTGATGTATATCATGATGGAATCCCATTCCTCTTTTCTAGAGGACCAAAATCAACCTAAATATCACCTCATTTGGACAAGTGGAATTTAAGTTATGAATTATTTTATTCATACATTTTTTTGGATCGGGTCGGCCTTATGCTCATGTACCAATGGACAGGTCAAATGGACACTCATGGAAGCCTATAAATAGAAGATACATCAAGCTCATTTGGAAACACATCAATCTCTACTATCCTCTTTTATTTGGTCTTGGCTCGCACAGTCCTAATGGAGGAAGCTTGCTCAAGGGTTTGAAACTTCAGGATGAAGCTCACACTAAAATAGGGTTTTCTGATTCAAGGTCACTCACACACAACTGGGAATTTGGGTCTCTAGATGCTAGCACACAGTGGTCATGGCATCAAATTTGGGTCCTTAGGTACTGGAATAGAGTCTTCATGAGAGTGGCCGAGAGTCTGGGTCAATTTGGTCCCAGGTCGCTGGCAGAGAATGGTATGGGAGCGACCGAGTTTCCATAGGCACTATCATGCAGTTCACAGAGAGAGACCCTATTTTTCATAGTCACTCACATGGATCCTCATCCCTATGACTAGGAATCCAACATGATATTTCATTGTTCCAAAGATTTCACTTAGTGACATAAGTATTTGAGAGTAGGCTACAGGAAGCGATAGTACATTACAGTTATCTGAATCACAGTTTTGATGTTTAGATGCATTTCATGGATATTGTAGTTGTTGTGAAGATATGGATCATTATACTCTTTTTTTTTAGTCATTTGATGACAATATACTAGAATAATATTCGAAAGGGTTTTCCCATAGTTGGTTTTTCCGTAGTCTCTAACCAATCCTAGTGTCTCTATGTGTGCATGTTTTTCTTCTATTGTTCCTTTATGTTCCACTACATTGATGATAATTTTATTTTTCTTTCACAGTTGCATATGTCGATGAATAATTATGTAAATATGAATAATGTTATGATTTTATGGGGTTAACTTAATGTGTTAATGCAGAAATACAATTATCAAAGCAACAAACTATATATCCCTATGACAATTTAACATGGTATATGAGTTGGGCTGAAGAAAATCCATGGAGATCACCCCCATGGAGAAACTTTTGATGGAAGCAAGAAGAGGATGGTGGAAACCTAAAAGAATTCTAAGGTATGAAGTAAAACCTAGGTAGTTAGTGCATAAGGATTTGATGGTTAGGCTTTGAGAGAAACCCTAGTTTATGGCAAAGACTTGAGATTGGATGTATGTAACTATAGCCTGATCTATGTGAAGATGCTCAAGCACTTGGGAAGATTTGATGAAGCCCTAGATGGCCTGGTGTTGAAAATAGAAACAAGAAATGCTAAATATAGAAGTGTTATTTTTAGCACAGCCATAAATAGCATTTCGGGATACCTTCCTATTTTAGTTAGTTCCTGAACTAAAATATAGAAGTAAAATTCGAATTTGTTCTTAGCAACTATTTGATTAATAATTAATTAATTCATCTTGATTTAATTAGTTGGAGAAAATCAAACATGAAGTCTATGTGAAGACATGCAACAATTTCTCCATTGATTGAGGAATTTATCCCTTTGTTAAGGAGATGAGAGTGAGTTTTACTTTGAGATGAAATTAGTTAGCTCAGTTAATTGAGTTAAGTCCAGTTAGATTAATTCTAATAGCTTGTAGAATTAATGGTGAGTTTAGTTAGTTAATGCTTGCATGCATGTAACTATTGCACTTCAGATAACTGAATATTCTCTCATAAATAACTCATGCATGTTAGTTCAGACAAAGACCTAGTTGAGATCGGATGGAGGGATAATGTACTATCAATTGTCGGAATATTCCTTTGTGAATATCTCTTGCATGCAGAAGGAATTATCTCATTCAATATTGCGCAATTATTTTTGAGTTTGGTGAGTTGTGTGAGAGGTGAATTCACACAGGTGGCAGCCAGAGGACCCAGGAAAAACTGCACAAGGAAATAGGAGGCTTGGAGGACTGAGGGAAGGCATATGTTGTGTATATTCATTCTATGAGCAACATTGAGGGATTGTACTAAGAGCTAGATAGCTTGTGAGCTAAATCTTTGTGTAATCCAAAGAGATTTCCACTTGTATGATAATACAGATAGCGGGGTTTAGGCTGAGGCTATCCCCAGATTTATCTTCTGTGTTCATGTGTGTATGCTTTCTCTTCATCTGTTATATGTGTTCCATTTTATCTTGAACATATTCAATTAAGCTTCTACAAAGTCTGTTGTAGAAGTAGATCTAGAATTATGATTTAGGATATTGCATTATCAATTGATCTATAGGTGAAATTTCTACATGGTATCAGAGCAAAGGTGATCAAAGCAAAGAAAAATATACAAGAAGGGAAAAGTACGAAGTTTAGAGTTCCTGATCATACAAATCGAGTTCTTATCACATCTCAATTTCATCAATGGCGGTCAATGGTTTGAGGCTTGAGTATGCACTTGATGGCGGCTCACACTATATAGACTGGAAGGATCGCATGGAAGCAGTATTAGAGGATGACGGGTTAAAGGACTTCATTGATCAAGAAGTCCCCAAGCCTGTAGCAACTAATGCCCAAGAATTGGTGGAATGGAAGAAATATGTGGCTAAAGCAAGGAGAATCCTCCTAGAGGGAGTTCGAGACCACATAGTCTCGAGCCTCCATGGGAAGGAGACCTTGTTTTCGATGTGGAAAACGTTGAAAGATTTATATCATAACAACAATGATCAGATGAAGTTGGTGCTAAAAGAAAAGCTTTGGAAAATCAAGTGTGAAAAGGGTGACACAATCTCTACCTTCCTGAACAAGCTCACCACCTGTAGGGATGATCTTGGAAGTGTAGGGATCATAAGTGTTGATGGTGACATGGTGAGTCTAGCACTCCACGGTCTTCCTAAGAGCTGGCATAGCTACCAAGACTTGGTAAATGGAAGAGAGAAACTGCCAGATTGGTAATGACTTTGGTCATATCTGATGCAAGAGGAGATAAGGCGAAGCACTAGAAATGGATCTTCATCAAAACAAGATGATGAAGAAAATCTAGCTTTAGCGAGTAAAGCTAGGAAAGGTAAAGGGAAGGCATCCCAATCCAAATCTTCTCATGGTGGGAAGAAGTTTGACAAATCAAAAGTGTGATGCTTTCATTGTCATGAAGTGGGCCATTATGCTACGAATTGTCCACTGAAGAAATCCAAGAAAGGATCCTCGAAGGGATCTAATGGTGAGGCCCTTGCCTCACAGTTCGAGTTGGATTTCTCTCTTATCACATGCATGGTTTCATCCATGGTGGGATGTGTTTGGTACCTAGACAGTGGAGCTTCTTTCCACATGTCGGGGGATAAGAATATTTTCAGTACATTGGAGGAGAAGGATCACCAGATGTGGATCGAAATGGGTGATGATGGAAAGTACCATGTTTCAGGTGAAGGTACGGTTGTGTTTCAAAGGGAGCATGGAGCTCCTCTCACCCTAACTGATGTCAAGTATGCACCAGGTCTAAAAAATAATCCTATATCTGTTACTATGCTAGAATATAAGGGCTATGATGTAGTCTTTAGTAATGGAAAGGTTTTCCTGAGGCATATCGGTAGCAAATAGACCAATCGAATTGGTATTCGAGTAAAGAATCTCTACAAGTTGGAGGTAGATGACTATGCTACATTGAGTTCCAAAGATGAATTAGTGCAAAGCCAACGTGTTGGCGAGCTATGGCATAGAAGACTGGGCCACTTGCACCATGGAGCCTTGAAGATCATGCAACAAATTTCTACTAGCTTACCCAAGGGAAAACTAGAGAAAATGGATACACACAAAGGTTGTACCCTGGGTAAGTATGAAAAATATTCTTTTCAGGATCAGGATAGTAGAGCTGAAGCAATCCTGGAGCGAATTCACTCAAATATATGTGGACCATTCTCTACAGCCTCCACTGCTAAACAAAGGTACTGTGTTATTTTTATTGACGATTTTTCTCGTAGATGTTGGATCTACATTATGCAAAAGAAGGGTCAGACCTTCTTGAGGTTTCGTGAGTTTAATGCCTTGGTAGAGAAATAATATGCAAAGAAAATAAAATCCTTGTGAAGCGACAATGGTGGAGAGTATGTCTCGCAGCAGTTTAAGGACTTTTGCATGGCAGAAGGAATTAAACGGGAGCTGACAACACCCCATAACCCACAATAGAATGGGGTGGCTGAAAGGAAGAACAGATCGATAGTGGGAGCAGCTCGAGTGATGTTGCATGCCTAAAGCCTACCACTTCATTTGTGGGTTGAGGCATGTAATACAAAAGTATACTTATAGGATGGAAGTCCTCATCGTATTTTGGGGATGAAGACACCTATGGAAGCATTTTTTAGTAAGCAACCAGATGTGAGTCACTTCCGCATCTTTGGATCATCAGTTTACTGTCATGTGACCAAATATTCTCGGAAGAAGCTAGATCCAACAGCTGATTTAGGGATACTTGTGGGGTACACAGATACACCCCACAACTATCGGGTGTTTTTGCCTGCCAGTCAGAGGACCGTAGTGCATAGGGATCTAAAGTTCAATGAGTAGAGAGCCATGCGAGTGTCCCTTGAGAGGGAGCTCAAGTTTCATGCAGAGGAGGAAATTCTGGTTCAAAAGGAGGAGGAGCCTCCTAATGATGCAGAGTAATCACATGCAGAGGATCCGGGAGTGGAGATATCCACTCATGGAGAGTCTTCCAAATATGGGTGGAAACGCTCGAGGGAAGCTGACAGGTTGATGCTAGATGTGCGAGATAATGTGGAGCAGCCATCCTCTCAGTTCAGACAAAGGAGATCTCCCAAGTGATACACTAGTTACATGGCCCTAGTTAGGGAATGTGTAGCGACTGAACCTTCTTCTTTCAAGAGGGCAGTGCAGCAACCAGTCTGGGTTGATGAAATGGTAGAGGAGTATGACCCTATCATACATAACAGCATGTGGTATGTTGTCCCAAGACCTGGGGACAAGTCAATGGTTAGTTCTTGATGGTTTTACAAGGTAAAGCGGGTAGCTAATGGCAGTGTTGAGAAACACAAGGCAAGCTTCATTGCCCGTGGTTTCTCATAGGTCAAGGGGATTAACAACGATGATATTTTTTTCCTGTAGCAAGGTATTCATCTATCAAATTGATGTTAGCTCTATCAACTCAAATGGGTTGGAAGATCCATCAGATGGATGTGAAGATGATGTTTCTCAATGGGAAGATTGAGGAAGAGGTATACATTGAGCAGCCTGAAGGATTTGAGACCTTTGACTATGAGTCGCATGCTTGCTAACTCAAGCGAGCATTGTATGGGCTGAAGCAATCACCCCGTGCTTGGTACATCAGGATCGACAACTATTTCACCGAGTTGGGCTTCACGAAGAGTGAAGCAGATGCAAACCTTTACCACATCATGGTAGAAGGTAAACCATTGATCATTGTTCTTTATATAGATGTTCTGATTTTGACAAGTGATGATTAGTTGATCAAACCTTTCGAGGAGGACCTTGCAAGAGAGTTTGAGATGAAGGACATGGGCCTCATGCACTACTTTCTAGGCATGGAAGTGTGCCATAAATATGGGGAAGTATTTGTGTCTCAAGGCAAGTATGCCAACGAGATACTCAAGCGCTTTCACATGGAGAAGTGCAAACCCATGCATACTTCTCTAGTAGGTAACTGGAGGAAGAAAGATGCTACTTCAAGTGAGGTAGTAGTAGCTACTGTTTGTCTGTAGCTTGTGGGTTCACTAATGTTTCTAGTGAACACAAGAATAGATTTGTGCTTTGTGGTGAGCCAACTGAGTCAAGCTATGCTTCAGCCAACCAAGCTGTTTTGGAAGGCAGCGAAGCATGTGTTGAGATACCTAAAAGGCACATCTCAGTATCGATTGTGGTACAAATGGACAGAGGGAATGAAGCTTCAAGGCTTCACGGATGCTAATTGGGCAGGGATTTCATCAGACTAGAAGAGCACTTCTGGAGGAATCTTCAATCTTCATTTAGCTACAGTTTCCTGGTATAGTAGGAAACAGAGGTTAGTTACACTTAGCTGAGCAGAGGCTAAATACATGGCTGCTAGTCAGGCAAAATGTGAGGCCATTTGGATGTGGAAGATTCTAGTGGGATTGTTTGTTCAAATGATGGATCCTACCATGATATACTGCGATAAACAGAGTTGTATCAAACTCTCTGAGAATCCAGTTTTTCATGACAAGTCCAAGCACATAGATCTCTGTTAC
This sequence comes from Pinus tabuliformis, assembly GCA_031772625.1. NCBI lineage: Eukaryota > Viridiplantae > Streptophyta > Pinopsida > Pinales > Pinaceae > Pinus > Pinus tabuliformis. The sequence continues at coordinate 928,430,344 of CM062811.1, read as the reverse complement.
CATCGTCTTCGAGACTGTGTGGTGAAGAGGATCATGTTGTTGCTGTATGTTTCGACCGAGGAGCAAGATGCAGATATTTTGACTAAGGAATTATCAAAATGCAAGCTCGAGTTCCACAGAGACAGGATTTGGGTCATTGATAATCCCTTTCTTGTTGAGAAGGAGTGTTGAAAATAGCAACAATAAATGCTAAATATAGAAGTGTTATTTTTAGCACTACCATAAATAGCATTTCGAGATACCTTCCTATTTTAGTTAGTCCCTAAACTAAAATAGAGAAGTAAGATTTGAATTTGTTCTTAGTAGCTATTTGATTAATAATTAATTAATTCATCTTGAGCTAATTAGTTGGAGAAAATCAAACATGAAGTCTATGTGAAGACATGCAACAGTTTCTCCATTAATTGAGGAATTCATCCCTTAGTTAAGGAGATGAGAGTGAGTTGTACTTTGAGATAAAATTAATTACCTCAATTAACCGAGTTAAGTTCAGTTAGATTAATTCTAATAGCTTGTAGAATTAATTGTGAGTTCATTTAGTTTATGCTTGCATGCATGTAACTACTACACTTTAGATAACTGAATATTCTCTCATAAATAACTCATGCATGTCAATTCAAACAGAGACCCAGTTGAGATCAGATGGAGGGATAGTGTACTATCAGTTGTAGGAATATTCCTTTGTGAATATCTCTTACATGTAGAAGGAATTATCTCCTTCAGGATTGTGCAGTTATTTCTGAGTTTGGTGAGTTATGTGAGAGGTGAATTCACACAGGTGGAAGCCAGAGGACCCAAGAAAAATTGTGCAAGGAAATAGGAGGCTTGGAGGACTGAGCGAAGGCATATTTTGTGTCTATTCAGTCTATAAGTAGCATTGAGGGATTGTACTGAAAGATGGATAGCTTGTGAGCTAAAGCTTTGTGTAATCCAGAGATATTTTCACTTGTATGATAATACAGATGGCGGGGTTTCAAGCTGAGGCTTTCCCCAAAGTTATCTTTTTTGTTCATGTGTGTATGCTTTCTCTTCATCTATTATATGTGTTCCATTTGATCTTTCTCATATTTGATTAAGCTTCCACAAAGTTTGTTGTAGAAGTAGATCTAGTATTATGCTTTAGGATATTGCATTATCAGTTGATCTCCAGGCGAAATTTCTACACCCAGTTGTTGACAATTTTGGTTGAAGGTAATATCATTATGTGGAATACAGATAGTGATGACCCTTGAAGGTTGGTGGAAGAGGGAGAGGATCACCTATCATTGAAGATAAATACTTCTTGACTTATGATGTTTTCTTTGTGTCTTTACTCTTGTTAGGTTTATGGATTATTATTGTTATGATTTTTTTTAATCATTGTTTATACATCTTGCATATATATTCAAGAATATGGATGTATATAACCTCCTTGATGATATGTGATAAGTATATCCCTCTTGAGGATCATTAGATATGTAGGAAATAAAATCTAGATCTAAAAATCAATAAAGAGGCACTTGATGAAAAGTTGAGAAGTAATAAAAGTTTCTTATGAGAAGGTGCATAGGTATTTGAACACTACATGGTATGAAAGTGTTGATAGTGCTAGACCTGTCGACATGTAAGGTGATATCCCTAGTAAGAAGTCCCAATTAGACCTCATACAGTTTGGTCCAAGAGTCCTAGTAGTGGGTCGTATGGTAATTCCTTGACCGCGATTTCACACAGAGGCAAGTAAGATAACTCTATTGGTAGCAAGTGTGTGACAACTGTAGCAAGACAAGGAAGGTGCATGAAAGGTTCTAACACACTGAGGGTGAGGTGAGTGCGCCCCTTGGAAACCTGTAATAGTACACAGCTTGGAAGGGAACACACGAGCGAAGATAAATCACAACATGGAACCAAAGTTAGTGAGTAATCCAAAGTGATAATTAAAACAACAACACATTTCAGAAATATTCATACATACTTATACATAATAGTCTATACATGCATGCGTAAGAAAGAAAATACATATATCATTTAGAGTAAACCATATAGCATAGAATACAATACAACATATGCATGAAACGTGTTGGCTCTTGTTATATTAAGAAGTGTAAGTTCTGGTCATACACTACAACCATGTCCACCACTAGTTGCAATAGTGGAATGTTACAGCCACAACTGCCTGCTCCTCTAAAGAGATGTACTAGCTCTAGGTAGTGGATAAGCCAAGGCTCATTACAATACTTTCCAATCTATCCCTAAGATAGTCGGAAGCTTGGCTGACCAAAAGCCTTTACAATGAGTTATGAGGTTATATTTATAGCAAAGCGTGGTGTGAACCTTGACATTCCCCTTTGTGACAATTCATCTACCCTCATGACTCTTCATCTACTCTATGACTATTACATCCAACTATTGACACTTAACTTCCACTTGACACGAAGTTACATTACAATGCACATGTGCTCATGTGAGACAAAATGGCTTGAGAAAGCAATGCAAGACATCACTGACACTCAGTCCATTCTGGTGAGAGCAACTCTTTGACATGCATGTGATGGTGAAGGTGGTGAGTTGATGTGAAGCTTGGTTGTCTGTGATGGTGTGTTATGTTCTTGACCTGCGAGAAGATACTAGAATAAAAAATATGCAAATAAATATACCTAGAACATAGAATAATAAGGAATAATAGCAAGTATTTTATTATTCAGAAAGTAGTGTTCACTTGCCTCTTTGAGGGGGAAACCTCCAATAGAGATGGGATCAATTACAAAATAAGACATGATGCTCCTTGAGGGGAGTCTCTATCCTTTATATAGGGTTCATACATGCAATACCGCGGGTCAATACCATGGTTCTTATTAATACCATCTATCTAATACCATGGCCCATTTACAACTAACTGTGGTCCCTTATTTAAATGTGATTCAACCACTTACAATTGTTAATATGGGCTTTATTGACTCTTTACTTAACTATAACTATGACTCGATCCTATTACATAAATAAGGGGGTTATGGTTGGACCCTAACATGCCCTCCCCCATAAGAATAACCTTGTCCTCAAGGCTGAAGCTATGGAAACTGCTGAAGGATAGTGGTTGGTTCCCAAGTCGCATCTTCTGGAGAGGTGTCTTTCCATTTGATGAGGACTTCCTTGATCATGCGGTTGCGCAGGTGCTATTCTCGTGTGTCAAGAACCTATTCAGGTTGGAGCCAGATTAACCCTTATTCATCCAATTCAGGTATACTAGTTTGAATTCGAAAATGGTTCGTAATCACTTTCTTGAGGAATGAGACATGGAAGACTAGATGGATTTTTGCAGTGGGTGGAAAAGCTAGCTTGTAGGCAACTTCTCCAATGCGCTAAAGTACTTGATACGATCTATAGAATTTTGGAGATAATTTTTGACAACCCTTGTCTTTGAGTGATGTTTGCTTATATGGTTGCAACCTCAAAAATACTTGATCCCCTTCTTGAAATTGGCATTTTGAGCAATCTTGATCTACCTGTTGCTTCATGCAGTTTTGGGCTTGATGAAGATTCTCTCTAAGGTGGGCTAGCATGGTTGTGCGGTTTTGTAGGAATTGATCCACTGCTTGTACCTTTGAGCATCCCTTGATATAAGAAGTAGGGGAAGGAGGGAGTTGACCATAAACTGCTTCATATGGAGTTATTTTAATGGTGGCATGATAGTTGGTGTTATACCACCATTCGTCTAGAGGTAACCACTATACCCATAGATGTTTCTTTTGGGAAGTGAAACACCTAAGGTAAATCTCCATTTGTTGACTGCTTCAGTTTGACCATCAGTTTGTGGATGATAGGAAGTACTGAGTTGTAGTTGGGTACCTTGTAGCCTGAAGAGTTCCTACCAAAAGCTACTGGTGAAGATTGGGTCACGATTAGACACAATGGAAGTGGGAATTCCATGCAATTTGAAGATTTGGTTCATGAAATATTGAGCAACCAATGTCGGTGTAAAAGGGTGGGGTAGGGCGCAAAAATGAGCATACTTAGAAAGTCTCTCCACAACCACCATGATCACTGACTTTTTTCCTAACGTCGGAAGACCTATAATGAAATCCATAGAAACCTCTGTCCAGATTAAGGCTGAGATGGGCAATGGCTGTAATGTGCCTGGGGATTTGACTATTTCTCCTTTGTGGCACTGACAGATGTCACACTCAACTACAAAAGTAAGAATGTCATTTTTCATGCTTGTCCAAAAGAGTGATCATCGAGTGCAAGCATAAGTCTTCTGAAAGCCTGAATGTCCTACAGTAGAAGATGAGTGCAACTCCACCAAAATGTAGCTTCCGAGGGTGGATGTTGGTGATATCACGACTCTGTCCTTGTAGCAAAGAATATCATCCTGCCAAGAGTAGCCCGCTGTGGAATTTGGATCTACCTGCAATTGATTAATGAGTTGGGAGAGCTCAAGATGTGAAAACCATTCCTTGTGAGCCTCTTCAATCCATTCTGGAATGGGAAGGGAGATTGCGAGCAGGGTGCTTTCCTCCTCAAACTGGCATGATAATGCATCTGCTATAATATGTTTGCACCCTTTCTTGTAAATTATCTCATAATCATATCCCAACATTTTGGCGAGCCATTTATTTTGTTGTGGCAAGGATAAGTGTTTCTCCAAAAAATATTTAGGGCTTTGATGGTCTATGCAGATTTGGAAACACCACCCCAATAAGTATGGTCGCCAGGTATCTACTCTATGTAAGATGGCCATCATCTCCTTCTCATAGGTAGATTGTCCCAGATTTTTCCCACTTAGTTGTTGGCTAGTGAAGGCCAAGGGTCGACCCTCCTGCATTAAGACCACCCCAATACCCCTACCTGAAGCATCACATTCAATCACAAAAGATTTGGTGAAGACGGGTAGTGTTAATACAGGAGTGGAACACATGGAACATTTGAGAGCTATAAAGGCCTGTTGTGCTTCATCATTCCAAAGAAATGATTTTTTCTTGAGGAGTTGAGTGAGGGGTCTAGTAATGCGACCATAATTTCGGACAAATTTGCAATAGTAGCTTGTGAAACCCAAAAATCCTCTCAAGCTCTTCAAGGTCTTTGGTTGAGGCCAATCCTACATTTCCTAGATCTTTTTGGGGTCCCCCCTGACACCTTCACACCCCACAATGTGGCCCAAATACTCAACTTCTTCCATGCCAAAAGAGAACTTGGACATCTTGACAAATAATTTATGCTTCTAAAGCAGTTGCAAGACAAAATATACATGATGAAGATGTGTGGCCTAGGTGTGGTTGTAGATGAGGATGTCATCAAAGAAAACAAGGACAAATTTTCTAAGATATGGTTTGAGCAGGTGGTTCATAAGGCTCTAAAAAGTGGATGGGGCATTAAAAATACCATATGGCATGACCAGGAACTCATAATGGCCTTCATGAGTTCGAAAAGCAGTCTTTGGAATGTCTACTTCTTTCATGCGAATTTGGTGATAACCCGAGTAAAGGTCGAGCTTAGTAAAGAATTGAGCCCCATTTAGTTCATCTAGCAAATCATCGACAACCGAGATGGGAAATTTATCTTTGACCATCAACTTGTTGAGGGCCCTGAATTTTGGACACATATGCCATTCCCCATCTTTCTTGAGCACCATGACCACAGGTGATGAATAGGGACTAACGCTGGGATGAGTGACGCCTGCTTCCAAGAGTTCCTTAATGATTTTTTCAATTTCATTCTTTTGGGCGAACAGATATCTATATGGGCACACATTTTTTGGTTGGGCCCCTGGGACCAATGTAATGCTATGATCATGTTCCCCTCTCGAGGGTGGAAGCTCATGAGGCTTGTCAAAGACTGGCAGATGGTTGTTTAAGATATGTTGCATCTTAGGATGAATATGAAGAGAACTGGGTTCGAAGGCCTGGATGGCATTAAATTTGGCTATAACTCCATGGTGGCCCTTTTTTAACAATTTTTCCATCCTATGTGAGCTGATGATAGAGGGATCACCCGCTTAAAGTCCGTAGAGGGTATGTGTGTGGTTGTTCTGCTTAAAGCTCATATATAACTCCTGGAATCCATTGTGATTGGGCCAAGTGTGTGAAGCCATTCCACACCTAGGACAATGTTGCACCCTCCCATGTGTATGGCAAACATGTGGTTCTTTAACTGATAATCCCCCATATGAAGTTTGACATTTTCACAGCAGCCTTCATATTTCATTTTCCCCCCATCAGCAATTTGGACTAGAAGTTAGAAATTGCTCTGACAAAAAAATGCACTACTTCCGCAACTCTTTGATGGATAAAGTTATGTGTACTGCCACTGTCAATCAAGACTACTATCGGGTGATTCTTGATAAAACCTATGATTTTTTAGAGTTTGGGGAGAAGGAATCCCCGCCAAATCATGCAGTGAGATATCTCGTTCTTTAGGTACATTTTCCAGCTGGTTGTCCTCGTCTTCCTCCTTTGGTTCCTCAAGTGGTGGGGCTTCCCCTGATAAACTGTGATCAGTAGCATCAATTTGAAAGAATTTGGGCTCCTTGCATTTATACCCGAGGGGGTATTTCTCGTCACAATAGTAACACAATCCTTGCTTTCTTCTTTCCGCCATTTCCGATGGTGACAGCTTTTGAACCTTGAGTGTTTGGGTAGTGCTTTGAGCCTGGGTGGGGCGACCCTTGGCTATGAAATTTGGGCGATTGGACTGGGCCGCTAATGCACATTCTACTTCATGAGCTATCTGCAAGCATGCAGCCATGAGATAGGGTGTTGCAGTCAGACATGGGCTTGTATGGCTTCTTTGAGACCATTGACAAAACATTCCAAGTAGAACTCATCTTGTAGACCTCCTGTACAGGAAGCTAAGGCTTCAAAGCCTGTAATATATTCGTTCATTGTTCCTGTCTATTGGAGCTTAGTGAGATGACCCAAAAAGTTAGATTCATGGTCAAAGTGATCCGTAAGAGCTTTTGTGAATGTCTGCCAAGCCACACATAGCAACGTTGATGCCACTGCCACCATTGCCATCTTTCATTGTCCAAGTTCATGCTACCCACACTAAGTTGAGTCACATCATCTCTGATGTGATTTAGTGTGAAATATTGCTCCATTTGTGCTATCCATGTGGCCGGATGAGAGCCATCAAATTTATACATGTCCAGCTTGGGTGGTTGCATCTGGGATTTTTGTTGGTTGGAAAAGAGGTGAAGAGAATGGCTAGACTCACTCTCAATGTTTTCATTGAAGATATATGCCTCCGCCCATTCCTCCCTCTTACACTTTGAGAGTGTGTCAGTTGAGGTATTCAGCGACGACAGTACTTCGTTTAATGTTGATTCAAGGCTGTCGAGCTTCTCATTGGCCACAGCTTGAGCTCTAGTTTGTACCATGCATCGATCCGATGCACTTAAAATTTGGGACTGCCTGAATTTTTTTTTGGCACTAACAATTGAATGGTACCACCTTGGTCAGCTCATCGACCTAATTCTTATGGGCTAAGTCCCCTATAAGCGTCTCGATGGGTCTCAGACTTTTTTTTTTTACTCCGAAAGTCATTTTACTCCTTGCTTCCATAAAAGTCAATGCTACCCAAAGTCCTGTGAAAATCACACGCAGGTGTAGGAGCCCACACAAATATTCAGATCTGTCGGTGAACCCTCTAGTGCAGAGTATGAGTAGGAAAGTGGCAGTGATCGAACCCCTACTCTAGATCTGAATGGCGAATCTGATTGTTGCAACTGCTGCAGAACCCAAACTACTAGATCTGGATGGTGGATCTGATAGATATGATTGGAAGATCTGATGGATCTAAATGGCAGATCAGATAGATCTGAATGGCGGAACTGATTGTTGCTACTGCGATAGAACCCCAGCTGCTAGATCTGATCTGGCAAAGATGATGCGTGATCTAGAGAGAGACACGAGAACTGTGGTCACAAGGAGTGTCAAGTGCTATAAATCGCAATATATATAAGGGTCTGACAGTAGTACTTGGCCCAATCTTTCAAGGCACTAACCAAGGAGGATCAACCATACCCTTAGCCGTATAACCCGACTACCCTATCGTATGCATGAGTAATCTCCCTGAGTGTTGTTCTTAGTGTATTGTAGCAGTAAGATGACCAACGATTTATCTATGGCAAGATTTCAAGAGAGCCTAGGGGCTTCCGATATACCCAAAAGGTACTCAGAAGACAATCCATGTGCAGTTCTGTCTAATGCGCTACTACTTGAAGGGGTACCCACAGGGGTTACAAGGGAGTCCAACAAGCATGACCACCTCTTGTATTTCCTACGTGCATGCCTCCCCAAATCCGCAGGTTTATGTGCTCAATGACAGATCTCGTGGTTCAAAGACGTCGGAACACGTCTCTATCCAAAAAACGATTTGCTAAAAATTGGAGATCCCACAAGCCCTGGAAAGTGCTCTAATACCACTTGTTACGCTCTTGACCTACGAGAAGATACCAGAATACAAAATATGTGAAGAAATATACTAAAAACACAGAACAATAAGAAATAACAACAAGTATTTTATTATTCAGAAAGAAATGTTCACTTGCCTCTTTGAGGGGACAACCTCCAATAGAGCTGGGCTCAATTACAAAATAAGACACGATGCTCCTCGGGGAGAGTCTCTATCCTTTATATAGGATTCATACATGCAATACCATGGGTCAATACCATGATTCTTATTAATACCATCTATCTAATACCATGGCCCATTTACAACTAACTATGGTCCCTTCTTTAAATGTGGGTCAACCACTTACAATTATTAATATGGGCTTTATTGACTCTTTACTTAACTATAACTATGACTCAATCCTATTACATAAATAAGGGGGTTAGCGTTGGACCCTAACATGGTGTGCATGCACCCCATGGTGACATCTTGTTGAAGAAAACTCTTACCTCCGTTACATCTGGGTGAATTGGTGTGGCTCCTCATCCAACTCATCTGCTATCATGCACATGGTCTTCTTGGTGTAACCAAATCGGAAACACACTGACACATAGTTTCCCTATTGATCTTCCAGTGTGTGTTGGTGGTCATGCACATCAACTCTCAACTACATGCTCAACACTAGTCAAACTTGCTTCTTGTCTTCGCCTTGGTGAGTGTGTTGAATGGGTTGGATCACATGTGTGCACACAATAACATGCATGTTGTTGAATCTCTTGTATGTGATCAACAACACTACTCACCATGTTTACTTCATGCCAGCTGCTGGGATGGATCTATAACTTGTACGGGTGCAGTTTCATCTGTGAGTGCATGTTGTACCCCATGTTGTTCCTATTACTGATGCAACTTATTCTCTTTTCTATGCAACTCATTTCTTCCTTGAGTTTCTACTTCACTACATGCAACTCCTTATTTGCTCCATTCTCTATCTTTGCATGATCACGTCTTCACCTCATAGCCTGAGTCCCCTTCCTCTTGAATTTGTTGCATTCGTTATGATACCTTCAGATGTTGTTCATGATATTGCTCACAGTGATGTTGATGCCATCATATTTTGATGTATTTGTCTATGAACAACTTGATGTCTTCATGAGTAGGCAAGCCCATAGACACTTGATCGAATACATCCCCAAGTGTGCTCTAAACAATTTCTTCGACTCTTCTCTCCTGGAAACCATTGTAGTTGTGTTGCTAACAGGTAGAAAACTTGTGATACCTTGAGATATGGCAACACTCATGGCAAGAAATCTATCAGTCGAAAACCAAAATGAACTTGAGAACTAACTTGCAACATACCTACGTGACAGATCATGAAGGTCGTGCAATTTTAGCTGGGAGATCGAGAGACTAAGTGCCAAAACTATGCAAGGAACAGTCCAGGTTGTTGGGAGGCTGGCTGACTTCTGGAACTGCGCAATGTACAATCCAATCTGGCTACTGACTACTTTAATTACACAATTTCCAATTCCATCTAGGAGTGAGTGCAAGCTTGGGGACTGCATTGTATAATTTTCTGGGCCAGCAGTCACACTCCCTCAGAAATGTGAAAAACAATCCTAGAGGACAGTGCCTAGGAAGAAATGTGCATTTCTTGAGAGGAAGAGAGAGCCTTCCTTCCCCTTGTGCAATGTTGTCTCAGTGAAGGTAGAGTTTAGGCCAAGGTTGGCTAGACTCACCAACGGGCAACTGAAAGTGAATGTGAATGTGAATTCATGGTGATATTGAGTGTAAGCATAAGTGAATGATCAAGCATGCAAATGGTGAATGACAGATTAAGAAAATAGAACAACATGCATGTGGGTGAGGTGACTTGCCGAATTGGTGACTGTTCATGAAAAACAGTTTCGTGCATGCGACAATAGTGAGATGTTAATGAAAACTAAAACAATGCTAGTATAAGCTAGTATGTATCAAAAATACAGCAAGCACTCACTGAAATCAAGCAGAAAACATCCATACAAAGCCAAACACAAAAGGTGCCAGAAATGTGACACAAGACATGGAAAGCACGCTTATCCCAAAATAGCTGAGATGAATGTGCCAATAGCTCCTAGATGTGATGTGGGATGTCAGAGATGCAAGGTTGATGTGAGGAATGAGCTCTGCAACATCTGGTTGATGAGTTTTGATAATATCGAGGTTGGTACGCGCATGCCACAAATATAGGGAAAGTGGCACTTGGTGGGAGGTTTCTGAAATGATCCTTGCATGTAACCTCCAAATGCCAAAAATAAATCCCTGAAACAAGGAATGCCTTTGCATGCTGCCTTGGGAGAAGTAGCCCAGGAATGCAAGTCTATTTTGCTCAGTCTCGAAGGGAACCGGTCAACTCAGTTGCACATGCAAGAGACTGCTCAACTGCTGGGATAAAATGTGCATTTCTGGCTGGGATCTGGGATGGCTTCTTAGAATATTTGTGCAATTTTTGGGCAGAGAAGATGACTACTGCCTAGAATTGCGCAAATTCTAGGATAAGCAGCCTAGTTGGGAAGGATTGTGCAGTTTTCTAGGTGAATCTTGCTTAGCAGAATTGTACAATTCTGGGACCTAGCAGGCTTCCAATGAGGATTGTGCAATTTCTAGAGGGAAGGTTGGTTGCCCTTCAAATTTTCACAAATTCTTGAAGGATCTCCTCAGTCTACAGCTGGACCAAGTTTGGAGGAATACCTTGTGAGGGTAGAGCATCAAGGTTGCAAGAAAATCATTGGAGCTTGTGTACTGGATGAAGCAAGACATGTTGTTGTGAAGGTTGGTAGGGAGGCTCCAAACTGAAGTTAAGGAAAAATTTTGGAGGGTGGTTTTAGCTGCTACAACACTTGGCAAAAAACTGGTAGAACTCTAGCTCTCTGAATGGACCTTGTTTGTGAAAACCAAGTCTAACACCTCTAGAAGTATTGTTCAGATCTCATCTTCTCTTGGTTTCTGCACTACATTGATTGGATGATGTGGCATCTACCAAGCTCTTGGTCGATTGAAACACATTCCAAGCCAAATCAACACAGTTGTTTCGATTGAGGTTGAGGGGTATATTGGTGCATAAGCAGTATAGTCGTCAGAGTCTTAGTTTTATCTCTCGTGTTTCTCTGTTGCCATCAGACCTAGACAGTACCCCGACATAGTCACATAGGAACATAAGCATGGCTCCACTACCAGTGATCTTGGTCAGTACCCTGGTAGAGTTACTTGCATCACCTATCTGCACAGGAATCCTTTATCTTTTTTCTCCTTATTCATCATTCATTTTTTCAAACTTTTTTCAATTTTTCTTTTGTTCATTATTCATCTTCCTAATTATGCATATCAGTTATTCCTTTCAGAGGCATGAGAGGTTGTTCTTACAGAGAAGTAGTTTATTATACATGTGATGTTCCTATCAAGGTTTCCCCCCTCACCTTAGTCTACTTAACTGAGTTGACAAGGATTAACCCAAAAACAACCGACTAGAGTAAGTGATACTAGTGAGCACACAATCATTGTGTTTTCACCAAGGTTCAATTCGAACAGTACATATTTTCCATTGATGTATCATGGACTGAAGATAACAAGTTCTTACATAAGAGAGCAGAAAATAGATAACCATATGTTGATAGTTGTACAAGTCCTCTCATACTTTACCCAACTTGTTTCAAGAGTCACACATGGTTTCATGTTAAACTAATCTACGAACAAAACAAGCAAACAAACAAAAATGCAAGAAAAAGTAGAAGAAAAAGAGAAAGCAAAGAGAGTAAGCAAACAAGCAAGCAAGCGAACAAACCAACAAAGCAAGTAATCAAACAAGCATGCAAGCAAACAAACTGAAATCAAACACTACTCCTACTCCTAAGTTAACGGTGCATGGGCCATCTCACGTGAAGTGATACTTCCAATGCAGCCACCGATGCATTGGTTGACCCATGTTGGTGGAGGCATGGTTCATGAACAAGACAACTATGTGAACCAACAAACAAGAAAGATATAACAGTGAAGACAAACACACTTCAAGTTTAGAAGCGACCACAGAACAGAGATGAGTGAAAGCACATGACATGCACTCTGTGGGGCTGCCATGGTGTTGTGCTACACTGCATGCAGATGTTGAGTGTGTGCATTCTCTTGACTGTGACATGAAAGCAAATGTGAGAAAGGTAGACCACTTATGTTGTGCATGTGTGCTTGTTGTGTAAGATTCCTCCAACACATGAGTGATGGGATTGTGTAGTTCGAGTGGAGGAAGAAAAATCTGGGTGTTAGGTTGATCTTCAATGCAAAGCAGAGAGTGATGAGGAGCCTTGAGTGTTTCAACAATTTTTTGACCGGAAGTGAAACCAACCTCAAGATAGCGAGGGCCTGACATAACCATCAGCTCGGGCTAAAGTGCCTCGACATTCTGTTGGGTTTCGACTTCGTTGATAGATAGATCATTGTAGACCAGTTTCTTAGATAGATTAACAATGATTGAATCAACATCGTGATCGAATGAGGAAGTGAATAGATCACGACAACCAAGATCAGAAAATTCAGGATGTTTGTCAGCATCCTCATGATTTGATGAATCGGGTAGAGGGGTAGATGGGAAGCAAATATGTTCACCCTCTGTGTTTTCAAGAAATATAGATAATAGATCAGACATATTTTCTGAGGAAGATGTGTCCTCTCCACACTGTAATGACAGAATGACATCCAACATGTCTTGTGAATGATTAGAAGTAGAAACATCCAAAAATGGGTTTTCACAGGGGAAATTAGTAGTGGAAAAATCACAAGGGATTTCAAGATGAAGAGGATGAGGCGAGGCTAGAAGGGAGTCATCCTTCAACACGATTTCTTCATTAGATTCCCACACACACTTGTCATGAATGATGGCGCAGGTTCGCTGCATAACACCAACTCCATCGACAAATTGATCCGCGTTCACAGTGGGTGAGGAGTCCAGAATGGTAGAACAAAAGATAATACAATCTGAAGGATCAACAAAATGCAAGGATGAAGGTCGAGGGAATGAATCCACATGAAAACCAGCATGCTTGCAAGTCAAATTGGCGCAGATATCTAGAGCAGGTGGGGTGGGAGGATGTGACAGTTCAACAAAGGTGTGTGCATGATCTCCCACATCACTCCATGGTGGTGGAGCTGTTTAATGAGGTGAAGGCGGACAATCACTTGTGACAGTGACTATGCCTTCCTATGATTGCACAACTCCATCACCGAAGTGTGCTGAGCGGGGTTTGAATATGTGAAGAAGATACTCAAATCTTCCATAAAGAAATTCCCAATCAATTTCATCTTCAGGAAATTGTATGCAAGATTACAAAAGTGTGTGTAAAATGGATCAATGGATTCATCAAATGCTTTTCGTAATTTCATAATTTCTTAGTCAAGTGCTTCATGGTCAAAGTGATTGAAAGCACAATCTATCTCTATGACTAGATGAACAAGAGAATGAATAGATTTTTTGGGCAGTGTGGCACACCAGTGCATTAGGTGCCCTTGAAGCGTGTAGATGAACAATGTGTTGCTCATGTATTCCTCAAAGAATCCATGTCTTTTGCATGAGCCTATGACCGTGAGCCTAACCAAGGTTGTGTAGCCTCCACCATCATATGTTTTATGAGACAAGTTATCTGAGAGCTTTTCCGAGATAGTGAAATCATTTCCATAAGACATACATTCTGGAAGTGATAGATGTGTAGAGATCCAAAATAGATGTGAGGACTCAACTTATCATCTAGCCCTCCTTCTAGTGCCAAAATGTTGATGGTGTTGGATCCACCAACATGTAAGGGGATCTCTGCAGTAATAAGTCCCAATTAGACCTCAGACCGTTTGGTGTAGGAGTCCCAGCACTGGGTCTTATGGTAATGCCTAGACTGCAATTTCACACAAAGGCAAGTAAGGTAACTATGTTGGTAGCAAGGATGTGACAGCTGCAGTAAGACAAGGAAGGTGCATGAAAGGTTCTAACACACTGAGGGTGAGATGAGTGCACCCCTTGGATACCTGTAATAGTACACGAGTTCGAAGGGAACACATGAGCGAAGATACATCACAACATGGAAGGAAAGTTAGCGAGAAATCTAAAGTGATGGTTAAACCAACAACACATTTTAGTAAGATTCATACATACTTATACAGAATAGTCTATACATGCATGCGTAAGAAAGAAAATACATATATCATTTAAAGTAAACCAAATAGCATAGAATACAATACATCATATGCATCAAATGTGTTGGCTCTTGTTATATTAAGAAGTGTAAGTTCCTATCATACAATACATCCTTGTCCCCCACTAGTTCCAATAGTGGAACGTATAGCCACAGCCACCTGCTCCTCCAAAAATATGTACCAGCTCTACACAGTGGAGAAGCTAAGGTTCGTTACAATACTATCCAAGCTCTCCCCAAGGTAGTCTTGTCGGAAGCTTGGCTGACCAAAATCCTTTAGAATGAGTTATGAGGTTCTATTTAGAACAAAGGGCAGGGTGACCCTTAACATTCCCCTTTGTGACAGTTCATCTACCCTCATGACTCTTCATCTACTCTATGATTGTTACATCCAACTATTGACACTTGAACTTCCACTTGACATGACATTACATTACAATGCACTTGGGCTCATGTGAGACAAAATGGCTAGAGAAATCCATGCAAGACATCATTGACACTCGGTCTATCGTGAGACCAACTCTTTAACATGCTTGGGATGGTGAAGGTGGTGAGTTGATGCCAAGCTTGGTCATCCGTAATGGTGTGCATGCACCCCATGGTGACATCTTGTTGAAGCGAACTCTTGCCTCCATTTCATCTGGGTGCATTTGTGTGGCTCCTCATCCAACTCGTCTGCTAGCATGTTGATGCTAGCCTAAGCCAACAATTCCCACAGTATGCATATAAAATGCATATATCTTATTTATCCCAGGAATTTCAATTACCCTGCCTAGTCAAACCTTCATAAATTAAAGTTTAAGGCCCCTTAATAAATCCTCATGTGGAAATGTTTCAAAGACTATTCAATGGTCTAAACCTTAATTAACTTCTCTAGTGGAATCTTACTCAACCCTCATAAACTTTGATTATTTCTTAAACCCGCGCATATTAACCTTACCTTTCCACTTTTTCCACCGCCTTGGCACATTTTCCGAGGCTCACCTAAAAATGACGCAGGAGGTCAATTGAATAGCAATTGAACAACAATTGAATAGCAACCGATTGAACAATGATTGAACAACAACTGATTGAGTAGCGATTGAATAGAAACTGATTGAACAACAATTGAACAACAACCGATTGAACAATAATTGAAAAACAATTGATTGAACAACAACTGAATAACAACCAATTGAACAACAATTGAATAAAAACCAATTGAATAGAAATTGAATAGCAACCAATCCCACGTTGACTTCAACGTTTACTTTCCCTTTTTGCATAAGTGCTTCATTCTATGTTGTTGATCAAAGCATGTTGGATCCAATGGTTCACAATGATATTGGCCAGGGAACTTGCACGACACTTAATCACCCTTACGGAGCTGATAAGGATTATAAATCCTCAATCTATAAATGTTTGGGTTCGTTCTGAGGTTAATGTCTGATCACCTTTATGGCCCGATATCCGCTAGATACAGAGGCCATCAAATCCTATGGTCTGCGGCCCTTCAACTAACACACGGGTTAAAAACAACTTAACCCCCACAGTTGACTATGACGTAAAAGGTTGAAAATGCGATCGACGACTAGGAATTAGTACGACGCTTCAACCTCGATCAAAACACCCGTAGACTCCTAACCTCCACAATTATGCATTTCACTTTGGCTTGCTTCACTTTTCTACCAAACTTCCTTCTCACCTCCAAATCTACTTGTTACCAAGTTCAACTCTACCAACTCCTTTCTCCGCTTAGAAAGAGTGTGCTGAGACTTTTCTAATTTCTTTACTCTACCTTGCAACTATACCTATGTTTCCTTAACACCACTTCAACTTGAACCGAGACGATGGATTAAAACTAAGCAACACCTAGAAACCTTTAATTGAAATCTTAAAAAATCAATAATTAACTCATTATTGATTTATTAATTTATTAATAAATAAATATATTTATTTATTTATTTATTTTTAAATTAATTAATTAATTAATTAATTTATCAATTAACAATTAATTAATTAAATTAATTAATTAATCTATTGTTTTAATCAATTAATCAAACAAATTAGTTAATTAATCGTAGAGTTGAGGCTTCTGTGATCCATATCAAGTTTACGAGAGATTTTTCGGTGAAAATCACATGAGAAACCATTTGTCGACGCGTTTCGAACCAACCAATGTGGTTCATCGTCAGGACAAGTTGAAGAAATAGATCCAGCTTAGCATGCTAAATAGTTAGAGCAGAGCCACCAATGGTTAACTTGACCAATGGCTAATATTGACTTTAGGACCATGGTCAAAATTTTTAAGGAAATTAGTTATATTAGGTGTAAACTATATATATATATATAAATATATATATATATATATAAGAATTATAATTGGTATTAATAGTTAGTTAAAAGCTATTAACTAATCAAACAAATTAATGAATCAATTAAACAAATTAATTAAAAATTAATTTTACATAAAATTAATAAACATAATAATTAAATCAATAAATAATACAATTAATTAATTAATTTATCCTTTTAACTTATTTATTAGTTAATTAATTAATCAATCAAATTAATAAATTAATAAATGAATAAACATTAATAAAATATATTAATTAATTATTTAAACAAATTATTTAAATAATTAATTTTGTATAAAATTAGTAAACATAATACCATTTAACTAATTAATAAACAAATTAATTAAACAAATTAATAAATTAATTAAATAAATAAATAATAATAAATATTTAAATAAATGAAAAACTAACAGGTCGACCAAATTTCATATAGCTTTTCTTTAAAAACCCTCTCTCTCTCTCTCTCTCTCTCTCTCTCTCTCTCTAGATATATATATATATATACCCTAAATAGAGCTCATGGATAAATCATTAATATCTGAGAATATCTATTGACACATCTCTTGATGATGGACTCACTTGTTAGTCTGAAACATTGGGTTCACAAAACTCTATAACAGGTCATTCCTCCTCTTCTAATACATAATACTCTCTATATTATTTCATTTCTTCTAGATTTCGTAATTCGTTGTTTACTTGACCTGTACATACACCTATTAAATCCAAACTGGAATCACACAGATTCTACCGAGATGGTAAGTCTTTTTTCACACAAAAAGACTTTCAAAAATTCAACTTGAATTCATTCATCATGGTTTATCACACGAAAACCATAAATTCCCACTTATGGATCAATCAGCACATAAATGGAATGACACAAACAATCACAATGAATTCAATTTCCTCATTCATTAAACAAATCTATAGATACAAATAAAATCCTATTTACAATCTAGCTTTGGCCTGATTTGCCTTTACATGGTATGTGTTAACACCCAGGTTGTTCCCTATGACTCCCAAGGGAATACGGCCGGGGTAACCACTAACCAATCTTTGGATTACAGTTTCTAGCCAAACTGAAATCGGAGAGGGCTCTCTCTTTATGATGTGTCTCTGTCTTGATAGTATTTTAGGCTAGCTATGTTGTTCAGACCTTTTGTTTTGTGTTTGGTTGGATAATGTTTCAGTCAAGATATATGTGCTCTCGTTAGAATGTTATATGTCATTGGGCAATGGAGTCAGTGGTCCTTTAACTGTTTTGAGGTGCTGTGTGATGCTGTAGTGATGTTGCAGAGCAAGGTTAGTGTCTGAGTAATAAACTTTCATAAAGTGATTGGGTGGGTTGTGTCCAGTTTATGCAAGGCAATTAAGAATCTTACAGTAAACTGTTAGAGAAAGACAGTGAGAATATTGACCTAGGAGCATTTAAGAATTTCTAGGTGATATTCATACATATAGAATTAACAGCTACATGAGCAATTAAGAATTCATGTTCGTGGTTAATTCTGGAGACAAACATTCACAGCAGTAAAAATTGAGTACAAGGTGTAGTGAACAAATCCTGCACTATTCTTTTTCTTTACTGCTAGTTTAGTGTAACATGGATATGATTTGATAAACATAAGAAAGAGAAGAACAGAGATTAAGGAAAAAACTTGTTATTTCATGAGACAGCACAAGAATTCTGCATCAACACATGAATCCTCAGCAAAACACCATAGTTCCAGGAAATCATTGAGCTGATTTAGCTCTTTGTATTAAACAATTCTGTAAAACAGTATACATGCCTCCGAGTGAAAAATTACCAACCCCTTATGCGTTACTAAGGGGGGTATATATACAAAATTTACATAAGAAAATATCTGAATGGAGAGTAAATGCTTCATTAATAGCATGCCAACCGCTGGAGTGTAGCAGCTGAGAAAGTTAATGCTGTAATAACTTTTGTTGCCTTAGCTGTCAAAAAATGGTCAGAGCCTGTTGTCTTGGTGGCAGTTGGAGTCGGCTGAGGGTACGCTGTCAAAATTTGCGCATTTCTTTTACCTTTTGGGCTAGCCGTTGTTGTCTATGTGCTGAGTCACATTTCAGCTGCTTTTAATGCTGACTTTATCATGCTGTTTGTCTTGTAGTGACCTGGAGCTGGCAGTGACCGAACGGCTGAAGCTACCGTGGCAGAATTTGAAGCATTGCTTGCCACCAATCCTCTTTTGGCATTTGATGCCTCCTAATCTTTATCAAGGTCTCATCGGCCTCTGTATATCTGTAGAAATTAGGAGGAGTCTCAAAAAGATGATTCACTTCATTCTCAATAAAGAACATGCCTTGCAATTTGTCATACAAGCTCTGTCCTGAGGAGGTCCTGTTTGTTCAGATGTACTGCCAGATGCAGTAATCTGATTCTCAATGTATGTTGCCATTCTGTTGGCAAATTGATCCCGGGAGACTAGTTTTCCTGCACTAGTTAGGAGGCTGGGCAGGCCTTTTGCTTGCAGCACTGCCAACTTAACTTTGAATTCCTCCACATCTGCTGTGATCTCATAGCACTTCCTCTCCACAGTTTGCACATAGCTCCTGAGAGTTAGCACCTTCTTGGCAGTGAGGATAGCCTCTGTTCTGTTGGGAATGCCTATGGCTGCCAGTTCCTCCTTTTCCTGCCTGTTCAGGAAGTCTATCATTCTGTTGGCCTACTCTGGTCTGTTTTGCAGCAGTGTTTTGGCCTTATTAATTTCTATTTGTGCTTGGCCCAACAAGTCCATCTGTTCATGCATTGTTTTTATTGATCTCCATTGTTGAGTGATGGATTGGCCTATTTTGGCCCATTGAATCCTTTTTATGTCTGCCATGGCTGTTTCTAGATTCAGCTCTTTTTCTAAGGCCTTTATCTTGTCCTTGAGGGCCTTTATCTCTCTGCCCTGTTCAGCCACAGTAACCTTCGACTTGTCATACTTGGCATCCAGTTCTGCCAGTTTTTCCTTGGCCTTATTTATTTCATTGGCCTGGAGCTCCATTTCTTTGATGGCCTTGGTCAATTCCTCTACACTTTTGCTGGCCTCTGGGGTTGTTGTTGTTCCTGCTGCATCTGTTGTGGGGGCCACTGCTGCCCCTAAAGTTACTGTTGTTGTGGAAGTAGTTGGAGGAGCTTGGGAAGTGGATTCTCCCTGTTTATCTTGTAGTGATCCTTCCAGCTCTTTCTCT
This sequence comes from Pinus tabuliformis, assembly GCA_031772625.1. Lineage (NCBI taxonomy): Eukaryota > Viridiplantae > Streptophyta > Pinopsida > Pinales > Pinaceae > Pinus > Pinus tabuliformis. Next base: position 928,410,240 of record CM062811.1, on the reverse strand, counting down.
AATTCCCTGATCCTCTGGTCTTGCTGCAGTAGGAGGTCTAGTTGGTCCTCAGCCTGTTTTTGATTTTGAAGTTCTGTTGTTTGAGGGTGCTCTGTGGGCTGCAGCTTCAATCTTTTCTTCAATGCATTGAGGTCGTCATCTTTCTTCTTCATAAGGGCCTTCACACCCTTTGGATCACTAGGATCATGTCCTAGATCAGTGATGATCTCCTCCAGAGACTTTATTCTATTGTCTTTGGCCAGAGAGGACATTCTCTCAAAGTCCAACTGGGTGTTGGTGTTTTTTAGGGACTCTTTTAGCTCATGGGCCATGGTGGCCTTCTCTACCAAGGTTGCATACACCATCTCCCCAGCTTGCTTATGGACTTCAATCTGGTCCATGGGATGTATATCTCTGGCTAGGACCTCCACCCTTGTCTTCACAAAATCTGCAGCTGACTTAGGCTGCGGCCCTTTGGGCTTAAAGTGGCTGAGGAGCAATTTTTCCTCCTGAATGTCATATACCGACATTAGCCTTTCTTGCTGGGCTGGTGTTGCATCTATGAATTGCTTATAGACCTCAGCCCTTAGTAGATCATTCTGAGCTTTTATTTGTTTGAAATAAGCCTTAGTGCTCTTGGGCTTCTTGTTTTGTTGGGAGGAGGAAGACACCTCCAAACCAAGTTGCAATCCTTGCTCCTGCTGAAAGGAGCTTGTTCCTGTGTGCTGGCTGCCCTCCTTGTTTTTCCTTGAGTTGTCAAGGAATTCTTCAGTGATGTCTTCCACCTTTGGGGAGTCTAGCCTTTGCCTTTTGGCTTCTGTTTGCTGGGAGGATCCACTAAGAGGAGTGGACTCTTCTCTATCTCTTTTTGTACCCCTTTCCTCATGTGCTGGGGTCTGCAAAATTGGGGCAGTCAATGGCTCAGTTTGAGGTGGTGGTGTTTGCATTATTGGAGCTGTTGGTAGCCCAGTTTGTGGTAGGACAGTTTGCCCTTGCTGTTGTTCTGGCTGCTGCTCTGTTTGCTGGCCTATTTGCTGCTCTGTTACAGGGGCAGACTTTTCTTTCACTGTTTCCTCCTCTGCACCCATTATGCCTTTGCCTTTGTCTGTTGTCGGTGCTGATGTAGAGGGTGCCTGTGGTGCAGTCCTTGTGGCCGAGGTCCCTTCTCCTGCTGAGTGAGGCCGTTTGAGGGGCACCTGCTGCACAGAGTCTAGCTCAAAGGTCTTTTCAAGCTCCTTCATATTCTTTAGCATTACTTCTTCTTCAGTTAGCTTTTCAACTAAATTACCCTGCAGCCATTCTTGCTGGTTGGCATATTTCTCAATATGTGGGTATTGACAATGCCTACAACCTAAAAGTATGTATTTGGTTCTTCTTGCAGTGATGACGCCCTCAGGTTCATAAGGGACCCACCGGAAACTGTATGACAGTTTATATTTGTCCTTGAGGATGAGGTCAGCATCTTCCCATCCTTCTTTTTTATTCATGATGAATGGGCCCAACTGGTGTTTGAACTTGAGGTGAGCCTTCTTCCTGGAGCTGTGGAAATGGGTTAGGTCAGACTGAATCAATTGCCTATAATATTCCAAGGCAAATATCCTCATGGGCACATACTTTGGGAGTCTGAAAGGACAGAGCTCACAACCATAGACCCTGATGACTGTGTGTTCCTCATATAGGTACCAATCACCTATTTTACATTTTTTGGAAAGCTGCAGAGCCTTCTGTATCTCTGTTGACACTCTGGGAGGAGGGGACCTCATTAATAGGCAAGAGACTGGATACACAAATTGGTCAACAAACTCACAATAGGAATAGGGCGAGTTTGTGACATTGTGATAGACAGAGGTCCAGAAGATGACAGATCTTCTTTCCCCTCTATAATCCAGCTTTTTGATATAGCATGGAAAAGCCTCAGTCTGATAATACATGAAGAGATGATAAATATAGGCTGAGTACTTGAAGACACCCTGCCTGTCCACTTTGCTCAGCTGATCATGAATCTTATTAGCAATGAACTTTGCAAAGTTGTATTTGCGGGCAGGGGGTTGGCCTGGGCTATAAACAGCCAGCAATACTAGCATGGTTTGATCCACATGCTCACTGGTGCTGTACCCCAGCACATAAGCAATCATGTCCAGGAGTAATCTGCCTACTTCAGTGAAGTGGACATTTAAATAAGGAGGTGGCCCTGTAGGCTGGCACTCAGGTCTCATGAATGTCCTGGTGACCCTTTGAATCTCCTCACTGGTCATTTTGGTACCAGTGTCCAGCAGATAGTTCATAGAGAATGGGAACAACAACTCTGTTTGGTCAAAATGCAGCATTTTGTTGATGGTCTCAGGATTAATGTAGAAAAGGACCCTCCCAGATGGGGTGCTGATTGCCCTGTGCACATCATAGTTCCCAGCACATAGGCGAATGATTTCAGGAAACACATTCACAGAGGGGAGACAATAGTATGGCAAGTTTGATTCCCAAATGCCATATGTGTCATGACCCATCAGATAGTCCTCTCTAAGCTGTCTGAAGGTTTGCAAAAAATCTCTGTCTCCCACATAGTCTTCAATAAGGTAGTCCTGGTCAGCAAGAGATAAAGACTGCAGGTCTTTATTGGGTGGATTCAATGGAGCAACATTGAGAGCTGTGGGTACAGGGGCAGCCATTGTATGGTTTGATTTTGAGTGATATGAGTGCACTGGTTTGAAAAGCTTTTAAGAGCTTAAGTGATAGGCCAGCTGTGGACCAAGTCTGAAATGCTTTTTATAGTGAGAAACAGGCTTGTTTCTGCAGTCTTGGTAGGTTCACAGAGATTGTGAATTGCTAGGGGTGAATTGCAGAGGATAGGAGGTTTTCTTTGGTGAAAAATTGTTGTTGGTCTACACCCGGCAAAAGGGAACAATGTCGGGCACCTTGAAGATAATTTCACAGTTTTGGCCCGCGAATTGCCTGTTTCAATGCCGAATTTGTGGTTCTGGGGGCAAGCAAGTTAGCTTGGCTTACTTAAGGTAGTAGGTGCAGAGTTTATGTGGGATTCAACAGGTATTTTTATGGCAATTTACAGAGAAATGGTATGCATGGGCCAAACAGAGGAATTATGGTGAATACCTGGATGAAACGCTTGAAAAGCCTGCGGGCCGAACTCTGGAGGTCGAATTGATGAATTGGATCGGTTGGAATTTGAATTTGGAGGTCTGGAGGTGCTTTGGCAGCTGCAACGGCTATCTCTTCCTTTACGTGAAAATGACATAAAAACTGCCCAAAACATGACTTTAACGACAAAATTCGGAAAAAATGGGTAATTGGCGCCTTTCCGCCGATGACGTCAGCATGACATCATGGCGGGCCCGGGTACGGAGGATGACGTGGCTGCTGAGGTGTAGGCCAGGGTGGCAGGAGACGGTGGCGGGTGGATAAGGTGGCAGGGTTACGTGGAGGACCATATGGCGCGGGGGCGGGGGAGGGCGCTACGTCATGCTGACGTAGTGATAACGTAAGGGGACGGCGGTAACGGGATGGTGGTAAGCGGGTTCCCCGCACCACCTTTGGGCAAAGGCGGTATCGGGGAGGGGGGCTCCGAACAACCCCACCGCCTGCCACGCGTCCCTTGTACGGGGCGGAAAACCACTTTCCCCGGACGCTAAAGGTCGGCAGGTCGGGGAGCGAAAATTACCGCCCACCGTTAGATCTGGGCGGCGGAGATCGGACGGCTGGCGGGTCCTCCGACGGATCGTGCAGGTTGGGGGGGTCCCGCCGGCCTATTAAAATATTCAATTAAATATTTTGGTCGGGGAACCTTAGGGTTAGGGGTTTTTGCATGTGTTTTCGGGATTTTTGGTTTTTCAAGGGTTTTATAAGGGAAAAGAGGTTTTTTAGGAGTGGGTTTAGCAGGGGGAAAGGGGTTTTCTGTGTTTTTTGAGCAGAGGGAAGGTGAGGGCTTAGGGGAAAGGTTGTTTCTCATATCCAGAGGTTGGAGCAGCCCCAAGACAGGGTTAACCACAGCCCCTGGTGGACTGAAGTCTCCCTAAACAACTTATTTAGCTATAGTGCCAAAGGGGGGGGATATTTATACCATGTTTGGGGTTTATACACCATGGTGTTATAATAGTAGGGAAAGGGCAATTTAGGGGATTTAGATAATAGAAGTTAGGGGTTAATATGAATAAGGAAAGTGAATGAGGAGTGATTTCATCAAGTGTATTTGAAAGTTACTTAGTTTAGGGAGTAGATCAAAATGAAAAGATTTTTAGACAAGAAATGTGGCCTTTAAAGGAACAAGAACCACCATAAAACCTCAGATCTTTTCATCAATATCCATAGATGAAGGGATGTTAGTAATAAGAGTGAAAGGGGAAATTTGGGAAGTTAGACATGCTTCCTTTCTTTGCTGCAACCTGATGGAGAAGAGGAGCTCCTCAACCATTGATTTTCCTTTGTGGATATTTCAGCACACATTTATTTGCAAGGAATGATATTTCTGCAACCCCAACTGCCTACCCATCTACTTGCCTAGCATTTTTTGTTTCTTCTTGGAGGGTGCACTTGGACTTGCAGACCCTTATTTGCCTTTTCTTTTCTTTGGCTTTTTCCTTTTGATTTTCTATCTACTGCTACCCTTATTGCTTCCAAGGTCCCAGATTATGCAGTTGGGAGCCTTACTTCTCTACCTAAGCTACTTGTCTGCCAAGATTAAACAGTTTGGACAGACTTCTTTCTCTATTCTACAGCTGAAAATTTAAAACATGGCATGATCCAGATTAGGCTGTTGGACCATCCATCAAAATTTAGACAACATCAAGCTATATACACAGATTGTTTTCTCTTGGAAATATGTGATCTTTGCATGATCAAAGCAGAGCATATTTGGAACTTTTCATGGTCAATCATGAAATATGAAACCTATTGGTATAGGTAGCTAACAGTGGCTCCACATGGGGATGGTTTTTCATTTGAAAGACCAAGAACAGAAGGTCAGAATGCCTAGGCCCTTGACTACTTTTACCAAACTTGCAGTATGCTGCTTTGAAATGCAAAATTGTGCTCTTCTTTCTTGGTAGATCTCTGAACCTATTTACCTTTTGCTGATAGTTAATAAAACTTGAGAAACTGCATTTTTACATCTTAACAGAAAATAATATATACATCTGGATATGTACAAGGGAAACTCAGGCTGCACTTATGGGTAGCAGTCAAAATAGTGCTTCAGCATCCTGCCATTCACAGGACCTTCATCCAAATCAGTTTCATTAAGACTTTTAAGGAAATAAGTGTTGTTTCCTTGTACTGCTTGGATAGCAAATGGTCCTCTCCAAAGGGAATCAAATTTTCCATGTTTTCCCTTATCCTCTCTTCTTGAGTCCCACTTGAGGACTTTGTCACCAATGTTGAAATCTTCTGCCTTAGTCCTTCTGTCAAAGGCCTTCTTTAATTTCTCTTGTAAAACTTGAACTCTGCTGAAAACTTGGTCTCTAGTTTGCTGTAGACATATTATTTGATTGATCCTTCTTTGCATATCATTTGGTTCAGCTTGGCTTTCTTGAAGAAGTTTCATAACAGGCACCCCTAGTGATGAAGGGAATTTGGGTTCTAATCCATAAACCAACTCATATGGGCTGGTCCCAATTGATCTTTTGGTTGTTAGTCTGTCTGCCCATAAGGCATTAACCAGCTTCTTATGCCAATTCTTCTTGTTTTCTTCTAGCACCTTCTTTATGATGTTTACCAGGCTTTTATTTGATGATTCAGCAAGGCCATTTCCTTGGGGATAGTATGCAGTAGAATGGCCCAAGGTAATGTGAAATTTGTGGCAGAAATTCACCATCTTTTTGGATCTGAAAGCAGCAGCATTGTCTGTTATTATTTTGTCAGGGCAGCCAAATCTAGCCAATATGTTATTCTCCAAAAACTGAATAATTGTTGAATCATTTGCTTGTCTGCATGGAACAGCTTCAATCCACTTAGTGAAGTAGTCTGTGGCTGTTAAGATCCATCTATGTTGGCTTGAGGATGAGGGATGAATTTCCCCAATGAAATCCAAGCCCCATTGTTGAAAAGGTCTCTCTGTTGCAATAGGCCTTAAGGGAAGTGGCAGTAACTGTCTCTTTCCCTCAAATACTTGACATTTTTGACATGAGGTTGTGAATTTCTTGACATCAGAGAACATGGTGGGCCAGTAGTAACCAGCCCTTAGTATTTTATCCACAGTGGACTTCCAGTACAAGTGTCCACCACAGTCACCTGCATGAAATTCTTTTATGATATTGTCAGTTTCATTTTCAAGTAAGCAGTTCAGCAATATCCCTTCATGGTTTTTCCAAAATAAATTTCCATCCATAACACAGAATTTAGAAGTTTTCATTTTTAAGAACCTACATTTAGTTCTGGACAATCCTGGGGGAGCACACAGGTTTTGCAATACATAACATATATCAGAGTACCAAGGGGATTGTTCAAAGGCTACATTGATCTTTGGAGTCGCCAGCTCTGGTTCACTGTCCAGCTGGTTGATGTCTAAGGCTTGGAAATTTGCTTCTGTCATTAGTTTGGCCAAACCTTGCCCTTTTATTAGTTTAGTAGGTTTTATCTCAATATCAAATTCCAAAATGTTGGCAATCCACTTTCCTCTTCTGCCCTCTAAATTTTCTTGAGTGAGTATGTCTTTTACAATAGGACTTGGCACATATGCTACAACATGGGAATAAAGGATGTAAATCCTAAAGTCTTTAATGGCTTTAACCAAAGCATAAGCTTGCTTTTCCATGATTTGATATTTTAGGTGCATCTCTAAGAGCTCTGCTAAAGAAAGCAATTGGCTTCTCATTTCCTTGGTCATCTTTCTGTAACAAGACAGCAGCAATAGTATGCTGGGACGCAAAAGAGAAAATGATAAATTCTCTGTCAAATTGAGGATTGGTCAAGACCGGGGTTTGGGTAAGGGCCAGCTTTATACCTTCAAAGGCTTGATTTGCTTCAACTGTCCATTTCACTTTTGAATCTTTCTTTAGCATGTTATTTAGTAATCTGATTAGTTCTGCTAAGTTTGGGATAAACCTTCTCAAGAAATTGATTTTTCCCAAAAATCCCTGCAATTCTTTGATATTTCTTGGGTGGGGCATTTGTAGGATAGCTTGTATCCTGTCTGGATCAATTCTAATGCCATCTTTTGAAATGATATGTCCTAGTAGCTTACCTTCCTCCAAACCAAATAAGGATTTCTTGGGGTTCAAGGAGATTCCATATTTCCTACATGTTAGGAAAATCTGCCTTAAATGTTTCAAATGCTCTTGATCTGATTTTGAGAAAGGTGTAAGGTCATCTAAGTAAATTACAAGGAAGTCATGATCCTCTTTGGCAAAAGCAATATCCATTGCTCTTTGAAAAGTTGCCCCTGCATTTTTCAATCCAAAAGGCATTTTTACATATTTGAAAGTTCCCCATGGGGTTGTGAATGTAGTTTTGTCTTGATCATCAGGGTGTACTAAGATTTGATTAAATCCTGAGAATCCATCAAGTAATGAGATCCTTGAGGCCCCTACCACTCTTTGGAGAATGTGATCCATCTTGGGTAAGGGGTAGTTGTCTTTGAGGGATACTTGGTTCAAGTTTCTTAGATCCACGCACAGCCTTATTTCACCAGTTTTCTTTCTTGTAGGGACTAAGTTTGAGATCCACTCAGAGAATCTGATAGGTGCTATGATGCCTGCCTTGAACATTTTCTGTACCTCTTGTTCCATTGCTGGGAGAAGCATAGGGTTGATTCTCCTCAATTTTTGTTTGAAGGGTTTTTTATCAGGCTTGAGAGGGATAGTATGCTGGACAATAGAGGTATCATAGGACTTTAGGTCCTCATAACTCCATGCAAAAACATCCTGGAACTCTTTAAAGAGGTCAATGTATTTAGGCTTTTGATCAGGAGGTAGAGATGCAGACAACTTTATTATTTTGGGTTTGTCAATGGTACCAATGTTGCATTCTTCAATGGCTGCATTTAAGGGCTGCATTTTTGGTTTTCTGGAAATATCATTTGAATCAAAGATGTCCTCTAGTGGAGTTAGGCCTGTTGGAAGAAAATTATCCTTCAGCTCAATGATTTAAGCTTCAGCATTGGGCACTTCTTCACAACTGATTTGGTGAATTTGCTAAATGTTTTCCTTGTTGAAAATGGTTGGATGTAGTATTTGTTTTGCTGTTCTAGGTGATATTGGGTGGTTAGTTTGTTCAAACTGTATTTGTGATTGACTTGCTCTGTCAAGTATTTGTGATTGACTTGCTCTGTCAGTGTCAATATTTAATCCTGCAAATTCTTGTTGCGGCGTTAAAAAATTGTTTATTTGCATATCATCCTCAAATACTTGCCAATCGTTAACATTGTTTGGAATGGAGGGTCTGTGTTTTACCTCAGCTGTAAAGCAATGATGGGGCTCAAAAGGCAGCTTGCAGGTACTTGCAAATGTGGCTAAACTATGAGCATGCAAATTGTGGGTTCTAGGGATTTTGGTGATTTGGAATTCAGAGAAAAAGTTTAGTACCTCAGCAACAGCAGACCTATAAGACCTTAGTCTTTTGTCATTGGTGACAAAATTTCCCTTCACTTGTTGGATAACTAAATCTGAATCTCCCATGATTGAAACCCTGGCAGCTTGCAAGAACTTTACTAACTTGAGACCTAATAGAAGAGCTTCATATTTCGCCATGTTATTAGTACATCTGAAGTTTAATCTGTAGGCTCTGCCTTTTGCATGACTGTTTTCTTTATTGTGTACCCAAACTCCAGCTCCTGCCCCTAATTTGTTGACTGAGCCATCAAATTCAAGGAACCATAGAATATCTTGTTGTGAAGGAGATTTAGTGATCTGTTCATGGGCTGGCAATGTAAGTTGAAGTTTTGGTTTTTCATCTGGCTTGTCTTCTAGGACGGACTCATCATTTGATTGAATATGCTTGACAACTAGAGCAGCAGCAGTGTCTAGTGATTGTTTGACTGCTGTTTCATGGGTGGTAGTTCTTTCATTAGTGTCTTCCTCTTGTATGAGTATCTTGGCTTCACCATCGTTTTCTGAGGGAGTTGTGCTGTCATTGAAGAGAATGTATGAGTCTATGTCTGAATGGACAGCATATATGGGAAAGTTTTGAGGCTTTTCTTCACTGCTGACCATGTATTTCATGAGTGTTTCTCTGTATAGTCTTTTTGGTTGCCCAAAAACAGAGATGGTGGCATATGACATGTCTAATTGTAGGGAACCTTGGAGTTTAGCTCCCCATGATCTTGATAACAGCATCCCATACTTAGGTGGGATATCAGCAACTACTACATACATTAGAATTGTTTTGTTTGGGTATTGAACCAGAGACACACATAAATCTTTTATGAGACCTAAACACTTGACTTGGCTGGAGTCAAAGGAAAACAGGTCCTTGTATGGTCTTGTTATATCTAGATTCAATCTCTCCATGACTGCTTTTGGCATGAGATTGTGAGAGGCACCCGAGTCAAACATTGCATTATGTAATATTTTATCATGAATATGTAAGCTGACATAAAAAGGTAATATTCCTGTGACTACTGTCTTTCCATCCACTTCTGGGCCAAACAGTAATTCTGGGGTGTCATCCAATACATTGACATCATCTTTGTTGCTAGTGAGTTGAAGGGACTTCTTGATCTGTTGTTTATAGATGTCATGCTTGGCTAGTTCTGAGAGCGGAATTACTATCTTTAGTTTGCCAATTTCAGTTTCTAGGTCAAAGGGTTTTTCAGATTGGGTCTTAGGGTTATGGATAACAGTTCTTTCCTTGTTCACTAGATCTTCTTCTTGATTTTTATCTTGATTTTGGGACTTGTCCTTTTTACTCATCTCTTGAGGAGTAACACTTAAATTAGGTTGAGAGGATGGAGTGGCCAGAGGCTGCTGTTTTAAGGACAGTGGTTCAGTGATCTCTTCAATAATTACTTCTTCTGCAGGTGAATTTGTTTTGTCATTAGGCTCTGTGACTATGACTCTTTCAGGCTGCTGATTATCCTTTATTTTTTCAGGCTGATTTACATTCATAGTTCTGCTCCTTAGCTTGTATTGTTTATGGACTTCATAGACAGCAGTGTCATAGCCTTGTTTAAAGTCAAAGGATTCACCTGATTTAGTTTGGAACATTTTGATTTCATCATCCTCATGATCTTCTTGTGTTAAGAAAACTTGACTTTCACCATCTAGACCCATTAAATTAATCTGAGGATCTTCATTGGGTTCAGTTGATGTGGAAGTCTCTGCATAATTTTCTTGGAAAGGGGGTCTTATGTCTTGGTCAGCACTGGGCTTGCCAATGCCTGGGTTTTGAGTTCTCCTAAAATTTGGATTCCTAGGAAGGTTGTTTTGTGGTGCTTCCCATGATGATTTTCTCTCAAACGATTCCACTCTGTCACCCAATCTTTTCATTCCATTGAGTATTGCATCCAGCTTTTGATCAAAAGCAGAGGGTTCCTCTTTGAAAGCGGTTCTCTTTTCCAACCTTGCTCTGTTTCTTTTAGCAATCAGGTTAGCTTCCACTGTGACAGCAACCCTTTGGGCCTCTGCAAGGGATTGAGGATCTCTTTCCTTTAACTGATAGGCCATGTCAGGGTCAAAACCATCAGGGAATTTGTACAAAGCTAAATCAGGAGGGGGTCTTAAATTTTGTGGGATTGTATTATATACATTGTTAAATCTTGCACAATACTCCAGAACAGTCTCTTGGGGACCTCTTTTGATAGTGTCATATTCACCAAGTATGTGCAGAGGATCCTTCTTCTTCTCCCATCTACTGGTAAAGGCTTGATAAAGCTCATCAGGAGTTGTGATGGAATTTGCATTCAGAGATCTAAACCAAGTCCTTACATCCCCAGTTAGGCTTTGAACAAACATCCTCATTCTCACACTGTCATCATCTATTTCATAGGTCTCAAAATGGTCTTGCATCCTTTTGGCATGCTGAACAGCTGTCAAAGGGCCATTGGAGTCAAAATATGAGATTTTGGTTTGGTAATCCTGGGGTAGAGTTGCAGCATTAGCTGGTATTTGCAGGGGTGCATATCTGTTAGCCATATTCACAAGGTTTGGGGGATTTACAGGGGCAACTGGGATAAAAGGAACGGTGTGTACTACAGGGGTAACAGGTGTAGCAGCACCTAGAGTGTTGTTCAAGGGGATATGTGCAGTGGGCGAAGATGTGAAAGGAGGGCTTTAAGATGTAGATGGTGAACTGGGGGAGACAGGGGTAGAGCGAAATAGAACCTTAATAGGGGTTGGAACAGGTTCAGGTTGGGCTGTCTCGGGACTCAAATCAATAGGATCTTCCTGCCTTTGCTGCTTTCTAATTATTCTAGGGATTATATTAGGATTTTCAAAAACAGCTGGTGGGTTTGGGTCAGGGTTTGACCTAGTGTGTCTGGTTTCCCTTTTAGGAGCCAGTTTCTAAACTTCTTTTTGGTATTTTGCAGAATATTTTTGTGTCTACAGAGGCCAGACAAGATTTTGAACTTACTGTATATTTTCCAAAGCTAGGAGCAAAGGGAATGAGCAGCTTTCAAGAGATAAACAGAAATTAGAAAATCTTGAGGAACTCCCCAGTAGAGTCGCCAATTATGTTAACACCCAGGTTGTTCCCTATGACTCCCAAGGGAATACGGCCGGGGTAACCACTAACCAATCTTTGGATTACAGTTTCTAGCCAAACTGAAATCAGAGAGGGCTCTCTCTTTATGATGTGTCTCTGTCTTGATAGTATTTTAGGCTAGCTATGTTGTTCAGACCTTTTGTTTTGTGTTTGGTTGGATAATGTTTCAGTCAAGATATATGTGCTCTCGTTAGAATGTTATATGTAATTGGGCAATGGAGTCAGTGGTCCTTTAACTGTTTTGAGGTGATGTGTGATGCTGTAGTGATGCTGCAGAGCAAGGTTAGTGTCTGAGTAATAAACTTTCATAAAGTGATTGGGTGGGTTGTGTCCAGTTTATGCAAGGCAATTAAGAATCTTACAGTAAACTGTTAGAGAAAGACAAAGAGAATATTGACCTAGGAGCATTTAGGAATTTCTAGGTGATATTCATACATATAGAATTAACAGCTACATGAGCAATTAAGAATTCATGTTCGTGGTTAATTCTGGAGACAAACATTCACAGCAGTAAAAATTGAGTACAAGGTGTAGTGAACAAATCCTGCACTATTCTTTTTCTTTACTGCTAGTTTAGTGTAACATGGATATGATTTGATAAACATAAGAAAGAGAAGAACAGAGATTAAGGAAAAAACTTGTTATTTCATGAGATAGCACAGGAATTCTGCATCAACACATGAATCCTCAGCAAAACACCATAGTTCCAGGAAATCACTGAGCTGATTTAGCTCTTTGTATTAAACAATTCTGTAAAACAATATACATGCCTCCGAGTGAAAAATTACCAACCCCTTATGCGTTACTAAGGGGGGTATATATACAAAATTTACATAAGAAAATATCTGAATGGAGAGTAAATGCTTCATTAATAGCATGCCAACCGCTGGAGTGTAGCAGGTGAGAAAGTTAATGCTGTAATAACTTTTGTTGCCTTAGCTGTCAAAAAATGGTCAGAGCCTGTTGTCTTGGTGGCAGTTGGAGTCGGCTGAGGGTACCCTGTCAAAATTTGCGCATTTCTTTTACCTTTTGGGCTAGCCGTCGTTGTCTATGTGCTGAGTCACATTTCAGCTGCTTTTAATGTTGACTTTATCATGCTGTTTGTCTTGTAGTGACCTGGAGCTGGCAGTGACCGAACAGCTGAAGCTACCGTGGCAGAATTTGAAGCATTGCTTGCCACCAATCCTCTTTTGGCATTTGATGCCTCCTAATCTTTATCAAGGTCTCATCGGCCTCTGTATATCTATAGAAATTAGGAGGAGTCTCAAAAAGATGATTCACTTCATTCTCAATAAAGAACAGGCCTTGTAATTTGTCATACAAGCTCTGTCCTGAGGGAGGTCCTGTTTGTTCAGATGTACTGCCAGATGCAGTAATCTGATTCTCAATGTATGTTGCCATTCTGTTGGCAAATTGATCCCGGGAGACTAGTTTTCCTGCACCAGTTAGGAGGCTGGGCAGGCCTTTTGCTTGCAGCACTGCCAACTTAACTTTGAATTCCTCCACATCTGCTGTGATCTCATAGCACTTCCTCTCCACAGTTTGCACATAGCTCCTGAGAGTTAGCACCTTCTTGGCAGTGAGGACAACCTTTGTTCTGTTGGGAATGCCTATGGCTGCCAGTTCCTCCTTTTCCTGCCTGTTCAGGAAGTCTATCATTCTGTTGGCCTGCTCTGGTCTGTTTTGCAGCAGTGTTTTGGCCTTATTAATTTCTATTTGTGCTTGGCCCAACAAGTCCATCTGTTCATGCATTGTTTTTATTGATCTCCATTGTTGAGTGATGGATTGGCCTATTTTGGCCCATAGAATCCTTTTTATGTCTGCCATGGCTGTTTCTAGATTCAACTCTTTTTCTAAGGCCTTTATCTTGTCCTTGAGGGCCTTTATCTCTCTGCCCTGTTCAGCCACAGTAACCTTCGACTTGTCATACTTGGTATCCAGTTCTGCCAGTTTTTCCTTGGCCTTATTTATTTCATTGGCCTGGAGCTCCATTTCTTTGATGGCCTTGGTCAATTCCTCTACACTTTTGCTGGCTTCTGGGGCTGTTGTTGTTCCTATTGCATCTGTTGTGGGGGCCACTGCTGCCCCTAAAGTTGCTGCTGTTGTGGAAGTAGTTGGAGGAGCTTGGGAAGTGGATTCTCCCTGTTTATCTTGTAGTGCTCCTTCCAGCTCTTTCTCTAATTCCCTGATCCTCTGGTCTTGCTGCAGTAGGAGGTCTAGTTGGTCCTCAGCCTATTTTTTCTTTTGAAGTTCTGCTGTTTGAGGGTGCTCTGTGGGCTGCAGCTTCAATCTTTTCTTCAATGACCGAAACGAAGCGACAAGGGAGAGCCGGGCAAACGAGCTGCACGAACGTGCACAAAGCCAACCTCGGGTCACAACTTAGCATTTTTGATACGGGCTCGTTCGCCCGGGTGCGCCCTCGCCCGAACGACCCACCCGAACGAGTTCACACGGGCACCCTCAAACGACCCGCCCGAACGACCAAAACGAAGCGACAAGGGAGAGCCGGGCAAACGAGCTGCACGAACGTGCACAAAGCCAACCTCGGGTCACAACTTAGCATTTTTGATACGGGCTCGTTCGCCCGGGCGCGCCCTCGCTCGAACGACCCGCCCGAACGAGTTCACATGGGCACCCTCAAACGACCCGCCCGAACGACCGAAACGAAGCGACAAGGGAGAGCCGGGCAAACGAGCTGCACGAGCATGCACAAAGCCAACCTCGGGTCACAACTTAGCATTTTTTATACGGGCTCGTTCGCCCGGGTGTGCCCTCGCCCGAACGACCCGCCCGAACGAGTTCACACGGGCGCCCTCAAACGACCCGCCCGAACGACCGAAACGAAGCGACAAGGGAGAGCCGGGAAAACGAGCTGCACGAACGTGCACAAAGCCAACCTCGGGTCACAACTTAGCATTTTTTATACGGGCTCGTTCGCCCGGGCGTGCCCTCGCCCGAACGACCTGCACGAACGAGTTCACACGGGCGCCCTCAAACGACCCGCCCGAACGACCGAAACGAAGCGACAAGGGAGAGCCGGGCAAACGAGCTGCACGAATGTGCACAAAGCCAACCTCGGGTCACAACTTAGCATTTTTGATACGGGCTCGTTCGCCCGGGCGCGCCCTCGCCCGAACGACCCGCCCGAACGAGTTCACACGGGCGCCCTCAAACGACCCGCCCGAACGACCAAAACGAAGCGACAAGGGAGAGCCGGGCAAACGAGCTGCACGAACGTGCACAAAGCCAACCTCGGGTCACAACTTAGCATTTTTGATACGGCCCTCACCCGAACGACCCGCCCGAACGAGTTCACACGGGCGCCCTCAAACGACCCGCCCGAACGAGTTCACACGGGCGCCCTCAAATGACCCGCCCGAACGACCCACCCGAACGACCCGCCCGAACGAGTTCACACGGCCGCCCTCAAACGACCCGCCCGAACGACCCGCCCGAACGATTTTGCATGGGTGCACGAACGACCGAAACGAACCGACAAGGGAGAGTCGGGCAAACGAGTTGCACGAACGTGCACAAAGCCAACCTCGGGTCACAACTTAGCATTTTTCATACGGGCTCGTTCGCCCGGGCGCGCCCTCGCCCGAACGAGTTCACACGGGTGCCCTCAAACGACCCGCCCGAACGATTTTGCATGGGCGCCCGAACGACCGAAACGAACCGACAAGGGAGAGACGGGCAAACGAGCTGCACGAACGTGCACAAAGCCAACCTCGGGTCACAACTTAGCATTTTTTATACGGCCCTCGCACGAACGACCCGCCCGAACGAGTTCACACGGGCGCCCTCAAACGACCCGCCCGAACGAGTTCACACGGCCGCCCTCAAACGACCCGCCCGAACCCGAACGACCCACCCGAACGAGTTCACACAGGCGCCCTCAAACGACCCGCCCGAACGATTTTGCATGAGCGCTCGAACGACCGAAACGAACCGACAAGGGAGAGTCGGGCAAACGAGCTGCACGAACGTGCACAAAGCCAACCTCGGGTCACAACTTAGCATTTTTCATACGGGCTCGTTCGCCCAGGCGGGCCCTCGCCTGAACGAGTTCACACGGGTGCCCTCAAACGACCCGCCCGAATGATTTTGCATGGGCGCCCGAACGACCGAAACGAACCGACAAGGGAGAGCTGGGCAAACGAGCTGCACGAACGTGCACAAAGCCAACCTCGGGTCACAACTTAGCATTTTTTATACGGCCCTCGCCCGAACGACCCGCCCGAA
Organism: Pinus tabuliformis; assembly: GCA_031772625.1. Taxonomy (NCBI): domain Eukaryota; kingdom Viridiplantae; phylum Streptophyta; class Pinopsida; order Pinales; family Pinaceae; genus Pinus; species Pinus tabuliformis. Next base: position 928,394,370 of record CM062811.1, on the reverse strand, counting down.
CGAGTTCACACGGGCATCCTCAAACGACCCGCCCGAACGAGTTCACACGGGCGCCCTCAAACTACCCGCCCGAACGGTTTTGCATGGGCGCCCGAACGACCGAAACGAACCGACAAGGGAGAGCCGGGCAAACGAGCTGCACGAACGTGCACAAATCCAACCTCGGGTCACAACTTAGCATTTTTGATACGGCCCTCGCCCGAACGACCCGCCCGAACGAGTTCACACGGGCGCCCTCGAACGACCCGCCCGAACGAGTTCGCACGGGCGCCCTCAAACGACCCGCCCGAACGAGTTCACACGGGCGCCGTCAAACGACCCGCCCGAACGATTTTGCATGGGCGCTCGAACGACCGAAACGAACCGACAAGGGAGAGCCGGGCAAACGACTCGCCCGAACGAGTGTTTACACGGCAAACGAGCCCACTCGAACGAGTTTACATGGGCTCCGACACACGACCAAAACGAAGTCACAAGGGAGATTCGGGAAAACGGGCGGCACGATCGTGCACGAGGCCCACCCCCCTTCACAACTTAGCATTTTTTATACGACCACGTGTGCCCTGGGTGCCGTCACACGACACGACATGACACGACCCGACCCGTTTGCACGGGCACCCACACACGACACGTCCCGACCCGCCCGAACGAAATTTGGGGTTTCCATGGGCGCACGACCGAAATGAAATTTCGGGGTTTCCGTGGGTGCACGACCCTGAATGAAATTTTGGGGTTTCCGTGGGCCCGTGTGAACTCGTTCGGGCAGGTCGTGCGCCCACGGGGTTTCCGTGGGCGCATGACCCGAACGAAATTTCCGGGTTTCCTGTTGCATCTGTTGTGGGGGCCACTGCTGCCCCTAAAGTTGCTGCTGTTGTGGAAGTAGTTGGAGGAGCTTGGGAGGTGGATTCTCCCTATTTATCTTGTAGTGCTCCTTCCAGCTCTTTCTCTAATTCCCTGATCCTCTGGTCTTGCTGCAGTAGGAGGTCTAGTTGGTCCTCAGCCTATTTTTTCTTTTGAAGTTCTGTTGTTTGAGGGTGCTCTGTGGGCTGCAGCTTCAATCTTTTCTTCAATGCATTGAGGTCGTCATCTTTCTTCTTCATAAGGGCCTTCACACCCTTTGGATCACTAGGATCATGTCCTAGATCAAGGATGATCTCCTCCAGAGACTTTATTCTATTGTCTTTGGCCAGAGAGGACATTCTCTCAAAGTCCAACTGGGTGTTGGTGTTTTTTAGGGACTCTTTTAGCTCATGGGCCATGGTGGCCTTCTCTACCAAGGTTGCATACACCATCTCCCCAGCTTGCTTATGGAGTTCAATCTGGTCCATGGGATGTATATCTCTGGCTAGGACCTCCACCCTTGTCTTCACAAAATCTGCAGCTGACTTAGGCTGCGGCCGTTTGGGCTTAAAGTGGCTGAGGATCAATTTTTCCTCCTGAATGTCATATACCGACATTAGCCTTTCTTGTTGGGCTGGTGTTGCATCTATGAATTTCTTGTAGACCTCAGCCCTTAGTAGATCATTCTGAGATTTTATTTGTTTGAAAGAAGCCTTAGTGCTCTTGGGCTTCTTGTTTTGCTGGGAGGAGGAAGACACCTCCAAACCAAGTTGCAATCCTTGCTCCTGCTGAAAGGAGCTTGTTCCTGTGTGCTGGCTGCCCTCCTTGTTTTTCCTTGAGCTGTCAAGGAATTCTTCAGTGATGTCTTCCAACTTTGGGGAGTCTAGCCTTTGCCTTTTGGCTTCTGTTTGCTGGGAGGATCCACTAAGAGGAGTGGACTCTTCTCTATCTCTTTTTGTACCCCTTTCCTCATGTGTTGGGGTCTGCAAAATTGGGGCAGTCAATGGCTCAGTTTGAGGTGGTGGTGTTTGCATTATTGGAGCTGTTGGTAGCCCAGTTTGTGGTAGGACAGTTTTCCCTTGCTGCTGTTCTGGCTGCTGCTCTGTTTGCTGGCCTGTTTGCTGCTCTGTTACAGGGGCAGACTTTTCTTTCATTGTTTCCTCCTCTGCACCCATTATGCCTTTGCCTTTGTCTGTTGCCGGTGTTGATGTAGAGGGTGCCTGTGGTGCAGTCCTTGTGGCCAAGGTCCCTTCTCCTGCTGAGTGAGGCCGTTTGAGGGGTACCTACTGCACAGAGTCTAGGTCAAAGGTCTTTTCAAGCTCCTTCATATTCTTTAGCATTACTTCTTCTTCAGTTAGCTTTTCAACTAAAGTACCCTGCAGCCATTCTTGCTGGTTGGCATATTTCTCAATATGTGGGTATTGATAATGCCTATAACCTAAAAGTCTATATTTGGTTCTTCTTGCAGTGATGACGCCCTCAGGTTCATAAGGGACCCACTAGAAACTGTATGACAGTTTATATTTGTCCTTGAGGATGAGGTCAGCATCTTCCCATCCTTCTTTTTTATTCATGATGAATGGGCCCAACTGGTGTTTGAACTTGAGGTGAGCCTTCTTCCTGGAGCTGTGGAAATGGGTTAGGTCAGATTGAATCAATTGCCTATAATATTCCAAGGCAAATATCCTCATGGGCACATACTTTGGGAGTCTGAAAGGACAGAGCTCACAGCCATAGACCCTGATGACTGTGTGTTCCTCATATAGGTACCAATCACCTATTTTACATTTTTTGGAAAGCTGCAGAGCCTTCTGTATCTCTGTTGACACTCTGGGAGGAGGGGACCTCATTAATAGGCAAGAGACTGGATACACAAATTGGTCAACAAACTCACAATAGGAATAGGGCGAGTTTGTGACATTGTGATAGACAGAGGTCCAGAAGATGACAGATCTTCTTTCCCCTCTATAATCCAGCTTTTTGATATAGCATGGAAAAGCCTCAGTCTGATAATACATGAAGAGATGATAAATATAGGCTGAGTACTTGAAGACACCCTGCCTATCCACTTTGCTCAGCTGATCATGAATCTTATTAGCAATGAACTTTGCAAAGTTGTATTTGCGGGCAGGGGGTTGGCCTGGGCTGTAAACAGCCAGCAATACTAGCATGGTTTGATCCACATGCTCATTGGTGTTGTACCCCAGCACATAAGCAATCATGTCCAGGAGTAATCTGCCTACTTCAGTGAAGTGGACATTTAAATAAGGAGGTGGCCCTGTAGGCTGGCACTCAGGTCTCATGAATGTCCTAGTGACCCTTTGAATCTCCTCACTGGTCATTTTGGTACCAGTGTCCAGCAGATAGTTCATAGAGAATGGGAACAACAACTCTGTCTGGTCAAAATGCAGCATTTTGTTGATGGTCTCAGGATTAATGTAGAAAAGGACCCTCCTAGATGGGGTGCTGATTGCCCTGTGGTGCACATCATAGTTCCCAGCACATAGGCGAATGATTTCAGGAAACACATTCATAGAGGGGAGACAATAGTATGGCAAGTTTGATTCCCAGATGCCATATGTGTCATGACCCATCAGATAGTCCTCTCTCAGCTGTCTGAAGGTTTGCAAAAAATCTCTGTCTCCCACATAGTCTTCAATAAGGTAGTCCTGGTCAGCAAGAGATAAAGACTGCAGGTCTTTATTGGGTGGATTCAATGGAGCAACATTGAGAGCTGTGGGTACAGGGGCAGCCATTGTATGGTTTGATTTTGAGTGATATGAGTGCACTGGTTTGCAAAGCTTTTAAGAGCTTAAGTGATAGGCCAGCTGTGGACCAAGTCTGAAATGCTTTTTATAGTGAGAAACAGGCTTGTTTCTGCAGTCTTGGTAGGTTCACAGAGATTGTGAATTGCTAGGGGTGAATTGCAGAGGATAGGAGGTTTTCTTTGGTGAAAAATTGTTGTTGGTCTACACCCGGCAAAAGGGAACAATGCCGGGCACCTTGAAGATAATTTCACAGTTTTGGCCCGCGAATTGCCTGTTTCAATGCCGAATTTGTGGTTCTGGGGGCAAGCAAGTTAGCTTGGCTTACTTAAGGTAGTAGGTGCAGAGTTTATGTGGGATTCAACAGGTATTTTTATGGCAATTTACAGAGAAATGGTATGCATGGGCCAAACAGAGGAATTATGGTGAATACCTGGATGAAACGCTTGAAAAGCCTGCGGGCCGAACTCTGGAGGTCGAATTGATGAATTGGATCGGTTGGAATTTGAATTTGGAGGTCTGGAGGTGCTTTGGCAGCTGCAACGACTATCTCTTCCTTCACACAAAAATGACATAAAAACTGCCCAAAACATGACTTTAACGACAAAATTCGGAAAAAATGGGTAAATGGCGCCTTTCCGCCGATGACGTCAGCATGACGTCATGGCGGGCCCGGGTACGGAGGATGACGTGGCTGCTGAGGTGTAGGCCAGGGTGGCAGGACACGGTGGCGGGTGGATAAGGTGGCAGGGTTATGTGGAGGACCATATGGCGCGGGGGCGGGGGAGGGCGCTACGTCATGCTGACGTAGTGATAACGTAAGGGGAAGGCGGTAACGGGATGGTGGTAAGCGGGTTCCCCGCACCACCTTTGGGCAAAGGCGTTATCGGGGAGGGGGGCTCCGAACAACCCCACCACCTGCCACGCGTCCCTTGTACGGGGCGGAAAACCACTTTCCCTGGACGCTAAAGGTCGGCAGGTCGGGGAGCGAAAATTACTGCCCACCGTTAGATCTGGGCGGCGGAGATCGGACGGTTGGCGGGTCCTCCGACGGATCGTGCAGGTTGGGGGGGTCCCGCCAGCCTATTTAAAATATTCAATTAAATATTTTGGTCGGGGAACCTGAGGATTAGGGGTTTTTGCATGTGTTTTCGGGATTTTTGGTTTTTCAAGGGTTTTATAAGGGAAAAGAGGTTTTTTAGGAGTGGGTTTAGCAGGGGGAAAGGGGTTTTCTGTGTTTTTTGAGCAGAGGGAAGGTGAGGGCTTAGGGGAAAGGTTGTTGCTCATATCCAGAGGTTGGAGCAGCCCCAAGACAGGGTTAACCACAGCCCCTGGTGGACTGAAGTCTCCCTAAACAACTTATTTAGCTATAGTGCCAAAGGGGGGGGATATTTATACCATGTTTGGGGTTTATACACCATGGTGTTATAATAGTAGGGAAAGGGCAATTTAGGGGATTTAGATAATAGAAGTTAGGGGTTAATATGAATAAGGAAAGTGAATGAGGAGTGATTTAATCAAGTGTATTTGAAAGTTACCTAGTTTAGGGAGTAGATCAAAATGAAAAGATTTTTAGACAAGAAATGTGGCCTTTAAAGGAACAAGAACCACCATAAAACCTCAGATCTTTTCATCAATCTCCATAGATGAAGGGATGTTAGTAATAAGAGTGAAAGGGGAAATTTGGGAAGTTAGACATGCTTCCTTTCTTTGCTGCAACCTGATGGAGAAGAGGAGCTCCTCAACCATTGATTTTCCTTTGTGGATATTGCAGCACACATTTATTTGCAAGGAATGATATTTCTGCAACCCCAACTGCCTACCCATCTACTTGCCTAGCATTTTTTGTTTCTTCTTGGAGGGTGCACTTGGACTTGCAGACCCTTATTTGCCTTTTCTTTTCTTTGGCTTTTTCCTTTTGATTTTCTATCTACTGCTACCCTTATTGCTTCCATGGTCCCAGATTATGCAGTTGGGAGCCTTACTTCTCTACCTAAGCTACTTGTCTGCCAAGATTAAATAGTTTGGACAGACTTCTTTCTCTATTCTACAGCTGAAAATTTAAAACATGGCATGATCCAGATTAGGCTGTTGGACCATCCATCAAAATTTAGACAACATCAAACTATATACATAGATTGTTTTCTCTTGGAAATATGTGATCTTTGCATGATCAAAGCAGAGCATATTTGGAACTTTTCATGGTCAATCATGAAATATGAAACCTATTGGTATAGGTAGCTAATAGTATGTATCAGTGGCCCTTTCTCGTTTCAATGCCCGTAGGCTCACAATACAACCTTTTTGTCTACTAACTCTCTCACTATCTCTCCCTTTAAGCCTTCGAGGATTACGAAATATGCATAGAAGGATTCCATTAACCAATTTTGGTTCAGATCCTCAATTTTCTTAACTAAATCCTAAGAATCTTCTAGTCCTCATTTAGTTCCTAAAATCTCTTCTTTATCCCTTGAGGATCTCAACTTTCAACTAATCCTAAGGATCCTCCATAAAATATGAACTAATTTCTAAGATTTACAATATGTCAATCCATATTAATTACTCATCATCACTCATGTTCTCCTACATTCGAGAACATTTACAAATATCCTCACAATATTTAATTAATTAAAAATCTCACATCCTATTAATTTAATACTTAAGAAACCAACTTCTTTAAAAACACAAGACCCCTAAGTCAACTAAAATACAATGAAATTTCTGAGCCAGATGCTCCTGCATCAGACTCCCAAGGTTGAAAACATTCATGATCTCCAGATCATGTGTCTTCAATGCTGTTGTAATTCCTCCTGGATCTGAGATTTTATTTTGTAATCTGTCTTTGTCTATTTCTTTTCCTTTCAGTTGTTTTGTTGTTGTTGTTGTCTGCTGTTGTTTTCCCGATTTCCATACCTTATTCTACAATTTCCCACTTGCTATGCTCTCACATTCTTCTGTTGTCTTCCTCTTACTGATGCTTCTTTGCTTTCCTATTGTTGTCTTCTTCTGAGACAACTTTATCATTATTCTTCTTATCAGTTCAATCTCTCTGTCCAGTATATCTTCTGACTACTGATTGCCTTCAACTCTTAATTGTTGGACTCTCATTCTTACTACCACCCTTACATCCTTACCCTCTGGTTCATTGTTGTCTCGCACCTTTTCAGCTGCTGCCATATTGTCTTTCAAGATAATTTTCTGCTTCTGTTTACGGTACCTGTCAACTTCTTCCTCACTGTCATTTATGACAATTTCTTTGTCATCCTTCATCAGCAATTTATTCTGAACATTTATCCTCTATTGTTCTATCTTTCTCCTTTGAAGGTCTAATTTTCTATATAATTCAATAATTTTACTTCGAGTAAAATTTGGAAATTTTACACAATCTCCCATTTCTTCATTTGCTATTGACCAATCATCAGATGGTCCTTCTTCCTCTGCTAAATATTCCTTAACATCTTTCAATAGACGTTCATTCTCTTCTTCTTTCATTTGGCTGTCCACCTATGCCAAATATGTTCCAGTTTCTGCAACAAAATCTACAACCATAAGAAAAATATCAAATTAAAAAATATAAGGCCTTTGTACCTCTTCTTCCTCTGGCAACCTTTCAGTACGTTTCTCTAATCTTTCCTTTAACACCTCTGTCATCACATTAGTATGCTAATTAAAACTCAAAGAATCCTTAAGGCTGTCAGCAAGTCTCTTTTCCACACCATCTATTTTAATGATGCCTCTTTGCACTTGTTCACAGTAGTGAACTGTTTCTTCTCTAGTCTCATTATCATATTCTGGTTCAAAAATTTCATCTTCTAGAAGATATTCTTTCATGTTTTTGACAACTTTAAAAGATTGCCTATCTTCTTCCAAACCTGCAACCATACACAAATAATTAGTTTTAAAAACACAAGACCTTATGGTCTCATTTGATGCTTCAGTCATCAATTCTTCTGGCTGCTCTGAATCATTCATATGATTCAACTCCTCTGTCTCTTCATTATTTTCAAAAATTAATGGTCCATGTTTTAGTTCACATACCAAAACTTCAACACCATCTCCAACATTTTCCTTTTGCTGTAGCTCAACTCCTTTGAGCTACCTTGTCTTCAATTTGACATTTATAATCTATTCAAGTTCCCTTAGCTCCTTTATTAACTGCATATTTTCTTACTAATTCCTCTTCTCTTGTAGCCTCTACCACTTTGCTTTCTTTATCATGACATAACCATATTTCTATTCCTTCTCATTTCTCGACAACATCTCCATTAATACTTCAAGATGAACTACCATCTCAGCATTTTCTTTGTCATATTTTTCGTCACTCATTCTCATGCCATTTACCTTGGCATCTTTCTTCTTCTGTCCTCTGTTGTGGTCTCTTTCAGAACCTTTGCTATGAATGTCACTAGTAATCATCATTTCCATCTCTATGAGTTCCCCACTCACTCACTATGAGTTGCACAAGCCTCTGCAACAACAAGACTTCCCTGTTGCCACTTACTTCACCAAGCTCTCCTCTGGACTTGGTCTTTTAGCAAGTACTAGTCCTCCATCTGGAATCTCCTTGAGCATTTCTATCTGCTCCTTCTAGGCTTCAACTCATCTGCACTTTAAGAACACAACTGTCCTTTTCTTCCAATCTTTAGTTGGAACATTTAGGTTCTGCCACATTCTCTTTCTTTCAGAAACTTTTATGAGTTTCCTTAATCTCCGTTGAGATATTTCCTCTTTTCCTGCATTCTAAATTATGCAATACAATCTTCAAACTAGTTAAAATAAAAACATATCATCTCATCTCAAGATCTTTGTCTGATCTTGTCCCCCATTCACCTGCACTTTGAATGGACTATTCTTTTATCCAACCTTCAGCTGTATCTTCAAACTCTACCACTCTTCAAGAACTTGAAAAAGTCCCTCTTACAATTTAACTATTGTAATCCTACTCCAAAATTTCACTCATTCAATTTTTGCTAATCATTAAACAAACTTGCATACCATCACTTGTCTTCAGGATCTCACCACTCCTGCAAATCTAGTTCAGCAGATCTTCATGCTTCCACTGTGAAAATTTTCAACATTCAGCTACTGTCAATTAGATTTAGAATCTGATTCTTTCTTTCAATCTCCCAGCTTTATCTTGGTAAAGCTCTAACTGTCAGCAACAATTACTCCTTCACTGAGTTTTCTTTCGTTGTTTCGTTCTTGCTCTGAGTTCTTCAAAAACATTTACCTGTTCCTACTCTGATACCAAAATGATGCCAGCCTACACTGACAATTCCCACAGTATGCATATAAAATGAATACATCTCATTTATCCCAGGAATTTCAATTACCCTTCCTAGTCAAACCTTCATAAATTAAAGTTTAAGACCCCTTAATAAATCGTCATGTAGAAATGTTTCAAAGGCTATTCAATTGTCTAAACCTTAATTAACTTCTCCAACGAAATCTTACTCAGCCCTCATAAACTTTGATTAATTCTTAAAACCGTGCATATGAATCTTACCTTTCTACTTTTTCCATCGCCTTGGCACATTTTCCGAGGCTCACCTGAAAATGACACAAATGGTCACTTGAACAGCAATTGAACAACAATTGATTGAACAACAATTGAACCTCAACCGATTGAACAACTATTTAACAACAACTGATTGAACAATAATTGAACAACAATCGATTGAACAAAAATTGAACAGTAATTGGTCCCATGTTGACTTTCTCTTTTTTCACAGACGCTTCACTCTACACTGTTGATCAAAGTGTTTTGCATCGAATGGTTCACAACAATATCAGCTAGGGAAATTGTGCGATGCTTAATCGCGCTTATGGAGCCGATAAGGGCTATAAATCCTCAATCTATAAATGTTCGGGTTCGTTTTGAGGTTAACGTTTGATCACCTTTATGGCTCGATATCCACTAGATATGGAGGCCATCAAATCTTACAGTCTGCAGCCCTTCAACTAACACACATGTTAAAAACAACTTAACCCCCATAGTTGACTGTGATGTAAATGGTTGAAAATGCGATCGATGGCTAGGAATTTGTACGATGCTTCAACCTCGATTAAAACACCCGTAGGCTCCTAACCTCCACAGTTTCACATTTCACTTTGGCTTGCTTCACTTTTCCACCAAACTTCCTTCTCACCTCCAGATCGACTTGTTACCAAGTTCAACTCTGCGAACTCCTTTCTCTGCTTAGAAACAGTGTGTTGAGACTTTTCTGATTTCTTTACTCTGCCTTGCAACTATACCTTTGTTTCCTTAACACCACTTCGAATTGGAATACATAATACTCTCTATATTATTTCCCTTCTTCCAGATTTCATAATTCGTTCTTTACTTGACCTGTACATACATCTATTAAATCCAAACCGGTATCACACAGATTCTACCCAGATGGTAAGTCTTTTGTCACAGTGAAAGACTTTCAGAAATTCAACTTGAATTCATTCATCATGGTTTATCACACAGAAACCATAAATTCCCACTTACGGATCACTCAGCACATAAAAGGAATGACACACACAGTCACAATGAATTCAATTTCCTCATTCATTAAACAAATGTACAGATACAAATAAAAACCTATTTACAATCTAGCTTTGGCCTAATCTACCTTTACATGGTCTGTATCAGTGGCCCTTTCTCGTTTCAATGCCCGTAGGCTCACAATCCAACCCTTCTGTCTACTAACTCTCTCACTATCTCTCCCTTTAAGCCTTTGAGGATTACAAAATATGCACAAAAGGATTCTGTTAACCAATTTTGGTTCAGATCCTCAATCTTCTCAACTAAATCCTAAGAATATTCTAGTCCTCATTTAGTTCCTAAAATCTCTTCTTTATCCCTTGAGGATCTCAACTTTCAACTAATCCTAAGGATCCTCCATAAATCATGAACTACTTTCTAAGATTTACAATATCTCAATCCATACTAATTACTCATCATCAATCATGTTCTCCTACATTCGAGAACATTTACAAATATCCTCACAATATTTAATTAATTAAAACTCTCACATCCTATTAATTTAATACTTAAGAAATAAACTTCTTTAAAAACACAAGACCCCTACGTCAACTAAAATACAATGAAATTTCTGAGCCGGATGCTCCTGCATCACATTCTGATGGTCTTCTTGGTGTAACCAAATCGGAAACACATTGATGCATAGTGTCTGTGTTGATCTTCTAGCGTGTTTTGGTCATCATGCACATCAACTATCAACTACATGGTCAGCTCCAGTCGGACTTGCTTCTTTTCTTCGCCTTGGTGAGTGTGTTGAATGGGTTGAATCATGTGTGTGCACACAATGACATGCATACTATTGAAGCCGTTGCATGTGATCAATAACACCTCTAACTATGTCTGCTCTGTTCTAGCTACTGGGATGGATCTATAACTTGTACAGATGCAATTTCATCCATGAGTGGATGTTTCGCCCACTAATGTTCCTGTTACTGTTGCAACTCATTCACTTGTTTGTGCAGTTCATGTTCTTCCTTGAGTTGTTGCTTCAGCACATGCAAATCCTTCTTTGTTCCATTCTCTATCTTCATGTGATCGCGTCGTCACCTCATATCTTGAGTACCCAAAGCTCCTTTCATCATTAGTGGATCTCCTTGAACTTGCAACTATGTTCTGCCTCCGTGTTGTCAATGAACTTCCTCTTGCATCCATTGCATTTGGTACATTTCCTTCAAATGATGTTCATGGCATTGCTCTTGTCATGCTACTGCCATCATATTTTGATGTATTTGTCTACGAACAACTTGATGTCTTCATGGGCAGGCAAGCTCTTAGACACTTGATCGACTTCATCCCTAAGTGTGCTCTGAATGGTATCTTCGACTCTGCTCTCCTAGAAACCATTGTACATGTGCTACTGAGAGGTAGATGAACACCTATGATACCTAGAGACATGGAAACACTCATGGAAAGCAATCTATCAGTTGAAAACCAAAATGAACTTGAGAACTGACTTGCAACATACCTATGTGACTGATCATGAAGGTCACGCAATTTCAGATGGGAGGTCAGGAGACTGAGTGCCAAAATTGTGCAAGGCATAGTTTGGGATGCTGGGAGGCTGACTCACTGTTGATATTGTGAAATAAGCAGTGCAGTCTAGCTGTTGACTGCTAGAATTGTGCAATGTGCAATTCCAACTAGGAGTGATTGCAGGCTCGGGACTGCATTGCGTAAATTTCTAGGCCAATAGTCACTATCCCTCATAAATGTGAAAAACTGTAATGGAGTATAGTGCTTGGATAGAAATGTGCATTGCTGGAGAGGAAGACAGAGCCTTCCTTCCTCAGATTGCACAATGTTGTCTCAGTGAAGGCAGAGTCAGGGGTAAGCTTAGCCAGACTCACTGATGGGAAACTGAAAGCGAATGTGAATGTGAATGCATGGTGATATTGAGTGTAAGAATAAGTGAATGATCATGCATTTAAATAGTGAATGAAAGATTTAGAAAATGAAAAACATGCATGTGGGTGAGGCGAGTTGTTGAATTAGCAACTGTTCATGAAAATGAGTTTCATGCATGCGACAATAGTGAAATGTTAATGAAAACTAAAACAATGCTAGTATAATCTAGTATGTATGAAAATGACAGAAAGTGGTCATTGAAATCAAGCAGACAACATTCATATGAAGCGAAACACAAAAAGTGCCAGAAATGCGACACAAGACATGGAAAGCGGGCTTACCCCAAAACAACTGAGTTGAATGTGCCAAAAGCTCCTAGATGTGACTTGGGATGTCAGAGCTGCAAGGTTGATGTGAGGAATGAGTTATGTAGCATACAGTTGATGAGTTTTGATAATATCGAGGTTGTGACGCGCATGCCACAAATATAAGGAAAGCGACACTTGGTGGGAGGTTTCTGAAATGATCCTTGCATGTAACCTCCAACTCCCAAAAATAGATCCCTGAAACAAGGGATACATTTGCATGCTACCTTGGGAGAAGTAGTCCATGCATGCAAGTCTATTTTGCTCAGTCCCGGAGGGAACTGGTCAACTCATCTGCACATGCAAGAGACTGCTCAAATGCTGGGAGAAAATGCCCATTTCTAGCTAGGAGCTGGGATGGATGCTCAGAAGATTATTTTCTAGGCAGAGCAGCTGAGTGCTGCCTAGATTTTCCCAAATTCTGGGCTGAGCAACCCAACTGGGAAGGATTTCACAATTTTATGGGTGAAGCTTGCTCAGCAGAATTGCGCAATTCTGGGGCCCAGCAGGCTACCAGTCAGGATTGCAATTTCTAGAGGGAAGGTTGGTTACCCTCTATATTTGTGAAAATTCTTGAAGGAGGTTCTCAGCCTGTAGCTAGACCAAGTCCGGAGGAACATCTTGTGAGGGTAATGCATCAAGGTTTGATCGACAAGTTGTCTTTCTGCAAGAAAATCACTGGAGCTTGTGTACTTGACGAAGCAATACATGCTGTTGTGAAGGTTGGTAGGGAGGATCCAAAATGAAGCTAAGGAAAAATTTTGGAGGGTGGTTGTAGCCGCTACAATAGAAAGGTATATTGTTTCAATGTTATGTTTTATCTATGACATTGGATGACTAGGTAAGCCTTATGGTATGTTGAGAATGTGTCCTTTGCAAATGGCTCATGATTGCATATGAAAGAGATATGGAATTATGTTTCTTATGATGAAATGATGCACTTGGTATTGAATATTTTTATCATGTTTATCTTCTTGATTCTATAAGGCTACTTATTACTGATCTTTGATATAGTGGCATAACTTGGTGTTTGACTAAGATCTATTGTTCTTGGAGATCCTGATTCTGTGAAGAAGGCTAGTACCTTGACTCTAGTAAATGATACTCTTGACACTTGACAAGTAGAAGACATGGTGGATCTCTTATAGAAGGTTACTTCATTGATATTGATAATTCTTGTGATAAGCATGATAAAAGTATGTTGACACTCTTGTTGTTTTCGTAAAGTTTTATTGAATGACCTGACTTGGTCCTGTGGTAACTTTTATGATAGAACTACGAGTTTGATACTCTAGATCTCTTATTTACCGTGGTCATGTCTTTGATATTAATTATGGCATATGGTGAAACTGAATGCCCTAACTTAATGGATTGACTTGATATTGTGTTCATGATATTTGAACTATGTCGTCACACCTGTACATTGTTCCTATCATGTGAATCTAACCTTTGATGAAAGATTGATGTCATGATATGATGTAGTAGCTGATGTGGTGAGCATGATATGGCCATGATGGATATATTTTTGATTTTATGATCTAACAGATATATTGTTGCATGACTCTAGTAAATACATGTTGATGAAATGAAAGAAGTCGAATGTAGTAGATTCCCAGACAGAGGGAGAATCTCTTCTCAAGATTCTTACTCATTACTATTTGCATTATGTATTGTTGGAATATGATTTATGTGCATCTGACATTATTGATTTGTAGCAAGGTCTCAGATCAAAGCCTGTATAGAAATTAGGGTTTCTGATCTAGACGCAGGCATAGAAATGGGAATACTCATCCCTGGGTGCACGCATGCTAAGGCCTAGGTAGCATCCATGCATCTAAAGTTGCTCCCATGCTAACTTGAAGGGAGAGACCATAGATTTGACTATTGTTTACCATCATCTGAATATTTATGAATTTGTTTGAACTCTAAATCAAGATGTTCACTTGAAGGATGGAAGTTCTACATATAAGTAGCAGATATACGAAATATTTGAAAGCAGGGAAGTTTGAATTTTTGCAGGTGACCATGACATAAATATAGTTATGTCATTATGTTTGAAGTTTGTGCTACAAGAGTTTGACATATTTTGGCTGATTGATATATATGAGTTGTATGATGTCTCATGATGACCTACATCTCTAACTCAATTATTGAGATGTGCCTTGGAATATAGATCTATCTATGATAGAAAATTTGGATATAGACATGATGTCTACTGTTTTGAATCGACGACTGATGATTTTCCTTAATGATATATGAGCATAGTGACTTCCTATGACTTGTATTATGGGAATGACTTGATTGATATTGTGTGGTTGATGACAACCTACTGGCATGCTGATAGATCATGACGTGACTTGATGAAAACCCTACCTGTCATCTGGTTCATAGAATTGACACTCAGGTATTGATGACTTTTGATATTAGTATTGATTTAGTTTCTAAACTTTTATGAACTTATTTAGATTTGATTGCACAATAAGGATTTATGAAAGGTTAATATTTTGGTAAATTGTTATGGTTACAGTGAGCATTGCATGAAGAAATCTCCCCTGATCCAGATATGTCTGCATGGATAGGTATCTGATGAATCTGGATGATGTGTTGATTCAGGCCTTACCTTAGAAGTGTTCTAAGGTATGACTTTGATTTTGATTTTGGTTTTTATATACTAACGATCTATTATTGTTACATAAAGAGCCTCTAATGATATAAGTAAGAGGGAGATGGATTCTGAATCTCGTAATGATGTATCATGGCATGATGAATCGATTTCTGAAGTTGGGAAAATATAAAATATAATGTGAAACTATTAAAGAAGAATTGAGAAGTGGACATGCAAATCCTTGGACATTCTGATTTGAAGTTAAAGATATTGTTGAACTTCAAATGTCATCCGACAGTTGATTGAAGCATTCATGTTCTGTTTTTAACATCCATCTGTCTATCTGATGTGCATAGAACCTGAATAAGTTCATGATTGATCCACTTCATACACATTCCATTGCCTCCAAGAATCCTTCGAGATGTTTTCATGATATGATCTACTCTTCGTCTGAGATATTCTTATCATATATGACTGTATGGAGATGCTGATGTTGATAATTGATGAGCACATCTGAGTTTTTCCTTAGTATGAGATAAGACATGATGAGAGGTCTGTGACACAACCGAGGTTGAGTATGATGTTTCTAGCATGACTAGCTATGAGAATATTGAAGAAGCTCCTTAGAGAGTTGTATGAGCATGATCTGGATATGACATGAATACATTGGGATAATAAAGAGTGGGATTCAGTTGGCAAAAAATCCCATATATATATATATATATATATATATATATATATATATATATATATATATATATATATATATATATATATATATATATATATATATATATATATATATATATATATATATATATATATATATATATATATATATATATATATATATATATATATATATATATATATATATATACAATTGGGACCATGATACTCTCATAAATTGAGACAATGTAGTTGTGCGAGACAAGCTTAGGCTTGTGGTTGGCACCTCCTTAAGAGGGAGGATGATTATGGTATCCTTTTATGATTTATATGATTATTTATGCTCTAACATGATACTCGATTTGATTTCATGTATAAACAAGTGACAACTGCTACTGATAGATTATGATTACTTAATACAAGTATGATGATATGAGTATGAGGAGAGAAACGTTGATCGGGGACATTGAGCCAACTCTTGCTACACTGTCTGAGCTCCCAGGGTGAGGAATCGAGATGGAGGGCTCTTGGGGTTGAGGGAACTCTGGACAATAGGGGGTTACCCCTATCTGTTACCCATAAGGTTGGAGTAGTAGCTCATCTATCTTGGTCTTTGTAGAGTATACCCAAATTGAAATCATACCCACAAGTTTGGCTTGTTGGGAGACCACACCTCGTCTGGCCAATGAGTCAAGAGCTTACTTGGGGGTGTACAACCCAAGGTGATTATGATGTAGGTGTTCTATGACTTGACTATTCAGGGTCATTGATGGGAATATCAGTAGACAATAGGATGGGTTGAGTAGTAGCTCCCCTATATCACCTATTACTCGATATGGGTTTGTAGTAGTATCTTAATCTGAATTGGATCATTTTATTGTTTTTCATCCATCTCGATGCATTTGGAGTGGAAAAATTTGAGGAATCAGCTCACAGGACCGTTTTTATCGACAGGATCCAGTTTGGCAAAACAGGGTCTGAAACCTTCCTGGAGTGTTTTGAGGCATCAAACCACGTTTTTTTGGGGTAAAAATTTTCTTCTTAACTGCAACACTTTTTATTTCTATTCTACACATAGAAAGCTTTCCAACAATGCAAGAATCACGTCAATCAGAGACCGTATGCAAAAGTTATGCCACTCAGAAGTTGACCTTCCTGTTTTCACACCTATAGATCAAGAGGATGCCGCATCAACCCCCATTATTCATGGAAAATGGGCTAGCCACGTGTTTTTGATGTATCATAATCTAGAAGAGTCTATTTTGTAACTCTAGTTAAGATTTTTTGTAGTCAAACTTAACCACTAGTAGGCTATCGAGTTGTGTTATAACATGGCCACTAGGAGGAAGAGGCATTCCATTCTTTCGAGAGAATCTGTTCCATAGATGAGAAAAGATAGCTAGGAGAGATAGGAGGTAGAGAAAACAAAGAGGATCTATGCACTGTGGCAACCCATGGTCCACAGGCATTACTTCTTTGTACCTGTAACCATATTTCTAGACAAAGAAAGAGAGCAAAGTGACCTCACCTTCCAGCTGGGTTTTCTTCGAAAGGGTTTCCCAGAGAGGATATCTTGTTTATTATGTGTGTGTGAGCTTATTTTTTTATTCTCTAATTTTTTTCTTGATATACTTTTACGTGCATGCACTAATTACAACTAATTTTATGGATATAGAAATTAAATAAAACTGTAATAGTGTAGAATCTCATATATTTAATATAATATTATCAGATTCGTTGTGATGAATTGTACAATGGAATATTCATGGAATTTTACGGATCATTTGGTATCAGAGAACATTTATTTGGGGCATTTTGTGGATATTTCAAGTATTTAGATCAGTGACATTGAAAAACGTAAAACGTAATCATGGGCAATGAATCTGTAAATGAAGCTCGTGATCCTGCAAAGGTGAGGTTTTTACGGCTCGAAGAAAAAGTAACAGATATAAACCACAATGTAAAAATCCTCATGGAAGCCCTAAGAAATACATTGGGGATATTTGGAGAATAAGGATATTAAAATGCACAGGGAAAATCAGAAAGGGGATTAGGAGATCGAGAAGACTAATATAACCAACTGAAGTAAGAACCCGAAAATGATCAACCTAGTTCAAGTGTCGTCAACCAATCCCTATTTAAAGTGGAAGAAAAAGTTGATATCAAGCCATACCATAGAGATATCGGCACTCTAAAGCTGAACTAGTGGTTGCAACAACTGGAAGTTTATTTTAGTGTCCATCAGAGCGAGGAAAGGTAGAAGATCTCATTTGCACGATTGAAATTGGAGGGCCATGCAATGACTTGGTGGGAGAGCCACATGGAAACGCTGAGGTTTGAGGGAGAAACACTAGTGACTAAGTGGGAGGATTTCAAAACCCTCCTTAAGTCACTATTTTATCCAATTGAGTATGTGGAAGACCAGTGGATCTTACGGCATTACTTCAAGCAAAATTTGGGCCAAAGCGTGTAGGAGTACACCACAGAATTCAAAGAGATGGCCATAATGTTGAGTATCTCTCCAAAGAACTCATATATACTCCTTGAGTATTTGGGGGGTTGGCACTTCCATATGCGTGAAAAAGTGATGATATTCAAGCCACAAAACAGTGGATGAGGCTTGTGTACAACCATAGTACCTAGAAAACATAGGCCTGAAAAGAGCGTAATCAAGTCAATTGAAGCGAAACAAGAAACAAGATGATTCTAAGGGTAGGAAGAAAAAGCAAAAAGTGGGAAACGATAAAAATATAGAAACCACTTTTCACTAGTGCAAAGATCCTATCAATCGCTCAACCACAGCAACATTGATGGCCATTCAGAGGAGAAGTACTGGAAGCATCCAGAGCTAAAACCAAAAGAACAAGAAGAAAGATAATGAGAAGAAGAATCTCATGGTCACTAATTTGAGAAACCAAGTTGAAAGTAGCTCAGACGTGGATGAGAAGATCATTTATACATCAGTACAGAAGGAGGTGAATCTGAGTAGCCTTCTGCAATAGGAAGAGAAATAAATGACCAAACTCTTCCATGTAAAGATACAAGTCAAGAAGACGAATATTGATTCTCTGTTTGACTCAGGATCACAGGTGAATATCATTGCAGAAGATATGGTCAAGAAGTTGGTGCTAGAATTTTGTGATCATCCAAACCCATATCCACTGGGATGGGTACATAAGGATGTAGAGATGAAGGTAACAAAACAATGTAAAATTAGATTTTATATTAGTGTTGATTTTATTGATGAAGTAGATCTGGATTTGGTTCCCCTTGATGTATGTGGAGATTTGTTTGGGAGTCCATACATGTACATGTGTGATGCAATATTCATGAGGATATCTAACTAGTACCATCTCATCAATGATGGAAAATAATTCATCAATGCACACAAAGGCAGGTCAAAAATCTCACTGGTAAGTGCCAACCAAGCCAAGAAATTGATCAGTTCCAACAAGAAGTATGTTTTATTGTTTTTAAGAGAAAATTAGTCTGTAGACGAGTCAATAAGAGGCAAGGCATCCCAAGAGGGGTGTAATAAGAAACAAAAAAAAAATTTGGAGGAGTTGTTATATGCATACAAGGATGTGTTCCAAGAGACTAAAGGCTTATCCCCTAAGAGAGAAGTGGAGCATGAGATCGACTATTTTGAGACTCTATATTGCAAAATATTGGGTTTTACTGCAAGTTTGTTATCAAAGCAAGTGAGGTGAAGAAAAAAATGCAACAAATTCTGGAATAAGGTGTCATTCAACCGAGTATATCACGATGTGGGTCACCCATCATCATGGTGCCAAAGAAGGATGGGACTCGGTGGATGTGTATAGATTAAAAGGTGTTGAATAAAATCATGCTTAAGAACATATATCCTCTGCCTAGGATATATGATCTGTTAGATAAGTTGCATCAAGAAAAGTATTTCACCATGCTAGACTTGAAGTCTGGATATTACTAGTTCAAGTCAAAGAAGAATATATATGAAAGACCACCTTCAAAATGAGTCAAGGTTTGCATGAGTGGTTAGTTATGCCATTTGGCCTATGTAATGCACCAACTACATTTATGATATTAATGAATGATGTGTTGTGCCCTTTCATAGATTTATTTGTTATTATCTATTTGGATGATATACTAGTATATAGTGCTACCTTGGAGGAGCATATTTCACATTTGACGCAGGTGCTCGAAACATTAAAGAAACACTAGCTGTTAGAAAATATCAAGAAGTGCAAGTTTGCGCAGCAGTCCTTGGTGTATTTGGGATATATGATTGGTGGAGGAGAATTGAAGAGAGATCCTTCCAGGATGGAGGCCATCATGAAATGGACAGTGCCTACTAATGCTACTGAGGTTAGGAGTTTCATTCAGGCAGCACAGTACTTGAGGAAATTCATAGCCTCGTTTTCAGTGGTAACAACACCTCTCCACACCATAACAACAAGTGGAAAGGGTTTCCAGTGGGGAAAAGGGCAGCAAAAGGATTTCGATGAGTTAAAGAAGAATATCAGTGAAGCACTAGTTCTAGCATTACCAGACTTGGAATGACCCTTTCAAGTGGAGACAGATTCGAGTGGGTATGTTATGGGAGTTGTCTTGATCCAAGGAGGAAAGCATGTTTGTTACCATTCTAAAGTGTTTCATGTGGTAGTTATTAACTACCGTACCTATGATAAGGAGCTCTATGCCATGGTGTAAGCTATGGAGAAGTGGAAGAACTATCTAATGGGAAAGGAGAAAATAATCCACACGGATCATTGCCTATTAAAGTTCCTACAAGCCTAGAATAAGCTACAATACACCAAGAATTTCAAGTGGATAGGATTTTTATAGTAGTTTCGTTTGGTGATAAAGTATAAGAAGGGAATCACAAACAAGTTGGCTGATATGCTTTCAAGGCCACCCACATCAAATATAAAATATTTGGTGACTATTATGCACATGGATCCATTCACCCATGATGCATACATAAAAGCAAATTCAGAAGATAAGGACGTCAAGGAGGTGTATCAACAGTTCCAGAGTCAGATTCATGTGCACAATGGTGACAACATCGTTGACTAGAATCTCCAAGAAGGGTTAGTACTCTACAGATTGGATAAACCATGTGTTCCTAAAGGTGAGTGTTTGTAGCTAATTAGAGAGGCTCACACCTCTAAGGTTGCAAGGCATATTTTTGTAGGGAAGACTATGGCTAACTTGCATTGGTATGTGTAGTGGCCCAAGATGCAAGAACAAGTAGATAAGTTCATAGTAGGATGCATTCTTTGTTGTACCAACAAGCCTAGAAACAAGAAACAAGGCATGTATCATCCCTTACCTGTACCTACTCATCCTTCGGAAAGTATTTCCATGGAATTTGTGCGAGGTTTACCAATAAGCAAGAAGGGACATGACTACCTATTTGTGGTAGTTGACATGTTCAAAAAGATGTGTGTTCTAATGCCCTCTAAAAAGACCATCAGAGGACAAGAAGAAGTAAAATTGTTCTTTGGACAGGTCTGGTACACTTTGGGATACAAAGGAGCATCATTTCCAACAGGGATATAAGATTTATGAGTGCATTCTGGACTAAATTGTGGGAGAAGATGGACATGAAATTGAAGAGATCTACAACATTCCATCCACAGACAGATCAAAATACAGAAGTAGTAAAAAGGAAATTGGTGCAGCTTTTGAGGGGTTACAACCAGAAGCATCCGAAGACCTAGGATGAAAATATGGTATATATACAACATTACCATAATAGAGTAGTCCAGACTTCTATAGGAACGTCCCAATTTCAAACTTATTTTGGATATTTTCCACCATCACCTTTGGATATTTCATATCGGAAGCAAGGCTGATGAAGGAATACATTACAGGAGATGCTTTGAGGGCTGAAAATTTTATAGAGGAGATCAGGAAGATCCTTCTACAGGTAAAGGAAATGTTGTAGCAATCACGGATGAAGTATAATGCCATAAATTATCAGCACATTGTTGGCATTATGATGCAGGTGTGGTGCTATGGCATAAGTGTTGTCCTTGATGGCAACTCATTCAAGTAGCAGATCAAGTTTAGACTCTCAAATTAATGACGAAAATGAGATATCTGTAGGTTCCTGTTCATGAAGATGTGGACTTCCGCACGGTTCGCAGGTTCTCCATTCAAAAGTTGTGGACATGTTTGTAGGTGTTTCGAACAAAAGGTGCGGACCTAAAGTTCACAAACTTTCATACAGAGAAAAACATGTGCACGTGGGAAATATTATGGTTGGTCCATGGTATTTAGTCTAACAGTTTTGATCCTATGGTTTTGGTCTGTGGTTTTGCATCTAAAGTATTGAACCCCAGTTTTTGGTCCCTTGTATTGGATTTCTATTGTTTTGGACCATGGTTTGAGTAAGGGCTAGTCTATAAAAAGGAAAGGAGATCACTTGGCTGGGTACTCATGTGGGTGAAATATCTAAAGAAGAACAAGATCTTAAATTTTTGTGATCGGTTGGTGAGTGGTAGCTGGACCTGAATCAAGGAGAGACCTCAGCATTAGAAGAAAGATCTACTGGTGGGTCGAGATCCCTTTGGCGCATGATCAGATCTGTAAATCTGACAGTCTGGGGTATAATTTAAGTCTGATAAATTATCTATACCCAAAGGTCCACAGGCCAGATACAGCGCAAGTGCAAAGGTATGCAGGCCCACAGACACTGCAGGTGCGGAGGTGTGCAGTCGAGACAGAGCGCAGGTGCAGAGGTACGCATCCCAACAGAAATTACAGGTGCGGAGGTGTACAGTCGAGACAGAATGCAGATGCGGAGGTGCGCAGGACAGTAGACAGTTCAGATGTGGAGTTGCGCAGTCCTGTAGACACTGTAGGTGTGGAGATCGTAGGTTGGGCATGGAGACAGTGCGGCAATTCGCAGGTTTCACATAGAAAAGTTGTGGATATCCATAGGTTTATTTTGGTGAAGTTGCGGTCTTTTCTCTTGAAATATGTTTTAGCTACTTTTGTCTATTACTGCTGGGTTCAGGGTTCTAAATTGGTGTCTGTGTTCTGAGAAGTTATTGATTCAGTTTTGTACAAGGGAGTTGATTTCATATCTATTTGATGTTTGATTGATGTTCATGGATCCCGTCTGAAAATTTATGAAACGTGGTCCCTGAAAGAAGAGAGAAGTTTGTAGTCTTCTGTAGGTTAGCACCTACGTACTAGTACCTGAACTAGTACAAGAGCTAAGGGGGTTGTAGCTCCCTTCCACGAGAGGCTGGAGAACAAGAGAAGGTTGTAGCCTTCTGCAGGTAGAAGCTTACATACTGGTATAAGTCTGCACCAGTACAGAAACATTGTAAAAAGAAGTTTCTAATTAAAAGAAGATAGAGACAAATTGCAGTAGGTGGCTTCACCCACATTGGGTTTCGACCTTATACCTTGTGTTCTTATGTGTGATTGTCTTCTTCTCTGTTTTTGGTCACTACTTATACGATTCTGATACACTGATTAATGACCATTAAATTATAAGTCTGCATGGTTTTAACATATATGTTCTGGGCGTGAAATTAAAAAGAATTGACTTGATAATACTTATTCACCCCTCCTCTCAGCATTATTTCAAACAAATGGTATCAGAGCATGTCCTTCAAAAGAAGCTTGATCGCTTGAAGGAAGATATATCATCATGAGCAACTACGAGAGAGAAGCATCGATCAGGCCACCAATTTTTGATGGGACCAACTTCGTCTATTGGAAAGTAAGAGTCACAGCCTATCTTCAATCTCTTGGAATAGAAGTCTGGGATATCATAGATACAGGATACACTTTTCCATTAGTAACTCTTACAGATCCAGCTGGTAAGAAGAAATTTGAAACAAATGCAAAGGCTGTTAATACTCTACTAGGATGTCTATCTCAATCAAAATTCATCAAGGTTATGCAGTATAAAACCACAAAAGAAATATGGGACAAGATCATTCTGAGCTATGAAGGAGATGAACAGGTAAAATGAGAAAAACTTCAAACCCTCAAAATTCAATATGAAAATCTCAGAATGCACAATGATGAAAGTGTGGCTAACTATTTCCTACATATAGATGAGATTGTTAACTATATGAAAAACTTGGGTGAAGAAATAAAAGAGGCTGTTGTGGTTGAAAAGGTTCTAAGATCTTTGTCCTCTAAGTTTGAATCAAAAGTTTCTGCAATAGAAGAGAAACAGGATCTACAAAACCTTACCATGTCATAGTTGCATGGAATTCTAACTGCTTATGAAATGAGAAAAGGAGGACCATCAGATAGGAGAGAAGCTGCATTCAAGGCTTCAGGCAAAGGAGATTACTATGAGTCAGGACATATGTCAGAAGAAGAGGAAGAATCAAATTTCGTCAAGAACCTTCAACGGGGTGTTGGAAGATTCAGAGGTAAGTTACCTTTCAAATGTTTTGCTTATGGAAGAGTCGGTCACCATGCTGCCAAGTGTCCTCATAAAGATAAGCTTGACAAAGGTAAGGAACCTGTTAGATGCAACAAGAAATAGAATGTAAATAAGAAAAGCTATTACACTCATGAAGACAGTGATGGACTCTCAAATAGTGATGAAGATGAACAAGGTAATGATTATAGACTTTTAATGGCTTTTGAAGATGATGATTTCATGGATTCTATAGATGAAGAAGGTATTTATGAAGAGATTTCTAAACTCAAAATTTGTCTAGAAGAGAAAAATATGATTATTGATACTCTGCAATTCCAACTGGCTGAAAGGGAAAAACAT
Source organism: Pinus tabuliformis (assembly GCA_031772625.1). Classification (NCBI taxonomy): domain Eukaryota; kingdom Viridiplantae; phylum Streptophyta; class Pinopsida; order Pinales; family Pinaceae; genus Pinus; species Pinus tabuliformis. The sequence continues at coordinate 928,370,006 of CM062811.1, read as the reverse complement.
CATGAAAAGTTAGAATGTGAAATTGTGGGACTTAGAAAAGAGATTTAGAAAACTAAAGCTCTTAATCACATATTTGTTAAAGGATCTGAAACGTTAGATGAGATTATCAAAGTGCAGCGTTCTCCACTAATCAAGACAAGCCTGGGATATAATGAAGAAGCAACTCAAGCGCAGAAACCATCCACCTCAAAAGTTATCTTGATGCAGCAAGGAGAAGTGAGCAAAGGCCCAATGGAGATCACTAGGTAAATCAGGGAAAATTTACCTCAAGAATGAACAAAGACTACCAGGTAAATCGGGGGCAATCTACTTTAAGGATGAACAGAAGCTACAACTAGCCACAAGTAAAACCTTCTCAATTTGCCTCAAGAATGGATGTCAATAGAAACTACAATCACTTGGTTGGTAGATTTGATAATCACAGGAGTTTCTTCAATGGCCAATGTTTTTCTTGTCATAATTTTGGTCACAAAGCAGCTCAATGTGTTGCCTATAAGAAAATCATGACTAGAGAAGCTCAAAAGCAAAGAAGTATGACTGGGATCATGAAAAGGACCTACAATAACTTTTATGCTCTTGAAAATGAAATAGAATGTTCTATTTGTAACAACTTTGGTCATGAAGATTCTGAATGCAGGAGTAGGTTTCAGCAGACAACTCAGAAGGAACAAGCCTCATGTGCCAGAACATGGAGAATGAAGGAACCGCAACCAGAAAGATGTGGGATAGCCTTATATGCAGAAGGACAGGAAAATCAATGGTACATCGACAGTGGATGTTCGAAACATATGACAAGTGATAAAGAAAAACTTCAATCATATAGTGCCTTAGAAAAAGAAAATAAGGTCTCATTTGGAAATGACACCCCTGCGATCATAAAAGGTAAAGGTTTTGTTCAATTGAAAGAAAAGGTCAAAGCTGGAAATGTTATGTATGTTGATGGCTTAAAGCATAATATATTGAGTGTCAGTCAGATGTGCAATCAAGGATCTGAGGTAATATTTCGATCAAGTGGATGTAGTGTTCGTGATCTTGATACAGGAAAAACAGTGATCAAAGGCATAAGAACTCCAAATAATTTATACATATTCAAAGAAGGACAACATCAATGCTATCTAGGCAAGAATGATGAACACTAGCTATGGCACTGAAGATTGGGGCATTTGAGCTTCTCACAGATAAGGAAAGCATGCAAATACCAGGTAGTTCGTGGTCTTCCAAACATCAGAATTCCAGACAATACAATATGCAAATCATGTCAGTTTGATAAGAAAACCGAAACTAACTTCCCTGAGAACGAAGGATTAGCTAGCAGGCCACTTGAACTTGTTCATACTGATGTATGTGGTCCATCTAGGAAAATATCACCTCGAGGAGAAGAATATTTTATATTATTCATTGAAAACTTTTCCAGGATGTGTTGGATAGGACTAATGAAGCACAAAGACGAAGCCTTCGAAAAATTCAAATCTTTCAAAGCCTTGGTTGAAAACGAATCAGATCACAAAATCAAATGCCTCAGGTCTAATAGAGGTGGGGAGTTTACCTCAAATGAATTTTTCGATTTTTGTGAAGAACATGGAATAAGAAGGGAATTCTCTACTGCAAAGACTCCTCAGCAAAATGGAGTAGTGGAAAGGATGAATAGAATGGTTCAACAAATGGCTCGTGCTATGATGGATGAGTCTGGAACTCCCGCAACTTTCTGGGGTGAAGCTGCATTTGCCATAGTTGTTATTCTCAACAAGACAAATGCCAGGGTAAATAGCAGTCAAACTCCTCATCAGCTTTGGTATGGTAAGACTCCTTTAGTAAAACATTTCAAAATATTTAGAAGCAAATGCTATATTAAAAAGACTGATGAAAATCTTGACAAGTTTGAACCTAGAGCAGATGAAGGCATTCTCCTTGGATACTCTCCCCATAGCAAAGCATACAAATGTTACAATAAAAGGCTTGAAAGAATTGCTGACAGCATTGATGTAGTAGTTGATGAAGAAGGGAACATTCCTAAGTAAGAAAAGTCTAGAAATTTTGAATATGATGAGGACTATCCTTCAACGTCAAATCAGACATATGATGAAGAAGAAGATCAAGAGGCACCAGAAGAACAAATAGGGTTAGAAGAGAAGACTCCATCCATATACGTTCAAAAGAATCATCCAAAAACTCAAATTCTGGGGCAGAAAGAGGCAGGTATACAAACAAGAAGAACAATTGCAGAAGCTTCAAGCTATTTGCTATTTCTCTCCTCCACTGAAACACAAAATGTAAGAGAGGCATGCAAAGATGAATGGTGGGTCAAGGAAATGGATGAAGAACTTGAGCAGATTGAAAAGAACAACACTTGGGAGTTGGTTCCTAAACCAAAATATAAGAATGTCATAGGGACAAAATGGATATTCAAAAACAAGTTGAATGAAAATGGGGAACTTATTAGAAACAATGCCAGACTTGTTTGTAAAGGGTATGCTCAACAAGAAGGAATAAAATTTGAAGAAACCTTTGCTCCCGTTGCTAGACTTGAGGCCATCAGAATGTTTCTTGCTCTCTCTAGCTTTCAGAAATTCAAAGTATTTCAAATGGACGTAAAATCTTCCTTTCTGAATGGAGACTTAGAAGAAGAAGTGTACATTGAGAAACTAGATGGATTCATCCTTGGTAATGATCCAAATCTTGTATGTAGACTTAAGAAAGCTCTCTATGGTCTTAAGCAGGCTCCAAGGGCTTGGTACTATCATCCGTACAAATACCTTCATCAACAAGGTTTTTCAAAAGGATCAGCCGATAGCAATTTTTATATAAAAATTGGAAATGACAAATTACTAATACTTGTTGTGTATGTTGATGATATCATCTTTGGCAGCAATGAAGAAGTTATGAGTCAAAACTTTGCCTTAGTGATGCAAAAATAATTTGAAATGTCCTTGCTTGGAGAGCTGACATATTTTCTTGGTTTACAAATCCAACAAAATGAAGGCGGTATCTTTTTATCTCAGACCAAGTACCTCAAGCAGATCTTGAAGAAATATGGCATGGAAGATTCGAAACCAGTGTGTACCCCTATGGTCACAGGATGCAGCCTCAATACAAATGATGAATCAGTAGCAGTGCATCAACCAACCTATAGATCCATGATTGGAAGTGTTAGTGTCAGTCTTTCCAGCCTTCCTCTAGTGATGAAATATGCTCTTACAAAGTGGTCTCAGAGTGTCAAGGTCAAATTTTGTCATTTCAAAGAGTTTTCAAGCAAAATTTGGTCACTAGGCATTAGGTCTAGGGTTTGCTTTCACTCCTTCTAAAGTTTTCCAAATTTCGGTCCATGTCATCATTTAGCTGAGTGTACCATCATTCAAAGGGTTGTCATTATCATGTCAGGTTCCATTGGGTCATTTTACTCCTTGTTCATGCTTCAGTTGCGCCTAGGCAAGGTTCATTTGCCTCTCCTAGGGTTTTGAAAGCAATTTCTCTTGGATGGTCAAATCATTAGAAAAACTTGTATCCAGATGTTCATACACCTTCCCCCATCATTAAAGTACCTTATCAAACACTTCCCATCACTGAGATCCCCCAAATTCCTCATTTTCGCACAAACCCTAGTTTCTTGCTACAACTTGGCAATTTTCTAGGTTAGGCCTATGTTTTTCCCTTTTAGACCCCTTCCCCTCACTCGATCTCTAAGATTCCACTTTCCCCTACTTCCTAACATCCCTCCCTACTTCCAAAAATTTCCCCAAGAATTTAGAAGTGTTAGGATATTCCGACACATAGGATATAGTTAAGTTCAACTTGGTCTAGCATAGAGTTAGGTTAGAGTTAGGTAAAGTGTGTTTCTTTACCGTTGTACATTTTGTAACTTACAATCCGACGGTCACGATATGTAGTGATCCGACGGTTCACTCTCACCTCGGTATTACCGACACTTGATCCGTGGCTTGACACCCGATTGGTCCATGAGTTCTATTTAAAGCGCATGGAGGGTCATTGTTCGGGTAATCCGTGCATGAGAGAAGCTTATGTAAATTTTCATTCTTTGATTAATAAATTGTCTGTACCCACGTTGGGACAGGCCGTGGACTGTTTCCCTCCTTGCACTCTGAGGGTTTTAACCACGTCAAAAATACTGGTGTATTGATTTGAGATCTGGTTGTGAGCGGTGTCCTTTTGGTATTCTTTCTGAGGAACTTACCCTGTAAATTCCTACATGGTATCAGAGCTATTTGAGGGCCGCGTCCGTTGGTGATCCAAATCTGAAGCCGGTAGAACTGCATGCGGCTGTCGTTTCCTAGATCTGCTGTTTCTGACTGCTTTCGGGCCGAGAGGACTGCTCTGTTGCGTTCGGAGCATCTGTTTCAGTGAGGAACCCCTTTCGTTTCACGCGAAAAGGTTTCCGGTAGCCCTAGCTGCGTCATTTTTCAGATCGGGAGGTATACAGTGTTTTTTTTGCAGTTTACTGTCATTTTCTCTCTGCTTATTTCGGTTTCGGTTTATTTAGCCTTTTTTTTTCCCGGATCTATACCTTTCATTTCTGCGTATGCTCTTTGCCCTGCGACTCTGTGCGATCTGGGCAAATCAGAAACAGAAAGAAAGGATTTTTCTCATGCGTATGCTCTTTTCCCTGCACCTTAGTGTGATCTTGGAAAATCAGAAACATTGAGAAAAATATTTAGTTTTTCGGTTAAAAGCTAACTTTGAGATTTTTTTTTAAATTCTAGTTTTTTGGCTAAAGCTAACTTTGAGCCGTAAGGTTCGTTTTTCTTTGCATATTCGTGTTGGGTTTTGTGTTTTGTGTTTTGTAGGGGAAAAGAGCCTTCCCAAGGCAAGCACGCAAATCGAGGCCCCCCCCCCCCTCTCTCTCTCTCTCTCTCTCTCTCTCTCTCAAATATTTTGTATAGATCAATTGGTTCAAAGACCTTTTAAGAGAGTAGAGGTCTTGGGTTCAAGTCTCCATTTTGTGGGGGCGGATTTTTTCATTCCCGCACATTCGCGCACTTTGCCGGCAACGTCAACAATTTTTTTTTCAAAAGCCATAACTTCTTCATCCGGAAGCCTTTTTCAGAGCCGTTTTTTTTAAAACCGCCTATTTTTTCGAGATCTATCCATTGGACCACTTACTTTCAGCATCTTCAGCTTCAGTTTTTTTTCAAAAAATGGAAAGTCCATGCCAAGTCATTCTTGACAGCACTAACTACTTCCAATGGGTAGCCTACATGGGAGATTTACTTAGAAGTAAAGGTCTCTTCAGAATAGCCACAGACCAAGAGAAGAAACCCAAAGATGAAGACAAGGCCGAAAAATGGGAAAATAGACAAGATCAAGCACGTGGTTTGATAGGAATGTCTGTTTCTCCTGATCTTAGATTCCACATTGCAGAAATTGAAACTCCTCATGAAGCATTAGAAAAACTTGCTAAAGTTTTTGGGATTAAAAATGAAATTAGAGCCCATCAACTTGAGAATGAGTTGCTTACTTTGGATCCTAATAATTTTTCTTGCATTGAAGATTTCTTGTCCAAATTCAAGACCCTTAGATATCTCTTGGAAGGTGTTAAAGTTAAGAAAGAAGATGGTAACCTTATTTATTCCATCCTTACTAAGTTGGGACCAGCCTACTCTGTATTTGTTTCCACTTTCCATTCTACAAGGGAAGCTTTCATTTGTCAAGGCAAAGACTACAAACCCCCTTCCTTTGACTCCTTTTGTGATTCCTTAATAAGAGAACAAGAAAAACTCTTACACCTTGGTCTTCTTAATCTTGGAAACTCTTCCTCGAAAGCGTTAGCCGCCCAGCAGCAACCAAATTCAAAGAATCCTAAGAAGTCTTATCCTCAAAGGAATGGTCCTAAACCAACTCAGCCTCAAGATGAAAGATCATTTCAGCAAAATGACAAGACCAATAAAAACAAATGGAAGAGGACTGACAGACATTGTAACTTTTGTAATCGAGATGGCCACTTAGAATCTAAATGCTTTAAGAAGATGGAAGCCTTGGAAGCCGCAATGAAGAAACATAACATCCATCTGGAGCCTACTTCAACTTCAACTTCCGGAACGGCACTTTCTGCATGTCATCGTCAATCATCTCAGTCTGGTTATGCATTAAATGTATCTTCTTCTTCTTCTCATTCTCATGAGTGGCTCATTGATTCTGGAGCCTCTTGTCACATGGCCAAAAACCAAGCCATGTTTTCTTCTTTAAATGATTGTAACACCAAAAATATATATGTTGGTGATGATAGATCTCTTAATGTTGTAGGGACTGGAACTGTTCATCTAGACAATGGTCAGTTCAATGATGTATTATGTGTTCCAAACTTATCCTGCAACCTTCTATCTGTCTATCAGATAACTCATTCAGGTGAAGGTAAAATTGTTGAATTTTCACCTCATGATGTTGTAATCAAGGATCTAAAAGATCCTAAACAGATTCTAGCTACTGGTCTTGCTGATGATTCCAAAAGGTTGTATAAGTTTCACAACTTTGGGTCATCCCATCTTCCCTCAGTATTTGTTGCTCATAATGATGAAGTGAGCAAACTTTGGCATGAGCGGTTTGGTCACTTAAACTATCGCTCCCTTCAGCATCTATGTAAAGAAAATATGGTGACAGGTCTTCCTATGGTATCTTGCAAAGATGGTGTTTGTTTCGGATGTGTACTCGGAAAACATCATCGGGACAGTTTTGACAAACGTGCCTCTTGGCACGCCTCAGCCCCTTTACAGCTTGTGCACAGTGATTTATGTGGTCCTCTTCCTGTTGCTTCATTCTCTGGCTGCAAGTACTTCTTAACTTTCATTGATGATTTCTCTAGACGCACTTGGGTATACTTCTTAAAACTCAAGAGCGAAGTATTTAGCACCTTTTTGGCCTTCAAAGCATTTGTTGAAAAACAATCTGGACATCAAATTCTTAAGCTAAGAACTGATAATGGTGGAGAATATGTTAAAAACGCATTCATCAACTTTTGCACCGAAAATGGAATTCAAATGCAACATACTGTTCCATACACTCCACAACAAAATGGTGTAGCTGAAAGGAAAAATCGCACCTTAAAGGAAATGGCTAATTGTATGCTGCAATCTAAAGGACTCAGTCTTAGTTTTTGGGCCGAAGCAATTAATTGTGCAAATTATATAATCAATCGCACTCCTACTAAGGTTCTAGAGAATATCACTCCAGAAGAAGCTTGGAGTTCCATTAAACCAGATGTAAGTCACTTTCGTGTGTTTGGAAGTGAAGCATGGGCCCATATTCCAGATGAAAAGCATAAAGCTTTAGAACCTAAGAGTGAGAAATGTACTTTTGTTGGATATTCTGAAGATGTAAAAGGTTATAGACTTATTCCATTTAAGTCCAAAAATGTTATCATTAGAAGAGATGTAAAATTTGATGAAAATAAATCGGCCTGCGAGCCTAGTCCGGCGGATGTGCCACCTCTTCCTATCTCTTCTATCTTTGAAAACATTTCTTCTTCTGATGATGAAAGCGAGGATGATAATCCTCCCCCACCTTCTCAGGATCCTCAACTTCCAAGATGGGTCCGTGCTACTCGGGATGCAGCAGGTGATCTTGCCGGTGATCCTACAGATCAGCGACGTACACGTTCTCAGTTTGAAAGAGCCTCTTCTTTACTGGCTCAAGCTCCAGTAAATCATGATCCTGACACTTTTGCAGAAGCTTCAGGCCATCCACATTGGGAAGCAGCTATGAATGAAGAATATCATTCATTGATGACAAATGATACATGGGATCTTGTTCCTCTACCAAAGGGACGCAAACTTGTTAGATGCAAATGGGTTTACAGAACCAAGTATGGACCAGATGGGAAAGTTGATAAACATAAAGCTCGTCTAGTTGCTAAGGGCTTTTCACAGGTTGAAGGCATTGACTACACTGAAACCTTCTCTCCAGTTGCCAAAATGAACTCTATCCGCCTTGTTCTTTCCCTTGCTGCCTCTTTAAAATGGGAAGTCCATCAAATGGATGTTAAATCTGCCTTCTTGCATGGGGACTTGCAGGAAGAAATCTATATGGAACAACCCATTGGCTTCATACAAACAGACTCCAGCCTCGTTTGTCGACTTAAGAAATCCCTTTATGGCCTCAAGCAAGCTCCTCGGGCTTGGTATGCCAAAATGGATAGCTTTCTTTTAGAATCTGGCTTTTCTAGGTGTCATTCTGACAATACTGTCTACACCAAGAAAGTGGGCAACTCTCTTATCATCCTTGTTCTTTATGTTGATGATCTTATTCTTACTGGTAGTGATCCCAACCTTATAAACCATGTGAAGTCCAGCCTTAAAAAGAAATTTGAAATGACAGACTTAGGACACTTACACTATTTTCTCGGTCTTCAAGTCTTGCAATCCCAAGAAGGTATTTTCCTTTCCCAGTCCAAGTATGCTTGTGATATTCTTCGTCATTTTCACATGGAAGACTGTAAGCCAGCCCCTTCTCCCTTTCAGTCTGGAGTCAAACTTTCAGTCTCTTGTACTTCTCCTGAAGTTGATGCTACCTTATACCGTCAACTTGTCGGAAAACTCTTGTATTTAACCCATACTCGTCCTGATCTTTCCTTTGTTGTTGGCCTTGTTGCTCGTTTTATGCAAAACCCCCGTGAAAGTCATTGGAAAGCAGCTAAAAGAATACTTCGTTATGTTCGAGGTACAGTACAGTTTGGGATTCATTACAGTGCCAAAGCAGCTCCTCTGTTAGTTGGTTTCACTGATTCTGATTGGGCTGGTGACCTTGATGATCGGAAGTCTACTGCCGGTTATGTCTTCACTCTTGGTTCAGGACCTATTACATGGGCTTGTAAGAAACAGGCTGCCATTTCTCTTTCGTCAGCAGAAGCAGAGTATCGTGGTGCCGTGGAAGCTAGTAAGGAAGCCTTGTGGCTTCGTCAGATCCTATCAGAATTTGGCTTTGAGCAGCAGCATCCAACCACACTTTGGTGTGATAATCAAAGTGCCATTCAGCTATGCAAAGATCCAGTCCAGCATCAGCGCAGCAAACACATTGAACTACACATGCACTTCATCAGAAAGCTCATTCATGACCATGTTCTTGAAGTGCAATATTGTCCAACAGATGATCAGGTTGCAGACATCTTCACAAAGGCTCTCACAGAGGCGAAGTTCACTAAACTTCGATATATGCTTGGAGTTCAGGAAGTTGTCACTAAGGGGGGATAGGCTCTAGTGCCTCCTTCCTTCTCCTATTGTGTCATATTTGTAAATCCTTCAATCCTATCCCAAGTTGTTCTTAAGGGGGGATGTTAGGATATTCCGACACATAGGATATAGTTAAGTTCAACTTGGTCTAGCATAGAGTTAGGTTAGAGTTAGGTAAAGTGTGTTTCTTTACCGTTGTACATTTTGTAACTTACAATCCGACGGTCACGATATGTAGTGATCCGACGGTTCACTCTCACCTCGGTATTACCGACACTTGATCCGTGGCTTGACACCCGATTGGTCCATGAGTTCTATTTAAAGCGCATGGAGGGTCATTGTTCGGGTAATCCGTGCATGAGAGAAGCTTATGTAAATTTTCATTCTTTGATTAATAAATTGTCTGTACCCACGTTGGGACAGGCCGTGGACTGTTTCCCTCCTTGCACTCTGAGGGTTTTAACCACGTCAAAAATACTGGTGTATTGATTTGAGATCTGGTTGTGAGCGGTGTCCTTTTGGTATTCTTTCTGAGGAACTTACCCTGTAAATTCCTACAAGAAGCCCCTCATCTCCTTCATTTCGCTTCATTTCGACAAAATCCCTTGTTCCACACATCGGGATAAGTTGCACTCACATGATGTTTCTGAGCAATCAAAAATGAATTTGGGAAAACTGAGAGAGGTTTTTGTCCAAAACATGCCAAAGACGAAAAACCTCCTTCACTTTTTACACAGGTGTCATGGTTTTAGATAAATGTGAAAACTATCGTTGCCTCAGGAGAACTGAAGGCACCTCTAAAGTGACCTTGGTAAAATCAAGTTTTCTTCTAGCTTGGTTGGCCAAATGACTTGCTTGATGAGTCAAATAATAACTAGACACAAATATTTTTCTAATGAGCTATCATGAGCTCACTTTGGCATTGAGTAAGGCATTCAAACATTGACTGCAACAGCACTCTGCCTTGAGGCAGCCTCATTTGGCACATTTTTCCAGTCTTGCAAGATTTGATTTTTGATAGGGCAAATGAACTCCAAATTGAAAAATTCTAGTTGGTTTGGAACGTAGACTCAAAGACCTTTCCAACGAGCTATCCCGCGCCCAATTTTGACACCGGTAAGGCCTCCAAAGATCATATGAAAGTCTCGCTACGCGTTGGACCAGGCGCGCTACGCGTCAGGGGCGCGCTACGCATCAGCGCGATTTTCTCAGTGTAATTTTGTTCAGGCGCTACACGTTAGAGGGGCACTACGCATTGGGCAAGGCACGCTATGCATTGGGTTTTTCACCCAGAAACTTGCCAGCAAGCATTCAAATCCTCCTCTAACTCAGTTAAAACACAGGTAGGCTTCATGTCCATGGTTTGTACTCAGTTTTGCCTTTAGTACAAAGGAAGAGCCCAGCACATCAACATAAAAGCATCTATCATTATGTATTGATCAAAATCATAGTGATGCATCAGTTGGCACAGCAGGGCATTACTTGGGAAGATTTTATTTCTCGTGACCTTTTCACAACGCCACAGCCACCTCCTGAGATTGTTCATGATGAGGGAGGGCCTTCACATCAGTTTGACATTCCTGAGATAGAGCATGTCAGCACTCCAGCATGTGTGAGATATCAGCGAGGACACAGGGTCTTATTTGCATCTGCACGGCGAGTATTATCTCTACACCAGGTGGAAGGGGTCTCGCCTTCTTCATTAGCACAGCGAGTGTTATCTCCACATCAGGTGGAAGGGGCCTCGCTTTCGGCAGCAGCACAGGTACAGGAGAGAGGCAAGCAGCCCAAGATTGATGAGGGGCCATCAAGTGATCCAGATATAGATATTGTTGACCTTGATATCAGTTCTCCTAGCTTAGAGCTTAAGGAGATCATTCAACAACAAAAGGCTGAAAATGACTTGTTGCAGCAAAAGTTGGAAATGGAAAATTGGACAATCACATACTTAGAGCAGCGCAACAAGCAGTTGGAGGATGAACACACTCTTGATGAGTTGCGGAGGATCCGAGAAGACCGGAACTTGGCTCGCAAGAGACCCGGTGATTTGACACCTATTGAGCAAGGATCTATGCTCATTCGGGTGAACACTCATTTAGAGAAGTTGCTAGCCAAGGCAAACAAGGACAAAGACATGCTCCGCCACATGAAGAATGATTATTGGGCCCGCATGCATGTGTGTAAAGTAAAAATGAAGGTACTTAAAGCACGCTTGGCCAAGGCACTAAAACGGAGGAAAAGGCCCGATCCGCTTCAAATTTTGGCTGAAGCCACCTTGAGGGAGCATGGTGCTCAATGATACACCTCCAGCTCAAAATTCAGGAAATTTGGAGCAATTTTGGTCAATTTTGAATTTTTTGTGCCAAAAACAGGTTTTTGCCCTCAACACGTAGCGCGCCGCACGCTACCATTAAGTTGGGGAGGTCCATTTCACGAAAACTCAGCATTTTTGTATTTTTCATGACAAAATACACTTTCTCAGCCACTTCCAAGACATTTCATTGAGGTTTGGGCCCTCAAAAGGTCAAAAAACAAGCAAAAAATTACCTTCTGCCACTTTTTGGACACACAGGAAGTAGTCTTGGGAGATTGCATTTTTGGAGGGGCAAATGGCTACCAAATTGAGAAATTCCACTTGGGCTGGAGAGTATACACCCAGACCTTTCGAAAAAGCCCACTTGTGCCTCATTTGGATGTCGGGAAGTGCCCCAAAAGTGGGCTGAAAGGCGTGCTATGCGTTGAGAAATGGCGCGCTACGCGTTGGGAAATTTGCCAGTTTTGCACCTTCAGCTCAGGAAAACGCATCATTTGACCAGTTTTGACTTTTTGGTGGGATTTTTCATCCTCCTTGATGTAGTTGATGTAATTTTATGTTGACATTACACTTTTTTACCTATTCTAGAAGATTCATTCATAAAATGACAAAAAATTAATGAATGAATTGGTTTCCTAGCTTATAGAGGCAAGTTGTTTTGACTGCCTAGATTATAGTGCTTTGTTTAGAATTGGTTGAAACAGCTCCTATGATGATGAGCTTTACCCCTAGAGGCTAGGGAATGGGTTGGCATGGTCTATATTATGTATTTTCTCAATCATTTTCAGGGGTTGGAGAGGTTGGACTCTTGAGGGATAAGCTTAGACTGTTTTACACTTTGTATCTCTGCAATTTTGGCAAAAGAAAGACCAGGGTTTTGCAGCACTATTTGGGATTCTTGTGGTGATTTGTGTTGATGGTGTGTTTCTCTCATGTACTTGTAAGTTTTTTATGTGTATCATTTTCCTACTCTTCTCTTCTGCAAATTAAGTAAATGAAGTGTTAAGGTAGAATTCATGGTTTCTATGCTCTGCCTTTAAGTTTGCTTAATATCTATGTTTTCATCTGTTTAAGGAGAACTCCTGATGGTTTCTTGCTCTCCTTAGCTCCTCACCAATCATATCTATCCATTCATTTCCTTCAAAGGCATCAAGACAATATCCTACCTTTCCCCAAAAAGACCTCTGCAAAAACTGTGTCTCATCCCCGCACCCAAAATTTCCGTGCTCAGTTTTCCAACAAAACCCTAAAAATTTGCAATCAAAATTTCCCTATCAGTTTACTAGCCTAAAATCAGTGTTCTTTATTGGTCATCTCAGCCCTTTGAAGACCTTTTGCCGAGATAGACCCGGAGAGAGCCCTCTCCTGTCCCCGTAGGGCTAGCTACAAGGCTAAGTGGTTTGATGTTGCCTTGGATTTTGCCTTCTTCAGCCTGAGGCCAAATTTGAGCACTAACAGGAAGTCTGCTCTATTTAACAGGTACCCGACCAGACATCATGCATGCAGTGGGAATAGTTGGAAGATTTTAGGCAAATCCAAAGTAAACTCATCTTCAGGCAGTAAAGAGAATTTTCAAGTATCTTCAAGGAACTCAAAACTATGACCTATGGTATCCTAGAGATACATATCTCACTCTTCATGCTTATACAGATGCAGATTGGGCTGGAAGCGTGGATGACAGAAAAAGAACTAATGGTGGTGCATTCTTTATGGGGTCCAGATTAGTATCTTGGTTCAGCAAGAAACAAAGTTCGATTGCATTATCTACAGCTAAAGCCGAATATGTGGCTGCTGCATCTTGTTGCACACAACTCCTTTGGATGATGCAAACCTTACAGGATTATCAAATCACTTGTACTCCACCTATCTCCATGTTATGTGATAATACAAGTGCAATCAGCATTTCAAAGAATCTAGTCATGCATTCATAGACCAAGCACATACCTATCAAATATCATTTTCTTTGGGAACAAGTGCTTGAACAAAAGGTTAAGTTGGAATATGTTCCATCTAAGGAACAAGTTGTTGATATACTCACCAAACCACTGCCTAGGGAGACATTTGAATACCTCAGACAGAAGCTGGGAGTAGTTGATGCATCATCTTGCTCTTGAAACCTGTCTGTTTCAGAGAAAAAGTGGTTGTACGCGAGTTTCATGAGGCAAATCCGTGTACATACATAGGTTTATGTGGATGTAGTTGCGTATATGTGAGTTTGAAGGAAATCAGTGGGGACAAACTCTAGTTGAAGAGAGTCTGATATGGGTCTGACAGAGACCATCTGGCACAAGTTTAGGGGGAGCAGATCAACTTCTAATAATGCATTTTTGGCATTATCTTAGAAGCTTTTGGTTCAAGTACACAGCTATTGTACAAAGGGAGAACAGAAAAAGAACATGGTTGCTGATCTGAATAGTGATTGACAGATGCTGCTCTAGTTGTTTCGTCTCTATGTCATGTATATATTTTATTATTATCAAGGTCATGTAACGGCCTATTTTGGTTTCCCCACTATGCCTGGGATGAATGATGTAATGTACTTGATTGTCATATGTAAATTTTTGATGCACCCCACTTGGTTGGGTGGATGATCCCCACTTGGTTGGGTGATGGATGTATGTATAGAGTCTTTTGGAGATAGGGAGGTCATTTATGATGTATTAGTCATGGTTCTTCTTGAAGAACATTTTTTTTGCAGATATTGCCTACAGTCAGGGGGAGCTTGGATAGCACAGCAGAGTAGAGATTTCAGCATGTACTCAGGGGGAGCATAACCCTTTGCCCTTGATGACAAGGGGGGGAATGACTTTGAGGATCTTGGGGTTATCATCAAGTCCAAAGGGGGAGATTGTTGGCATTATGATGCAGGTATGGTGCTATGGAATAAGTGTTGTCCTTGACGGCAACTAATTCAAGTAGCAGTTCAAGTTCAGGCTCTCAAATTAATGAAGAAAATAAGATATCCACAAGTTCCTGTTCATAAAGATGCAGACTTTCGCAGGTCCGCACGTTCTCCATTCAAAATTTGCGGACATGTTCACAGGTGTTCCAAAAAAAAGGTGCGGACCTAAAGTTCACAGACTTTCATGCAGAGAAAAACACGCGCACGTGGGAAATCTTATGGTTGGTCCATGGTATTTAGTCTGACAGTTTTGATCTTATGGTTTTGGTCCGTGTTTTTGCATCTAGAGTATTGAACCCCGGTTTTTGGTCCCTTGTATTAGATTTCTATGGTTTTGGACCATGTTTTGAGTAAAGGCTAGTCTATAAAAAGGAAAGGAGATCATTTGGCTAGGTACTCACGTGGGTGAAATATCTAAAGAAGAAAAAGATCTAAAATTCTGGTGATCGGTTGGTGAGTGATAGCTCGACCTGAATCAAGGAGAGACCTGAGCATTAGAATAAAGATCTACTAATGGGTCGAGATTCCTAATGGGTCGAGATCCCTTTGGTGCATGATCAAATCTATAAATCTGGCAGTCTGGGGTATAATTGAATTCTGATAAATTATCTATACCCAGAGGTCCGCAGGCCAAATACAGCACAGGTGCAGAGGTATGCAGGCCCACAGATGCTGCAGGTGCAGAGGTATGCAGTCGAGACAGAGTACAGGTGTAGGGGTATGCATCCCAACAGACATTACAGGCGCGAAGGTGCGCAGTCGAGATAGAGTGCAGATGCGGAGGTGCGCAGGCCAGTAGACAGTTCAGATGCAGATTTGCGCAATCTAGTAGACATTGCAGGTGCGGAGATCGCAGGCTAGGCATGGAGATAGTGCGGCGATCCACGAGTTTCACACAGCAGAGTTGCGGATATCCACAGGTTTATTTTTGTGAAGTTGTGGACTTTTCTCTTGAAATATGTTATAGCTGCTTTTGTCTATTACTGTTGGGTTCAGGGTTTTGAATTGGTGTCTGTTCTAAGAAGTTATTGATTCAATTTTGTACAAGGGATTTGATTTCAGATCTATTTGATGTTTGATTGATGTTCATGGATCCAATCTGAAAATTTATGAAACGTGGTCCCTGAAAGAAGAGATCATGTTGTAGCCTTCTATAGGTCAGCACCTACGTACTAGTACCTAAACTAGTACAAGAGCTAAGGGGGTTGTAGCTCCCTTCTAGGAGAGACTGGAGAATGAGAGAAGGTTGTAGCCTTTTGCAGGTAGAAGCCTGCGTACTGGTATAAGTCTGCACCAGTACAGAAACATTGTAAAAAGTTTCTAATTAAAAGAAGATAGAGACAAATTGCAGCAGGTGGTTTTCACCCACATTGGGTTTCCACCTTATATCTTGTGTTCTTATGTGTGATTGTCTTCTGCTCTATTTTTGGTCACTACTTATACAATTTTGAGGCACATATTAATGATCATTAAATTATAAGTCTGCATGGTTTTAACATATATGTTCTGGGTGTGAAATTAAAAAGAATTGACTCGATAATACTGATTCACCCCCCCTCTCAGTATTATTTCCAACACACATAACAAATAAATCATTCAAGGTGGGAGACAGAGTATGGATACATTGAAAAAGGTGAGGTTGCAAGGGCCTGGTAGGAAAATCAAGGCTCTAAGGTATGGTCCTTTTTAGATACTAGAAAAGGTGGGTGACAATGCCTATCGAATCAATTTACTACCATATATGCACATTTACTCAGTTGTAAATGTGAATAATTTGAAACTGTACGAGCCTTCCATGCTAGATCACGAAGAGGAATAGGTCCTACCTTCAATGGGGGATTTTGCACTAGATGCTCAGGTAGAGTTGAAAGAAGATACATTTTCATAGAAGAGGTCTGAAACTACAAGACATGGGCAGTATGACCTTTGGCATATTGTGTTGAAGGGACAACTTCCAAGTAAAGCTAAATGGTACACTGGAGAGAAGGTGGAGGAAAATTTTCCTCACCTCATCAAGTAAACTCTTTTGGGTACCAAAATCCTCCCAAAATGGGGAGATGTGATCCAAATTATATCATTATATTGTTTCTCATCTATCTTGATGCATTTGGAGTGGAAAAAGTGGACGAATCATCTCACGCGATTATTTTTACCGATGGAACCCTGTTGGGAAAAACGGGGTTTGATGCATCAAAAACGTTTTTTGGGGGTCAAAAATTATCGCTTGAGTGCCATGCCTTTTCATGCTATTCTACACACAAAAATATTTCCAACTACGTAAGAATCACATCAATCAGAGTCTATATGAAAACGTTATGCCACTCAGAAGTTGACATTCCTGTTTTCACACCTATAGTTCAAGAGGATGCCACATCTACCCCCATTATTCATGGAAAAGGGGAGAGCCACGTGTTTATGATGAATAATACTCTAGAATATTCTATTTTGTAACTCTAGTTAAGAGTTGATGTCATCAAACTTATCCACTAGTAGGCTATTGGGCTATGTTATAACCGAGCAACTAGGAGGAAGAAGCATTCCATTCTTTCGAGTGAATTTGTTCCATAGATGAGCAAAGCTAGATACGAGAGATAGAAGGTAGAGCATGCATAGAGGATATGTGCATTGTATCAGCCCATGGGCCACATACATTACTTCTTTGTACCTGCAACCATATTTCTAGAGAGAGAAAGAGAGTAAAGTAACCTTAGCTTCCAACAGGATTTTCTCCAGAAAGGGGTTCCCAAAGATAATATCTTGTGTATTATGTGTGTGTGATCTTATTTTTTCATTTTCTACTTTTCTGTTGGATTTACTTGTACATGCATGCACTAATTACAATTAATTTATAGATCTAGAAATTAAATAAAACTGTAATAGTGTAGAATATCATATTTTTAATATAGTATTATCAGATCTATTGTGACAAACTATCGAGTGGAATATCCATG
The DNA here is from genome assembly GCA_031772625.1 of Pinus tabuliformis. Taxonomy (NCBI): domain Eukaryota; kingdom Viridiplantae; phylum Streptophyta; class Pinopsida; order Pinales; family Pinaceae; genus Pinus; species Pinus tabuliformis. The sequence continues at coordinate 928,352,666 of CM062811.1, read as the reverse complement.
ACAGTTTATGGATCATATCTCCCCCATGAGATTTTGGGTTGCGTAGAATCTTCCCGATGAAATTTCCAGGTAGTAGCCTAATGGTATCTCTGAGTAGTAGCCCGATGACATTTCCAGGTAGTAGCCTAATGGTATTTTCAGGTAGTAGCCAGATGACATTTACAAGTAGTAGCCCGATGACATTTCGGGTAGTACCTTGTTATCACCATAAAAGTTTTTTTTTTTTTTTTTAACACCTGAACAAGTTTACATTATTCCTAATCATGGTCTTAGATAAGTTTTAAGTCATTTTACATTTTTATGGGTAGGTTATAGGTTAAGAGTCTCATTTTCATATCCAAATAAAGTTAAATCAGCCTTATTCCATGTCCTAGAAGTCTCACATGTTGTTTAGAACCCATATCTTTAACCATTTCGAAATTTTTTTGGAATTAACCCCGAAACTACGTTTTCATAGTGTAGACAATGTAAAAGGTCTGTTTTGCGCTATGAAAATGCTACTCTTTCTGTAGCAATCTTCCCTGAAAATACACTAAGCACACTATGAAAGTGCAGATTTGTAGGTAGTCTTGTCAAAACGTCAATTTGTTCAAATACCATTAATCCTTCATTATTAGGTGTCAACTAGGAGTCAGTTCTTAAGCATGCAACCATCCAAATTCATTATTTCAAATTTAGGGGTCATCATGATAAGTAATTTCAAATTTGAAAGGGATGGCTAGTTTCTTATTGCAGTTTGCATGCAAACCTTCAAACATACCATTTTCGATTGATAAGCTTATGGTAATTCCTTACCAAAGTATCTCTCATCTATAATTCAAGCGAGTTTGATTACCTTTAACAAGCAAGGTTGATTTGTTACAGGAAATCAGAGGAAAAGATGATAGAAGAAAGAAAGAAACACAGGTCCGATCATTGTTTAAGAACAAAGCCCGAAAGTACCGAGGTCTTGGCCAAAGATAAATCAGTAATGGAAGCCTTCAAGAAAACAAGGTGTTGGAAATTTTGTGAAAAAATGCAGGGAGGACACACTTAGTTGAAAAAGGATCTTTCCCTACATTTCACTGGCTCAAACACAAAAATTGGAATCCTAAACTTTCCAATTATTCCTGAGATCATAGCTTTGGTGATAGATATTCCTAGGGGAAAAGATAGATGGTTCAAAAACTTCAGATTTGACATTGAACTTGTAAAGTGTTTCTAAAGCCAGAGTTTGCAGAAACAGACTTAACCAAGGCAATTCCAAGGAACTACATCAAAGACATCTATGCCAACTTTCTCTTCAACATTCAAAGGTATTTTACCTACGAGGGAAGATATCATAAAGTATATTCATATCATTTTAAACTCATGTTGCATTTTACTCATATGATTTCTTTAGATTTTCCTTTCCTCCTGTATCGAAGTATAGCTAAGATGGTAGATAAAGTGCAAATGAAATATCAAGGATATGAAACTTCCCTTTTTCATCATGGTCTAATAAAATTGATAGTTTTACATTAACTCAAAAGGATCAATAGAGAATGGTCTTCATTTTTGTTCTTATTTGGTTTTTCAGTGGAAAATCAAGATACAAGCATTAACCCTAAGGCTAAAGAAACTCCATTAGCAAAAACCAGTAAGCCTATAATGACCAAGTCAAAAAGATTTGTTAAGCTGAAACCTAAAAAGCGGGTGAAAGAGCAAGTGAGTGAAACATCAGTGGTTATTCTTGAGACTCCTCAATCTGCAAAGGAAAAGATAGCTGAATTTAAAGAAATGACACAATAACAATCAGCTAACAAACCAGCTCAAAGGAGATTGACTAGAAGTCAAATTGCAAAGGAGAAGGGTAAATCAGTGTTCTTGAGAGAAAGTCTAGGCTTGAATGGTAATTTAAATTATATTTTAAAAGCCATTGATATTTCAGAATCCCCTTTGGTGTAGGCAGATGTCATAAAATTTGATGAAGGAAAATTGAAGAAGATGGAATCTTCTAAGAAACTGGAATTTGAGGATGACGTTACAAGATTTGTGTTCAAGCCCAGAAAGCCCTTAATCGGGTAGTATAAAAAGATGCAAGGGTCCAATATTGAGTTAGGGAAAATAGAAGAAGCTTCCAGTATTTAGGAAGAGTTGATAGACCTTTCATCACCAATACCTGAAGGTGACAAAAACATATTTTTTTCCACTCAAAGAGAAAAAACCAGTTATGAAGAAGTGGAAGAAAGGTTAAGAGTAGCTAATAATGAAATTTCTAGACTAAGGATGAGAGCAAGAAGGCATGCTACCGAGAAGACATATTTCAAAAGGATAAAGGCTCTCTGGTAACTTGAAAAAGTTTCCAAACCAAAAATAGTCGGTAGTGAAACTCACTACTTTACTTGGATTGTTCTTGCAATTAAAGAAGACAGATTTGTAAGGATGATAAATGTTCAGTTGAGAGCTACTAACAGGAGATTGTAGAGACAGGTTGAAGACCTAGAAATTTAGTTAACAAAATATGAAGAAAGGCTACAACAATAATGAAACAGGGTGATGAAAAGGGCAGTAAAGGATATATCTTAAATCAGTTTTGGTATTAAAAAGAAGGTCATTTGTAAAGAAGAACATCTTATAAGGTTAATTTGTTTTTATTTTTGGTGATCATATCAGTCTTTATGAAAATTTTGAAAATCCCCAAACTGCAAATTTTTGAAAACTGTGTTGAGAAAAGAGCATACACAGTAGTTTTGTAGCGCGCTAAGAAACTAATGAGGGTGAACTTTTAGCACTTTATAGATGTATTTTGAAGGTAAGTTATGATAAGTTTTGAGTTTTGATGTTGCTGGTAGACATATGAAGATCATAGATGAAGTTTCAGATGGAAAAAATGCAGAAAGAATGGTTCAAAGAAGTATTTCACAAGTGATATAAAATTGTGCCATGAAAACATGCTATTTTCGTAGCATAGTCATGTTTCATCCTCTTCTCCATTTGTTTGAGGTTCCCTTTTCTACATAGGTGGAAAACTGAAGTTTTAATGGATTGCTAACACATGCCACATATATGAAACAATCATCAATGCCAGCAAAACTGCTCAAAGATGAGCATAAAGAATTAAGGGCTTAAAAGGAGGAACTTCGTCTCCTTGTTTTTAAGACAATTAGGTCATGAATCAGCAGTGTTTGCAACAATGATGAAGACATCATAAAGCTCAAATACATGGATTAATAGCTGTTAAAGAATGTATTTAAGTCATAGATAAGGTTGTTGAAACATGTTTTAGGAGTTTCACTCCTATTTGTATTAGGACTCCTAAAGACAGTTAGCTGTCAATTTGTAATTAAGAAGTTTGTTTTATGAATAGATAGGTGTCAATGTTAGAAATTTGAATTCTCCTAAGGATGGATCATAGAATCCAAGGTTGTAAAAACTCTATATAAAGCATGAGAATCGAATTCCTTAGGGTTGGCAATTTTATGAACAAAAGAAAGTTGTGTTATTGTAAGAGACTGTGTTTCTTTCAAACTTCATACAGAGATCAATTTTACTACTCAAGATTCACTAGGGGTTTATGTGTTTGATGTTTCTATCGCCTTTTTCAATCACTTATTTGTAGTGGTATGAGCTTGTAATGCTTAGAATTCATTGGAAAATGCTTTAACTTCCTTCACATGCTTGTAAATTGTGTTTATTCATTATGTTATTGTTTCACTTATAAACCTAAACTCCAAGTGCCTTGACTTCCATGTTTTTTTGATCATGATGTTTTGTGGAAAACTCTATTGACTCCATAGCCCAATATATGTTTGCTAATATTTGATTCGACCAGTTATTCATTTTTGTCCATTTTATTCCTAGAGTTAACCATCTAATCATTAATCAGAAATCTTAAACCTATTGAGAGAGCCTGCTCAGGTTGAGGAGGCTAAGCCTCCACCAAAAGATTGGTTTGAAAGAGTTACTCAGAGTCTACTTGATCATCAGCCTACTAGGGTCAGATTTTGTGATAACATACCTAATGACATTTCTAGTTAGTAGTCTAATCACATATTTCCTGGTAGTAGCCCGATGGTGTTTTTGGGTAGTAACCCATTGATATATTTTCGGGTAGTAACTCGCTGACAAATATTTTGGGTAGTAACTCGTTGGCTAATATTTTGGGTAGTATTTCGTTGATAGGGATTCCAAGTTGTAACCCGATGAAGAGAGGATGGTATCTTAAGCTCCCCTCTGGTGGCAAATTCTTCTTCTTCTAGATTTTATAATATTCAGCATATGAGAAGGTAAAATCAAGAAGAGGGAATAAGCAAGACATGTACATTGATGATCCAAGATGATGAGATACTTGAGATGGGACATATGTCATGTTGATCGATGGTCTGATATTGAAAGATGGAATTATCCCTAGTTGATAGGGAGAATTAAAATATGAAATTATGGTAAAATTCCACTTGGGACTACTCATTTGGTGGAGATGATGATGGCCTTAGATCCTCTTTCTGTTGGGTGTGGAGCCTGATTATCTTCTATATTCAAAGGTATCACCACATTGGACCCCAGTTCATAATGGGGCGGAAACACTACCTGTAAAATATTCGTTGCAGGGGGGGGTCTAGGGGGGGTGGCTGCGACCTTTGGGAGACCCCCCCCCAGCGGGGGGATCGGGGGCAGTGCCCCTGAAGCTAAGAACAGATGTAAAATTTCCTTGTAAAATGTTGTAATTTCGTAGTCAATCTAGGTCATTCATTAGACGGAGATATGATGGTATAAGTTATGTTTAATTTAAGGTTTTTTTCCCTAAAAGGCAACCCCTCGCTATATATGAGGGAATTGTATTGCGTCTATGTATATTTGTATTCTAAGTGAGGAAGAGAGAGGAGATTGAGAGTGAAGAGGGAATTACAGTGGATCTATTGTAGCTTGTATCTCTTTAGTTTGCTGGATAAAATAAAAACAAGGACTGGCTATTTCTCCGTGGACGTAGCCCAAACTGGGTGAACCACGTATATCTGTGTCTCTCTTCTTTTATGTGTTTTTTGTGTTTTTATTTTGCAATATTTATGTGTTCCATTGCTCTGTAATATATAATTTTCTAACAACTGGTATCACAGCTAAAGGTCTATTTGGATGACAAACTCGCAAGAGAGAAGGGTTCCTGGTTCGAGTGGGAGCAATAGCGAAAGATGGTAGGTTTAGGGTCAAAAAATTTAACAGCCAAAACTACCAGCTGTGGAAGATGCAGATGGAAGATTATTTGTACCAAAGAGATCTGTACCAACAATTGAGTTGAAAGACAAAGAAGCTGACGAGTATGACAGACACAGAATGGGATATTCTTGACAGAAAATAACTTGGAACAATACAGTTGTGCCTAGTGGCATCGATAGCATTTAATATTTCAAAGGAAATGACAACAGAGGGTTTAATGTCGACATTGTCCAAACTATATGAAAAATCCTCGTCGTCAAATAAGGTATTTCTTATGAAGCATTTATTTAATATGAAGATGTTAGAAGGTGGATCTGTTGCTGATCATTTAAATGAGTTTAATATAGTTACCAGTCAGTTAAGTTTTGTAGGGGTAACTTTTGATGATGAAGTTAGGGCTCTATTATTTCTGTGCTCATTGCCAGAAAGTTGGAATTGTTTAGTTATGGACATTAGTAGCTCTGTCTCTGGATCTAGTAATTTAAAGTTTAATGATGTTTTCGGTGCAATCCTAAGCGAGGAAATGCGATGGAAAAGCTCTGGTGGGACATCAGGTAATGATTTGACTGTAGAGACTAGGGGAGGAAAAATGGAAAGAGGAAAGAGCCCTAGATATTGCAGTAAGTCAAGAAAAGGTAGATCCAAGTCTAGATCGGGGATAGTGTGCTGGAAATGCAAGAAGAAAGGACACCTGAAGAAATATTGCAAGTCTCAAAAGGGAAAAGGAGGAGACGCGTAACAAGAAAATAATCATGAAGCGAATGTAATAGGTGATGTGTTGCAAGATGCTTTGATTCTTTCATTAGAAAATATTATTGATGCCTCGGTGATAGATTCAGGGGCCTCATTCCATGCCACACCTAATAGGAAACATTTTTATGATTATGTTCAAGGAGATTTTGGACAGGTTCGATTGGGTGATGATAAACCCTATAAAATCATTGGAATGGGTACAGTTTTGTTAGACCCCTATACTACTAGTGTAACCCCTTATTGTTATTAGTACAACCCACTTATTATATTGATGTACCCATGTAGTGCCCATATTGTTACTCTTGTGCCCCATAGAAGTCCACTATTGTTATTATTGTGCCCTTACATTATTACTGTTATGTCGGCTATGATTATGTTATGACCCCTTAGACTTCTATATATAGAAAGGAGGTATTTTCATTTGTATCATCGAAGAATTGTTCATTTATGTAATGTAAAGGAGGTTTCCCCCTCGAAAAGGCTGAATTCTAAGGCGTTGATCTATCTTTTCTATCTTTTCTTGAGCTGGTTCCATAACATTTGGCATCAGAGCTTTGGATTCTAAGGTTTCGCTGCTCCAAACAGGTCGTCGTGGCATTTTCCCTATAACTCTTTTATGTGATGTTTCAAAAGTCGCAAGAAAAACCCATTTGAGAAGAAATCACGTTGAAGCTTGGGTCCAAATTTCAAAGCTTTTTGCGTGATATTTGCAGACATATGATCTGAGGAAGTTGGTCTTTTTGCAGACTCCTGAATTACATTCAAAACAGGTGACCTGGGGAAAATCGTCATAACTTTCTCTCTGGGGATCGAATTGAAATTTCATAAAAAGGTAAAGAAAGAGGATGGACTGTAGTTTCTTGTATATCTTTTTCAGAACCAGAGGTCGAAAAATTGACACATGGAACTTCATACAAGTTCTCTCTTCTGGAAAGGTCTATAATCAGGTCATCTTGGGAGATTGTGCATAACTCTTTCTTGGTGAATCCAATTTGGATCAGACTAGTGGAACTAGAAAGAGGACACAGAGGACTACTACAGGTAGCAATTTTAGAACTTAATTATCTGAAATTACAGAGTTACAGTTGTTTCAAGATCGAGGTCCTAAAATAAAGAAAAAGCAAGATGAGGAAGTTTGATGGCAAGGATCCGGTAAATTAGATACTTCAGATGGAGCAATATTTTGATCTACATGGTGTACCACTGTTAAAAAAGGTATGTATTGCATCTTCATATTTAGAACCAGATCAATTTTTATGGTATAAAGGGCTTTGTTCTCATAAACAACTTGTTACATGGTCAATTCTCACGGAGGAAATGATAGCACATTATGAGGATACAAAGAGCAACACCTTCTTTAGAGCAACACCACAACAATTGGAAAGAGTAAAAGGGCTTTGTGACATATTGGAGAGTAAAATTATGGCAACAAGGAAGTCTACCCCTCACAACTATAAAGATGGAAGTATTGTTTCTCCTAGCCTTCCACAACCTACAAGGGTTACACCACAATAATTGGAAGAAAAAAGAGAAAAAGGGCTTTGTTGCAATTGTGATAGCAAATGCACTAAAGGGCATAAGTGTGCTGAGAAGAAATTATTTTACATAGAGTATGAAGAGGAGGAAGAAAAGGATCAAGAAACATCAAAGGAAGAGGATATATGCTAGGACCCAACCCCAGAGAAAGAAGAAATGAATCAGACCATATCTTGTAAACTATTGGCAAGAATGACCACTCCTCAAACTCTCAAGATAGAAGGACATATCAAGAAGAAAAAGGTGCAAGAAGTGAAAGATCACATCAAGAAAGAAGAAATGAATCCAACCATATCTTGTAATCCATTGGTCGGAATTACCACTCCTCAAACTATCAAAATAGAAGGACATATCAAGAAGAAAAATGTTCAAGAAGTGAAAGATCACATTGAGCATCAAGAAATGAATCCGACCATATCTTGTAAAGGATTGGAAGAAATTACCACTCCTCAAACTCTAAAGATAGAAGGACATATCAAGAAGAAAAAGGTTCAAGAAGTGAAAGATCACATCGAGCATCAACAACAAGTTCTCCAACTTTTAAAGGATAATGTCACTTCGGTGCAAAATAAAATGAAACAACAGGAAATTTTGGCAATACTACATGCACTTAAAAAATGGCGACCTTACCGAATGGGAAAACTCTTCAAGGATGAGGATGTGGAAGCATTGTTTTGTGCTATTTTTATTATCCAACCAGATTGGATAAATGAAGCAAGGGATGAACGGAAGAAGGAAAAAGAAGTATGGCTACTTATTCAAAAGTTGCAAAAGATCCCAATTCAAAAAATATTGCCAGAAATTGAAGAGGAAGCAAAAATCATATTGGAACCTCGAGTAGTCATAGAAACAAGAACCCGACAGCTATAAAATCAATCAATTTTAGAGTATCTCATCAAGTGGAAGAACTTACCTGCTGAAGATTCCACATGGGAGAACAAGAATTTTATACAGAAGCATCAAGAACTACTCAAGCGTTGAGGACAATGCTTTTTGAAGGAGAGGGGCATGTTAGGCCCCTATACTACTAGTGTAAACCCTTATTGTTATTAGTACAACCCACTTATTATATTGATGTACCCATGTAGTGCCCATATTGTTACTCTTGTGCCCCATAGAAGTCCACTATTGTTATTATTGTGCCCTTACATTATTATTGTTATGTCGGCTCTGATTATGTTATGACCCCTTAGACTCCTATATATAGAAAGGAGGTATTTTCATTTATGCAATGTAAAGGAGGTTACCCCCTCGAAGAGGCTGAATTCTAAGGCGTTGATCTATCTTTTCTATCTTTTCTTGAGCTGGTTCCATAACAAGTTTTCTAAAAAAGAAAAATGGAAATTAGTGACTATTGAAGGAGGTAAGGCATGTTCTAGATCTAAATAAAAATCTGATTTAAACATGACAGTTGGGAGGTGAAGGTTGCATAACTACTTTCACAGATAAAACCTGGAAGGTCACTAAAGGATCATTGGTAATAGCAAAAGGAGGAAAGGTTGGTACATTATATTTATGCGAAGGTATTTCTAATTTTGTTAATTCTTTAACCTTTATAGGAGAAGATAAAACATTGTGGCATCATAGGCTCGAGCACATGAGTGAGAAGGGGATGCAGATTCTTCACTCAAGCAATTTGGTGCCGGGTTTGGAGCATGTTGATTTAAAATTCTATGAGAATTGTGTTTATGGAAAATATAAGAGAGACAGATTCCTTAGAGTTGGGAAAGAAAAGAAGAGTGAAAAATTAGAGCTTGTGGGTACAGATGTATGGGGACCTACTCAGGTATCATCTCTTAGTGGATCTCGTTATTATGTTACTTTTATTGATGATGCAACCAGAAAAACATGGATTTATTGTACTCGAAATAAATCTAATGTATTTGATACTTTCAAGAAATGGAAAGCTTTGGTTGAAAATGAGACAGGAAAAAGGTTGAAGTGTCTTAGATCGGACAATGGAGGTGAATATTGCAGCAAAGAGTTTGATAGGTATTGTTCAAAGAATCGAATTCGTAGAGAGAAGACAGTTTGAGGAACACCACAAGAAAATGGTGTGTCAGAAAGGATGAACAGTACAATCATGGAGCATGCAAGGTGCATGAGATTGCATGCAGGATTGCCTTTACAATTTTGGGCAGATGTTGTAGATATTGTTGTTTATCTAATAAACAGAGGGCCTTCAAGTTCCTTGGATGGTGGTATTCCAGAGGAGGCTTGGACAGGTAAAAAGTTAGACAACTCTTTTTTAAATACTTTTGGTTGTGCAGCCTTTGTCCACATTAATAAAGAAAATAGAACAAATCTTGAGGAAAAATCAAAGAAATGTACCTTCTTTGGATATGGTGCTAATGATTTTGGTTATCGCTTTTATGACTATGAAAAACACAAAATCATTAGGAGTAGAGACGTCATATTCAATGAAAATGTTTTCTATAAGGATCAACTGCAGGAAAAGAAACAGGAAAAAAAACAGGAAAAAGAAAATAGAGAATACATAATGCTTGACGAAATCACAGGAAAAGTGATGGTGCCTGAAAATCATAATGATCAACAACTATAACAATAACCACAACAACAAGAAGCACCTCAAACACCTGAAAGTGGTGTTAGAAGATCTACCAGGATAAGTAGACCCCCTGAATGATACTCTCCTTCATTATATTATGTATTGTTGACTATTTCTGGTGAACCAGAATGTTATGAAGAAGTAGTGCAGGTAGAACCTAGGAAGAAGTGGGAGCAAGCCATGAAAGAAGAGATTGACTCCTTAGCACATAACCAGACTTGGGACTTAGTCAAGTTTCCTACAGGTAAAACAACATTGTAGAATAAATGGGTTTATAAGTTGAAGGAAGAAGATGGAGGTAGAAAAAGGTATAAATCTAGACTTGTGGTGAAAGGGTTTGCACAAAAAAAGGATATAGACTTTGATGAGATATTTTCTCTTGTTGTTAAAATGAATTCAATCAGAACTATTTTAAGTCTAGTAGCAACTGATGATTTGTATCTTGAGCGGTTAGATGTAAATACAACCTTTCTCCATGGGGATTTGGAGGAAGAGATATATATGCAACAATCACAAGGATATGAGGTAAAAGGGAAGGAGAAACTAGTGTGAAAAGTGAAGAAGAGCTTGTATGGCTTAAAACAGGCTCCAAGGGAATGGTATCTAAAATTTGACAGGTTTATGTCTAAACAAGGTTATACTAGATGTCACTTTGATAATTGTGTTTATCTCAAAAGGAAAAATGATGGTAGCTATATTATATTTTTATTGTATGTAAATGACATGCATGTTGCAGGTTCTAACATGCAAGAAATAAATGTGCTCAAAAGAAAATTGGAATTCTCATTTGCAATGAATGATTTGGGTGTTGTAAAACAAATCCTTGGTATGAGAATAACTAGAGACAGGAAGAATCGCAAGTTAACATTGTCTCAAAGTGAGTACATAGAAAAGGTGTTGAAAACATTTAGTATGCAAAATGCAAAACTAGTTATTATACCTTTGGCTAGCCATTTCAAATTAAGTAAGGAGGAGTGTCCCAAGACTCAGGAAGAAATGGCTCATATGTCTAAAGTTCCATATGCATCAGTAGTTGGAAGCTTAATGTATGCAATGGTCTGCACAAGGCCTGATATTTCCCATGCAGTGGGAGTTGCAAGCAGGTACATGAACAATCCAGGAAAGGAACATTGGATGGCGGTGAAGTGGATTCTCAGGTATTTGAGAGGTACCACAAATCAAGCATTATGCTTTGGTGGTTCAAACATTGCTCTATAGGGATATGTTGATGCAGATATGGCGGGTGATAGAGATAATAGGAGGAGCACAACAAGGATGCATTTACTATATTTGGAACAACTATTAGTTGGGTCTCAAGACTACAAGGTGTTGTTGCACTCTCAATTATAGAAGCAGAGAATGTTGCTACTAAAGAGGCTAGTAAAGGAATGATTTGATTACAAAGGTTTCTCGATGCATTGGGTAAGAAGTAGGAGTTGGGCAAGTTATATAGTGACAGCTAGAGTGCCATACATCTTGCAAAAGAACTCTACATTTCATTCCAAGACTAAACATATACAGCTCAAGTACCATTTCATACGATCAGCGTTGGAAGATGGACAGTTGAAGCTGGAAAAGATACACACTAGCCAGAATCCTGCAGATATGTTAACAAAAGTTGTAACCAGGGAGAAACTGAGAATTTGATCAGTTTCAATTGGTCTTGAAGTATGATGAAGAAGATGGGAAACAGCGAGGTCCAAAGTGGAGTCATTGTCTAGCAAATGAAGCAGCGATGGAGTTTCTATAATCAGCCTCCAAGTGGGAGATTGTTGGGTGTGGAGCTTGATCATCTTCTATATTCAAAGGTATTGCCACATTGGACCCCAATTCGTAATGCGGCAGTAACTCCACCCGTAAAATATTCGCTGCAGGGGGGGTCTAGGGAGGACGGCTGCGACCTTCGGGAGCCCCCGCTAGCGGGGCGATTAGGAGCAGCGCCCCCAAAGCTAAGAACATATGTAAAATTTCCTTGTAAAATTTTGTAATTTCATAGTAAATCTGGGTCGTTCATTAGGCAGAGATCTGATGATAGAAGTTATGTTTAATTTAGGGTTTTTTGCCCTATAAGGCAACCCCTCACTATATATTAGGGAATTGTATTGTGTCTATGTATATCTGTATTCTGAGTGAGGAAGAGAGAGGAGATTGAGAGTGAAGAGGGAATTACAGTGGATCTGTTGTATGTTGCATCTCGTCTTTTTTGTTTCTGTGAGTTTCATCATTGTTTATGTTATCTTCCGGATCCAACGCATAAGGATTCTTTTTCATCTACCTTTTGAACCAGCAACAACGGTTCATCTTCAGGATGTGAAAAAATATTGAAAGACTGGTCTTATTTTCAATTATATATATAAAGATGCTTAACCGACATATATAATTAATTTAATTATTCTTTTTTACTTTTAGGTTTATGGTTGTATTAATTAGGTTTGTTTTAATTTTCAAATTATATAATCATTTTAATTTAATTTTAATTGTTATTTATTTTAATTATTTATTTATTATAATTATTATAATTATTAATTTTAATTGTTGTAATTATATTGATTCTATAATTGTTTTAATTGTATAAATTTTAATTATTTGTTTATTTTAATTATTATTTTAATTAATTATTAATTATTAATTATTAATTATTAATTATTAATTATTAATTATTAATTATTAATTATTAATTATTAATTGTTTTGATTGTATTTATTTTGATTATTTATTTATTTTAGTTATTATTATAATTAAATATTAAATATTAATTTATTTTTTTCTTAGTAAAGGTTAATTCTATTAAAGGAAAATAAAAATAATATTACAAGTTAAAGCCTCAAGCAAAGGCATCTGAGAGCATTCAACACAACAAACCATCCCAAGTATGGGAGGACTAGAAACAGAAGCAAGGAGTCAAACATTGGAAGAAAAAATAACGATAAGATCATAGGAGTTTGAAGTTGTCAAGATCAGAAACATAAAAACAGAGAGCTGACCATATCCATAGAGGAGCTAACCCTTCGCCATGAAAAAAGAACCAATTTCGAGTCTGCCGAGGGGAAATCTGAACCGCCCTCCCAAAAGTCGCCTGAGCTTAACCAAAACAACCATTAGAAAAAGACGGGAAGATACAAAAATGTCCAGGTGTCATTACATTTCCATGCCCTGGTCCGGAGGCTCCTCAACTGGTAGGCATTGCCATACCAAGGCCCTTCATCTCTAGCAACATCACTAGCACCACTACCACCAGGAGGAGTCGACGAGGCACAGGTATCACTAGAACAACCAGTAGTGGCCAACGAGACATAGGTACCATGCGAGCTGCCACTTGGCGGCTGAGTGTCGCTAGGGCCACCCCCCTTGTCATGCTGCTTGCCACGCCCATCCATCCTACCTTCATCTGCCAAATTCTGCACATCACCTTGGCTATCCTCTCTGCCGTGAAATCCCTGAGAGAGTTTAGACAGAGTGCAACCTGTAGCTTGAGGCGGAGCCTCTTCTTTAGAAAATATTACCGTGACATTGGCTGAGATAATGGGCCTATTTAGGTTGCTTTGGAACTTGAAGTGGGTGGACTGAAACGCATTGTGCGAGAAAGGCCTGCGGGAAGGGTTGAGAGGAGGTGAATTCGTCTGAGATAAGGACAAAGAAGAAGGGGCCGGATTTTGATCGACAGATTGAGCCCTCTAATAACGCCCCCACCCCCCTCAGCTTCCACCGTAGCGGCTTCTCATTCGATGCCGAACCATGATGAGGCCACAGAGGGAGGGCTAAGAAACACAGGAAACTTTGGAGGGGAGATGAGACAGAACTAGGAGGATTCTGATAATGATCAATAAACTAGCCTGAGATTGGAGAAAGGGGGGTGTAGTAATAATAGAAAGAGCCACCGAGAGCGACCCACTAGAGGCATAAACTGACCTGCTATAGAGAAGAGCAACAGGGGATAGGCAGAGGCGAGAAGACGAGGAATAAATAAAGGGATGGAGAGCTGAATGGGCCATGATTGTTCCAGCAGTAACCTTGCTTCGGACAGAGTGAGCCTTTAATTCAATCTTCAGGTGGGATCGATCTCGACTTAGGTGAGCCGAATTGAGCCAGATGTGAACCGACGTGAGCCAGATATGAGCCTGGAGAATAGTGCAAGTCCGCATCTGGCAGGACCACGCTCCTGCAAACATAATTAATTCCATAAATTGTCATTTAATTCACTAGCATCCGGGTATTAATTATTAATTGTTAATTGTTAATTGTTATAATTATATTTGTTCTAATTTATTTATTAATTATAATTATAATTTTAATTGTTTTAATTTTATTTATTTATTTATTTGTTTTTTTTTATGTCGTGATTATTTATTACGGCTCCCTATATATTGTCCTATGTTGAGGAGTTTATTATATTTAAGATATTTCTGTTTGATGTTTAATTCTTATGATTATTTTTATTTTTATTTTTATTTTTATTTTTATTTATTTATTTTTATTTATTTATTTTTATTTATTTTTTATTTATCTTTTTAAGGTCAAATGTGTTATTAAATTAAAATGGATTAGATCTATTAAGTTTGTTCTAGGTTAATTAGGGGAGGTTTCTGGTTAGGGGTAGATTTGGATGATAGGATTGGAACCCAGTTTTTGCTAGGTTCCAATCCTATCATCCAAATCTACCACTAACCAGAATCCTCCCCTAATTAACCTAGAACAAACTTAATAGATCTAATCCATTTTAATTTAATAACACACTTTGACCTTAAAAAATAAAAATAAAATAAATAAATAAAAATAATCATAGGAATTAAACATCAATCAAAAATATCTTAACTATAATAAACTCCTCAACATAGGACAATATATAGGGAACCTTAATAAATAATCACGACATATAAAAAAAAAATTAATAAATAAATTGAAATAAATATAATTAAAACAATTATAATTAATAAATAAATTAGAACAAATATAATTATAACAATTAACAACTAAAATTTAATAATTAATAACTAATTAGAATAATAATTAAAATAAATAAATAATCAAAATAAATACAATCAAAACAATTAAAATAAGAAATAATTATAATTAAAATTAAATTAATATAATTATATAATTAGAAAATTAAAAAATATAATTAATATAACCATAAACCTAAAAGTAAAAAAGAATAATTAAATTAATTATATCTGTCGGCTAAGAATCTCTATATATATAATTGAAAAATAAGACCAGTCTTTCAATATTTTTTCACATCTTGAAGATGAACCATTGTCGCTGGTTTGAAACATTGATGAAAAAGAAACCTTATGCGATGGATCCGGAAGATAATCTAAACAAGGTTGTATCTCTTCAGTTTGCTAGATAATATAAAAAGAAGGACTGGTTGTTTCTCCATGGATGTAGCCCAAACTAGATGAACCACGTATATCTATGTCTCTCTTGTTTTATGCATTTTCTATGTTTATATTTATGTAATATTTTATGTGTTCCATTTCTCTGTAATATATAATTTTATAACACTTTCCAAGAGGACTAAAATCGACCTAAATATAACCTCCTTTGGACAAGAGGAGGTTGATTGATGAATTATTTTATTCATACATATATTTTGGATAAGGTTGTCCCTATGACCAATGGATAGGTCAAGTGGATCGTCATGGAAACCTATAAATAGAAGAGACCTCAAGCTCATTTGGACAAACATCAATCTCTCTTCTCCTCTTCTATTCAGTCTTGGCTTCCACAAGTATGATGAAGGAAGCTTGCTCAAGGGTTTGAAACTTTAGGATGACGCTCGCACTAAACTAGGGTTTTCTAATTCAAGGTCACTGGATAGAACTAAGCATTTGGGTCTCTGGATGCTGGAACACAGTGGTCATGTGAGTGAATTTGGGTCCTTGGTCACTGGCATAGAGTCTTCATGAGATAAACCAGGAGTCTAGGTCAGTTTGGTCCCCAATCGCTAACACATAATGGTATGGGAGCAACCGAGCTACCATAGTCACTATCATGTAGTTCACAAAGAGTGACGCTGTCTATCCTAGTCACTCACACAACTCCTCCTCCCTGCAACTGGGACTACAAGATGAGATTTCAGTGTTTTGAAGATTTTGCTCAGTGACAAAAGTATTTGGAAGTAGGCTATAGGAAGTGGAAGTACATTACAGTTATCTGAATCATAATTTTGATGTTTAGGTGCATTTCATGTATATTCTAGTTGTTGTTAAGATATGGATTATCATACTCTCTTTTCCTGAATCATTTGATGACAATATATTAAAAGAAGATTTGCAAGGGTTTTCCCCATATGGGTTTTTCCCTGGTCTCCGACCAATCTTGGTGTCTCTATGTGTGCATGTTTTTCTTCTATTGTTCCTTTATGTTCTGCTGCATTGATGATAATGTTATTCTTCTTTCTAAATAGTTGTATATGTTGATGAATAATGATGTAAATATGGATAATGTTATGATTTTATGGGTGAACTTAATGTGTTAATGGAGAAATAAAATTATCAAAGAAAAGAACAATATAGCCCTATGAAAAATTAATAGAAACATGGTGATAGAAGGACTTCAAATCCACCTTTCCAAAGTATTTGACCCCTTTGTGGGCAGGAATTGTTCAGGAGGAAAAATAATTGTATTTTCTTCTTAGATATTCTGGTTAAAGCAATATAGATAGTCAAGGTTTTAGCAGTTTATTTCCCTAGAGAAATATTGTGTTATGTGCCATTGATATTCTTCCTCTTTTTTCTTATTGTTTTCATTGATTTTTTTTAGTTTCCTTTGAGAAAAGTACACTAGATTCTTATATTGTGTATGCGTGCAATTTCCCCCTCTCTTCTTTTTGTCGACTGGATTTTTCCAGCTTCCAAAATAAACCCATTATCCATCTTTTTCCCAATTCTATGGAGGTCAACCACCTAGGACAATGCACGCCATGTTGCCTTTACATTTTTGTCATTTTTTTCTTATGGTTCGAGCTATAGGACACATGGGCCTCTAATTCCTCCTTTTAGTTAATTTATGGCTTAGTATTCCACTTAAATTAGACCTACTATTTAAAACAACCGATTCCTCATGCCTTCTCCCTCCTCAATCAATATGGAATTTGTGTACCTTTCTCTCAGTCTTCTCACTAATTAAAATTTATTTACGATGGGAAAAAATATTAATCATGGGATGTCACAACCTCCCTATTAAATTATACTCATATGTTGAGATATGGAAATATTGAGAGAACCTAGAGGTGGATCAATGCATTTGTATCATCACACAGTCATAACCCTTGATTATACCCATGGTCGAGTCATAATATAAGATTGGATTTCCATCATTAGGGAACCATGACACATAGACACTACACAATATTCATCGCAAGGGCATAGCGAGTGATTCAACATGGAAATGTGGTGGTTAAAACATTTGGGTGCAAAATTTGGTATTGGATCCTTAGCTAACTGGTTTTGAACATCTCATAAAACTCTCAAAATGTATGATGGAATGCCACATAATCTCAAGGTGACATAGGAATTATTTTAGGTACTGATACTTTTGGGAAATTTAACTCATCCTATTCAAAAGTATTAGATCATGCCATGTGGCAAGCTATTTGTTTATAGAATTAGGGAATCCATCTTTGTATTCATCGAAGGTTTAATGCATGTGAACATGCACACACACACACTAAATAGTTAATTGAGTTGAATTAAAATGCAATATATGTAACTAAACATAAAGCAATTTAATTAGAGCCAATAGATGTCATGGTAGGCTGGGTGGCTCTAATGCTATTTGGGCATTTCTCTAAAGGTGACACTACCGATATTTAACATTAGATAGAAGGTTATGTTGCAAATGAAAGAGAAACTATGTAGAAAAAACTCATTTTTAAAGGGGGACTCTCACCCTGAAGGATATGTTTCAATGGTAAAAGACATTAGTTCTAGTTCCATGATAGGTTTGTGTTAGAATATTATATATTACAGAGCAATGGAACACATTAAATATTGCAGAAATATAAACACAGAAAATGCACAAAACAAGAGAGACACAGATATACGTGGTTCACCCAGTTTGGGCTACGTCCACCCCGAACAGCCAGTCCTTCCTTTCTATTATCCAGCAAAATGACGAGACACAACCTACAGCAAATCCGCTGTAATATCCTCTGTTTTTTCTCACAGTCTCACCTATCTGTTTCTCGCTCACACAATACACATATATTTCACAGCTTCAAATACAATTCCCTCATACAAAGAGAGGGGTTGCCTTCTAGGGCAAAAAACCCTAAACTGAACATAAGTTCTACCGTCAGATCATCTGCCTAATGAACGGCCCAGATTGACTAGAAATTACTATACTTTTACAAGGCAATTTTATAGCTGTTTTTAGCTTTGGGGGCACTGCCCCCGAAACCCCCCGCCAGGGGGGGGCTCCCCAAAGGTCGCTGCCGCCCCCCCCTGGACCCCCCTTGCAGCGAATATTTTACGGGCGGCGTTGCCGCCCACATTTCAAACTGGGGTCCAATGTGGCGGTACATTTGAATATAGAAGATAATCAGGCTCCACACCCAACAATCTCCCACTTGGAGACTGATTGTAGCAACTCCACCGCTGCTCCATTTGCTGGACAATGACTCCTCTTTGGACCTGGTTGTTTCTCATCTTCATCGTCATCCTTGAAGACCTATTGAAACTGAGCATATTCTCAGTTTCTCCCTGGTTACAACTTTTGTTAGCATATCTGCAGGATTTTGGCTAGTGTGTATCTTTTCCAGCTTCAACTCTCCATCTTCCAACACTGATCGTATGAAATGGTACTTGAGTTGTATGTGTTTAGTCCTGGAATGAAATGTTGAGTTCTTTGCAAGATGAATGGCACTTTGGCTATCACTGTATAATGTGCCCATATCATGCTCCTTACCCAATTCACCCATAAACCTTTGTAACCAAATCATTTCTTTACTAGCCTCTGTAGCAACAACATACTCTGCTTCTGTTGTTGAAAGTGCAACAACACTTTGGATTTTTGAAACCCAACTGACAGTTGTTCTACCAACAGTGAATACATATCATGTAGTGCTCCTCCTGTTATCTCGATCACCTGCCATATCTGCATCAACATATCCCTGTAGAGAAATGTTTGAACCACCACAGCATAATGCTTGATTTGCCGTACCTTTCAAATATCTAAGAATCCATTTCACTACCATCCAATGTTCCTTTCCTAGATTTTTCATGTACCTGCTTACAACTCCCACTGCATGTGCAATATCAGGCCTTGTGCAGACCATTGCATACATTAAGCTTCCAACTGCTGATGCATATGGAACTTTAGACATATAATCCATGTCTTCTTGGGTCTTTGGGCACATTTCCTTGCTAAGTTTGAAATGGCTAGCAAAAGGTGTACTAACTGGTTTTGCATTTTGCATGTTAAATCTTTTCAACACCTTTTGTATGTACTCATTCTGAGACAATGTTAATTTAAGATTTTTCCTGTCTCTATTTATTCTCATACCAAGGATTTGTTTTGCAGCTCCCTTCATTGCAAATGAATTTGCCAATTTTATTTTGAGCACATTTATTTCCTACATGTTAGACCCTACAACAAGCATATCATCTACATACAATAACAATATAATATATTTGCCATCATTTTGCTTTTTCAGATAAACACAATGATCAGAGTGACATCTAGTATAACCTTGTTCAGACATAAACTTGTCAAATTTTAGATACCACTCCCTTGGAGCCTGTTTTAAGCCATACAAGCTCTTCTTCAACTTGCACACTAGTTTCTCCTTCCCTTTCACCTCATATATTTGTGGTTGTTGCATATATATTTCTTCCTCCAAATCCCCATGGAGAAAGGTTGTCTTTACATCTAACTGCTCAAGATGCAAATCTTCAGCTGCTACAAGACTTAAAATAGTTCTGATTGAAGTCATTTTAACAACAGGAGAAAATATTTCATCAAAATCAATACCTTTCTTCTATGCAAACCCCTTCACCACAAGTCTAGCTCTGTACCTTTGTTTTCCTCCATCTTCTTCCTTCAGCTTGTAAACCCATTTATTCTTCAATGTAGTTTTCCCTGTAGGCAACCTGACTAAATCCCAAGTTTGGTTATGCATTAGGGAGTCCATATCTTCTTCCATGGCTACCTCCCACTTCTTCCTGCTTTCAACCTGCATTGCTTCCTCATAACATTCGGGTTCACCGAAATCAGTCAACAATAAATAGTATAATGAAGGAGAGTATCGTTCAGGGGGTCTACTTATCCTGGTAGATCTTCTAACACCACTTTCACGTGTTTTGGGTGCTTGTTGTTGTTGTGATGGTTGTTTTTGTTGTGGTTGTTGATTATTATTATTTTCAGGCACCTTTACTTTTCAGTGATTTCATCAAGAACTGCGTATTCCTTGTTTTCCTTTTCTTGTTTCTTTTCCTGCAACTGATTCTTATACAAGACCTTTTCATTGAATATTACATCTCTTCTCCTAATGATTTTGTGATTTTCATAATCATATAATCGATAACCAAAATCATTAACACCATATCCAATAAAGGTACATTTCTTTGACTTTGCGTCAAGCTTTGTTCTATTTTCTTTATCAATATGGACAAAGGTCTCACAACCAAAAGGTTTTAAAATAGAGTAGTTTACCTTTTTACCTGTCCATGCTTCCTCTGGAACACCACCATCCAAGGAACTTGAAGGCCCTCTATTTATTAGATAAACAGCAGTATCTACAGCATCTGCCCAAAACTGTAAAGGGAATCGTGCATGCAATCTCATGCACCTTGCACGCTCCATGATTGTTCTGTTCATCCTTTCTAACACACCATTTTCTTGTGGTGTTCTTAGAATTGTCTTCTCTATGCAAATTCCATGCTCTGAACAATACCTATCAAACTCTTTGCTGCAATATTCACCTCCATTGTCTGATCTAAGACACTTCAATTTCTTTCCTGTCTCAATCTCAACCAAAGCTTTCCATTTCTTGAAAGTATCAAATACATCAGATTTATTCTTAATACAATAAATCCAAGTTTTTCTAGTTGCATCATCAATAAAGGTAACAAAATAACGAGAGCCACTGAGAGATGATACCTGAGCAGGTCCCCATACGTCTGTATGCACAAGCTCTAATTTTTCGCTCTTCTTTTCTTTCCCAACTCTGAGAAAGCTGACTCTCTTCTGTTTTCCATAAATGCAGTTCTCAGAGAAGTCCAAATCAACATTCTTCAAACCTGGCAACAAATTCCTTGAGTTAAGAATCTTCATCCCTTTTTCACTCATGTGTTCGAGTCTATGATGCCATAATGCTGCATCTACTCCTTTGGAAGTCAAAGCATTAACAGAGTTAGAAATGCCATTGCATAAATACAATGTACCAACCTTTTCGCCTTTTGCTATTACCATGGCTCCTTTGGTGACCTTCCAAGATTTATCTGTGAAAGTTGTCACACAACCTTCACCGCCTAACTGCCCTATTGAAATCAGATTTTTCTTTAGATCTGGGACATGCCTTACCTCCTTTAGTAGCCATTGGTTTCCATTCTGTTGTTTTACAAGAACCTTACCCATTCCAACAATTTTACAGGGTTTATCATCACCCAGACGAACTTGTCCAAAATATCCTTGAACATAGTCATGAAAGTATTTCTTATCAGGTGTGGCATGGAATGAGGCCCTTGAATCTACCACCCAGGAATCAATAATATTTTCGAAAGAAAGAATCAAAGCATCTTGTAACACCTCACCTGTCACATTTGCTTCATGATTATTTTCTTGCTGTGCATCTCCTTCTTTTCCCTTCCGAGATCTATAGTCTTTATTTAGGTGTCCTTTCTTTCCACATTTCCAGCACACTATCCCTGATCTAGACTTGGATCTTCCTTTCCTTGATTTACTGCGATATCCTAAGCTCTTTCCTCTTTCCATTTTTCTTCCTCTAGACTCTGCACTCAAAGCATTTCCCAATTTCTCATCGGAGCTTTTCCGTCGCATTTCCTCGCTAAGGATAGCACCGACAACATCATCAAATTTAAAGTACTAGATCCAGCAACGGAGTTACTAATGGCCATTACCAAACCATTCCAACTTTCTGGTAATGAGCACAAGAATAAGAGCTCTAACTTCATCATCAAAGTTTACCCCTACAGAACTTAACTGACTTGTAACTGTATTAAAATCATTTAAATGGTCTGCAACAGATCCACCTTCTGACATCTTCATATTAAATAACCTTTTCATAAGAAATACCTTGTTTGAGGCCGAGGGTTTTTCATATAGTTTCAACAATGCCTACATCAAACCCTCTGTCGTGGTTTCCTTCAAAATGTTGAAGGCGATTGACATAGCAAGGCACAACCGTATTGATCCGAGTTCCTTTCTATCGAGAAGGTTCCATTCTTCGTCTTTCATACCCGTCGGCATATTTAATTTTCTGCCCAATGGTAGGTATAGATCTTCCTGATACAGATAATCTTCCATCTGCATCTTCCACAGTGAGAAGTTTTGGCTGTTAAATTTCTTGACCCTAAACTTACCATCTTCCGCCATTGCTCCCACTCAAACTAGGAACCCTTCTTTCCTGCGATTTTATCAGCCAAATAAACCTTCGGCTCTGATACCAGTTGTTATAATATTATATATTATAGAGCAATGGAACACATTAAATATTGCAAAAATATAAACACAGAAAATGCACAAAACAAGAGAGACACAGATATACGTGGTTCACCCAGTTTGGGCTACGTCCACCCCGAACAGCCAGTCCTTCCTTTCTATTATCCAGCAAAATGACGAGACAACCTACAACAAATCCGCTGTAATATCCTCTGTTTTCTCTCACAGTCTCACCTATCTGTTTCTCGCTCACACAATACACATATATTTCACAGCTTCAAATACAATGCCCTCATACAAAGAGAGGGGTTTCCTTCTAGGGCAAAAAATCCTAAACTAATCATAAGTTCTACCGTCAGATCATCTACCTAATGAACGGCCCAGATTGACTAGAAATTACTATACTTTTACAAGGAAATTTTAGAGCTTTTTTTAGCTTTGGGGGTGCTGCCATCGAAACCCCCCGCCAGGGGGGGGCTCCCCAAAGGTCGCTGCCACCCCCCCCCCGGACCCCCCTTGTAACGAATATTTTACAGGCGGTGTTGCCGCCCACATTTCAAACTGGGGTCCAATGTGGCAGTACATTTGAATATAGAAGATAATCAGGCTCCACACCCAACAGTTTGATAGGTGGCTGAGGCATTTTTTCCTAAAGTGAATAGATAAAAGGATGGTGTTAATATTAATGGATGTGAATAAATTAGAATGGATTTTATTTATAGAAGAATAAAAAGCCTCCCATGTTAGAGGGCTGTAATAAGTGAATAATAAATTGATGTTTCTAGAAGGAAATAGATAGGTAATTTTACTAGCTTGAGAGCATGAAGATGAAGGTGCATACAATTTAAGTTTAAGAATAAAGGTCAATATTTTCTTCTTATATTTAACATATTGTTAAAAAAAATTGGTTTGCACAATAGGAGTGTTATAGTTATTAATGAATGGGTGTTTGTTGATGTAGAAAGGCCTCAAGGATCTTCTCAGGATCCTCGACAAATAGTCAGATTAGCTGCAACTGTCACAAAGATACGTGCATATCTATGTTTAACAAACAAATATCGAAGCAAGAAGGAAATATTACCTTGAGTATTTGTGTGGTGTTTCTAGAGAGTGAAATGCAGCAAGGTGGAAGACCCCTGAGCCAGCTCTAGATCAAAACCTGCACATAGCAAAGACAAGTGAAATATCACAACATAAAACCTTGATAAACAAATGCATGAACATATAAAAGATATCTAGGTCCATATAACTAAGCCACTCATGCTAGAAGATATTAGATAAGCATCTAAACAAGTTATACTAACAACATCATGGAGTGGACAACACAAACGCAATTCTATATTGATGTAGAAAGAGTGATTACAACCATCAATTGCATCACCCTTCCCTTATCCCTCCAGAGCCTCTCTCTCTCTCCCTTCTTAACCTCTTTTGATGCCTTAGTCTGAGACTCTGCTCAACAGTCAAATAGGCAATCCTTTCAAATGGTTTCACCTCTTTCACAATGGCCTAAGCCTTGCATATATAGCATGTAAGGTTAGGGTTTCCAAGTGCCTCATGAGTTCCCTTAAGAAAAAGAAGTGATGTTTCCATGATTTAGTGCTCTTTCCTGTTTGCATACTCCATTAGCAATTCCCCTAAACAGGTCGAGTTCAGATGTTTCCCTACTTTTATGAGCTGACATAGGAGAGAATCTAGGGATATTTTCTCTGTCAATATGCTCCATTGACCCATAGAAACTGATGTAGGGTCACTAGAATTGTTCCCGAGGTATCAAGTAGAGTTACCCTAGGCACTAACATACCCTTAGGCTCGTTGAGAAGCTTTATAAAGCATTTTGATGGTGTTTATATAATATTAGCTTGACCATTAGGCCTGTGAACTTGGTCAGTCCTTTAGTCATCATGTGTTTTGTCCTCTGAGTTGATGAGGGGGTCATTTTCCTGTATAATAGATGCCCCCTAAACTGTGAGATCAAAGGCTACGATGATTGCCAAAATAATTTATATTTAACTATCCTTTTCTTTGGAAAAAAGAGAGAGAGGATCAGAGTTTCAGGCTATACAAGAAACCTGATACAACACACACACATATATATAACAACTAAAATCATGTCCTGGGTTGGGCATTCCCATGCTTAGTAGCTATGTCAGGGTGATTTTCTGAGAAAAGAGATATGGTGATGCTATCCACCGATAAGCACAATGCAGAACTTATATCATAATAGGATCATTTTGATGATTTGTCTCTAGAAAACAATAACCGCAACATGGGAGAGGAAACAAGGTTGAGTGATGCAAGCATCTACCCAAGGTCTTGATTTTCGCTTCACCGAACAACATAGATCAATATATGTGAATATAGGTGTTGATGTCGAACATGCATGAAATTGTCTGATTACCAGTAAATAATGGAGACTGTTAACAGACACGAGGATGGCCACCAATAATGTTGATGGTCTCCAAGATGCACAGTACAATATAGCGAGTGTAAAAAAAAAATTGTTGTCCAACACTTGTAGAATCTTTTAACCAGGAGCCAATAATGAAAATCCCTGATCAACACACAAGGTGACCTATGACTGATGTATGTAAGTACCAAGGCACTGAAGTGTTTCTGTGTCTTCTTCCTAGATAGAGTGCTGAAGTCGATAGGAAGAGACTTGTCAAAAGGTAGGCAATAAGGTGTCCTACATCAATCGACACGAAACGGGACAAGAATGATTGTTTTTTGAGGAATATTTTAAGCATTGTGTCAAAGAGACAAAGGGCATGATGGTAGGAAATGCTTGATGGTTTTATGGAGGAAACAGAAGATAAAGGTTTTCCCTTGAACAATAGAAGGCAAGACAACAATTTTAACCATGCAACACTAGACTCATGAACACCAAAGAGTGTTAGGATACAGAGATGCAAGAACATCAGGGTATATAAGCTAAACTCATAAGATGGTAAGATTCATATTGAGAGGCCATCACAAGGAAGGTTTATCTAAGGGAGTGCCATGTTCAAGGGAGTGACTGCTGCCAAAAAACTCTTTCAAAATATGGAACATAACGCAGTTGTATTTTCCACTTTCCTCATCTGATTAGTTTAGTGAGTCAAGATGGGTAAAATCATCGATATTTTCATGTTTTAATAGTCTGAAAAGGACCATAAAAAGAGCAACTCTATGCCATATCTGATTAGTTTAATGAGTCCAGTCAGGCAAACTCGTCGATCTTTTCATGTTTTAAGAGTCTGAAAAGGATCGTAAAAAGAGCGACTCTATACCTCATCTATGTAATTTAATGATTCGATATGAGATAACTCGGTGGTATTTCATACTTAAAGAATCTAAAAAGATTCTAAAGAACGACTCCACGGTGGTCCCTTTGTCATAGTTTTTAACAAGGTGTGACAAAAGTTTAATAGTATACTTGGTATGGTTCCTTTTCCGTGTGTTAATATATTGAGTCCAAACAAAGAGAAAGCTATGCTCAATAGATGTTTGCCTCATTTTGTTACAAGTACGAGGAGATGAAGTAAACTGAATATTCATCGTGAAATTTTAATGAGTCATGCAACGACAAACTCAATACTTTCATCGAATTTTAACGAGTCAAATGAAGAAAACTCAAGCTATCTTTTTCAGTTTAGTGAGCGAGGAAAAAGAGGTAAAAGAAATTCTCATTCCTTCTTCGTTGATTTAACAAGCCCAAATAAGGGAAAAACTTGGGGATTTTTTTATTTAAGAGCAAGAAATATTCCAAAAAAGAAAGCTCTCATATCATCGTCATAAGTGTTTAACGAGCCTAATGAATAAAACTCGGGCTTTTTTAGATTTAACGAGAGAGAAAAGTTCCTAAAAAGAATACTCAGAGCTTCTTCATAAGTTTTTAATGATCCTAAAGAAGGAACTTAGGGGTTTTTCAGTTTTATGAGCAAGAAAAAAGTCCCAAAAAATAATGCTCAATCGATCTTTTTCAGCTTAGTGAGCTAGAAAAAGAGGGAAAAAGAGTTTCTTTGACCGTCGTCATAAGTTTTTAATGACCCCAACGATGAAAATCTTGGGGATTTTTCAATTTTAGAGCGAGAAAACATCCCGTAAAAGAAAGCTCTCATATCTTCTTTGTAGTAGTTTAACGAGCCCAAAGAAGGAGACTCAAGGAATTTTTGAATTAACAAGAAAGAAAAATACCATAAAAACAATGCTTGATCTTCTTCGTGGTAGTTTAATGAGCCTGAAGAAGTAAAATCAAGGATTTTTCAGATTAACAAGCAAGAAAAATATCATAAAAAGAAGGTTCAATGTTCTTCGTGGTAGTTTAACGAGCCCGAAGAAGGGGACTTGAGGATTTTTTGGATTATTGAGCAAGAAAAATACCATAAAAAGAAGGCTTGATCTTTCTTGATCTCATGCTTGAAAATAGAAGGGTCTATTCCATGCATGTCCTCATAAGACCAAGGGAAAACATTGAAGAAGTCCTTAAAAGGGTAGGTGAAGCTCATGATTTCCTTAGGATTGCGATAGGCTCCAATCTGCATATTTTCCACGATGCTTGTCTTGACTAGGAGAACTGACATATTTCCTTGGTTTGCAAATCCAACAAAAAGAAGGAGGAATCTTTTTATCTCAAACCAAGTATCTCAAACAGATTTTGAAGAAATATGGCATGGAAGATGCAAAACCAGTATGTACACCCATGGTCACAGGATGTAGTCTCAGTGCAAATGATGAATCTGCAGCAGTACATCAACCAACCTACAGATCTATGATTGGAAGTTTACTATATTTGACAAGTACCCGACCAGACATCATGCATGCAGTTGGAATAGTTGGAAGATTTCAAGCAAATCCGAAGGAGACTCATCTTCAGGCAGTGAAGAGAATTTTCAAATATCTTCAAGGGACTCAAAATTATGGCTTATGGTATCCTAGAGATACAGATCTTACTCTTCATGCTTATACAGATGCAGATTGGGCCGGAAGCGTGGATGACAGGAAAAGCACAAGTGGTGGTGTGTTCTTTATGGGTTCCAGACTGGTATCTTGGTTCAGCAAGAAACAGAGTCCGATTGCCTTGTCTACAGCTGAAGCGAAATATGTTGCTGCTGCATCTTGTTGCACCCAACTTCTTTGGATGATGCAGACTTTGCAAGATTTTCAAATCACTTGTACACCACCTATCCCCATCTTATGTGATAACACAATTGCAATCAGCATCTCAAAGAATCCGGTTATGCATTCAAAAACCAAGCACATACCAATCAAGTATCATTTTCTCCGGGAACAAGTGCTTGAACAGAAGGTCAAGTTGGAGTATGTTCCTTCTAAGGAACAAGTTGCTAATATTCTCACCAAACCATTGCCCAGGGACACTTTTGAATACCTCAGGCAAAAGCTGGGGGTTGTTGATGCATCATCTTATTGTTGAACCTTTTCTGATTGATGGTACAGGTTCAGGGGGAGCATATAATGCATTGTTGGCATTATGGAGGATGGTCAGAAGGAGATCTTGGAAATAGCTGCAATATGTCTCTATCTCTTTCATGGAGGATTATGGTTCTTTGTTACAGATCTGGTTCAGGGGGAGCATGATCTTAGGGGGAGCATAACCCTTTGCCCTTGATGTCAAAGGGGGAGAATAAAGCTAAAGTTTGTAAGGTTGCCATCAAGTCCAAAGGGGGAGATTGTTGGCATTATGATTTCTGGTATGGCTATATGTTACAGATGTTGTACTTGATGGCAACTCCCATGACAGGGCTCTCAATTTATGAAAAATTAAGAAAGACGCAGGATATCAGTTCAGAAGGTGCGTACCCGCAGGTACACCATGCAGGGACCGCGTCCAGAGTCACAGGCCAGCCATTCAGGAGGTGCGTCCACCCAGTGCACACATTTCTAGGCAGAGAAAAGCCCACGTGGGGGTTTCTTGTGTTTTACTCTTGGTCTTTAGCCGACGGTATTGTGCTATTATGGTGTCGGCTCGTGGTATTGTTCCATGTTTTGAGGAGGAGCTTGCCTATATAAAGCAAAGGAGATCATTTGGATTTAGTATGTCTTTGGTTGAATATCTTATGAGGTGAGATCTGGTCTAGATCTAAAAGGCGAATCTACTGAAGGACCGAGATCTCTTTGGCGCAAGATCAGATCTGCAGATCTGACTGTTTGGGTTACACTTAAAGTCTTGAAATCATTCATACCCGAAAGGACGCAAGTACAGTAAAAGGAAAGTGCGCTGGGACGCAGTGCAGTAGGAGGATACCTGCGTGGGGACGCAGGGTAGATGAAGTACAGGTGCGTCCGGGACGCAGTTCAGTATCTGGAGATCTGCGTGGGGATGCAGGGCGACCAAGGTTCAGGTGCGTCCCTGAAGCAACAGGACGCGGTGCGATAGTGTCTTCGGGTGCGTCCTTGCAGCAACAGGACGCGGCGTGATAGTGTTTTTGGGTGCGTCCCTGCAGCAAAAGGACGCAGTGCAGTTGAAGGAACAGTGCGTGGGCACGCAGTGCAGCAGAAGGATCGCTGCGTGTGGACGCAGGGGAGAAGAAGGTTAACTGCGTCTGGTCGCATGCCACAGAAGGGAAAACTGCGTCTTTGTCTTAAGATGTTCTGTTGATTGAATTTCTCTGTTGATAAAGTGTTCAAGGTTAGTTCTGTTATTGCTGATCTGATATCTGTAGTGGACTGTAACTGTTATGTACTTGTTGATCATCTGATGCTTTATGAAAAGAAGTAGGGGGTTGTAGCTCCCTTCCAGGAGTAGACTGGAAAACGAGAGAGAGAGAGAGAGTTGTAGCTCTCTGCAGGTTGTAGCCTGTGTACTGGTAAAGGACTACACCAGTACAAAATCATTGTAAAAAGAAGTTTCTAATTTGAAAGAAGATAGAGACATATTGCAGCAGGTGGTTTTCACCCACATTGGGTTTCCACCTTACATCTTGTGTTCTTTGGTGTGACTATCTGTTTTCTTTGTTCATGCTCATTATTTTATGGTACTGACATGCAAAATAATTCAAAGATCAAATAAGGAAGATTTATTAAATTGCTAGATAATATTGATTCACCCCCCCTCTCAGTATTATTTCCAACAATTGGTATCAGAGCAGGTCCTTCAGAGAAGCTTGATCGCTTGAAGGTAGATCGTTCATCATGAGCAACTACGAGAGAGAAGCATCAATCAGGCCACCGGTTTTTGATGGGACAAACTTCAATTATTGGAAGGTAAGAGTTACTGCATATCTTCAATCTCTTGGTACAGAAGTTTGGGACATTGTAGAAACAGGCTATGCTTTTCCTTTAGCTACTCCTACAGATCCAGCTGAGAAAAAGAAGTATGAAACAAATGCAAAAGCAGTCAGTACTCTATTAGGAAGTATATCCCAAACGGAATTCATGAAGGTAATGCACTTCAAATCAGCAAAAGAGATATGGGACAAAATGGTCACAAGCTATGAAGGAGATGAACAGGTAAAGCGAGCTAAACTTCAAACTCTCAGGATTCAGTATGAGACTCTCAAGATGTATAATGATGAAAGTGTGGCTAATTATTTTCTTCGGGTAGATGAGATTGTTAATTGTATGAAAAATTTGGGTGAAGAAATAAAAGAGGCTATAGTAGTTGAAAAGATTCTAAGATCATTATCCCCCAAGTTTGAATCTAAAGTATCTGCAATAGAAGAAAAGGAAAATCTCCGAATTCTCACTATGTCTCAGCTACATGGAATTCTAACTGCTTATGAAATGAGAAAGGGAGGTCCATCAGACAGAAGGGAAGCTGCTTTCAAGGCATCAGGCAAAGAAGATTACTATGAAGCAAGCCATGTTCCAGAAGAAGAGGAAGAAGAATCAAATTTTGTCAGAAATCTTCAAAGGGGTTCTGGAAGGTTCAGAGGTAAGCTACCTTTCAAATGCTTTGCTTGTGGAAGAGTAGGTCATTATGCTGCAAAATGTCCTTATAAGGATAAAGGAAAGGAACCTGCTAGATGGAACAAGAAACAAAGTGCAAATAAGAAAAGCTACTACACCAATGAAGATAGTGATGGTCTATCAAACAATGATGAAGATGAACGAGGTAATGAATATAAGTTATTAATGGCATTTGAAGATGATGATTATATGGATGCTATAGATGTGGATAACCTTTATGATGAAATCACTAGACTCAAGAGATGTATAGAAGAAAAGAATGTGATCATTGATACTCTACAATTTCAAATTGATGAAAAGGAAAAACATCTTGAAGAACTAGAAGGAGAAATTGTTGGTCTTAGAAAAGAGATTGAGAAAACAAAAGAGATTGATTGAAAACAAAAGCTATTAATCTTAAGTTTGTCAAAGGATCTGAAACTTTGGATAAGATTATCAATGTGCAGCGGTCTCCTCTAAACAAGACAGGTCTGGGCTACAATGGAGAAACCTCTCAAGCATCCACCTCAAAGAGTTATCTTGATGCAGCAAGAAGAAATGAGCAAAAGAACAATGAAGATCATCAGGTAAAGCAGGGAGGAATTACAAACAGAAACTATCAAGGGCAATCCATCTTAAGGGTGAACCAGCCACAGGTAAAATCTTCTCAATTTGGTCCAAGAATAGATGAAAATAGAAATTACAATCAGTTGGCTGGTAGATTCGATAACCGCAGAAGTTTCTTCAATGGACAATGCTTTTCTTGTCATAACTTTGGTCACAAAGTAGCTCAATGTGTTGCATATAAAACAATCATGACTAGGGAAGCTCAAAAACAAAGAAGTATGACAGGGATTACAAAAAGGACCTATAACAACTTTTCGGTTCTTGAAAATGAAGTCGAATGTTCTATTTGCAATAACTTTGGTCATGAAGAATCTGAATGCAGGAGCAGGTTTCAGCAGAAAAAGGAGCAAGCCTCAAGCACCAAAACATGGAGAATAAAGGAACCTCAAACAGAAAGATGTGGAATAGCATTTTATGCAGAGGGACAGGAAAATCTATGGTACATTGACAGTGGATGTTCGAAGCATATGACAGGTGATAAAGAAAAACTTGAATCTTATTCTACTCTAGAAAAAGGAAAGAAAGTCTCTTTTGGAAATGATACTCCTGCAACTATAAAAGGAAAAGGCATTGCTCAGTTAAAAGAAAAGGTCAAAGCTGGAAATGTTTTGTATGTTGATGGATTGAAGCATAATCTTCTAAGTGTCAGCCAGATGTGTGATCAAAGAACCGAGGTTATTTTCAGATCGAATGGATGTCTTGTTCGTGATCTTGATACAGGTAAAACAGTACTCAAAGGCAAAAGAACTCCAAATAATCTGTACATATTTGAAGAAGGACAACAACAATGCTATCTGAGCAAGGATGAAGATCACTGGTTATGGCATCGAAGGTTGGGACATCTAAGCTTCTCACAAATAAGGAAAGCATGCAAATATCAGGCAGTTCGCGATCTTCCAGATATCAAAATTCCTAACAACACCATATGCAGATCATGTCAGTTTGGAAAACAAACCAGAACTAACTTTCCAGAGAAAGAAGGATCATCTAGCATGCCTCTTGAGCTAGTACATACAGATACATGTGGTCCATTCAGGAAAAGAACACCTAGAGGAGAGGAATACTTGATATTATTTATTGACGATTTCTCCAGGTTTGTCTGGTTAGGACTTATGAAGCACAAAGATGAAGCATTCGAAAAATTCAAATCCTTCAAAGCCTTGGTTGAAAATGAATCAGGTCACAAAATTAAGTGCCTCAGATCCGACAGAGGTGGGGAATTTACTTCAAATGAATTTTTCGATTTCTGTGATGAACATGGGATAAGGAGAGAATTCTCTACAGCTAGAACTCCTTAGCAAAATGGAGTTGTTGAAAGAATGAACAGAAAAATCCAAAAAATGGCTCGTGCTATGCTTGATGAATCAGGAACTCCCGCAACTTTCTGGGGTGAAGCTGCACATGCTGCGGTTGTTATTCTCAACAAAAGAAATGTCCGGGTGAACAGCACTCAAACTCCTCATGAGCTTTGGAGTGGCAGGACTCCTTCGGTAAAGCACTTCAAAATATTTGGGAGCAAATGCTATATCAAGAATACTGATGAGCAGCTTGGCAAACTTGAACCTAGAGCAGATGAAGGCATTCTTCTTGGTTACTCTCCATATAGCAAAGCATACAAGTGCTACAATAAAAGACTTGACAGAATTGTTGACAGCATTGATGTAGTGGTTGATGAGAAGGGATACATTCCTAGGCAAGTCCATCATGAAGACATCGAAGAAGATGAAGGCTACCCTCAAAGATAGAATGATGAAGAAGAAGAACCTCAAGAAGAGCCAGAGGAGCAAACAAGAATAGAAGAAAAGACTCCATCCAGATATGTTCAGAAGAATCATCCAGAATCTCAGATTGTGGGGCAGAAAGAAGCAGGTGTACAAACAAGAAGAACAGTTTCAGAAGCCTCAAGCTATTTGGCATTACTCTCCTCTACCGAACCACAAAATGTGAAAGAAGCATGCAAAGATGAATGTTGGGTGAAAGCAATGGATGAAGAACTTGAGCAAATCGAAAAGAACAACACTTGGGAGCTGGTTCCTAGACCAAAGGATAAGAATGTTATCGGAACAAAATGGGTCTTCAAAAATAAATTGAATGAAAATGGAGAAGTAATTAGAAACAAAGCCAGACTTGTTTGTAAAGGGTATGCGCAGCAAGAAGGAATAGACTTTGAAGAAACTTTTTCTCCTGTTGCAAGACTTGAGGCCATCCGAATGTTCCTTTCTCTCTCAAGTTTTCAAAACTTCAAAGTATTTCAAATGGACGTGAAATCAGCCTTTCTGAATGGAGACTTGGAAGAAGAAGTGTACATTGAACAGCCAGATGGGTTCATTCTTGGAAATGATCCAAATCTTGTATGCAGATTGAAAAAGGCTCTCTATGGTCTCAAACAAGCTCCAAGGGCTTGGTACTACCGGTTGGACAAATATCTTCATCAACAAGGTTTTTCAAAAGGTTCAGCAGATAGCAATCTGTATATAAAAGTTGAAAATGACAAATTGCTAATACTTGTTGTGTATGTAGATGACATTATTTTTGGTAGCAATGAAGAAGCTATGAGTCAAATCTTTGCCTCGGTCATGCAGAAAGAATTTGAAATGTCCTTGCTAGGAGAACTGACATATTTCCTTGGTTTGCAAATCCAACAAAAAGAAGGAGGAATCTTTTTATCTCAAACCAAGTATCTCAAACAGATTTTGAAGAAATATGGCATGGAAGATGCAAAACCAGTATGTACACCCATGGTCACAGGATGTAGTCTCAGTGCAAATGATGAATCTGCAGCAGTACATCAACCAACCTACAGATCTATGATTGGAAGTTTACTATATTTGACAAGTACCCGACCGGACATCATGCATGCAGTTGGAATAGTTGGAAGATTTCAGGAAAATCTGAAGGAGACTCATCTTCAGGCAGTGAAGAGAATTTTCAAATATCTTCAAGGGACTCAAAATTATGGCTTATGGTATCCTAGAGATACAGATCTTACTCTTCATGCTTATACAGATGCAGATTGGGCCAGAAGCGTGGATGACAGGAAAAGCACAAGTGGTGGTGCGTTCTTTATGGGTTCCAGACTGGTATCTTGGTTCAGCAAGAAACAGAGTTCGATTGCCTTGTCTACAGCTGAAGCGAAATATGTTGCTGCTGCATCTTGTTGCACCCAACTTCTTTGGATGATGCAGACTTTGCAAGATTTTCAAATCACTTGTACACCACCTATCCCCATCTTATGTGATAACACAAGTGCAATCAGCATCTCAAAGAATCCGGTTATGCATTCAAAAACCAAGCACATACCAATCAAGTATCATTTTCTCCGGGAACAAGTGCTTGAACAGAAGGTCAAGTTGGAGTATGTTCCTTCTAAGGAACAAGTTGCTGATATTCTCACCAAACCATTGCCCAGGGACACTTTTGAATACCTCAGGCAAAAGCTGGGGGTTGTTGATGCATCATCTTATTGTTGAACCTTTTCTGATTGATGGTACAGGTTCAGGGGGAGCATATAATGCATTGTTGGCATTATGGAGGATGGTCAGAAGGAGATCTTGGAAATAGCTGCAATATGTCTCTATCTCTTTCATGGAGGATTATGGTTCTTTGTTACAGATCTGGTTCAGGGGGAGCGTGATCTTAGGGGGAGCATAACCCTTTGCCCTTGATGTCAAAGGGGGAGAATAAAGCTAAAGTTTGTAAGGTTGCCATCAAGTCCAAAGGGGGAGATTGTTGGCATTATGATTTTTGGTATGGCTATATGTTACAGATGTTGTACTTGATGGCAACTCCCATGACAGGGCTCTCAATTTATGAAAAATTAAGAAAGACGCAGGATATCAGTTCAGAAGGTGCGTACCCGCAGGTACACCATGCAGGGACCGCGTCCAGAGTGGCAGGCCAGCCATTCAGGAGGTGCGTCCACCCAGTGCACACATTTCTAGGCAGAGAAAAGCCCACGTGGGGGTTTCTTGTGTTTTACTCTTGGTATTTAGCCGACGGTATTGTGCTATTATGGTGTCGGCTCGTGGTATTGTTCCATGTTTTGAGGAGGAGCTTGCCTATATAAAGCAAAGGAGATCATTTGGATTTAGTATGTCTTTGGTTGAATATCTTATGAGGTGAGATCTGGTCTAGATCTAAAAGGCGAATCTACTGAAGGACCGAGATCTCTTTGGCGCAAGATCAGATCTGCAGATCTGACTGTTTGGGTTACACTTAAAGTCTTGAAATCATTCATACCCGAAAGGATGCAAGTACAGTAAAAGGAAAGTGCACCGGGACGCAGTGCAGTAGGAGGATACCTGCGTGGGGACGCAGGGTAGACGAAGTACAGGTGCGTCCGGGACGCAGTTCAGTATCTGGAGATCTGCGTGGGGACGCAGGGCGACCAAGGTTCAGGTGCGTCCCTGAAGCAACAGGACGCGGCGCGATAGTGTCTTCGGGTGCGTCCTTGTAGCAACAGGACGCGGCGCGATAGTGTTTTTGGGTGCGTCCCTGCAGCAAAAGGACGCAGTGCAGTTGAAGGAACAGTGCGTGGGCACGCAGCGCAGCAGAAGGATCGTTGCGTGTGGACGCAGGGGAGAAGAAGGTTAACTGCGTCTGGTCGCAGGCCACAGAAGGGAAAACTGCGTCTCTTTCTTAAGATGTTATGTTGATTGAATTTCTCTGTTGATAATGTGTTCAGGGTTAGTTCTGTTATTGCTGATCTGATATCTGTAGTGGACTGTAACTGTTATGTACTTGTTGATCATCTGATGCTTTATGAAAAGAAGTAGGGGGTTGTAGCTCCCTTCCAGGAGTAGACTGGAAAATGAGAGAGAGAGAGAGAGAGTTGTAGCTCTCTGCAGGTTGCAGCCTGCGTACTGGTAAAGGACTGCACCAGTACAAAATGATTGTAAAAAGAAGTTTCTAATTTGAAAGAAGATAGAGACATATTGCAGCAGGTGGTTTTCACCCACATTGGGTTTCCACCTTACATCTTGTGTTCTTTGGTGTGACTATCTGTTTTCTTTGTTCATGCTCATTATTTTATGGTACTGACATGCAAAATAATTCAAAGATCAAATAAGGAAGATTTATTAAATTGCTAGATAATACTGATTCACCCCCCCTCTCAGTATTATTTCCAACATAATCAGGGGTGAAAAAGGACATCTGGTCCACTGTGACTATCTTTCCATCCAATGGAAATAGGATGATGTGAAATATAGTAGACACAATGGTAGTCATGGTGTAATTCCAATTGCAACCCAACAATAGATTATAGTCGAGCTTTCTATCTACAACTTCAATGTCCATTGTTACCATTTTCCCATTCAAGGTGATGGGGTAGCTATCTAGGTAACCTTTTGGGATGAAAGTGTGGCCATCAAAATCTTTAAGGAAATTTGATGGTGGGGATAGGGTTGGAGAACCCAAAGCGATCCAACATGAAGCCGACATGATGCAGGTTGAAGCACCTTCGTCAATGACAGTTCTATGTATTCCTCGCCCTTTCGAAGATATTTTCACCTGAAATGCAATCTGGTGTGAAATGGGAGGTTTACATTTGTCCATGTCGAAAATTACAAGCATGGAATCCTGAGGGTCGATACCACCAATTTCCAAAACCAAAACTTTCCTTTATGCTGGACAGGTTTGTAATACTTCAAGCGCCGACATAGCAAACGATGCTTGCGCCAAATCTTCTACAATACTATAGTTTTGGGCAGCACTTGTAGATGTATTATGCATTGTGTGATGAAGTGCCCCTTTGGGGGGTGAATTACAAGATCAGCAACTGGCCTTTCGATATGAAGATCATTAGGCGGTAGTGGGTTTTGACTCGAGGAGGCTTCCTTGGTATCAGCGACTGGAGTTCCATACGATTTGGCTCTAGTTTTTAGATCTACTATTTCAAAGGTGTAAACAGTAGATGGTTCTTCACCAGCTGAAGGATGTTGCGAACCACCATTTCCCCCTTGGGAGGGTTGGGGTTGGTTTTCAATAAGATTCTTCTACTATTGAGTAGGGAAAGGATTATTCAGGATAACTGAGGTCCTTCTAGTGTCTTTTCTAGAAACGAATTTTTTCATTCCTGAACACGCAGAAAATGATAGGTCATGTCATCTTCAACACATATTTTGCAAGGGAATCTGGAGGGTTTATCCTTTCCATCATTAGAGGACGCAGCAACCTTCTTCTTTAGGTTGTGCTGCTTTGTTGGCTGTTCTTCAGAAGGAGCAATATTTTTATTGTTCTTCTTGTTCTTACCAATGGGTTTTTGTGTAGACCGCACAGAGTTTATCGCGGTGGTAGGAAGAGTAGTCGATTTAGTAGAGGGGTCAACTGACATCTTGGAAATGTGACCACTGAGTTTTTTTACAGCTGCCATGGAGGTTTTGCCGATAATCCCATCAACATGCGCTCTGGGTTGCTAAGTAGAGGGAGAATTGGAGTTGCGAGGGGAATTGGGAATTACATCGTATAGAGTGCAGGACTATGAATATATCAGATCTAAGTGTTGGGGACAATGAATGGATTGGTCTTCTGTGACTGTACCACCTAAGGCGACATATTTAGCGATTTGGGGGAGTAGAGACTTGCAGAACCAATCCGCTAATAGATAGCCTGGGAGGGGAGCCTTGAATAACCTCTGCCTACATCTCCATTCATGTATATGATCAGATATGTGGGTGGTGGTATCCTTATGTAATGAAGTTAGGAGTTTTGTCCCAGTTTCATAGCGATGGGTATCTAGAAGTGCTTTAAGAATTCAATCACTAAAGTGTCGAAGGTATTGACTGACGTGCATGGTAACTCGATGTACCACTTGGCTGCATTTCTAGTAAGGGTGCGGGGAAAGAGACATAGCCGATACTATCATCCACCATGGAGTTAGAAACACACTATAGATGATAGGTGGTGATGATTGGTGGCCAAGGTAAGTTATGAAAGATGGGATTATTTGTAAGTTTGTACAAGTTGGGGATATCAAGTGTTGCCAAGAAAGGAAAGGTGTTTGATGCCCCCGATTCAGACCAAGGCGATGACATATGAATTGAGGACCCTTGCGGTCCTCCCATTGTGTTGTTTCGAATATTATACATAGGTTGTGTGATATAGTAAGTGCCTTCAGGTATGGTATTGTATTGTGGGTTTCCATAGAGATTGTTAGGTTGGGGGATGGAAGTGCCCCTAGGATAAGGAGTGCCCACTTGAATCATTTGAGGTTGTGAGTAGGGTGCCCCTATGGATTGATTAGGACCTCGTTGAGGGTTCTTGCTTGCCGCATAACTAACCATAGCTCCTTTACTGACATAAGGATGGTCCATGTCAATCAATGACTAACCATGCATACCTGAAAACAAAGGGGGAATTGTGATGCTCCCAGCTGGTATATGCATATTGGTAACAATGCCCCTAGATACCTAAATCTGGAAGTTAGAACTATGTAACAGATGCCAACCATATTGTTGGTTGAAGGGACTTGTGCTAACAATTCTATATTGAGAGTTATAAGGAGCGCTATATGTAGCACTTGTTGAAGATCCAGGGTGTTATAGACATTTTTGTGCCCTACAACTCCAAGCATGAAATGTCCATAAACCAAGGGCTCCTAAGTCCCTAAAAGTGTTGTTCTAACCCCTAAAAGAACAAGGTCAACAGATTACAGCTTCTCCCAGAAGTTCTCCACCAGAAATTTCTCAGAATTGGTCAAACAGGATCATTGCAGTTGCTCCACTGGCTAGGTGCGTTGCATCTCACCCAAATGCACTGTGAGGGTGCGTTGCATTTCAAAACTCCCTTCTGTAGGGTGCGATGGGAGAGAAATGACAAATGGCAGTGTCATTCCGCGAGGTGGAGAGGCAATGGAAGCTTCCAGAATCTTCTCTTGTGACACTTGCCTCACTGAATTCGACCAAGGATGAGTAAGAGGCCCTCAAATCTCCAAGTGGCATCAAGAACTATCAGAGAGAAGACACTAATCAAAAACCCAGAGCTGACTCACACCTCTGCAAATATCTATATATAGATCTCTCATCCCAGAGATCCAGAGGTTGGGGGCCGGAATTTTGCATATTGTAAGGAATTGCTGTTGGTTTCTAGAGACAAACATCAGATTTTTGGGTGATTTATGCTTTGTTTGAGGTGAAGAGGGGATTCTTTGCTGGGAGGTTGATGCTGGGTCGGAACCACTAGTTGTAAATCCTCCTGGATCTTTTCTTGTTTATCAATAAAAACTATTTGAGTTCTCCTCCATGCTTTTGTATCATTGATGCTTGTTACATTTGTATGGTTAACTTAAATCTGATCCTAAGTTGTTTATGAATATAGATCCATGTCTTTGTATAGTGCTCTTCTTCTGTGATCTTACAGGTACCTTGTGAAGCTGGGCATGCAAGGGAGTAGGTAGATGGAGACTATCGAAGAAGAGAGGGATTGGATCAAAGGATTAGCGCAAGACACAGGTAGTTGGATCTATAATTCATAAAGGAAATACAAAAGTAGTTTTTCTCTGTTTGTTTCTAAGGCAGTTGTCACACCTTAGTGGGATAGAGTAGTTCTAAATAGACACTTTTCCCTGTAACACAGGGGTTGACACAAAAGGGGCGGAACCTAGAATGTACTGGGTTCCACATGTGGTGGGTGTCACCATAGGGTTTGAACATGGGATATATGGGATGGCGGGGCTCGCCATCAGAGGTCTGGTACTGACTATCGACTGGGAGGTAATGGTGGACCAAAAGTGTACACAGAATCCCACGACTTGTTAGTTGTCGACAGGATGGGTGGAAATTGTCCAACTAAAGACAACGAAGGTACAAATGCAACGGGAACCAAGAGTGGTCCCAACAGATTCGTGATCAGAGGATTGTATGGAGGAAGAAATCCTTCAATAAAGAAATCCTCCAGTAATCTTGAATCATGGGATGTCCAAACTGATTTTGTGTTAGATCTCAGAGACTAGTTTCCCAAAGATGAGGTATCCAGTTCACTGGAGCTCGGTGGATCCTCCACATTGAGTGGGGGAAGTGTAGAAATTCCCACTGTAGATCACCTGATAATGCAATGTACTAAAGAAAAATACTTGATCTACTTCTACAACAAACTTTGCGAAAGCTTAATCAATTTGAGAAAGATCAAATAGAACACATATAACAGAGAATGAGAAATCAATCACACATGAACATAGAAGAATACTCTGGGGAAAGCCTCAGCTAAAAACCTCAATCTTTGTATTATCATACAAGTGGAAATATCTTTGGATTACACAAAGCTTTAGCTCACGAGCTATCCACCTCTCAATACAATCCCTTGAATACAGTTCAAAGACTGAATAGACACAACATATGCCTTCCCTTAGTCCTCCAAGCCTCCTATTTCTTTGCGCATTTTTTCCTGGGATCCAATGATGCCACCTGTGTGAAGTTTGGCATCACACAACTCACTAAACTCAGAAATAACTGTGCAATCCTCAAGGAATTAATTCCTTCTGCATGCAAGAGATATCCTCAATGGAATATTCCTGCAACTGATTGTACATTGTCCCACCATCTGATCTCAACTGGGTCTCTAACCGAACTAACATGCGAGAGTTATTTATGAGAGAATATTCAGTTATCTGAAGTGTAGTAGTTACATGCATGCATGCATTAACTAACTAAACTCACAATCAATTCCTCCAACCGTTGGAACTAATCTAACTAGACTTAACTCAGTTAAACTGAGCTAACTAATTACAACTCATCTGATCCAGGTGGATCTTGGTGGCCACCTGCCAAGTCCACCTGGACCCCCACCATTGTTTCTTTCAGTCTTTTCAGTTTCCTAAATTGTAGCACAGTTTACTATTTTTAGCAGTTTTTCGGGTCCTAAACCTTCGGAGCTATTTTGAGGCCCTAAACGACGTTTTTTGGGAAATCTGGGGGCAACATGGGTCCATGGACCGATGTTGCCCTACCCAAAGTTGTAGTGCTCGGATAGATCTTTATAATGAGCTATTGTACGCGTCATACGGAGATCGTATGCCAAAGTTACGACCCAGGGAAGTTGATGTACCAATTTACCCAAACGGGGCCCATAGTTTGGCGTTTCATCTTCTAGGGTTAGGTTTTGGAATGTTAAGGATTTTCCATTGTTTCTCAACAATAAATAGGCCTTCGAGCCTCATTGTAAGACAGTTCAGAGGCATGTAGCCACCACATCTCTTCTCAGAGATAAGCTACCATCGCCCTAGCTGGGTTATTTCCATTACTGTTTGTAAGCATATTTCAGTATTTTACATTAATGAAGTGAAGTATTATTTCCGCTGCATATTTGTGTTTATGGTTATCTCTGTGTTTTATTGCATTCCTGTTTAAATCTGGATCAGTGGTATCAGAGCGGTCTGCTTTTTCTTTGTTTTTCTTTGCATGTCCCCAATGAGGTCAGGATATAAGGAGTTAGGGCTTGAACTTGTCGAACCGTTCCAAGACCATCCTCGCAAATCCCGACGGCCTCCCATGGTGGATGATAAGAAAGACGAGGGGGTAGGAGATCCTGTCAAAATCTTGCTCGAAGAAACCCTCGAGCGACAACGGAACGCGATGGTGGACAACTTTGCCCAAATCCTTCAGCGGCTACCCAGAAGCGACGCATCGGCTTCCAGCAGCTACTCTGGAAACACCACGCCCTTTAAGGTACAATTTAATTTTGAAATCCCCATATTTGAGGGTCAGATAGACGCAGATGCCGTAGATAAATGGTTAAATCTACTGGAGGGTTATTTTTCTGTTCATGAATTTTCAAGTCGGGAAAAGATTGTTTTCGCTCTTCTCAAAGCAGCCCCCCGCATCAAGGACTGGTGGGAAACCTACTGCGAGCAGAAGGATGAAAATAACGGTTCACTATTTTTAGCCACACCCACCTGGAATTCATTCAGAGATGCCATCAAGGAGCAGTACTACCCTGTCGGAAGCTATGAGGATGAATACATAAAATGGACCACGCTGCGGCAGGGAAGGGACCAAGACGTGCCAGAGTTCACCAATCTTTTCCATACCCTTCGCACAAAGTTGGGTATCAATGATACGAAGCAGCATTTGATACTCAAATACTGCGGCTGCCTGCATAAGTACATCCAGGAAGAAATACAATTCCTGAACATCTCTTCGCTCGGCACAATGTACCGATATGCCGTCAAGGTCGAGCAGAAGTTTAAACAAAAGAAGCGAGACTTTGGATCTGCGAATCTGAAGCAAGGGAAAGGTGCCCCTAAAACACAAAACAAAGGACAAAGCCAAGGCGGGGCAGCCCAAGACAACCCACCAAAGCTGCAGGCAAAAAACAACGCTGCGAAGACGAAAAAGGACACGGGAAAATGGTGTGAGTTCCATAAGAGCTCCACTCACAACACCAGTGAGTGTCGGGCCAAGCAGTCACTGGTGGCTGAGCTAAAGGTTCCAGAATCATATGCATGTTCCGACTCTGAGACAGAACCTGACAAGGGGAATGAAAAAGGGAAGTAGATCATTGACGCGGATCCCAGCGCCACTGTTGCTACCGCCAAGATCCA
The DNA here is from genome assembly GCA_031772625.1 of Pinus tabuliformis. Lineage (NCBI taxonomy): Eukaryota > Viridiplantae > Streptophyta > Pinopsida > Pinales > Pinaceae > Pinus > Pinus tabuliformis. Next base: position 928,309,959 of record CM062811.1, on the reverse strand, counting down.
GAAAAATGAACCCGAAGATCCAGAGGAGGAGGAGCGTCTCTTCCACTCCCAGATGTGGGTAAAGGGCTCCCCACTACAGTTCATCGTCGATAGCGAGAGCCAAAAGAACCTCATTTCAGTAGAGTTCGTGAAGCGGTTGGGCTTACCGACCATAGCACATCCACAACCATACACCATTGGGTGGCTTCACTAAGGACGGGATCTTCCTGTGAGCCAGGAGTGTCGCCTTTCGTACAACATCAAGCCCTTCACAGATGAGGTATTGTGTGACATTGCTCCCCTTGAAGTTTGTGATGTATTATTAGGACAACCATACTTGTGGAAGTGACATGCTGTGTATGAATCAAGGCCCCAAGCTGTTATTGTTACATTGGGGAATAGGTTGTACAGGATACCAGAGGTAGCACCGCCTACCGCCATCTCTTTGATTACGACAAAACAATGCAGTAAGCCCATTTCCAAGACTGGGAAATTTGTTTTCCTGATGATATGCCCTCAAGGAAAGAATAAGATGGTGGCCACAGCCTCCAGATAGGACCCCTCCACACGACAACTACAGATGGATAAGGTTGTGAAGGAAAACAAGGACATCTTCACCTCCACCACAGGGGTTCCTCTGCACTGTCAGGTCAAGCACTCCATCGATCTGACCCCAGGTGCGCCGCTACCCAATGGACCAATTTATCGACACTCTGTTCTAGAGAATGATGAAATCAAGAGGTAGATTCAAGAGCTGCTACAGAAAGGTCACATCCGTCCGAGTTCATTGCCTTGTGGGAACCCGATCATGTTGGTACAAAAGAAGGATGGGACTTGGAGACTCTGCATTGACTATCAGGCGCTGAACAAGATCACTGTCCATAATAGGTACCCTATCCCATGGATTGATGACCTCTTGGACCAACTAAAGGGGGCAAAATATTTCAGCAAGATTGATCTGAAGTCAGGATATCACCAGGTACCAATCGAACCCTCTTATGTGTGGAAGACTGCCTTCAAAGCCAAGGAGGGCCTCTTCGAATGGTTGGTAATGCCTTTCGGATTGACGAATGCTCCTACAACCTTCATGAGGCTAATGGATGACATCTTGCGGCCATTCACCAACTCATTTGCAGTGGTATACTTGGATGACATTCTGATCTTCAGCCAGAGTTGGGAAGAGCACCTCCACCACATCCGACAGGTTCTTCAAACACTGCGGTAACACAAGCTATGTGCCAATTTGGAGAAATGCACTTTTGGCATGACCCAGGTTCAGTATCTGGGATACATTATTGATGAATAGGGGGTGCATGTGGATCTGGCCAAGATCCAAGTCATTCGGGATTGGCCATCTCCAACCACTCTGACAGAGCTCCGCAGCTTTCTAGGTCTTGCCAACTTCTACCGCAGGTTCGTGTTGGGGTTTTCTCATATCACTTGGCCCTTGAGTCAAGTCACCAAGGGAGGAGCGAGAGCGAAATTATTTTGGTCTGAATCTCAACAGAAAGCATTCATAGAGTTGAAAGATCGGCTATAAATGACACCAGTGCTCGCGTTACCAGATTTACAACAACCATTTGAGGTCGAGACAGATGCCTCTGACTATGCTATTGGGGCAATCCTTACTCAACACGGGCATCCAGTGGCATATCACAATGAAATACTTTCAGACACAGTTCGGAAGTATCCCACTTATAATAAAGAGATGTATTCCATTGTGCAGGCCTGCCGACAATGGAAGCATTACATTTTGGGGAAGGAAACGGTCATCCACACAGACCACCGACCCCTGTAGTTCATACAGACCCAAGGGAAATTGCAGAATGATTGCCATCAGAAGTGGTTTACATATCTGCAACAGTTCCATTTGAATATCAAGTATAAGAAGGGTAGCACCAATAATGTTGCAGATTGCCTCAATCGACCACCAATCATGGCGTTAACCACTGTGCTCAACTCTTGTGGGCATGAGACTTCTAATTGGCCACTTCTCTACAAAAGTGACCCAAAATTTGGCCACACATACCAGACACCCTTGGGGGGTCAGCATGTTCCAGACTTTCACCTCCAAGATTCCCTGTTATGCCACCTGGGTCACCTTTGTGTTCCTTCAAGTGAGCGTGGCAAGATGATTTGGGAAGCACACTACAGTCGGGCTGCTGGGCATTTCAGGGTCGAGAAAATGGTGGCAGTACTGCAAAAGTATTTATATTGGCCCAATCTTCGACAGGATGTCGGGAAGTATATTAGATCATGTACTTCCTGTGCCATTGCCAAACCAACCATCAAGAAGCAAGGCCTCTATACCCCGCTACCTACCCCGAGTCGACCTTGGGAATCCATCTCCATGGATTACATGTCAGGCCTTTCTTCCACTAAGCATGGAAATGATTGTGTTTTTGTGGTCGTCGACAGGTTCTCGAAGATGGCCATTATGGCGGCCTGCAAGAAGAATATCACAGCAGAAGCCACTGCTAAACTCTTCTTTGAACGAGTGTGGGTGCACTTTGGGATCCCACAGTCTATCATCTCAGATCGGGACAGTCGGTTCCTCAGTACATTTTGGTCCAGTCTCTAGTCAATGTTGGACACTAAACTCACTAAGTCCACGGCCTTCCATCCTCAAACTGATGGCCAGACAGAGGTTGTCAATCAGATGATTGTACACATTCTGCGCATGTACAACTCAAAGCATCCACGCACATGGGATGAGAGCCTCCCCTATGTTCAGTACAGCTACAACCGAGCTCTTCATAGCTCGACTGGCCACAGTCCTTTTCAGGTGGACTTGGGATTCCAGCCACTATGCCCCATTGATGTGGCCATGCCACTTGCAGCTACTCACACAGATTCAGCTCATGTCCAGTCCGAAACAGATAAGGCAACTAGCTTCATTGAGCACATCCAACATATTCGCCAGCAGGTCCATGACATTCTGGAGAAATCAAATGCCAAGTACAAGCAGCGACATGATCAACATTGGGTGCCACACAAGTTTCAGGTGGGCGATAAAGTCTAGTTGCATTTGCAAAAGGAACGCCTTACTGGAGCCTATCGGAAACTGAGACCACTCCGATATGGTTCGTACACCATTACTAAGGCTGTGGGGGACAATTCATTTGAGCTTAGCATTCCCCCATTCCTTGGCCTACACCCAGTATTCAATGTGGACCACCTTCGGCCATACTTTCCACTATTGCTAGACACATCTGACATTGCAGAACAACTCACACCCACAGACTTAAATCCAGATTGTATGGAACAAGCTACAACTGATCGGATCATGGACACACAAATCAAGCACACTCGCCAACAGAATATCCAACTGTATCGAGTTGTCAAAGCAGGCCAACTCCTTCGCCAGGACAAGTGGCTCACCAGGGACCAAGTTCAGCAAAAGTTTCCTCATCTCCTGGAGGAACTCAACGCAATGGGGACCATTGCTTCCTAAGGGGGGAGGAATGATCCAGGTGGATCTTGGTGGCCACCTGCCAAGTCCACCTGGACCCCCACCATTGTTTCTTTCAGTCTTTTCAGTTTCCTAAATTGTAGCACAGTTTACTATTTTTAGCAGTTTTTCGAGTCCTAAACTTCCGGAGCTATTTTGAGGCCCTAAACGACTTTTTTTGGGAAATATGGGGGAAACATAGGTCCATGGATCGATGTTGCCCTACCCAAAGTTGTAGTGCTCAGACAGATATTTCTAATGAGCTATTGTATGTGTCAAATGGAGATCGTATGCCAAAGTTACAACCCCGGTAAGTTGATGCACCAATTTACCCAAACGGGGCCCATAGTTTGGTGTTTCATCTTCTAGGCTTAGGTTTTGGAATGTTAAGGGTTTTCCATTGTTTCTCAACAATAAATAGGCCTTCGAGCCTCATTGTAAGATAGTTCAGAGGCATGTAGCCACCACATCTCTTCTCAGAGATAAGCTACCATTGCCCTAGCTCGGTTATTTCCATTACTGTTTGTAAGCATATTTCAGTATTTTACATTAATGAAGTGAAGTATTGTTTCCGCTGCATATTTTTGTTTATGGTTATCTCTGTGTTTTATTGCATTCCTATTTAAATCCAGATCATCATCCTTATTTCTTTAACTAAGGGATAAATTCCTCAATCAAAGGAATAACTATTGCATGTCCTCACATAGACTTCATGCTTGATTTTCTCCAACTAATTAACTCAAGATGAATTAATTAATTATTTTTCAAACAACTGCCAAGATCAAATTCGAATTTTAATTCTCAATTTTAGTTCAGCGACTAACTAAAATTGGAATGTATCCCAAAATGTTATTTATAGCAATGCTATTTTTAGCACTTTTATATTTATCATTTCTTGTTGCTATTTTCAACACTCCCTCTCAACAAGAAATGGATTATCATTCACCCCAATCCTACCTCTGTGGAACTTGAACTTGCATTTTGACAATGCCTTAGTCAAAATATATGCATCCTACTCTTCGGTCGAAACATACAGCAACAACATGATCCTCTTCACCACACAGTATCGAAGATGATGGTACTAGATATCTATGTGATTGGACCTGTCATGAAATATTGGATTCTTAGAGAGTTTGATAGAACTCTGATTATCACAATAGATCACTATTGGATCCATCCTCTGACTAAACAATTCCACTAGAATATTCCACATCCAAATGGCCTCGCATGTTGCCTAACTGGTAGCCATGTATTCAGCCTCTGCTGAGTTAAGTGCAACTGACCTCTATTTCATGCTATACCAAGAAACTACAGCTGAACCAAGGTTGAAGATTCCTCCAGAAGTACTCTTCCAGTCTGATGGACTCCCTGCCCAATCAGCATCTATGAAGCCCTGAAGCTTCACTCCCTCCATTCGTTTGTACCACAATCCATATTAAGATGTGCCTCTGAGGTATCAACACATGCTTGGTAGGCTGAACCATAGCTTGATGCAGTTGGTTCACCGCAAAGCACAAATCTGGTCATGTGTTCACTAGATACATCAGTGAACCCACAAGCTACCGATAAACAGTAACAGCTACTACCTCACCTAAAGTAGCATCCTCCTTCCTCTAGTTACCAGCGAGAGGAGTCTGCATGGGCTTGCACTTCTCCATGTATAATTGCTTGAGTATCTCATTGGCATACTTGCCTTGATACACAAACACTTCCCCATCCTTCTGCCACACTTCCATGCCTAGAAAGTAGTGCATAAGAACCATGTCTTTCATCTCAGACTCTCTTTCAAGGTCCTCCTTGCAAGAAATAATCAACTGATCATCAATTGTTAAAATCAGATCATCAACATAAAGTACAATGATCAATGGCTTACCTTCTACCATGATGTGGTAAAGGTTCGCATCTACTTCACTCTTTATGAAGCCCAACCTGGTGAAATAGTTGTCGATCCTGGTGTACCAAGCACAAAGTGCTTTCTTCAGCCCATATAAAGCTCTCTCGAGTCAACACACATGTGTCTCATGATCGAAGGTCTCAAGTCCTTCTGGCTACTCAATGTACACCTCTTCCTCAATCTTACCATTGAGGAACGCAGTCTTCACATCCATCTGATGGATCTTCCAACCCATATGAGTTGATAGTGCCAACATCGATCTGATAGATGAGTACCTTTCTACAGGAGAAAAATTCTCATCGTATTCGATCCCCTCAACCTATGAGAAACCACGGGAAACAAACCTTGCTTTATGTTTCTCAACACTACCATCAGTTGCATGCTTTACCTTATAAAGCCACTGGGAACTTACCACTGACTTTTCCTCCGATCTTGGGATAACATCCCACACACTGTTTTGAACGATAAAGTCGTACTCCTCTACCATAGCATCAACCCAAACTGGTTGCTGCACTTCTTCCTCAAAAGAAGAAGGTTCAATCACTACACACTCCCCAAGCAAGGTCATGTAACCAGTATACCTCTTGGGTGATCTCCTCTATTTTCACTGAGAGGATGGTTGTCCCACATTCTCTCTCACATTCAGTATCAACCTGTTAGCTTCCCTTGAGCATTTCCACCCATCTCTTAAAGACTCTACATGAGTGGATGTCTCCACTCCTGGATCCTCTACATGCAACTGCTCCACATCAGTCTGATGCTCCTCCTCCTTTGGAACCAAAAGTTCCTCCGCTGCATGAAACTTGAGCTCTCTCTCAAGTGATACTCTCATGGCTTTTTGCTCATTGAACTTCATATCTCTGTGTACCATTGTCCTGTGACTGGTAGGAAGGAACACTCGATAGTTGTGGGGTGTATCAGTGTACCCCACAAGTATATGGAACTCAGCTATTGGATCTAGCTTCTTCTAGGCATATTTGGTCACATGGAAATAAACCAATGATCCAAATATCTTGAAGTGACTCACATCTAGGCACTTCCTGGAAAATTCCACCATTAATGTCTTCATCCCCAATATACGATGCAGGCTTCTGTTCTGCAAGTATGCTGTTGTATTGCATGTCTCGGCCCACAAATTAAGTGGTAGGATTTGGTCATGCAACATCGCTTGAGCTGCTCCCACAATCAATCTATTCTTCCTTTCGGCCACCCCATTCTGCTGTGGGTTATCGGGCGCTGTCAACTCTTGTTTAATTCCTTCTGATGTGTAGAAGTCCTTAAACTATTGGGAGACATACTCTCCACCATTGTCACTTCACAAGGCCCTTATTTTATTTCTAGATTCTTTCTCTACCAAGGCTTTGAACTCACAAAACCTTAAGAAGGTGTGATCCTTATTTTTCATAAAGTAGATCCAACATCTACGAGAAAAATAATCAATAAAAATAACATAGTACCTCTATTTAGTGGTGGACACTGTAGAGAATGGTACACACACATCTGTGTGAACTCACTCCAGGATGCTCCAGCTCTACTGTCTCGATCCTGAAAGGAATATTTTCCATACTTACCCAAGGTGCAACCTTTGCATGTATCCACTTGCTCCAGTTTTCCTTTGGGTAGTCCGATAGAAATATGTTGCATGATCTTCAAGACTGCATGGTGCAAGTGGCCCAATCTTCTATGCCATAGCTCAACAACATCTTGGCTCTGAACCAACTCTGCTTTGGAACTCAATTCAACACAGTCGTCTACCTTCAACTTGTAGATATTCTTTACTCGAAACCCAATTCTGTTGGTCTTTCCAGTGCCCACATGCCTTAGGAATACCTATCCTTTACTAAAGACAATATCATAGCCTTTATCTTCCAGCATAGCAATGGATACAAGATTCCTCTTTAGACCCGGTACATACTTTACATTAGCGAGGGTGAGAGGGTCTCCATGCTCCCTCTGGAACATAACCGTAGCTTCACCTGAAGCACAATACTTTCCATCATCACCCATTTTGATGCGCATCTGGAGATCCTTCTCCTCTAAGTTACTGAAAAGATTCTTGTCGCTGGACATGTGGAATGAAGCTCCACTATCCAGGTACCAACACATCCCACCATGGATGAAACCATGCATGCAATGAGAGAGAAATCCAATTCAAACTATGAGGCTAGTGCCTCACCATCTAATCCCTTCTTGTATTTCTTTTTTGGACAATTCGTAGCATAATGTCCCACCTCATGACAATGAAAGCATCGCACTTTTGATTTGTCAAACTTCTTCCCACCATGGGAAGAACTCGATTTGGAATGGGACGCCTTCCATTTCCCTTTCCTAGCCTTACTCGCTAATGCTATATTTTCTTCATTATCTTTCTTTGATGAAGATCCATCTTTGGTGCTTCTTCTTATCTCCTCCTGCATCAGATCTGACCAAAGTCATTCCCAATCTGGCAGTGTCTCTCTTTCATTTATCGATTCTTGGTAGCTATGCCAGCTCTCAGGAAGATCGAGGAGAGCAAGACTCACCATGTCATCATCGACTGTCATGATCCCTACACTTCCAAGATCATCCCTGTAGGTGGTGAGCTTGTTCATATGTAGAGATCGTGTCACCCTTTTCACACTTTATTTTTCGATGCTTGTTTTTCAGTGCTTGCTTCCTCTAATCATTGTTGTTCTGATATAGATCCTTCAATCTTTTCAACATTGAAAATAGTGTCTCCTTCCCATGGAGGCTCGAGACAATGTGGTCTCGAACTCCCTCCAGGAGGATTCTCCTCGCTGTAGCCACACATTTCTTCCATTCCGCCAATTATTGGGAATTAGCTGTTGTGGGCTTGGGGATTTCTTGATCAATGAAGTCCTTCAAACTGTTGTCCTCTAACACCACTTCCATGCTATCCTTCCAAGCTATATAATTCGAGCTGCCATCAAGGGCATACTCGAGTCTCAAACCACTGAATGCCATTGGTGAAATTTAGATGTGATAAGAACTCGATTTCTATAATCAGGAACTTCAAACTTTAAACTTCTCCCTTCTTTGTATAATGTTCTTCACTTTGATCACCTATACTCTGATACCATGTAGAAATTCCCACTATAGTTCACCTGATAATGCAATGTACTAAAGCAAAATACTTGTTCTACTTCTACAACAAACTTTGCGGAAACTTAATCAATTTGAGCAAGATAAAATAGAACACATATAATAGAGAATGAGAAATCAATCACACATGAACATAGAAAAATACTCTGGGAAAAGCCTCAGCTAAAACCCCCAATCTCTGTATTATCATACAAATGGAAATATCTTCAGATTACACAAAGCTTTAGCTCACAAGCTATCCAGCTCTCTATACAATCCCTTGAATAAAACTCACAGACTGAAAAGACACAACATATGCCTTCCCTCAGGTTTCCAAGCCCCCTATTTCCTTGCGCAGTTTTTCCTAGGGTCCAATGATGCCACCTATGTGAAGTGTGGCCTCACACAACTAACTAAACTTAGAAATAATTGCACAATCCTCAAGGAATAAATTCCTTCTGCATGCAAAAGATATCTTTAATGTAATATCCCCACAAATGATAGTACATTGTCCCACCATCTGATCTCAACTGGGTCTCTCACAGAACTGACATGCATGAGTTATTTATGAGAGAATATTCAGTTATCTGAAGTGCAGTAGTTACATGCATGCATGCATTAACTAACTAAACTCACAATCAATTCCTCCAACTGTTGGAACTAATCTAACTGGACCTAACTTAGTCAAACTGAGCTAACTAATTACAACTCATCCTTATTTCTTTAACTAAGCGATAAATTCCTCAATCAAAGGAATAATTGTTGCATGTCCTCACATAGACTTCATGTTTGATTTTCTCCAACTAATTAACTCAAGATAAATTAATTAATTATTTTTCAAACATCTCCTAAGATCAAATTCAAATTTTAATTCTCAATTTTAGTTCAAGGACTAACTAAAATTGGAATGTATCCCGAAATGGTATTTATAGCAATGTTGTTTTTATAACTTCTATATTTAGCATTTCTTGTTGCTATTTTCAACAGGAAGTCCTAGAAACCATCTAAATTGACAAAAAGGGTCAGATGTAGCCATAGTGGCCGATAATTTTTATCATTAACTTTTATAGTGATGTTTATTAAAGTCTCAACGATAACACTTTGGAACTTAAAAAATAAAAAATACACTAAGGAAATCAATCAACAAGCAGATGGAAATGATCCTGTCTGACAAGCACCGATCACTAGAGATGAAACCTAGTATCACGATGAATAACAGAGAGGGTTGGCCAAATGTATAGTTATGATTACTCTTGAGCTTCATCCAAACCTTAGATTAAGGGTCCAAGTACTCTTGTGAAGACGAGTACCCTCCCAAAAACCAAAGACTTAATAGGTTCGTATGTGTCAGGTACCAAGGCAGCCCGCCCTAGTCACCTTGTGTTGGTCCCTAAAAGTATGGCCACTAAGGATACCTCAAATCATAGACATTACCGAGGTGGACATAGTCGTAGACAATACGTTATGTGGGCAGGATACTTGAGTCCCCGACTTAGCTCCAATATCCCCAAAGAGATCCTTGATACACATAATACCCAAAGGAGATGTAATCAAAGGAGGGCTACCTTCACTTACAATCTGATGTTGTCTCATATTTAGCTCCACTTTTACTAGAGTGGTCCTGGATAGTATAAGCACAAAAGGATTTCTCTCTTTAATGACACTAGTTTCGGTGTATGATCTTGGGCAGTTAACTCACACTGCCTATCCCAAGATCCTAGCCTAAACTAAATAGTGTTTACTCAAAAAAGAGTTTTTGATTGATTTTATTAGGTAGATTTTAAATGTACTTCATTAGAGTCTTCGGTAGGGGTGTTGACGTATGAAATTATATGGGACTCTGACTCAAATCATGCAAAAACAATGCTTGTAAATTTTCACTTTCGATGAATAAGATGCTTCTACAAAGGGAGAGTCATTCATACATCAATATATATACCATGCATCCTATTCAGTAAAACACTAGCATAACCAACAAAACTTCAATGCTCACTAACAACTATTGAAACCAAATAATGCAGATCTAACCAGCTAAGTAGAAAACAGTAAAAAAATTGTATTTTTTCTTTAATGAAAACAAAAACTTTAAGAAGTAAATATATTTTCTTAAAAAAAAGGTTTGTTCAGGATACAGACCAGATAAAAAAGTGTAGCTGCAGATCCCTGATCAGTCTACAAGTATATTTCCAACCCATGAGTTTATAGGGTAAGTTGTTTATCAAGAAATGGCTGACTAACACTCTATACTATAGGCTATAGAGAGTTAGTTTCAGCACTAATGCTCTGTTTGTGAGGGAACAATGCTTTATAAAGCACCTTTTTCACTGGTAACCTGCGTTAGTGAGGAAAAATACTCAAAAAATGGGTTGTGGAGATCAGATCTAGGGTTGAGCAATGAGAGAAGGGTGTTGTATGGTCCTGAGTGGTTGGAAAGGGAATGAAGAAGTACAAGAAGGCTTGGAAGAAAGAGAGTTATAGGAACTTTCTGGGAAAATCGGGAACTAAGTGTAGTCCCTAGTGGAGTCACTAATTCTGCTATAGGGATTAATACACGGGTGTTTGGTGATGTAGAAAACCCTCAAGGATCTTCCTGACATCCTCGGTAGACAATCATATTCGCTGCAGTTGTCACAAGGATACATGCATATCGACTTTTAACAAACGAATATCAAAGTGAGAAGGAATTATTACCTCGAGTCTTAGTGTGGTGTTGCTAGAGAGCGTAATGCACCTAGGTGGAAGATTCCTAAGCCAGCTCTAGATCAAAACCTGCACATAGCAAAGGCAAGCATAGTATCACATTATAAAACCTTGATAAACAAATGCATTAACATATAAAAGATATCTAGTTGCATATAACTAAGCCACTCATGCTAGAATATATTAGATAAGCATATAAACAAGTTATACTACCAACATCACAGAGTGGAAAACACAACTTCAGTTCTATATTGATGTAGAAAGAGTGATTACAACCATCAGTTGAATTAGCCTTCTCTTACCCCTCTAGCTCCTCTCTCTCTCTCCCTTTGATCCAAAATGGATCCAATTTTGCCTCCATCTCAAAGTCTTCAAATTCAATTGAAAGTAGGATCAAGCCGAAGTGCTCATCGATATGATTCCAATGGTGCGAATTCCACGTAAATCTGAGTCTGGATGAAGAAGTTAGAGCCAGTAAACATTTTTGGGAAAATGAGGGCAAAAGTCAAAAAGTCAAATGTCAATGGTCAATGGTCAACCAATTTAATGCCTACGTTAGCAAGGAGACGTGTCAACCCGAGAATGAGCCATGGGTCCTAGATGATGTCAGTAGAGGAGGTGATGTGGCAGATTCTGATTGGTTGATATGGGCCAATCTGGTACTGACACGTGGCAGCCCAGATTTTGCCCAATATCACCTATTTTCCAAAATTTTGGGGATCAGGGAGGATCGAACCCCTGACCTCCTGGAAGAATGAGTTTTCACTGGAGGGGCTGGACCGGATAGGCTATAGTAATTCTTGATAAGGTTGCGAATTGTGTTATATTTATGGTTTTACGGAAGGGTTTCCAGAATAAAAGGCCAACGACCGGGGTCAACCCACTGGCCATTGGTCCTCTTGGTGAGTTATCCCACATGAAACAGAAATTATTAACCTACATACCATATATATCATAACAAAACCATATATCAGCAACAGCAAGCGGAACTATATCAGGCCGAACCATAGTCTATGCATATCCGATGTAAAACAGTGGTAAGGTCGGGCAGTGGATTCGACCCGCCGACCTCCCGTTTATACAAAAAACTTCACACAAGGCCTCTTGTCAATGCGCCAAGCCAGACGGACTTGTTAACAAGCCATCACAAACACATTTTAAATTTTGTTGCAGGTACAATCCGCCAAAAGAAGCGTGCATGTTTTCGAGGTGGTTTTTCCTCCACATAGGAGGTTTTGCACAGGAGAAAGGTGGTTTTTCCTAGACATAGGTGGTTTTGGACTTTCCAGGGGGTCTGGAAGTCACAGAGGCCGAATATGGTCAAGTTTATACTCGTTTGACTCAAAATTTTGAGTTGAATGTGATGGTGAGATATTTTTTCTCATTCAAGTCTCTGTTTTTGAGCTGACATCTATAAAAGCACTTTGATGACAAATAAAGCGGTCACACTGGAAGCTAAGGACTCAGAGAGGTAGCCAAGAAGTCTAATGAACTTCGTTATCAAATTTTTGTTGTGTTGATGTATATGTTTATGTTTCAATTTGCTTATTTGTTTGTTATTTGCAATGTTTTCAATCCATTACACTAAGTAACATAAGAAAACTTTACATAAAGTCTATAATACCTTTTTCATTAATGGATCAAGTGGTATCAGAGCAGCAAGGCTTTTAAGGTCTGACAAGATTGTGTGAAGAATTGAATGCTTACTAGGTTAAGGCTCGAACGAGGTGAAGGTGAATTTGTTGAGGCGAATCCATAGATTGGAAGGCTCTTTCCACAAAGAAGGATGATGGATGAAACCCCACTTGGGTCAAAATCTCAATTTCCGGATTGTTTCATGACGATATGCACAATGGTGGAACAGATGTATCACGAGTCTAATAGGAACAAAGAATAAGGCACTTCATCACCTGAAGACCAAGAAGATAAGGGAAAGAGAGAAATGACTCCTCCACCATCTCCTCCATCATCACCATGATCGTCATCATCATCATCTTCCTCTCATAAATCTAGTCCTTCTAAGAAGAAAAAGAAGAAATCCTCTTTGATCAAATTAGATGTAAAATTTGATTTGCCGATTTATGATGGAGAACTTAACATTGAAAAGCTTGATAATTGGATAAGACAAATTAAAGTGTATTGCAGGGTGTAGAAAGTTGTTTCAGAAAGGAAGAATATCTAGCTTGCTAGCCTTTGAATTCGAGGAACAACACTTGTATGGTGGGAAGGTAAGACATAAGCAGATCTCAAAAAGCATGGTAAAATCATTTCAACTTGGAATGAATTTTTTTCTGATATTAAAAATCAACTTTATCCTTTGGATTATATGTAATAAGAAATGATGAGTTGGAAAATACTACATCAATTAAAAGGTCAAAGTGTTCAAATTTATACTCAGGAATTCCGTAAAAGAGCTTTAACATTATGCATATCATTGGACTCACCAGAGACATTGTTGAAATACATAGGTGGCCTACATAGTTATTTGAGGCATACTATACTTATGTTTAATCCAACTAGCATAGATGATGTATCAGTACAAGAAACTCATCTAGAAGCTAGAGGAAAAAATGTAACCCATGATGTTGGGAAATCATACAAACATATTGAAAGCACGAATAAAGACAAGAAGAAACTTAAATGGAAGGAGAAGAAAATGAACACTGTGAAAAAAGATAAACCTTCATGCACTCATTGTAATAAGGCCACTATGAGGCACATTATTGGTCATTGCATCTGGAATTGAAGCCTAAGAATTTTGGGAGTAAGGAGCAAAAGAATGATGTTGTTATTCAAAAGGACTTGGGATCAGATTCAGGTGACGAGACAACAGTTACAGCTATGGGTATAAAATATAAAGATTCTAAAGAATATACAAGTAATTCTTCACATTCTGTTGATAATGATAATGATGAGAGGGAAAGAAATGAGCTATTTCACATTAGAGTCATTTCCAAGCATACTAAAATTGATACTTTATTTGATAGTGGCTCACAAGTTAATTTGATTTCTGAAACAATTGTAAAGAAGTTGAGTCTAGAAACAAAACCTCATAAAAATCCATATCCATTAGGTTGGGTGTGTGATAAAACTAAGCTAGAAGTTACAAAACAATGTAAACTTCGTTTTATTATTGGGTCAAAGTTTGTAGATGAGGTTGAGTTAGACATAGTACCATTGGACATATGTGTAATTGTATTAGGATGTCCATACTTGTACGATAGAAATGCTATCTTCTATCGAACTGAAAATAAGTATCAACTCACTAAGTGTTATCGGGAAATCTAGTGTCTATGCAGACCTGCTAGTCCCACTAAGATGGGTAGCTATCTTAGAAACAAACAAACTAAAAATACTTTCGTTTTCCTTTATGAGAAGTAGATAAGAGGGGAATGAAGGACACCAACCTCAGTCTTGCGCTTGGTTCCTTGTTTGGTTCCTCTCCCTTCTTCTGGCAAATCCTTGCCGCTCCTCTCTTGTCAACAAAGCTTCAAAGATCACCTATCGAATGAAAGCAGCATAACACTATCGATGAACAGAGATCTACAATCATAAACAATATAGCACCAGATATATATTGACCACACAAAAGCATATATCATCAAACATACAAGAATGTGGAGGAAAACTTGAATAGATTTATTAATATCAAGAATAGCAAAGAGGATTACAACCAATTGTTCCGACCCAGCATCATCCTCTTAGCAAGAAACCCTTCTTCACCTCATGAAAAGCTTAGATCATCCAACACTATGATGTTGCAACAAGAAACCAACAACACTTCCTTACAAGATACAAAATTCCAGCCTCTGGATCTCAAGGATGAGGGATCCATATATAGATGTTTGCAAGGGGGGTGAGTCAGCTTCTGGGATCTAATTAGTGTCCTCTCTCTGATAGTTCTTGATTCCACTTGGAGAATGATGATCTCTTACTCATCCTTGGGTGAATTCAGAGAGGCAAGTGTCACAAGAGAATTTTCTGGAAGATTCCATGATCATCCACCTCTCAAAATGCCTCTGCCATTTGTCCACTCTCGCCCATCACACCCCATAGAAGGGATTTTCAGTATGCATCGCACCTCCCGCGTGCATTAGGTGGGATGCAACACGCTTTGACCATGGAGCAGGTGAGATGGTCCAGTTTTGACCAGTTCTAAGTAGTTTTTCATGGAGAACTTCTGGGAGATGATGTAATCAACTCACCTTATTCTTTTAGGGGATGGAACAACACTTTTAGGGACTTAGGAGGCCTTGGTTTATGGACATGTTTGATTAGGGTTACAGTGACCAAAAATGTCTATAACAGTTGCCCCCTAAAGCATGAGGTCGTTAATGTCGGGTGAAATGCTTTATCATGAGGATCCAAAGTTTTTCGAGCTGAAAGGCGACCTCTAATAAGATATAATACAATACATTATATTCATAATATTTTCATGATCTGGCTGAGGCGGGCATTCCCATGCTCAGCTTCATAAATTCATTTTCATGTACATAGGATAAACAATCGTCTATGTGCAGACTGATGATTCTGGTAGAGCCATCATCCCTTAGCTTGGATGATTATCTATGCAGCAATGATGTACATTTGATTTCTTTATTTTCCTGAATATATACCGCAGCCTGGATGGATGAAACTAGATGCAGGGTCTTCAATCTCGTTTGATCTTCACTCAAAGTACAAGTCGATCCATGTGAAAGATGTTCTGGAGTCGAACATGGAAATACATCACCTGATTACCAGCCAATGATGTAAGTTGTTAACAAGCACGAGAGGAATCATCGATAATGATGATGACCCTCAAGGTACTACAGTACAATTCGCATGGTGTGAAAAGGGACTTGGTGTCGAACACCATGCAAAATCTTTCAGTCGAAGGCCAATGATGTAAACCTATCGCTGGAAGTGAGAAACTTGTCATTAAGGCATGCAAGCTTCAAAGTACTAAAAGGGTTGTTCCTAAATCGACTCCCTGGATAATGAGTTGATGTCGACAAGAAGCGATCCATCGCAGGAGGGCCTTAATGAATCCCACATCTACGACATGGAATGGAGCAAATGATTTTAACGGAGGTGAAAACAATATGATGATATAAGGTTCAGGGTGGCGGTCATGAAAGAATGGAGCGTGAGTGTATTGCAGTGGATGAGACACAGGTGAATTCTCTCAGCGACTTCTCTTGAACATACCGGTGACACTGACATGATGGATTGGTAGCGTTAACCCCAAATGTGGATGGTGTGATGGACCAATGGTGATATGACTAGTGAATGGAACAACCCAACCCGACTCGGATGTGGAGTGAAAGTGTCATGTTCAAGAGCGACTTGCTACCAATAATGTTTCTTCAAGTTTTCTTCCCAATTTTCCCCAGTCATTGCTGACTAGTACCTCTTTATTTTTGTCAAGCTTGAGGAGGATAACATATGCTTGTTCTATAATTTTCCCTTCGGGCAAACCCATCGCTATGTTCTAACGAGCCTAGCGATAGCGAAACTCGTTCTTGTCTGTATAAACAAGTTTGTCACTATTAGGTTTTAACGCGTTTAACGACAAAGACAACTCGGTCCTTTTAAATTTTAGAGAGCCTGGAAGGGACATAAAGAAAACTCCAATAATCCTTTTTCGTCATATAATCCCTTAGGTCCGAAAAAGTATTAAATAATATGAGAGGGATGAATTTTCGGTAATTTTAATGAGCTGAACAAAACAAGCACTCGATCTTTTTATGTAATAATCCCTCAGGTCCAAAAATATTAAAATCTAGAGGAGGGATAGCACTTCTGGTCACTTTAACGAGCTGGAGAGGCCAATCACATGACAATCTTTTCATATTTTATGAGTCAGATGAAAAGAGCTTAAAGGAGACTTGTTTTTTGAGGAAAGAGTGATAAATTCGGGTAGCAGCTGATTCCAAGTAAGGTTTGGAATTTTCCAATCACGACAGCGTTACAAGGATGGCTAATAGGATCACTCTTCGCAGCTATTCCTAAAAAAGGGTAAACAATCAAATGGAGGTGAATGATCGGCCAAAATAGAGTGGAGGTGATGATGAGAACACGACCATGGCTCAAAAGCTGATAATAATGCATTCACAATGGTTATTTACTAGAAATTGGTTCATTTTTTTAATGAATGAGCTTAAAGTCTGGGGGAAACATTTGCTCACTGCTTATGTGTAATTTTTAATGAGCTTGAACTCCACATAAAAACTGCTCGATGATAATGGTCATTGATTTAATTTCACCATTAATCACTTTGTTCCTTCAAAGGTTGTACTACCTGTTCAATTTCTTCATCAAACCAATTAGAAATGAATAATATATGTTTCAAAAATGAGTTAAAATAGTAATATTTTACTTGAATAATGTAAAAAGTAATTTAAAAGTGGATTTTACCCATCATTTTACCATTTCATTTGAAATTTGGTTTGTTGGAGATCTGGAGGTGCTTTTCCCCCTTGATTTTCACCAGCTGATTTCGGGAGACTTTGCGGATGATTCTTGGCGCCATCTGAACTAGGTAGGAGCTAAACCTGAGCTCTTCAGTTTCATTCTTTCCTTTTTGAATTTTGAGCATGTTTCCTGGTTTTTTTGAGCCCATGGGGTTTGAAAAATTCGCCCTGGCTCCATTGCACCTTTCCTATATCAAAAAGTGTGATGCATACTAGCCTGGCCACTGGCCAGTTAGTATGCATCCCACCTAGTACACTGCTGGGGGTGCGATGGACGCAAGGAGGGAAACTTGTGCACAGTTTTTTCATGGAATTTTTGCCTATTCTTCACCAAATCAAGATCCTGACTCTTCTCTTTTTCGTTTTCAGAGATTCATCAGAGCAAAATTCCTATTACATGGTGAGAACATGAGCATGAAGAAGAGGACATGCTTGCTTTACATGATCCGGTTACTGTAAATGCACTATGGAACTATGGCTTGTTCAAGATTTTCTGTATCTCTGGCATGAGGCAACAAATCAACTTGTTGCAGTATTTTCTCGATGCGTGGGATCCTACCAGCCAGGTGTTTCAGATCAGAGGCAAATCTATCCCCTTGACTGTCATGGACATCTATTTTTTGACCGGTTTATCAAGGCTTGTGCCCCTATTTCATTATCAGGTTCCGCTCGTGGGGGCGAATCGGTGAGAGATTATATTTTCCAGTACTGTAGAGAGGGATCTCAGCTGAGTAAGGACAGCAAGATCAATATTTGAGACATCACTGAAAGGTCCTTGAGGACCATTCTGTTCACTTTTGCTAGACTGGCTAGTAGTGCGGCTCTTCATGTGGCCAACAGGTCTTATATGCATTATGCCTTGGAATGCCTTGAACCAAAGGTGTTCAACTGGTGTGATGCAGTACTCTCTGTGATGAAAGAACAATTGACCAAGGTGAAAAATGGAACATTGAAGAACTTTGGTTATGGTTCTATTTTGACCGCTTTCGCCTTGGAAAAGATCCCACTAATGCAGCCGTAGTATGTTTCACTTGGTTTACCTCCACCGACTGAGCCACAGATGCAGAGATGGGTTGACCTTATGGCCCGACATCCTGGTCAGTCCCAAGTTTCCTTTTCTGATACCTTGTTCGAGTGGTTCAACCATCAGGAGGTGGTTTTTTCTGAGTATCCATATGTAAGTATGGATTTCCAGGGTGACCCGGATTTGGTGCTGCCAGATGTTGAGCAGTGGGGTGTCATCGGTGAATTCTCTGACCATATTTCTGTTTATCGTTTCTTTTTAT
Source organism: Pinus tabuliformis (assembly GCA_031772625.1). Taxonomy (NCBI): domain Eukaryota; kingdom Viridiplantae; phylum Streptophyta; class Pinopsida; order Pinales; family Pinaceae; genus Pinus; species Pinus tabuliformis. The sequence goes on along the minus strand of CM062811.1, from coordinate 928,291,113 downwards.
AATGTTATTGTGCTTTCTTCTATGGGGACTAATCAAAACTCATGTGCTCATGCAGATGTTGGACCAGTTCGGCCAGTAGTACGCCGGAGAGTGCCAGCTGGCGCTCCAGCAGGAGAGGCTGTGGGAAGGGTTATCCTTCGTGACCTTGATGTGGCCGAGACTCTTTCAGCATTGCAGGATCAGGTCAAGGGCCTCACTCTTGGTATTCCGGATGTGAGGACTGACGAGCTGCCTCTGAGGTTGTAGTGACATACTACTGGCATGTCGAGTCGATGGACTCGGCTTTTACGCATGATTGCACAGGCGGTGACTTGTTATCACCAGCATCATTAGACTAGGGTGCCCCCTAGTATTTTGAGTTTTGGGTCATCTGATCAATTTTGTCTTGGTTACAGAACATTATGTGTAAACCACAAACATATATATATATATATATATATATATATATATATATATATATATATATATATATATTTGATTTTCGGAGTTTTATTTTGGTTAAGTTACATGATCCTGATGCAAATATTGATGAAATGCTTAGTTTTATAAATGTTGCAAATGTCTATCTAACACATAATTTGCCAATGAGTCTATTAATGTGTTTAAATTTCTTGAAATATGCTGGTATTGAATAGAATCAAACTGCCTTTCCAAAATCTTGACCCTTAGGAACATGTGATAGATAGCTGGATTTCGGATAGAGTAGATACCAGTGAGTTGTAGAATGACGAGTTGTGAGTCTAGCCTGATGACAATTCGGCGTATGCCATGTGTGATGGAATTAGAGAGGAGTTCTATCAATACGATATATTCAGCGATGTTATTTGTTAACCGACCAATACATACCCCTCTGAAACTTACTAACTTGCCACTTGGATCAAAAATGGCCTAGGCTGCAGAAGATAGGTTCTGTGAACTATGACTCGCTCCGTCGGCATATCCAACAAATGATTCCAATAGGTTCGACATCTGCAACAAATGTAAAAAGAGGATTACCTAACCAAATGAATTACCCTTAGCAAAAACAAAAATGTAACAAAAGCATATGGGTTACTACACTGAATCATGCGTAGTAACGCTTAAGGTACAACCCATTACGTGGTTTCGTTCAGTGGAATCCCATCATAATCCACTAACTCATAGGCCCCTTTTGCTAACACACGTTTAACGATATAGGGGCCCATCCATAAAGACTTGAATTTTCCTGCTCCCAATTTATCGAATTTCTGATTGTAAAGTAAGACCAAGTCACCTTCTGAGAAGATATGGGGTTTGAAATTTTTGTCGAACTGTGCCTTGACTTGTTTCTTATAGGCTTCGTTAGCCAAAGCGACATCATGACGGGTTTCATCCAATCAGATTAGTTCCAAGAAACGAGCCTCCTCTTCTGAAGTTCCAGGGAGAAGGTCGACTGCGAGTTTGAGGGATGAGATTTCACACTGAACAGGTAAGATTACTTCTAGGCAGTAAACCAGTTGAAAGGGTGTAAACCCGGTTTCATTCCTTACTAATGTTCAGTATGCCCACAAGGCTGAGTATAGGATCAGGTGCCAACTCCTTTTATGGACTCTGATCATCCATTGCAGCATCCACTTCAAGACCTTATTGATTGCTTCAACTTGTCCGTTGGCCTGTGGGTAATATGGAGTGGAGCTGTCGTGGGATAACCCCAATTTGGCAGCCAATTTGACCATCATGTGATTGCGAAAATGTGATCCATGATCTATGACTATGGCCTATGTAACGCCGAATCTGATGACTACATGATTGACAATGAAAAGGGCAGTCATCTCGCCGGTGTTGTTTAATGTAGCCATCACCTCGGCCCATTTGGTAAAATAGTCTACTGTGACTATGATATACCCATGCCCCCCGGTCGATGTGGGGTTACATGTCATGAAATCTATGCCCCATTTGGCGAATGGCCCAACAATAACTACTAGTTGTAGGGTTGCGGGTGGTCTTCTGGTTTTGCTATCAAAAATTTGACACGCATGGCAACTTCTGACTACGATTATGCAATCTTTGAACATTGTTGGCCAAAAGTATTGTTTGGTCAATTTAGTGTGTCCTAAATTGCTATATAAAATGTCAATCTGGGAGTCGTAAACTACTGAAGTGAAGTGCACTATATATGCAAGATAACCGATTTCTTACTTCTTGTCATTTTTTATTTTTGGTTTGTTTTTGGGTTTATCTTTTGTTGATTCCCTAATGTGAGATGGAAAAAATTGAAAGTCAAGTATGGATGGAAATGGTGACCTCTACAATGATTTCCAAACTTTAAAGTTCTCAAAAAGGTTTTAAAACTTGCGATGATGAAATCAATTCCTAAGAGAAAATAAAAATGTATGAAATAGTGAGCTGGTGACAATGAAACCCAATATCCTTGCTGCTGTATGAAAAGAGAAAAAAAAATTGAACTCAAAGCAATTCAAAAACTGTAAGAAAAGGAAACTAAATCATACTACTTCAACTCATATTCTGACCCCTCACCATTCGACTCGCTCTGGCTATAGGAGGTAATCACAAAAAAATTGAGTAATCTGATATCTAAATTGCATAAAATGAAACTAAGATCAAACTACTCATTCATACTTCAATCCCTCACCATTCGACTTGCTCTGGCTATAGGAGGTAACTGAAAATGACATGAGTAATCTAATCACTAACTTGCAGAAAAATAAACTAAATCATACTACTTCAACTCATATTCTGACCCCTCACCATTCGACTCGCTCTGGCTATAGGAGGTAATCATAAACAAATTGAGTAATCTAATATTTAAATTGCATAAAAATAACTGAGCAAAACAAAACTGAAAGAAATAAAAATGCTAGAATTAGAACTCAGAAAATAAATCAGTAGAAGGACAAGATGATTTCATGTCATTAGTCATTAAAAAGCTATGTGAAATTGCCCGAGCTGTCTACAAGAACCTGAAAGAAAAACACTGATCAGTTAACAATCATTAGAAAGCATAAAATAAACTATGGATAGCAACTATCATGAATACAAAAAACTGCGTAATATATACAAGAAAATGATTATGGCATCAGTAACATAAAGGAAGAAAGCATGAAATTATACAATAATTACAGAACCTTGGTGTACAGGGGCCCTCTGCAACCTCGGCCAATCAACAATCAGTCACAAATTGAACTTAAGAACACTGTCTTCTCATATATTAAAATGCAGTCATAACATAAAGATAGAGTTACGACACAGTGGGCTCATAAAACAGTCAAAATTAACTACACAAAAGCTAGCTAGGATGTGTGTGATAACACGTTATTTATAACAGAGGATGATAAAACTAATTCCTAAATTCTACGCTGCTAGACAGACACGTGAATAACCACGTCCAGAAATCTAGAAATATGGTAGCCGTGACAATTAAATCCAAGGAGTGGTGGCTGTTAGATTTGGTTGACGGAATAGTCCATAGGTGTTGTCACACCTCCTGAGATTGAGGAATTTGCCATGCAAGTCTTCACGTGGTAAAAACAGAGTCCTGCTACTGCAAAACTCTGAGGTTGACCACCACTTTGACTGTACTTGACCATGGCATTTTGTGAGTGATTCGAATGAACCAAGGGGACACGTTCCATGTACACATCACCTGCAGCTGCCCATGTGGCCGGATTCTCCACTAGACACCTGTAACATAGACTTCAACAAAAAGGCTGTGGAAAGTTGAGATGGCTGCGGAAACTGACAAGGTTCCGCAGCTGACTGAGCAAAAATCTAGATCAAACAACAGTCACAAGACATAGTTAGGAAACCATTTTATAAGCTCTTTTAAAACTAATATGCAATGATTTGACAGCTTGGTGGTTCAAATAAATGGAAAAGAAAGCTAAAAAGGTGTATAGGGAAGATGCATGTTTGGGACTCAACAATATCATGCTCGTAAAAACTTTTGCGCCATAGTGTAACCAGATTGATGCCCCCCACACGCGCCTGAATGGCAATCATTCAGGACTTTTTCGGCCTCCTCAGGGGTGAGGCACCTCCTTAGTACTGTATCGACACCACAACGGTAAAGCGTATCACCAACGATCATGTAGTCTTTTGATTAGTATCGAATACGTATTTGTTCTGAGCGAGAGGTATTAGACCTATATTTTTGGGTTTGGAGATAGATGATTATATCTCCGTACCACAGATTGCTTGAAGATATCAGAAACAAAGATTCATCCACGATGGTTTGTTCAGATGTTTCATCATTGGACGACGATGGGAGATCGCATATTAATTCTGCGAAAACCAGGGATTTCTTCGATTTGGATTTTACAAATTCCAGATCAAACTCTTGAAGAATTGCTATCCATTTTGAATATTTGCCCCCCAGCAACTGTCGTGACAAGATATAAGTCATGGGGTTGCAATCTGACAAAATGGTAGTTTTTCGAAAGCGGATATAGTGTCAAAATCTCTGTATCACTTGAACAACTACGAGAGTCAGCTTTTCAACGTAGGAATACTTGCTTTCTGTATCATTTACGTTTCTACTCAAACAATATATTGGATGTTCAATTCCATTATGTTCTTGAACTAAAACCATTGCGATGGTTGTATCTACTGCAGCGAGATACAGGTTAAAGTATTTTTGATAATCAGGAGCGTACATTAATGATGCTTTTATTAGGGTTTCCTTTAAAGCATCAAAGGAAGCTTGCGTGACCTGATCCCAAACGAGGGGTACTTCTTTTTTCAATAGACGTGTATAGCCTTTAGCAAGTTTGGCGTAATTTGGAATGAACCTCATCAGAAAGTTTGCTTTCCCTTGGAGTTTCTGAATCTGAAGCAAATTTAAAGGTGGAGGCAAATTTATGATTGCCTGAACCTTACATGGGTCGAGGCGAATCCCGTCCTTTGAGACTACAAAGCCAAGCAAACAACCAGAACTTACACAGAACACACATTTGTGTGGATTGAGTCGTATCATGTAGTATCGGCAACGTAGAAATATCACTCTCAAATGCTGCGAATGATCGGTCTGAACTCGTGAATGAGCCAGAAGATCATCAAGATATGGCTAAACGATGTTTTTGATGTCATGGAAATCATAATTCATTACCCTCTGAAATTTTGTCCCTACGTTCTTGAAACCAAAGGGTAGCTTGCGATACACAAATGTGCCCCATGGACAAATAAATGCATTCTTCGACTGGTCCTGTGGGTGGATATTTATTTGAGTGTACCTAGAGAATCCATCCATAAATGAAAAGATTTCACATCCGGCGCATTCATCAATTATCTGGTCAATAAAGGGTGTAGGGTAGTTGTCTTTTGGACAAGCTTGATTTACATCCCTATAATCGATGCACACTCTAATCGTTCCTTGTTTCTTCATTATAGGAACAATATTCGATACCCAATCAGTTAGAGGAACTGTGTAAATAAAAATAGCATGGAGAATTTTTTCAACTTCTACCTTGATGGCAGCGGCTTTCTTGGGGTGCACCTGCCGTAGCCGTTGTCATACTAGTTTGACATCTAGACACATCTTGATTTTGTGTTCAACTATAGTCGAGTCGATGCCTGGCATTTCATCATATGACCAAGCAAAGACATCTCTGAATTTGTGAAAAAGAGCTTCGTATATTTCCAGTTTTGAAGGAGAACAACATTTGCCAACACAAATATTCTCTACAACATCTGTTTTGGTCGAGATATTTATGGCGATAGTCTCTTCAATATTGGACAAGTTTCACTTGGAATCCACCATGTTTACAGTATTTGATAGGAAATCAAAAACTGAAGGATGATGAAGGTCATCAGGAGTATCTTCTTGACAATCCAGAAGATGGGAACGATGGTGGTAATCTTCCCATGGCACCCCATCAATTATCATTGACTGAACAATTCCTTCGTCTGTGTAATGTACTTGCGACCAAGGATCTGAAGGGGTGCCATATTCGTTAGACCTATCTATCCAAATGCTTGATGAGCGTTACTTCGGGTTTGCATCCCATGCCAAAAACATTGATTACTACAATATTTATATTGGGCTTGGAGGCAATACCTGCAGATGATCCATGCTATTATCGTTTTCTGAGATATTTTGAATAGAAGATATCATATTGCAGGTTCCTACTGTCGCCACTTCCGCCAGAATGATTGGAGGTGGGAGGGAAAAAGTCCCCATTAATATAGGGTCGTTTAGTAGGCCTACTCTAATATTTTGAATCAAATAGGGGCTTCCATGGATCATTGGAATTCTTTCCGTAACTTGGGAACTATTGGGGAGAAATGTTTGTTGGTCAATGATTGTAATTCCCCCTTGAAAAGGAAATGCAATCTTCCTAAAGTAGGTTGACACAACCGCAGCCATGGCATATATCCAGGGTCTACCCAGTAGGATGTTGTAATCGAGGTTTCCGTCAATTACTTCAACATCTATTTCCACTGTTTTCCCCCCCCCCAATTCTACTTGCAAGTTACTTAAAATCCCATATGGGGTATATGTTCATCCATCAATTCTTTTAATGTCGTTGAAGATCGCGACAAGGTTGGTGATCCTAAAGTTTTCTAGCAACTCATCGACATAATACATGTAGATGCCCCCTCATCAATAATCGTTCGATGAACAGTTTTGTTGAGGGCTTTCACTTTAATGAGGAAATATAGTTGAGCTGGTAACTGAGGATCGTATCCTTTGTGATTAAAGGACACAAGATTAGAATCCTTTGGGTCAATCCCACCTATTGCTGATAATAAAGCCTACTTTTGGGAGGGACAATTTTGCAGTACCTCAAGTGTCGACATAGCGGATGGTGATTGGGCCTGATCTTCCACTATATTATAATGTTGTGTCGTTCTGGCACGAGGATTAAATGTCGACTTGTATACTACTCCCTTTGGCAGTTTTATTGTTAGCTCTGGAATGATGGGTGGCACAACTTCTGTCGAAGTCGTTGTCGAACTACTAGGTTGATCTCTATCCTTGTAGTTCGACAGCTGTGGATTCCCGTAATATTTATTCCTTGTCATCATCAAAGCATCATTTTGTTGCTTTGAAACTGACAACATCAGTACTTGGAATGGGGAAGCATTATCACTAGCAACGAGATTTTTTCCTGGGTTCAGAAACGGATCAGTTAATACTGCCGAGGTTTTTGAATTCTTGAAGAATTTTTTAAGCTCAACTTTATATGGGCAATCTTTTACCCAATGATCCTCATCACATATAAGACATGGATGACTTGGTTTCTTATCTCCAGAAGGGTTTGCAGGAGATTTTTCAGGTGATGATTCCTCTTGTTTCTTCTTCTTCCCTTTACTTTTCTTCTTGCCTCCTGGTTTCTTGGTTTCTTTGCCTTTGTCAGTTGAGACATCATTTACTTTCGAGGCGAGAAGTTCGTCATTTGAATTTTGACTAGAAATATTATGGGCCTTTTTAGATGTAGCCTTTGTCAATTTCATGCTTGTCGTACCTATCACGCTATCGCCAGCATGAGAGTCATTGTTCGATTTAGGAGGAAGAGGAATGGAAAATTCCAGTCTGGGAGCGTCAGGGATTTTATCGTAGAGAGTGCCAGACTGAGTATAAATCAAGTCTAAATATTGCGCACAAGCAATGACTTGCTCTTCAGTGACAACTCCTCCCTTTGCCACATCTTCTGTAATGGAAGGTAATAATGACTTAATAAACCATTCAGTTAAAATTTGATCAGGAATGTACGTTTTTACCATTCTACGATGACATCACCACACATGAATATGATCGGATATGTGAGTGGTTGTCGTTTACTTGAAATTGGTAAAAAGTTTTGTTCCCGTTTCGTACCTTATAGGTAACTGAAAATGGGTTAAAATGGTTGTGGCTAGGGTACTGAAGTTATCAAACAAAGCTCTAGGTAATTTAATATACCATTATTCTGTCAGACCAGTGGAGTTACCATTTTGTTATCGGGAAATCTAGTGTCTATGCAGAGCTGCTAGTCCCACTAAGATGAGTAGCTATCTTAGAAACAAACAAACTAAAACTACTTTTGTTTTCCTTTATGAGAAGTAGATAAGAGGGGAATGAAGGACACCAACCTCAGTCTTACGCTTGGTTCCTTGTTCGGTTCCTCTCCCTTCTTCTGATAGATCCTTGCGCTCCTATCTTGTCAACACAGCTTCAAAGATCACCTGTGGAATGAAAGCAGCATAACACTATCGAAGAACAGAGATCTACAGTCATAAACAATATAGGACCAGACATATATTGACCACACAAAAGCATATATCATCAAACATACAAGAATGTGGAGGAAAACTTGAATAGCTTTATTAATATCAAGAATAGCAAAGAGGATTACAAACAATTCTTCTGACCCAGCGTCATCCTCTCAGCAAGAAGCCCTTCTTCACCTCATGAAAAGCTTATATCACCCAAAACTATGATGTTGCAACAAGAAACCAACAGCACTTCCTTACAAGATACAAAATTCCAACCTCTGGATCTCTGGGATGAGGGATCCATATATAGATGTTTGCAAGGGGGGTGAATTAGCTTCTGGGATCTGATTAGTGTCCTCTCTCTGATAGTTCTTGATTCAACTTGGAGAATGATGATCTCTTACTCATCCCTGGGTGAATTCAGAGAGGCAAGTGTCACAGGAGAAGTTTCTACAAGATTCCATGATCATCCACCTCTCAAAATGCCTCTGCCATTTGTCCGCTCTCGCCCATTGCACCCCATAGAAGGGATTTTCATTATGCATCACACCTCCTGTGTGCATTAGGTGGGATGCATCTCACTTTAACCATGGAGCAGGTGAGATGGTCCAGTTTTGACCAGTTCTGAGTAGTTTTTCATGGAGAACTTCTAGGAGATGATGTAATCAGCTGACCTTGTTCTTTTAAGGGATGGAACAACACTTTTAGGGACTTAGGAGCCCTTGGTTTATGGACATGTTTGATTGGGGTTGCAGTGCCCAAAAATGTCTATAACACTAAGGATGGAATTGAATATATTGTAAAGGCTCATAAACTCAAAGATAACTTCTCTCTCATAAATTCAGAACAGATGAAAAGAATTGTAAATTCAAGTAAACAATTTTTACTTATGATTGTACAAGCAAAGGATATTGATAAATCTGATGCTTTACAAGGTTGTAATCCTAAACAAAAAGTAGATATAGTTGAAATTGTTTTCGATTATGATATTTTGTTTCAAGCACCTAAAGGGCTTCCACCCAAGCAAGAGGTAGAACATAAGATTTATTTGGAGAAATATACTCCACTACCTAACATTGGAATGTACAGGTTATCAACTCTAAAGAATGTAGAAATAAAGAAGCAGGTACATGAGTTTCTCGATCAAGGGTTTATGCGATCAATCACATCATTGTGTGGATCACATATTGTGTTAGTGTGAAAGAAAGACGGTTCATGGAGAATGTGCATTGATTTTAGAGCATTAAATAAAATCACAATAAAGAATCATTATCCTCTTCCTCATATTGATGATTTGTTAGATTAGTTAAAAGATGCAATTTACTTCTCTAAATTGGACTTGCGAAGCGGCTACCATCACATTAGAGTTGCAGAAAAGGATGTATGGAAGACTTCTTTCAAAACAAAGAAAGGACTCTATGAATGGATGGTCATGCCTTTTGGCTTAACTAACACTCCAGCTACATTCATGTGAGTCATGAATGATGTGTTTAGACCATTCATTGATGATTTTTTAATAGTCTATTTAGATGATATTCTTGTTTTTAATAGAACATGGGATGAACATGTAAAGCATGTAAAGCAGGTTTTAGATGTTTTGAAAAGAGAAATTATCTATGTAAAACTGTCAAAATGTGAATTTGGCAGGACATATTTGAGATTAGAAATCATCTACATTGAAATCAATACATGTAGTGTAATTAATCAAATATCATTAGAAATCAACATCTACACTAAAATCAATGCATCTATTGCAAGAAATAAAAAAGGATTAGAAATAACCATCTACACTAAAATGAATGCATATAGTGCAAGAAATATTCTTCCCTCTCTCTCCCCTCTATATATTTCAGTATCTACCTCCATTTCTCCTTATTTGTCTCTCTATCTCACCCCCCCAAACACACATCCTCTCTCATTCGATATCAATGAATATCTATATCTCTCCCACCCCATCTCTCCCTTCTTTCTCTTCATCATCCACCTATATATCTCTATCCCTTTGTTTATCTATATCACCCCCAAAATGTACACTCTCCTTCTCCAATATATCTATCTATCACTCCCTCTCTGTCTCTTCCCATGCTCTCCCTCTCCCCGCTTTTATCTCTCTTCCCTCCTGTTGTCCTCTCTCCCTCACTCTCCACCTTCCTTATCACTCCCTCTCTCTCTCCACAAGTATCTCTATATGTCTTTTCTCTTACCCCCCTCTAATATAGGTGGATCTAGACACACTCATAGGTCAAACAGGGCTTATAATAGCTCAAAATTCAAAGGGGTCAGATTGATCTCTAACTAAGACCAGGTTGTAGTGCCCGTTGCCTTGATTTCAATGGTGTGAATGACATTAAAATAAGAGTTCATATGAAGAAGATAGAGTTGGTTTTAGTTTTTTTCAAAGTTGGACAAGTGGCAGGTTTAATGATCCTACAAATTCACGGAGACCCAACATATGAAATCTAGCCATTCGAACGGTCAAATTTTTCGAACACTTAATTTCTCTAATAACTCCTACTCTCGGCCAAAAATAAACAAAATGATATATTATATATAAAAAAATAAAAATAAAAAATAAAAAACTATGGGGTGGTGGGCCACCAACACGTTGCTCTAATGGTCTGCTTACCATATATATGCTGGTGGGTGGTCAAACCCCACCACCATTTGAACTAGATACGGTAAAATATAACCAACAACAACACATTCTGCTTAACTGACCATTCTCCAAAAAAATAATTAAACGATCGTGTATTAATATGAAACCATTACAAAAAAATATCAAACTCACTATATAATAAGGTTGGAGGTTAGCAGGATTTGAAACCTCGACCTCCCCATCTCAAGCATAATCCCTAACCAATCTGCCAAGGGTGGCGGGTTTGTAAAGAGTGCCACCCATCCTCCTTATAAGCCTTGGTTTTGCTATTCGATGGGGAAGAGAGAGAATAGACGACAAAGGCCAATCCAATAGTGGCATAAATCTGATCTGGGTAAACCATGAGTGAGAAAGAGAATGGAACTATGATTTGCAGTGCTGAGGTAGAACTATGTTGGCACGCTTTTCGAGACATAATTTTTGCAGAGAATCTTGAGATGCTGAAAAGATTCCATGGAAGGTAAAATTTCACATTATCATATTGTTATGAACTTTAGAGTCACTTTTCTCAAATTTTCACAAGGAGCGCGATGGTGAATTCAAATTTTCTATTTAAGAAACAAATTTGCAGCTACTCAGCAACAGAGAATCTCTCAAGAATCTTGAGGAATATTTAGATTCCCTTGTAGGCTGAAATTCACCAAATTCAAAATGTAGCCAAATCTATACTCAAAAATATCAGAATTCCACAAGGATCACAATGGTGAGATCAAATTTCCCATTTGAAGAGAATATCTCTAGTTAGCACATGGAGCAGAATCTTTAGAGAATCATGGGGCATCTAAAAGATTCTCGAAGGCCCAGATTTTGGCGATGTCATAATTTCATGAATGGATGGTCAATTTCAGAAGTGAAGGTATATGAAGCAGTCATGTTATGTTTCCTTTCATTATTTCTGAGAAGATGTATTATTTTTGAGATCCCTATTTGATACTATGTGGAGGGATCATTATTTCCACATTATGTGAGATTTCATTAGCTTGTCATTCTATGTATTGCTGTTGAGATCCCTATGTAACTATGTTGAGGGGATACTCATTGCCACATTATGTGAGACCTTGTTAGTTTTTCATGTTGAAGGAAGCCCATTTTGAGTGAGGGTTCTCACAGGGAGAACATCTCATGGAGTGACAAACCACTCTTGTTGAGGGTGTATGACATTGTTATGGCAAAGAGTCTTCCATTTACATCATCATCTTTTCTAGCATTATATGAAGCGGCCTACACTATCTTGACACCGGCCCCAAATACATAGCCCACACTAGGTGAACTCTATTATCAAATGTATTGTGTCTATGATTTGCTAATAGTTTTCATTTTTCCTCCTGTTTAAGCATGAACACGTGGTCTTTTATGGTCTTTTAAATGCAATTCTAACAACATCACATAAGTCAAAAATATTGGATAATTTTGGTAGATGAAGAAGTCCCTGATGAAGTTTTGTATCAGGGTGGTCTTATAAATAATGTGAATTGCGAGTACGAACAATTGAACATGCAACAATGGAGGATGACAAAGAAATGTATGAGGCCTTGCTCTGGACGTCCAAAATGGTGGACATAATGTATGAAGCTTATGAGGAATGGGAGAAAGAGAGAGTAGAGAATGATGCTCCATCCACACCTTCCAATGAATAATCATTGCCTTCATCATATTCTCATCATTCGAATGAGAAGATCAATAAGTGACTTCATGTAGATAACACTAAATTGAAGATGCTTCTATGAGAAGAGAAAGAGGAAAATAAACAATTGTAGCTTCATTTGTGATCCATGGAAGAGGCCTTGGAAGGATTGAAGTGCAACGACTAGAGTCTTCAAGCATAGCATACTGAATTAAGGAGACTTCTACAATAAGAGAAAGAGGAGAAGCAGAGGCTACAACTTCACCTAAAAGCCACGACAGAGGCCTTGGAGAAGTTCGAGAGAAACGAAGGCTTATAGAATCCTTCATCACCTATTTCAAAATCGACAACTGAGGTAAACAATGCTAATTTTTCTTTAGTTTCATCTGCACATGATGTTATTTTTGTTGGAAATGTGGAGGTGCCAATTATAAGAACTACCATGAGACTCCTTACCAAGATGATGTACAAAGGAGGAGGACTTAGTGTTAATGTCCAAGGCATGACTCAACCATTGGAGGTCATGAAAAGACCTTGATTTTCTAGTTTGGGATACACCAAAGGAGAAAGCTCAAAGGTGTCAAAAGCTTCCAATAAATTGATGAAACCATCAAGGAAAGAGAATGATGGGAACACATCACCATCGTCTCGTGGTAGTGCACATTGCAGAGGAAGAGCTGAGGCAAGATGTCATCACCATAATTGCACAAGAGATAGCCAGGAAAGGTATAACAAGTCTTAGTATTCTAAAGTTAATTTTCATTACAATCTTGTTAATGATGAACATAAATCATGGAATAGAAAAAACTTTAGCTTTTATGGTTTATATAACCATGTGTTTGTTGAGTGCTTGAAGAGACTGGCAGCAAGAAAGACTATGAGGCATGAAAGGCCTTCTCCACAGTAGGGAAGGAAGCAGATCTAGAGGAAGAAGACTTTCTGTAGTCATTGCAACATAGGTGGTCACCAAAGAGCCACATGTTGGAGGCTCCATCCAAAGCAACCTCAATAGGGCAAAATTCCTATGCAGAAACCAGACAGTGAAAATGTTCATCAAGAAAATATACCACATTCAATGTGGTTCACTTTGTTGAGTAAGAAATGGTTTTTCTAGATTGGGTAGCTTATCATGGCCTCACTTTGTAAATCATGTGTTTCATTTTAAACTGTAAAAATGATGGTGTGTTTTCCATCACTTGTTGAAGAAACAATGATGTTTTGGCCTTGTATTTATAGTTGGGGCATTTTTTCCATTTTGATGTAAACTTGACTACAGAATATGTGTTATAAACACATGAAATGTATGGGATGCTTGGTTAATAATTATTCATGTAGTTAAGCATGTAATTTGAAAAATATTGTACTACAAGTTTGCAGAGCATGCAAGTGTTGGCTTGTTCCTTATGGATCCAAAAGTGAAAGGTGAAGGAGAAAGAATGGTGACCTATCAGGACACTTGCGGTGTAGAAAATGTACACAAAAGTTCTTGATTATGTTCATGATTTTAGAGGACCAAAGGATCGTTAGTGGGGAGGAATGATTTAGGTGGATATAGACACACTCAAAGGTCAAAAAGGGCTTATAATAGCTGAAAATTAAAAGTGGTAATATTTCTCTCGAACTAGGGTTAGGTTGTAGTGCTCATCGCCTTAATTCCAATGGTGTGAACAAAACTCACATCCAAGTTCGTATGAAGAAGATAAAACTGGTCAAAGTTGGACAACTGGCAGGTTTAATGATCCTACAAATTCACAAAGAATCTACACATGCAATTTGGCCATTGGAATGGTAGAATTTTTGAACCCTTAATTTGTCTGATAAACCTTATTGTCAGTGAAAAACAAGAAAATGATATATTATATAAAAAACAAAAAAAATTGTGTGGTGGTGGGCCACAAACATTGCCACCCCAATGGTCCTCATACCATATATATTGTGGCGGGTGGTCAAACCCTGCCACCACCAGAACCAGATATAGTAAAATGTAACCAACAATGACATATTGTATTTAACTAACCATTTTTGAGAAAAAACATTAAACGATCGTGTATTAATATGAAACAAAAAGATATCAAACCTGCACTATATACTAAGGTTGGTGGTCAGTATGATTTGAACCCCCTACCTCCCTGCATCAAACAAAATTCCTAACCAATCCACCAAGGGTAGGTGCTTTGTAAAGTTTGCCACCCAACCCCTTTATAAGCTTTGGTTTTGCCATTCGACAGGGGAGAGAGAAAACAGATGGAGGTGAAGCCAACGGTGGAGGAATTCTAATCTGGCGGAACCACAAGTGGGACAGAGAATGGAACCATGATTTTCAGGGGTCAGGTGGAACTATGTTGGCATGCTTTTCGAGACATATTTTTTCTATAGAACCTTGAGATGCTAAAAATACTCCCTATGAGGTAAACTTTCACATTGCTAGAATGTTATCAAGTTTACAATATTTTTTCTCATATTTTCACAGGGAGCATGATGGTGAATTCATATTTTATATCTATGCAACATAATTTCCGGCTCCCCTTAGCATGGAATCTCTAAAGAATCTTGAGGAATCTTTAGATTCCCTTGGAGGCTAGAATTCGCTAGAGTAAGAATGTAGCCAACCTTATACTCAAAAGTCTCAGAATTCCACAAGGATTGCAATGGTGAGATCATATTTTGCATTTCAAGGGAATCTCTCTAGTCAGTGCATGGAGAAAAATCTTTAGAGAATCATGGCGAATTTAAAAGATTCTTGAAGGCCCATATTTTCGATGTCAAAATTTGATGAATGGATAGTCGATTTTACACTACTTGATTCCAGAAATTTATTGGTGCAGTCAGTGTCTGTAACTGATTTTTTCATTTTTTGGCCAACTTCAAAAGTGAAGGTACATGAAGGAGTCATGTTATGTTTCCTTTCATTATTTTTGAGATGATGTATTATTCTTGAGATCCCTGTTTGATGCTATGTCAAGGGATCATTATTGCCACATTATGTGAGATGTCATTAGCTTGTCATGCTATGTATTGTTGTTGGATCTCTCTGTAACTATGTTGAGGTGAAACTCATTGCAACATTATATGAGATCTTTTTAGTTTTTCATGTTGAAGGAATCCCATTTTGAGTGAGAGTTCCTGTAGGGAGAACATCTTGTGGAGAGACAAGCCATTATTGTTGAAGGCGTATGAACTTGTTATGAAAAATAATATTCCATGTACATCATCACCTTTTCCATCATTACATGAAGATGTCTCCACTATCTTGACACTGGGTCCAGAGACGTAGCCCACACTAGGTGAACTTTGTTATCAAATGTATCATGTTCTTGATTTTTTTATCGTTGTCATGTTTCCTCTTGTTTAAGCATGCACATGTATTATTTTATTATCTTTTAAATTAAATTCTAACAACATCATAGAAATAAAAGATCTTTGATAATTTCGGTAGATGAAGAAATACCGGATCACCATCTCTCTCCCCCTCCATCTCCATCTCTCTTTACCTACCTCTCTTCACTCTCTCACATCCTCTTTCTCTTCCTTCCTCTCTCTCCCTCTCTCCCACTCTCTCTCTCTCTCTCTCTCTCTCTCTCTCTCTCTCTCTCTCTCTCTCTCTCTCTCTTCACCTACCAACTCCGTTACTATATGCCTATCTCTCTCTCTTTCGCTCCCCTTCTCTCTATATCTCCTTCTTTTCCTCTTTATCTGACCCCCAAACATGCACATTCTCTCTCCATATCTCCCTTCTCACTCCATCTCTCTCTACACTTCACTCACTATCTATTTGTTCTACCATCCCTCTCCCCCCCTCCAACTCTGTCTCTCTATCCCTCCCCCTCTCCTCCTCCCTCTCAAGTCCTCTCTCTCTTTCTCTCCTACCTCCCTCTCTCTTGCCCCATATCTCTCTCTTTATTTCTCTCTCTCTCTCTGTCCCCTACAATCCTCTCTCTTGCCCCATTACTCTCTCCCTCTCTGTCAAGTCCTCTATCTCGTTTTTCCTCTCTCTCCCTTTCTCTCTTGCCTCCACCAATCTGCCCCTTGCTCTCTCTCTCTCTCTCTCTCTCTCTCTCTCTCTCCAACCAACTATATCACTATATCCCTTCCTTTCCCTTTCTCTCTCCTTCTCTCCCCCCTTGTATCCATCTCTCCTTCTATTTCTCTTTATTTCAACCCTAAACATAGACACTCTCTCTCCATATCTCCCTAGTCACTCCTTATCTCTCCATTTATCGCTCTTTATGTATTTCTTCTACCCTCCCTCTCTCCCCCTCCAAATCCATCTCTCTACCCCTACCTCTTTCCTTCTCTCTTTGAATTCCTCTCTCTCATCCTTCATCTCTCCCCATTTCTCTACTACCTCCCTCTCTCTTCCCCCATATCCCTCTTCCCTCTAATCCTTTCACTATCTCCCTCCCTCCTTCTCTCTCCTACCTCCATCTTTAAGTCTCCCTCTCCATCTCTTACCCTTCTCTGCCTCTCTCACTCCTCTCGCCCTCTCTCTCTCTTCATTCCTTTTCTCCCCTCTCCTTCAATTTATCTCCATCTCTCCCTTGTGAGTCCCCCTATTTCTCCACCTCTATCACAATATTTCTTTGTTCTTACCTCCCATATATATCTAGAGTTAATATATATATATAGATAACAAATTTAATATTATATTAATGCAAAGTTATTAAATTTAATAATAATAATATTAGGGTTAATAATGTTATTTTGCATGGTATTAATAATAATTTGGTCCATGGTATTTGGCCCATATGCTTGTTATATAACAAGCAACGAGAGGAATCAATTCTCTTGAGGTGAAAAACTCTTTTCTGAGTGCAAAACTAGAAGAAAGGTTTTCACCTAGAGAGATTTTATCCCTCTTGGTGCTTGATGGATCTGGAGTTAACATGAATCTAGGCTGGTTTCAGTCATGTGAGGCCAAAGAAAATCTAACGAACAGATGATTGATTTTATCAGTAATATGTAAAATCATCTAATATTAATACAATATTTTAAATATGCTAAATATGTCTCAGATTAATCTGGTCATTTTAATTTAAAATTTTCTTAGTTACCTTAGTTTGTTGAGATGATAAATATTGTGAATAAATTTAATGATGAAAAATGATGAAATTAAAATTTTGAATGTAAAGTGACAATGTAATAGTGTTGAATGATAAAAAAAGTAAATAGTAAGAATATAGTAAATTACAAATAGGTGATTAATCTCAAACTATTTTCTTCTACTATTTTCATTGTCACCCTTGTTACTTTTGTTGTCTTTTCATATCGATTATATGAAAAGGACAGGTTAAATCATAAACCATTTAAATATTTAGCTCGAGATATTATAGTAAACATCATACCTTGTCTCTCTTTCTCTCGAATATTAATAGGTTTAATTATTATAACACAAAAATCAATGTACATTGTCAATAATATTTTATGCTTACACTGAAATAAATGCACAATATTAATCCAATAAGTTTAAAATTAATGTACCATCATACATCCAATTACATCAAATCAGAAATCAACATCTACACTGAAATCAATGCATCTAATGCAAGAAAATAAATAAGATTAGAAAACAACATTTACACTGATGTCAATGCACGTAATACAAGCAATCAAATATCATTAGAAATCAACATTTACACTCAAATCAATGCATCTTGTGCAAGTCAAAAAATAGGTTTATAAACCAACATCTACACTGAAAAATATGCATATAGTGCAAGTAACGAAATAGGAATATAAATCAACATCTAGACTAAAATCAATGCATATAGTGAAAGCAATGAAATAGGATTAGAAATCACCATCTACACTAAAATCAATGGATTTAGTGCAAGAAATAAAATAGGAATAGAAATCGTCTACATGAAATCAATGTATCTAGTGCAAGCAATCAAATATTATTAGAAATCAACATCTCTATTGAAATAAATGCATCGAGTGTAAGCAATCAAATAGGATTAGAAATCACCATCTACACTGAAATCAATGCATTTAGTCAAAGCAATCAAATAGGGTTAGAAATCATCTACATTGAAATCAATGCATCTAGTGCAAGCAATCAAATATCATTATAAATCAGCATCAGCATCTACACTAAAATAAATGCATCTAGTGCAAGCAATGAAATAGGACTAGAAATCACCATATAAACTAAAATCAATGCATGTAGTGCAATAAATATTCTTCCCTCTCTTCCCCCTCCATATATATATATATATATATATATATATATATATATATATATATATATATATATATATATATATATCTATATATATATATATATATATATATATATATATATATATATATATATATATATATATATATATATATATATATATATCTTCCTCCATCTATCCTTCTTTGTCTCTCTATCTCAACCCCCCACACATGTGGTCTCTCACACGATATCTATCAATCACTTTGTCCCTCCCTCTCTCTCTCCATCTCTCTCTGCTTCCCTCTCTTCACTTTCCATATATATCTCTATATCCCTTTGTCTCTCTGTTATAGACATATTTGGGCACTGCAACCCCAAACTCATATTTCCATAAACTAAGGGCTCCTTAAGTCCCTAAAAGTGTTTTTTCACACCCTAAAGGATCATGGTCAACTGATTACATCATTTCCCAGAAGTTCCATTGAAAAACTACTCAGAACTGGCAAAAACTGGACCATATAGACTGCTCCATGGGCAAGGTGTGATGCATACTGACTGCCTAACTGGCCAAGTGTGATGCATACTCAAATGGCCTTCTATGGGATGCGATGAGCAAGAATAGACAAATGGGAGAGACATTTTGCAAGGTGGATGAGCATGGAATCTTCCAGAAACTTCTCCTATGACACTTGCCTCTCTGAATTTTCCCAGGGACGAGTAAGAGATCATGAAATCTCCAAGTGGAACCAAGAACTATCAGTGGAATGACACTAATCAAAAACCCAGATTTGAATCACACCCTTGCAAAACATCTATAAATGGATCCCTCATCTGAGAGATCTAGAGGCTAGAATTTTGTATTTTGTAAGGAAGTGTTGTTGGTTTGTTGAGAAGATACATTGCATTGTTGGGTGATTTGCTTGTTCATGAGGTGAAGAGGGCTTCTACAAGTGGGAGGATGATGCTGGATTAGACAGCTGGGTTGTAATCCTCTCTTAAATTACTATTAACAAAGTTCTTTGAGTTTTCCTCCATATGATATTGTATTTGTTAATCTTATTGTTTATGAATGCAAATGTATGGTCAATGTGTTTCTGATTCTTCATTGTTTATGATGTTTTAGATAGAGATGCTTTGATAGTTTTTTGTTACTTTGATTCTACAGGTACTCTTTGAAGACAGACAAGTAGGAGAGGAGTGGTAAATTCTATCAAGGAAAAGAGAAATCAAGCTAGGATCAAAGCGGAAGATCTAGGTTGGTCCTCTTTTCTTCTCTTCCATCTATCACACTTAAAGGAACTCTTGAAAAGCTTTCATTGTTTGTTTATAAGAAAGCTATCCATCTTAGTGGGACTAGCAGTTTGAATCGACACTAGTTTTCCCTAAAACAAAATGGCGACTCCACTAGGGAACGAATAGTTTGTTTTTTTTGTTTATTATTTGCTTTATAAACTACAGACAGAACCTAAAGTTAGCCAACTAGCCTTCGAAACACCTTTGCTATGAAATTGTGAAGTAGATAAACGCTGCTTTAGTCAATCTCCAGGTTGGTTTATGAACTGAACATCTAACTTACAAAGCATCCTAAGTGCCCTTGTGGTAGCTCAGAACCTCATCAGATCCTACCCTTATGCTTTGTGTTTACTGTCCATCATTACTCAGCCTAAATCACTAAACTTAGCTGCAAGTTTTGGGCAAATACCAAGCTCAATTTCTCTCCCTAGCCCATCGCACTTTCTGTAACTGTGCAACCTAGATGAATCGCACCTCCCGTGTATTGCAAGTGAGATGCATCTTTGTTTCCCTGTGTTACAGGTGTTGGGTATACGAACAAAGTCCCACATTGACTAGAAGTGGGAAGGATCATGGGTATATAAGGATGGACAAATATCTCCATTGGTATGAGGCCTTTTGGGGTAAAGCCCAAAAACAAATCCATGAGGGATTAGGCCCAAAGTGGACATATCATACCATTGTGGAGATATGTGGTGTCCAGAGTCCTTACAAGTGGTATCAGAGCCAAATTCGAAGTTACCCAAGTGGATGAATCCTTGGAATGCCGAAAAAAGATGGTGAGCTCGGTAAGCCTGTGGATGAGCTTGGTTAAATAGTCGGTTGTCCTGGTCCCAACACGGTGAAGAGGAGTTGACCTGGGATAGAGCAAGCTCTCAAGACAGGTGGTGCTACCATGTAAGGCGTGTGCTTCCAACGCATTGGAGCGGAGAATCCTGCGGATGGATAATCGTTTGAGGGGAGGCTTGATGGTCCTTTGTTCGAGGGGACGATTGTTGGGTATACGAACAAAGTCCCACATTAACTAGAAGTGGGAAGGATCATGGGTATATAAGGATGGACAAATATCTCCATTGGTATGAGGCCTTTTGGGGTAAAGCCCAAAAACAAATCCATGAGGGCTTAGGCCCAAAGTGGACAATATCATACCATTGTGGAGATATGTGGTGTCCAGAGTCCTTACAATAGGTGCGATGATTGAGTGAACTGTTTTTTTTCTCTGAAATTTGGTTTTTTTCTCCCTGTTTTCAACTTTATTCGGTAGTTTTGTTGTTCATGATCAGTACATTCTTACTGTAACCATCTTCCTTCTCATTATTTCAACCTCCATCAGTTAGGAATTGTAAATGTTTTCGTGTATTTGTCAATCATTTGCAATCTTCCTTTGTCGAAAGTAGCCTAATCGAACTGTTGTTTTTTATTCAAGTGTCGTAATTGTCATTCTGAATCAAAATAAGAGTGTTGTAAAGTCTTCCTCTTCTAGATAGTTGATTGTACTTTTGTCATTGTACTTGATTTTGAAATTATTAGTATTTCAAGTGTTGAAAACAATTTTCAATTCGAAATCGAAAAGTGTCGGCTTAGTCTTCCTTTCGTTTTGAAAATAAAAATTGTTAGTACTATCGCTTTGAAAGAAAATAGTTCAAATCTATACTTAGCTTCCTTTTTTTCATTCACACATTAAGAGAGCAGAAAACAAATACATGCATGTGCATCCACATTTTGACTTCTTGCGAAATTTGATTAGGAAAGTGCATTTTGTGTGTGCTCTATGCTCTCTGCTGAAAGAAAAAACGTTATTTTCTTTCCTTTGTAGCTAGGATTTTCATTGCTAAAAGAACATAAACGACTGTTTATCATTTTAGATTGCATATTTAGGAATTTCACATCTACATCACGTGGTGAACCTTGAAATACAAACTTCTAAGCAAGATCAACTCTAAAATAAACCTCAATGAACATAAAAACACTTTGGAATCTAATGCAACACATCTAGAAGTCTAGGCTAGATACGTGTTCTGGAATCGTAAAACCTGGTAACTATCATTTTCATCGAAGGTTGGGTGATTCCTCCTCTTTGATACAACAAGTCCCAGTACGGACTTGTGCTCCCCGTACCGTCGAGTATATATTGGGAGACCACAATAAGCTGATATCTTTTATCCTTAGGAAGCCATGTCTGCCACCCTATCGATCGTAATGCATTGAACATAGCATTCAGGAAGATTGACTACCATACATAAGACCTTGGTAATTTCTCTATCATTTATCACCAAGGTGTATTTTGTAGTTTTATGATCGATTTGGTAAACCCTTTGTCTATACTTCCAGAGCAGTCACTTTCGTTCCTTTTCGACTCCTTAAAAGAAAAGATCCATCTGAGCACTTGTCACTTCAAGCTCATTAAAAATCGAAGGCGACTAGAGACACCTTTATCTTTTCCTCGACTCTTAAAAATTGAAAAAGCAAGTTGCGTCAAAGCATCTTAAAATTTATTTTAAATCGAATAACATCCTTGTTCCTACTTTGATCTTAGGTTGAGATAATGGAGTCTACCAATCAAGGAATCCCCCTTGGAGGGAATCCTAGTCCTTTCTCCTCTTGGGGAGATATTGGTTCTCCATATATGGTTACATTGTCCCTTCCAGGAATCAAAATCAACCTGCCGGTATGGTTTTTCTCGACCTCTGTCATTCAAAGCACCGCAATTCCTCAACAATCTAATTAGCAACCAGATGATACTAAGGTTACCCCTTCACCTTCTACTTCATTTGTTTCTCCTTCCCCTTATTCCTCTTCACTTGGTAAAACTAGTGACACTAAAAACCAAGTAGCTGAGAAGAAAAAGAAAGGGAAGGAGAAGAAGAAGAAGCCAGTTAAACAAGGGAACACCAATGCATCGTCTGGCGAAAATCTGCACACTAAAGTTTCCAAACCAAAAACTCCATGCATAATCTGCAAGGAGAGACATTACCATCGAGATTTCCCTTGCATCCCATGGATCTTGAGGGAATGGTCTCCCTGGTTGCACCATTTGGTGTCATCAACCCCTGAGAGTCAGGTTGACAGCACACCATCAACTAGTGAGAACGAAGTCAACAAACAAAAAGGAAAAGTTAGAGTTCCATGTAGGTTATGTGAACGTGATCATACTCTTCACCATTATTCTTTTCTCGACGAAGCCAAAATCATTTTCGATAACCATCCTGCTTCACCGCAGCAACTTCAACCTGGATACAAGAAACTCTTACCAAATCCTTTGCTAGTTGACAACCCGATTGACATAACTCAATTGTCAATCGAACCACCTATTATTGAAAGTGAACCTTCTGAGTCCATACCAAATCAAATTCAACTAGTCAAGATGGTAGTCAACCCAGTCTTGCCTTCAGAAAATCCACCTTCAGATGATATAGTTTCCAAAGAGGATGAGAACGACACCGTTCAAATTCTTTTTGTCGATATAGAGTCTAATGAACTTGGGGGAAATCCACCCATTCCTTCACAACAGGAAGAGACCCCCCCAGTTCATGAAACTTATCCAGACATTTATCCAGTACCTCCTCCGAGCAGTCTAGTTGTTTTCTTTGATTGGAATCAACTAGCGAAACCTCGCCTTCCATCTAATGTACCATTATGAATCATAGTACAAGTTTACAAATGATCGTGTTTGGCACAATCATAGATGAAGGAGCTTCGGTGAGTATCCTTTCCTCAACTACTTGGAAAGCTCTTGGTTCGCCATCACTTTTGCCTGAAAAACAAAATTTGTCGGGCTTCAACAAAGGAACTAGTCGACCATTAGGGATCCTTCCAAGGTTACCGATAACTTTGAGAAATAAAACCATTTATTTGAACGTGATGGTAGTCCAAGGTCCACTATATTACAATCTACTCCTTGGATGTGATTATATATATAGCATGGAAGCCATTGTTTCCACATTCTTTCGAGTGATGTGTTTTCCACATGAAGGCAGACTGGTGCAACTTGTCGACCAACTTTCATTTCCTGCTTCAAACACAGCTATAAATCAACCATCATCCGTAAATGGTCTCTTCACATCAACAATGTCTCTTCCATCTTCATCCCATCCACCTAATTACCACGAGTAGTTTAGTGAGTGTGATGAAGATTAGGGGGCATGCACCCTAGTCTGCTTCAGCAGGCGAACCTAGAGGAAAAGAGAGATTTTTCTTGAAAGGTCATAATACTTGGACTGAAAAACATTCCCATATGGGTTATGTGATCATTCTGACATGATTATTTCCTTTGTATGATTGTGAAGCTTACAACATTAATCTTCGTATTTTATGTGATTGAGGCTTACAACAATCACCTTCATCCATTTCGATGGGCAAAGCAAAGGAGGAGGTTTTTTTTCGGTCAACAGAAACAATCCTGCCTAACCATAGGAACTTCCATTTGGTAACCTAGAAACTCTCCTTTTACTAAAAGACCTGGGGCATGCAAACCTTTACATGCAAGCGAAAAGCAACCTTTGATTTTCTTAGTTTGTAGATTCTTAACCCTTTAACCTCGTAGCTCGGTCGTTTCTAGCTTACATGAAAAGGTCATGAGCACATGTTATAGTAGTGATCAAGCTCATTAAAAAATAAATCTACCAAGAGACATTATCAAAAGACTGGTAAGAGCAATGTTCCCGCAAGGTTCAAGCTCATTAAAAAATAAACCCGCCTTTGGTAAATAAGCTTTGTGATCGCTTTGCTATCTGCCCTTTGTGAACTTTGGTTGTGTTCCTTCCATCACCTCCATTTCATTCGGCCGACCATACGCTTCCATTTAATTGTTTACCCTTTTGAGGAGCATCTGCGATGAGTGATTCTGATTACCACCCTCTTCACACTGCCATGTTTTGAGACGTTCCAAACTTAACTGGAACCAGCCGCTACCCAGAAATATCACTCATTCCTAAAAAACGAGTCTCTTTTAAACTCTTTTAGACTCATTAAATATAAAAATATCGTCGAGCTATTAGCCTTCCCAGCTCGTTAAAGTAAGGGGAACACTATCCCTCTCATATATTTTAATCTTTTTGACTTGAGGGATTATTAAACAAAAAGATCGAGCGCCTGTCTTTGTCGGCTTGTTAAAACTATCAAAAAGTCATCCCTTTCGTATTATTTTACACTTTTTCAGACTTAAGGGATCATGCCATGAAAAAGGACTATTGGAGTCTCCTTTTCATCCATTTTCAGACTCTCTAAACAAGAAAAGGGTTGAGTTATCTTTGTCGTTAAACTCATTAAAACAATAGCGACAAACTTGTCCACCCAGACAAGAACAAGTCTCACTAACGCTAGGCTCACTAAACACAAAGCGACAGGTTTTCCCGAAGGGAAAATTATAGACAAAGCATATGTTATCCTCCTCAAGCTTGTCAAAAATAAAGAGATACTAGTCAGCAATGACTGGGGAAAAATGGGAAGAAAACTTGAAAAACTCTATTGGTAGCAAGTCGCTCTTGAACATGACACTTTCACTCCATCACCATGATCAAGTTGGGTTGGGTTTCCGTTCACCATCACCATTGGTCCACCGTGCCATCCATGGGGTTAATGCTACCAGTCCATATCAATGTTGCCAATATGTTCAAGAGAAGTCATTCAGAGAATTCACCATCCAACAAATGCCTCATCCACTACATTACATCCACGCTTCATTTTTCATGACCGCCATTCCTGAGCCTCATATCATCATATCGTTTTCACCTCCACAAAAATCATTTGCTCCGTTTCGTGTCACCCTCCTACAATAGGTCACTTCTTGTCGACATTAGCTCATTATCTAAGAAGTTGACTTAGAAACAACCCTTTCAGTACTTTGAAGCTTGCATGCCTCAATGTCAAGTTTCTCACTTCCGGCAATAGGTTTACATCAATGACCTTCGACCAAAAGACTTTGCGTAGTGTCCGACATTAGCTCATATATTCACACCACGTGAATTGTACTATAGTACCTTGAGGGTCATAATCATTATCGTGACTCCTCTTGCATCTATTAATAGCTTACATCATTGGCTGGTAATCAGGCGATGTCTTTCCATGTTCGACTTCAGAACATCTTTTCACATGGATCTACTTGTACATCGGGCGAAGATTGCATGAGTTTTGAAGACCCCGGATCTAGTTTCACCCATTTGGGCTACGATATATTCAAGAAAATAAAGACATCAATTGTACACAGAAGCTGCACAGATGGTCATTGTTGGGTCGTTAATATGCCATTATTATTGTCATTTGTGAACGTTTATTCCACCCATTTCTACCATTCTTTATCATGTCATTTATTATAATTTATTATATAAATCCATTTTATGATGATTTATGCTCTTACATTATTTATTCACCTTTATTTCTAATAAATTGATTATTATGCATTATTTTACCAATGATAGTTCTAATAAGTTGGTTGTAACATTATTTACCATTTTTAGCCGCCAAGGTAACTTCCAGATTGAAGATTTGATTTTTAAATCTGCCAACTCAGAAATTCGCTGGTTTAAGGAGTGACAGTTTTGCAGTTGAGATTCTGAGAAAATGAAGACGAATTTAGAAAATCCGGAACATGGGTTTTGTCCAGAACGGGCCCAATTATCTTCTTCAAGAACAGTTTGCCCAAATTCGGCTTGTACAGGGAGAAACGCAGGGTTCTTTGAGCACGATTTTCTGAGATTTATTGTTGCGGCCGTCCTCCAAATCTCAGCTGCCAACCCAAATTCGTCTTGCTTTTGTTGAGGAAATGAAGGGAAAGATATTTTATTGTTGATCATCTGGTTAGAATCAACCTAAATTTGTAAAATAAATCATGATTGTAATTATCTATACTCTCTGATCTTTCTCTATTTAAATGAGAACAAAGATCAGAGAGGGGGAGACGTGATGATGGATTTGGGGAATGAGAAATGATGGACAACGATGGTGGATTATTCATGCTGTAATTCTTAAGCTTTTGCTGTTGTAATGATTCCACAATTGGCTGATTAATAAATGATTTGGGAGTGCTGTTCATTCTTCTCATTCTGAAGTGACGCCGCAGCATCCGCTGGCGGCTAAGGGCCCAGCCTCTGGCGGAGTATGTTGCTGCTGCTGTATAGTATATTCTTTTGTTTTATGCGTGGTTTGCTATCTTTATTGTTCAGTAATCTGATGCACGAATGCTATGTGATCATTAATTCATTAATGTTTCTTTCCGAATTCCTTGTGGCGATTCTGCATTATATTATTAAGTCTTTTCCAGAATTGATTGCATGGTATCAATCTGAATCGGGTATTTCTGTTACAGAGCTTTTGTATTAAATGTTACCATCATAAGATTTATTTGAAGTTATGATTATTGGAATCCGAAAGTAATGTTGTATTTGGAAACATAGTTATCATCTCAGATTACTATCTTAGTGTGTTGAATGTATATATGATTGTTGTTCTATTAGTGTGTTTTTTATATATGATAATTGTTGTTCCATAATTCATTTGTAAATATCTTCTCGTAAAGTAAAGATCATTGGAATTGCTTTTGCCGATTGTTATTTGATTGCGGAATGAGAGTTCAGTTCTAACTCGCGAGATTTAGTTCTTTTAATTGCTGTTTCATTTACTGCTGTCCATTTCGTTTCATGCTGCTTTTTGCCATTCCTTTTACTTGCATTTATTGCTTTGGTGTGAGAGAAGGTCCAAGGCTGTCGTGAGCCTCAGCAGACGCTACCATGCTCCCAGATCCATGGTCCATACTCTATTCCATCAATTTCTAGAGGAATGAGTTATTGCTACTATATCCTCGATTGATGGTTGTTTGAATGAATGATTTAGTTTAGAACATTTCAGTTTCTTGCTATTCCAATTAGATTCTTTTTCAAGCATTAATTTACTTTTGGGTTTTAAGCACTATACTGCTAAACATTACTCTTAAGTAAATAGCCGCCTCAGACAGAGTACACTCTTGAAATAAAAAGTCGTCCCTAGGTTGATAATTAATGTGAGGTAATTAGGAGTTCACAAGACACCTTTTTATCGCTCCACATTTTGGCGTCGTTGCCGGGGAGAGTGTAGCCATTTCTAAAGAGTAGTGTGAATCTGATGAGTGCCTGCTAGGGAAGAGTTGGATCTTAAAAACGGAAGGTAAGAACCTGCGTACGGAGCATGTAAAAGCCCTGCTCCCCCGTCCGCTTTCCAGCAGGACTGTTAAAGAACCTAGAGTAGAAATAGATGTTTGAATTTTTGTGTGAATTGTTAGGAAAAAGATAGAAATTTTAAAAAAAATGAATGACATGATTTCACTCAAGTGGTGATGTAAGCACTACCCATTTCACTAACTAATTGACAGGAACAATTGAAGAAGGAGCCTCGAAGAAACACGTGAAGAACATATTCTATTATGGTAAGAAATGGCTCACATTTCTACTTTTGAATTTCCTATCAAAGATCTAGGAGTGACACAAATGCACATAATTCCCCCATCTTTACCAAATTTTCATGGTTTAGCAAATGAAGATCCACATACATTTATGTTTGAGTTTGAAATACTTTGTAGAGGATATGATTATTGTACTAATGATCAAAGATTGAAAGTGTTTCCTCTTACTCTAAAAGGAGCAGCTCTCCGATGGTTCATGAGCCTAGGTGGGAATTGCATCCAATCATGGGAGGACATGAAGAACATATTCTTGAAAAAGTACCAAGACTATTGCAAAGCCAATGAAGATATTTTCTATATGATACAAGGGGAAGATGAAAGTTTGGAGGACTATGTAGATCGATTTCATTATAACCTTCAAAAATCAAAGCATAAGCATTTGGAAAAAGAGATCTTAAAAACACTCCTTCTTAAAGGAATCAAAGATGAATTTTTAGAACTTTTAAATCTGATAGGAAAAGGTGATGTTTTTCAGTTATCATATGATGATGTTTGTGAGTTGTGCATAAGGTATTCAAGAGGAATCTCCAAGGCTGGTAAGAATCCTAGAGATGTTTTTTCTTTCTTTTCCAAATCTGCTACAAGAATAGGAGACATAAGAGCTGAAATCAATGTGTTATTTGAAAATTTTAAAGTTGATTTTATTAGCTCTCTAAATGAAAAATTGGATGTTTTGCAGGTTCATAAAAATCAAGAATTGGATGAAGTGTTTTGCCCTCATGACCGAAAGGAGCATCTCATAGATACTCACTCTTCCTTATCTAGGATGGAAGTGGCATATCAAAGACATGGGAAAGCTGCAACAAGGCCTATAGGTATGGTTCAAAACATTTTTTCTCCATTGTCATACTTGCATAATCCATTATGGAATGTTAATGTGTTAGGGCAGCCATGTCAATTTCAATATAACCACCTATCTTGTTTACAAGTTGGGCATGGTTCATCTTATGATGGCATGACTACTCTCCCTCATCTTGTAGCACAAGCACATTCTCCATATTCTCCACTAGCTCTTTCACAACACCTTGCTTGCCCATCAAAACCATTCACACAACCCAATCAGCCGCATCATCAAAATTCTCCATTCCATACACATTTTCCTGCTCAACTAATTCCACACCCTCACCATAATAAACCAGTACAACATGCTTACAATGTTGAGCTGGCAAATTTACCCACCCTTCCCACCCATTCTATCTCACATGTGTCATTAGAGAAAACCTACAATGAGATTCAGAATGTTTCAAATGCAAAAATTGTAGAAGCTATGGAAGAAAATGAGGTTTCTTTTACTATGCATCAACAAGCCATTTTAAAAGTTCAAGAACTTCATGATATGATGGCTATGCGAAATCAAAAAAGTAAAGGATATATTGAAGATTGGTTTCACTCCATCATTTGTTTGCAACATCACTCCATGCTTCAACAATTTTTGATACCATTTTTTCAAGGGAAGATGGCTTCTCATACCCTAATTTTCATTAATATGCATTTTTCAAATTTGGGTATGTGTATACATGAAGCCTTATTTCGAAAATGGCTTCACTGGAAGTACTCATACACGTAGTCATATTCATCCTTCAATCAAAGTAGGTTAGTGAATAAAATAAAACAAAATAAGAACATAAATAAGTGCATTTTGTTCTTTTGTAAAACTAGGGTTTTTGTTGCAACATGCTATGCAAATCAACATCGGTGATAATTTTTTTATAATTTGTGTATGTAGATGAATCATAATGGAAATAATAAGTTCTACAAACACTCATTTTCATTTTTATCACCAATTTGAAAAAATGCTTGAATTTCATTTTTTTTGGCTTGTGGGCTTGATGAACTTTCTGGAAAAACAGTCGGGACAGTCATGTTTTGAGGGACCAAAAGTGAATATTTTTAAAACCTGTTTCTACCCTAGGTAGCCCTTGATGTCTACTTTCTAACCCAATTTGAATCACTCAATTTGGATTTGAAATGAAAAAGTTAGAACCAAAACATTGACAGGGTGTCTAGCAGGCAGCTCAGGAACAGAGTTGGGACAGTCAGTTTTTGGAGGCCTAAATGACCATATTTTTAAAACCTGTTTCTATCCTAAGTAGCCCTTGATATCTACTTTCCAATCCAATTTGAATCACTCAATTTGGATTTGAAACGAAAACGTTAGAGCCAAAACATTGACCGGATGTCTAGCGGGCAGCTCAGGAACAGAGTTGGGACAGTCAGTTTTTGGAGGCCTAAATGAATGAAT
Organism: Pinus tabuliformis; assembly: GCA_031772625.1. Taxonomy (NCBI): domain Eukaryota; kingdom Viridiplantae; phylum Streptophyta; class Pinopsida; order Pinales; family Pinaceae; genus Pinus; species Pinus tabuliformis. The sequence goes on along the minus strand of CM062811.1, from coordinate 928,260,535 downwards.
TTTTAAAACCTGTTTCTATGGTAGATTCCCCTATGAATATAGTTTACAATGCAATTGGAATCACTCATTTTTGATATCGTATGGGGAAGTTATGATCAAAATACTGACTGTCTATCGTAAATCAGCACTCTTAAAACTATGTCTTTCCAGCTGTTCCTTAAAGTATTTGACCTATCAATTCTTCTTGTCTTCAAAACCTGTTTCTATTGGAGATCAATAAATGAATCTATTTTCATTTCCAATTTGAATCATTCGAATCCGACATCAAACGAAAAAGTTATTCTTGAAATATCAACTGTTGGTCTAAGCCGGGTAATCGAAAATGACTCTATTATGCAGGTTGTTCTAACTAAAATTGACATATCATATCATTGAATATTTAAAACCTGTTTCTAATGGAGATAAACCTTTGAATTAGCTCTCATTTGGCTTTGGAATCACTCAATTTCGACGAAAAATAAAGAAGTTGTGATTAAAACACTGCAGGTTAGTATGATTGGCCACTGCTCTCCCGCAGGTAACAAATAAATTTTACTTTGTTATTTTCTCTATGGATTTGTTATACAGAATAACTACTTGTTGTTTTTTGCATAATTCTTGGATTAAGGGAGCCCGTACACCTCTCTTTCTTCATGATTTAATGCTTTATTGCAGGTAGATACTCTTTTTTTGCAGGTCTTGGGAAAATAAAGAAGGTCAACTTATGGACGAGTGATTTTTCAAAGAAATTTTTATAAAACAAAGGAATTTTATCCAAATCATTACCCAACGGATTCATAATGGAACAAATGAAGAATTGATTTCAATTTCAAGATTCATGTCTTGTCACTGCTGCCAAAACATTTTTCAAAAAGATCATTTTTTTTACATAATATCATAGCTGTTGTAACTCAATTTACATATTGTTTTTTAAATAAAATGTTGTTTCTTTTCTAATTTCTGTTATATTTTGTGTTTCAGGTGTTGCTTCATTCAACAGCATCAATGCAGTGAACAGCTAATTCATTCTTTGCGTGTTTGTATTTTATGGTTGTGTATTTTGCTGTTCCTTTTCTAAAGGAACAGCATTTGTGTGCATTTTTGTCGTTCCTGCTGTTCCTTTTTCAAAGGGACATCATTTTCGTTTTGCTATTTATTTTCTAAAGGAATAGCACTTTTTGGTTCAGCCATTCATTTTGTTGTTCTTTTTTCACAGTTCATTTTGCTGTTCCTTTTCGAAATGGAACAGCTGTTGTTCCTTTTCAAAATGGAACAGCACTTTTGCACTTTCACGTTGGGTGTGTTTTTGTTGTTCCTTTTTCAAAAGGAACAGCATTTGGTGTGTTTTTGCTGTTCCTTTTTTTCAAAAGGAACAACAGTGCGTGTTTTTGCTGTTCATTTTTCAAAAGGAACAGCAGTTTGTGTTTTTGTTGTTCCTTTTTCAAAAGGAACAGCAGTTTGAGTTTTTGTTGTTCCTTTTTTCAAAAGGAACAGCAGTGCGTGTTTTTGCTGTTCCTTTTTTCAAAAGGAACAGCAGTGCGTGTTTTTGCTAAAAAGGAACAGCAATGTGTGTTTTTGCTGTTCATTTTTCAAAAGGAACAGCAGTTTGAGTTTTTGTTGTTCCTTTTTTTCAAAAGGAACAGCAGTGCGTGTTTTTGTTGTTCCTTTTTTTCAAAAGGAACAGCAGTTTGAGTTTTTGCTGTTCTTTTTTTCAAAAGCAATAGCAGTTTGAGTTTTTTCTGTTCCTTTTTCAAAAGGAACAGCAGTTTGTGTTTTTGCTGTTCCTTTTTCAAAAGGAACAGCAGTTTGAGTTTTTGCTGTTCCTTTTTTCAAAAGGAACAGCGGTGCGTGTTTTTGCTGTTCCTTTTTTCAAAAGGAACAGCAGTGCGTGTTTTTACTGTTCCTTTTTCAAAAGGAATAGCAGTTTGAGTTTTTGCTATTCCTTTTTTTCAAAAGGAACAGCAGTGCGTGTTTTTGCTGTTCCTTTTTCAAAAGGAACAACAATTTGAGTTTTTGCTATTCCTTTTTTCAAAAGGAACAGCAGTGCGTGTTTTTGCTGTTCCTTTTTCAAAAGGAACAGCAGTTTGAGTTTTTGCTGTCCCTTTTTTCAAAAGGAACAGCAATGCGTGTTTTTGCTGTTCCTTTTTCAAAAGAAACAGCAGTTTCGCGTTTTTGTGTGTATTTTTGTTTTTTTGGTATGCATTTTCTTTGTTGTTCCCTACACAGAACACCACTTTCTTTTTGAGTGTTTTTGTTGTTCCTTCAAAAAAAAACAACACTTTGAGAGTATTTTTTAGAGCAACCCTTCCTTTCTCTTGTGGGATTATTCATAGTTCATCTCAACCACATTTTCCTGATTATCTTTCATGGCATGAAGTACACTACTTTTATGAGGACAAGAATTATGGGTTCTATTAAAGCAAGTTAATATCATTCACGTTATGATCTTTAACAGGACAACTCCTTGATGATAGATTTCTTTCAAAAGAGACACAATTATTTATATACTACTTTATTGCATTGTTTTCTGTTGAACATGATATTGATTGATCATCTTAATACCATGCTGGTTCCACCCTTCTTGGTTATAATCTTCTCTGTCTGTAATAAATGAGATTATGGGTATATTTTTTATATATTGACATGTTCAACTTCTTCCGCCATCCCTGCTCTTAAGGAGTACTGAGCCTCCCTCTTTTTATCATAAAAATGTGTAATAATAACAAAATTTTCTTCACAGATTGAGGATAGGGGGTCTCATTACGAGCCAGCCTACCATGTTCATAAGGCTGTAACAAAGTGACATTCCCATTATGGCCACCACACCAGGGTTATGATCCATTGGATAGCCAAATTATCCTTGGAACAGGAGGTCTCATCACGAGCTGGCCTGATCACTCTTGCTACATCCTAGTGAATGGCAGTGTGGTTATCTGGTTACCATGCCAGCACATTGATCTCTTCTGTAGAACAACACTGAAACTCTCTAGTTATAAATTGAGGATTCTGGCTCATATGGGTTAAAAAGCAACCCTGCCGGGGCTATGGACGCTTGCTGGCAGTAGCGGCTCTGCTTATGGTATTGAAGTTATATCTTATCGTCAATTATTATTATAATACCCTTTTCTTATTTTTCTTTTTATCAGAGAAGTTATTTCCTTAACTTTTTCCCTGTTTGAACCTTTATGCATGAGAAATTGTTTTATGATCAATCACATCATTTTCAGCTAGAATACCGTCAGCAAAGCATTTTTTTAGCATATTGTTGTCATTTTTCGTTTTGTATAAACTATCATCAATCCAAAGCGTCCTATCTCTTATTCATAACTATCTTTACACACTTTGCTCTCAATATAACCATAATTTTCACCGTCCTATCATTGATAAGTGTACTCTGCTTCACTTATTGATATATTGTTCATTCCATTGCCTTGCCGTCCGCACCACCCCTCTCATATGCTTTCTGGTTATGGAACCCATTTTCCAATTGGAGGGGGGGAATGTATGCATTATGGGGTTGCATGTGATATGATTACTGCACTTTGCCATACCTTGTTGATTTGACAACATATTAGTATTGCATGTATACATAAGTTTTCCTAATTGCAATTTTGCATGCATTTTATCTGTTGCTATTCAAAGCTAACACTATGGATTCAAGCACATTGTATGCAAAATAGTGCTTTGTTTACAGAAGAACAACAAGTATGGGAAGAATTCTATTTCGTAGCATGACCACACTATTGCACTTCACAGTAGAGGCTCGCGAACGTGAACAATTCTTCAGACATGATGTGCTTCTCTCGATTCCACCTTTTGCATCACTTTCAGCACCAACTCTGTCTACATCAGCTTCAACAACTGCCAGTCCATATATGTCATTCCACATTTTTTGGCGGTACAACTTGAGGTAAAATCGCATAGTTTTCTAATTTATTATGAATTTAGGAGAATTTAATCAAAATCTATTTTGAGCATTATTTGTCATCTTTCATTCCACGTCTTTACCACTTCCCCTTTTTCAGCAGCATATCATTTTCGAGTGTGGGGGAGTGTTCCTTTTATTCATTTCTTTCTTATAACCACGTCATTCATATTCTTTATCATCCATTGTTATTCTTATTCACTCTCAACACCTCCCTTATTTCATGTTGTTTTACACCAAGCATAGAATTTAACAGCTGGTAGCAACCACCTCTATTTGTTTTCTAGCATCGCATGAGGACATGCTAATTTTTGAGAGAGGGGGAGGAATTGCTATGCATGATGGATGTTTTCTACTTTCTTCCTTATTTAAGGCATACAATTTCATTTTTACACAGTGCAGAAATTGATTTCCCATATTTTTAAAACTATGAACTCAATTCTTGTAATTTTTGGAAAACACATTAATACAAAACCACACAATTTCAAGAAATATTGGTTCATAAAATTTCGGAAATCATGCACTCTCACCTACAGCCATTTTGTTTATATCTCATGATCCATGCATCAAAACGATCTGATTTTTGGATCATAGAAGCCTTCATATATTACAAATCTACTTGCAACATTTCAACAAAATCTGGTTTGTAGTTTTTGGGAAAATGGTTAATGAAGTTTGTTGTTATCTATGTCATATTTTGCTGCAACTTCATACATATAGTTGAATGTCAATATAAAAATTGTTATGCCTTCATCGAGATTGCTAAAATTGAATATTCATTAATTAAGGAAGCATTCATTTATTCTCAAATTTTTATTGCTTGGTTAACACATGGTTTTTGTCCTTGGGTTGCATGAGGACATGCAATATATTTAGTTTTCATTGCATGAGGACATGCAACATATTGAGTGTGGGGGTGTGTTGGGTCGTTAATATGCCATTATTATTGTCATTTGTGAATGTTTATTCCACCCATTTCTACCATTCTTTATCATGTCATTTATTATAATTTATTATATAAATCCATTTTATGATGATTTATGCTCTTACATTATTTATTCTCCTTTATTTCTAATAAATTGATTATTATGCATTATTTTACCAATGATAGTTCTAATAAGTTGGTTGTAACATTATTTACCATTTTTAGCCGCCAAGGTAACTTCCAGATTGAAGATTTGATTTTTAAATCTGCCAACTCAGAAATTCGCTGGTTTAAGGAGTGACAGTTTTGCGGTTGAGATTCTGAGCAAATGAAGACGAATTTGGAAAATCCGGAACATGGGTTTTGTCCAGAACGGGCCCAATTATCTTCTTCAAAAACAGTTTGCCCAAATTCGGCTTGTACAGGGAGAAACGCAGGGTTCTTTGAGCATGATTTTCTGAGATTTATTGTTGCGGCCGTCCTCCAAATCTCAGCTGCCAACCCAAATTCGTCTTGCTTTTGTTGAGGAAATGAAGGGAAAGATATTTTCTTGTTGATCATCTGGTTAGAATCAACCTAAATTTGTAAAAGAAATCATGATTGTAATTATCTATACTCTCTGATCTTTCTCTATTTAAATGAGAACAAAGATCAGAGAGGGGGAGACGTGATGATGGATTTGGGGAATGAGAAATGATGGACAACGATGGTGGATTATTCATGTTGTAATTCTTAAGCTTTTGCTGTTGTAATGATTCCACAATTGGCTGATTAATAAATGATTTGGGAGTGTTGTTCATTCTTCTCATTCTGAAGTGACCCTGCAGCATCCGCTGGCGGCTAAGGGCCCAGCCTCTGGCGGAGTACGTTGTTGCTGCTGTATAGTATATTCTTTTGTTTTATGCGTGGTTTGCTATCTTTATTGTTCAGTAATCTGATGCACGAATGCTATGTGATCATTAATTCATTAATGTTTCTTTCCGAATTCCTTGTGGCGATTCTGCATTATATTATTAAGTCTTTTCCAGAATTGATTGCATGGTATCAATCTGAATCGGGTATTTCTGTTACAGAGCTTTTGTATTAAACGTTACCATCATAAGATTTATTTGAAGTTATGATTATTGGAATCCGGAAGTAATGTTGTATTTGGAAACATAGTTATCATCTCAGATTACTATCTTAGTGTGTTGAATGTATATATGATTGTTGTTCTATTAATGTGTTTTGTATATATGATAACTGTTGTTCCATAATTCATTTGTAAATATCTTCTCGTAAAGTAAAGATCATTGGAATTGCTTTTGCCGATTGTTATTTGATTGCGGAATGAGAGTTCAGTTCTAACTCGCGAGATTTAGTTCTTTTAATTGCTGTTTCATTTACTGCTGTCCATTTCGTTTCATGCTGCTTTTTGCCATTCCTTTTACTTGCATTTATTGCTTTGGTGTGAGAGAAGGTCCAAGGCTGTCGTGAGCCTCAGCAGACGCTACCATGCTCCCAGATCCATGTTCCATACTCTATTCCATCAATTTCTAGATGAATGAGTTATTGCTACTATATCCTCGATTGATGGTTGTTTGAATGAATGATTTAGTTTAGAACATTTCAGTTTCTTGTTGTTCCAATTAGATTCTTTTTCAAGCATTCATTTACTTTTGGGTTTTAAGCACTATACTGCTAAACATTACTCTTAAGTAAATAGCCGCCTCAGATAGAGTACACTCTTGAAATAAAAAGTCGTCCCTAGGTTGATAATTAATGTGAGGTAATTAGGAGTTCACAAGACACATTTTTATCGCTCCACAGTCATCTAAACCAAGGAAGATGACTCTTCATGCGAATAATCACAATTCACAACAGCAGACGATTGTTTATCCTATGTACATGAAAATGAATTTATAAAAGCTGAGCATGGGAATGCCCGGCTCAACTAGATCATGAAAATAATATGATGATGATGTATTGTATTGTATCTTATACAGGTCACCTTCCAGTTCGAATACCTCAAATCCTCATGAATAAAGCATTTCACCTAACATCAGAAGATTTACAACCTCATGCTTTAAGGAGTAGCTGTTATAGACATATTTGGGCACTGCAACCCCAAACTCATATGTCGATAAACTAAGGGCTCCTTAACTCCCTAAAAGTGGTGTTTCACACCCTAAAGGATCATAGTCAACTGATTATATCATTTCCCAGAAGGACCACTTGAAAAACTACTCAGAACTGGTCAAAACTGGACCATACAGACTGCTCCATGGGCAAGGTGTGATAAATACTGACTCCCTAACTGACCAAGTACGATGCATAGTCAAATGGCCTTCTGTGGGGTGCAATGAGCTAGAATAGACAAATGGCAGAGATAGTTTGCAAGGTGGATGAGCATGGAATCTTCCAGAAACTTCTCCTGTGACACTTGCCTCTCTGAATTCGCCCAAGGATGAGTAAGAGATCATGAAATCTCCAAGTGGAACCAAGAAATATCAGTGGAATGACACCAATCAAAAACCCAGAGCTGACTCACACCCTTGCAAGACATCTATAAATGGATCCCTCATCTGAGAGATCTAAAGGCTGGAATTTTGTATTTTGTAAGGAAGTCTTGTTGGTTTGTTGAGAAGAGACATTGCATTGTTGGGTGATTTGCTTGTTCATGAGGTGAAGAGGGCTTCTACAACTGGGAGGATGATGTTGGATCAGACAGCTGGGTTATAATCCTCTCTTATATTACTATTAATAAAGTTCTTTGAGATTTCCTCCATATGATCTTGTATTTGTGAATCTTTTTTTTTATGAATGCAATTGTATGGTCAATGTGTTTCTGATTCCGCATTGTTTATGATATTTTAGATAAAGATGATTTGATAGTTGGTTGTTACTTTGACTCTACAGGTACTCTTTGAAGTGGGACAAGTAGGAGAGGAGTGGAAAATTCTATCAAGGAAAAGAGAAATTAAGCTAGGATCAAAGTGGAAGATCCAAGTTGGTCCTCTTTTCTTCTCTTCCATCTATCACACTTAAAGTAACTATTGAAAAGATTTCATTGTTTGTTTCTAAGATAGCTGCCCATCTTAGTGGGACTAACAGTTTGAATCGACAATAGTTTTCCCTAAAAAACTCTCTATATCACCCCCAAAACATACATGCTCTTTCTCCAATCTATATATCCATCCCTTCCTCATCCTCTCCCTCCCCCTCTCTCTCTCTTCCCCTTCTCTCCCTCCCCCGCTTCTACCTTTATTCCCTCTTGTTGTCCTCTCTCCCTTTCTATGCATTTTTCTTATCACTCCCTCTCTCTCTCTCCACCTTTATCTTTGTATTTATTTATTCTTACCTCCCTCTCTCCCCCTCCAAGTCCATCTCTCTCTTCCTCCCTCTCTCCACTCTCTCACATCTTCTCTCTCCCTATCTCTTTCTCTCTCTTCACCCTTCAACTCTGTTACTATATCATTCCCTCTCTCCTCTCTTCTTCTCTCCCCTATTTGCTCCACCTCTCCTTCTTTGTCTCTTTCTCTCACCTCCAAACATACACACTATTTCTCCATCTCTCCCTTGTCACTCCCTCTCTCTCTCAACTTCTCACTCTCTATGTATTTCTTCTTCCCTCCCTCTCCCCTCCTCTCTCTCAAGTCCACTCTCTCATGCATCCTCTCTCTCCCTTTCTCTCCTACCTCCCTCTCTCTTCCCCCATCACTCTCTCTTTTCCCTCCAATCCTCTCTCTTCCCCCATCACTCTCTCATTTCCCTCCAATCCTCTCTCTTCCCCCATGACTCTCCTCCTCTCTCATGCCTTCTCTCTCTCTCTCTCTCTCTCTCTCTCTCTCTCTCTCTTCCCTCCAATCCTACCTCTTCCCCCATCACTCTCTCTCTCTCTCTCCAACTATGTTACTATATCCATCCCTCTCTTACCCCTAAGCATACTCTCTCTCTCTCCATCTCTCCCTTGTCACTCCCTCTCTCACCACTTCTCACTCTCTATGTATTTCTTCTTCCCTCTCTCTCTCCTCCTCTCTTGCAATTCCTCTCTCTAATCCTTCCTCTCTCTCCCTTTCTCTCCTGCCTTCCTCTCTCTCTCTCTCTCCACTCTTCAATCCTCTCACTATCTCCCTCCCTCTCTCCTTCTCTCTCTCTGCCTCCATCTTTGTGTCTCCCTCTCTTACCCTTCTCTACATATCTCACTCATCTCCCTCTTGATTTCTCCTCTCCCCTATCCTTCAGTTTATCTCCATCTCTCCCTTGTCACTCCCCGTATCTCTCCACCTCTATCACTCTATATATTTGTTCTTCCCTCCCATATATATCTACAGTTAATATATATCATGATATTTTAATATATATTATACTATAACAAAATTAATATTGCATTAATCCAAAGATATTAAATTTAATAATATTAATATTATAATTTATTAATATGAATATTAGATTTAATAATAATATATATAATATTAATATTAATATCAGGGTTAATAATGTTTTTTCTGTATGGTATTAATAATAATTTTCGCCATGGTATTTGGCCATATATGTCATTGATCGTTAGTAAGTATAAAAAGGTTTTATTTATTTACCATGCCTCTGGTTAATTTATTTTGTTATTTATTTATTATGCCTCTTTATACCTTTTTTATATTTATTTATTTACCGTACCTCTTTTATAAATATGGTATTTGGACCATGGTATTAATAATTATTTGTCCCATGGTATTTGGCCCATAGAGTTCACCTAAATAAAACATACTTTTTGAGTTTAGGCTTGATATATAATTAGATGTTGATTTCTAATCCTAACTAATATATTTTTATTTATTTATCATACCTCTTTATACCTCTTTTATATTTATTTATTTACCATACCTCTTTTATAAATATGGTATTAATAATTATTTGTTCCATGGTATTTGGCCGAAAGGCTTCACCTAAATAAAACATATTTTTTGAGTTTTTGTAAATATAAAATATAAAGGAGGTTTTATTTATTTATCATACCTCTAGTTTATTTATACTTTTATTTATTTACCATACCTATGGAGTAAATATAAAAAAAGGTTTTATTTATTTACCATACGTCTAGTTTATTTATATTTTATTTGTTTACCATACATCTTTTTTTAGTGTTCGTAAACCTCTTTATATTTTTAATTTATATTATGTTTATACATGCTAATAATTAGATTGATTTTTAAATAGGGGAAACATTCAATTACAAATGTTAAATGTTAAACATTACATTTACAACTACATTTACATTTACGTTTTTATGTGAGATCTACCCCATATTGGGTTGTTTACATTTATGTGTTTAAGTTTTTATGTGAGACCCCTCTAGGGGCAATTAGACGTTGATTTCTTATCCTATTTGATATATTTTTATGTATTTACCATACCTTTTTTTTGAGTGTTTGCAAACCTCTTCATATTTTTATATTTTGTTTATACATAATAATAATTAGATTGATTTCTCAATAGGACCCAAATGTTAAATGTTAAACATTACATGTTGTTAAATTTACATTTACCTGAGATCTACCCCTATACTGTAGAGCACCTCTAAGGGCAATATATATATATATATATATGAATTGAAAATAAAACAAAATAACAAAAAAATACATAAATGAAATATATAGCTAAATTAATTTGTTTTTGAAAATAAATCTAAATTTAGAACTAACATAAATATTTTTCATCATTTTATTCTTTTCATACTTCCATTTAAAATTTACAAAAACACAACAAAATTTCTAATTAAAATTATTTTAATATATTACCAATAATGCAATACAATAATATAAGTGAAGTATTAAACTTCTACAAAATAAATTAAGAAAATATTTTACCTATGCTTAATAAAATAAAGGGTAAATTTTCACACTATTGTATAGTAATTTGCCAAACTTTTGTCAAGCCAATTGCTATCATTATTTGATAATGTGATCAACATCTAATTCAATGCCAATGCATTAATTGTATGGGTATGTGCCCATCAAGGCAATATCGCATTTTCCTCCTCGTGTGTAAACACCTCATTTAATTCTCATGTATCCATTTTCTCCCCATGTGGTTCCCCAAGAGTTTTTTATTATCCAATATTTTTGTGAGCAACACAACTTTTTTTCCTCTCCATATCCAACCACTACAACTGAATAGTCAAGTTTTTTGCCGCATTTACTATTATATACTCCCTGTGTGCCAAACAAACAAAATTTTGTTAGTTACACTTGCTAGATTATTCATCTCCTTCTTATTTTTTCTCAAAAAAAAAACAATATAAGTAATCATAACCACTTACACTCTGATAACTTCAGATAGCTCTAATATTGTGAAACTTTACCGCTATAGCTATAGGTCGACTAGATACTGCTCGTTTGAGAGCATCTCCAGTAGTAGGAGAGACATGTTGAACACTGCTAATAGTTGATCCCCAAGGAAGCTATATCAAATCAAAACAAAACAATGATTTAATTATCTTACAAATTAGATTACGTTATTATTATAAATAATATATTGTTATTTATAAAAACTAATTATGTTTTTAGTAATTTTTTAACAAAATTTCCAAAATATTTTGTTTGCCTAATTATATAGAGTCTATACAATTTAATATTTTGAATAGCAAATATGGTTAGTTGTGAAACCTTTCATATAAACCATGAACAAAATAATAGGAAATGATTCTAATAATTCCAAAACCACTTCAAAATTTAAAATAATTAGAAATTATAAAACCAATCCAAATCCTAACCCCTTGAAACTCCATCTCAATGCAATCTAACTATACAAATCTTAACCCATTTAAACTCCATCTCAACAGGATCTAACTATCTTAATGCACAAATCATTTAACTATCTTAATGCACAAATCCATCTTATGTAGCATTAAGCCTTATTATTGTACCAATCGTTCTTGGCATGGCGCTTCTCAACCTTGTAAGTATAGTCAAATTCTTCAGTTATCCCTCGCCCTCTTTTTTTGACATAGTTTAAAGCATCGATAATGTTCCCTCCATTGCGATCGTTTCCTTGGCTAGTGCAGTCGAGCAATTGCTATGGCGATAGGATCAACAATTGTTTCGTAGGAGGACAAGAAGTTAGGTACATTGCAACAAAGTGCAAAGTTGATTTTAATGGGTTCTACTTAAAGATAGATAGACAATGTATGTTTTTCTAAAAACTTCATTTTCTAAGTAGGAAGGATGTACATTAAGTAAATACATTTATGAAATAATTCTAAAGCTTATTTATTTTTTCGGATTTAGAAATCAAATATAATGTATATTGATATTATTTTTGAAATATGGAATATATCTTAATTTTAAAAGAAGTGGTTTTTGGTCAATAAAGTTGTTTATTAATGAGATTTTAATATAAATAATGATACATAAAAAAACCATGAATCTCACATATAAAATGTCAAACTAATTAATTAAGGTGAATTTAATTAATTATTCAAACAAAAGCCATGAGTCACACATGATTCCTAAAATACAAATAATTTTATTAATTTAATTACATTAAAAATTAACATGAGCCACCCATGTTTGGTAAAAACCAATTTTCTCCATATCCTTGATAGTTATATGTGACTAAGGAATAAAAAATGCATTAAAGAAGGAATATAAATGCTATCATGAGTAGAGTATCCATGCAATTGTGTATATGGATGATAACATTATTACAAAACTATGAAATAACCAATCATGCATATGCAAAATGAGTTGAGACACATAAAACACACATTTTTGTGAATGAAAACATATTAATAAACACACAATAACAAATTTGATGCATGGCCAATAGGAGAAACACAAATAAGTTGTGTTGATAATGTTGTTTTTCTCTGTCCCCATGATATATATATATATATATATATATATATATATATATATATATATATATATATATATATATATATATATATATATATATATATATATATATATATAACACATATAAGTGATTCACATATAGGTGATTATTGATATATTCACATTTATGTAGGATTACCTATATGTACATGAAAATATAGATTTTATAGGTATTGAGTGTGTAGCAGTGATGTACGAATAATGGTAAGAAGGAAAAGAATAGACAAAGTAGGCATAAATAAGTATGTATGTGGGAAACATATATGTTTTTGTGTAGGAAGATAAGAAGTTAGGCATATGACAAAAAAGTGAAAAGTTGAGCAAATACTGAGGAAGAAAACATGTAAAGCCAATAAAAGAATATGATCGATTGTTATGTTAAGATCATTGGAGGACTGAAAGTTGAACAATTTTCTAAAGTTGTGATGGTTAAAAGGGAAAAGGAGAAGGAATTTAGGTTAGTTCATGAGAGGAGAGTAAGAAATAATGGTGTTTGGTAGGCTCAAAGAAAGTAAATATTAGCTTAAAGGAAGAGATATTTCTTTCAAATGGGTGATTCCATAGGAAAAAATATATAGAAGAAGTCCAAGAAGTTGATCTTATGAAAAACAAAATGTCAGAATGATTCTATAATAACATGATCTCAATACCTAGGAAAAAGGTTCATGAGATTAAATGATATGTCTAAAGAGAAATCAATTTTTTTAATGAAACTAATTTAATTATGTTTATTATTAGTGCAATTCCTTGCAACATTTATTAACGTTAGTAATGTATCTGTGGTAAGTAGATCACATCTAAATATAAATAAATTTCACTATGTTTGTTGATTCAATCGAATTTAGCAAGTGGCTAAATGAATAACATATCTCCTACAAATAAAATGACAATTGAAGGTGATAGGGTTGTTTATTTTCCGTATTTTTTAGTATCTATAATTTTATTATTTTTATGTAATAAGCTTGGTGGAAATGACCCTGTCAATTAATATAATAGCATTAAACTCCTAAAATGCACACACAATGTGTGAGAGAGAGAGAGAGAGAGAGAATCATATATATATATATATATATATATATATATATATATATATATATATATATATATATATATATATATATATATGAGAGAAACAAAAATATACTACTCTAGTGCTCAATGCACCATTCAGAAAACATCATCCAGAGATAGATCATTTCTCTCTATAGATCTTGAATGATCCATAACTTTCATAATATCAAGTACATTATCAACCAAGTAGTTGAAAACAAATATTACACTTAACAATTCCATGCTCAGAAAAACACAAGTTAGAAAAGAGCTCATAAATTATCAAATGGAAATCGTGGTAAAGTCATAGTACTATCATCTTATACTTATTCTACAAATTGTAAGTCTTAGGTAGATGAAGTCCTTCCTTTGAGAGATGATATGCAATCTAGTTGTGATCTCTATAAATATGAGTATACTTGACCTAAATGATGTAATTGGATATTTCCTTTAATTATTCTGCTAGTGGAATAACATATTCATTTTTTGCTTAGAAGATTTCCTTCAAACAATTAATGACTATAAGTGAATCATCGATGAACTCAAGCTTATGAATCCCTTTGTCCAAAAAAATATTTTCGTAAGTAGTCTAAGGCATTGAATTCCTCTTTATGATGTGTTCCTCTTCCTATGTCACATTTGAATAGAGGTATATGTCTATGAAATATAGAAAGAAGAAAATCAAATGAATAAAACCCAATCCCTTACAAATGAAAGAAGCTTTGCAAGTGTACGAAGAGTTCTTTCTATAACAAGACTCATTTATCCAAGTTTGAAAGTCTTTTGTCAAAAGTAGCGTGTAAAAAGCATGATATTCTATTTTTTATTTCTTTTATTTCTATTATACTTTTGTCCAAATAGATGGACAATGTCTCTTTCTTAAAAACTTCCTATAATGAGTTTAGTAAGAATGTATTACAATAATAAAATAAAATTAAGGATATCTATTACACAATTCTAAAGGCTATTTCATTTTTTGGCCAAAAATATGAAATCTAATGTATATTCTAATTTTATAGTTGAGATACTCATTATAATTTAATTTTAAAATAGGGTCTTGGGATACCTAATTGTCAGTAGTTTTTGGCCAATTGAATTATTTCTCAATTACATTTTAATACAAATGAATTAAACAATAAATACCACATCCCAAAGGACTTCATCAAACTAACTATGCATGAAAAAAATATGCATGCAAATGTGTATATGAATGATAGCATTATTGCAAAACTAAGAAATAACCCAATCATGCATTTTCAAAATGAGTTGAGATATGTAAAACACACATTTTTGAAAGAAAACATATTAATAAACACACAACCACAGATGTGATGCATGGTCAATCGGAAAAAACAAAAAAAAAATTGTACCAATAATGTTGTTTTTCTCTATCACCATGATAGACATATATAAACACATATAAGTGACTAGCATGTAGGCGATTAGGGATATATGCATATCTATATAGGAGTACCTACACATATGTGAAAATGATGTTATATGGAAGCTGAGGTAATGAGTGTATACAAGTGAAGTAAGAATAGAGGTAAAAAGAGAAATCATAGATAAATTAGACATAATATAAGCACAATAATATTAGATGAGAGCCCACACAAATATCAGCACAAGGTCAACCTTTCCTATGGGGAAAATGGTTTCCATGAATAAAGAGAATGAAATACTAATGCAGAGCCACTATGAGACTCTGTCCAATTTTATTGAGGTGACCAGTAGATTTTTCAAGTGTTTATCTAGAATGTTTGATTTTCTATTAACTCCTAGTTGATTTTCTTGCTATTAGTTTGCTATACTTCCTCCTCTTTCTTGAAATATGATTGTAATTTAGTTTTCTCCTTAGCCTTGTTACATGTGCAAGTGTATATATGGATGATAACATTATTACAAAACTAAAAAATTACCCAATAATGCATATGAAAAATGAGTTGAGACGAATAAAAAACATTTTGATAGGAAAACATACTAATAAACAAAAAAATGCATGGTCAATAGAAAAAGCACCAATTATTTGTACTAATAATCTTCTTTTCTTGGTGACCATAACAAAAACATATAAAAAACATATAAGTTATTAATATGTAGGTGATTAGGGATATATACATCTTTATGTAGGAGTACTTATATGTATGTGAAAATGTAGATGTTATATGGAAGTCGAGGTAGTGAGTGTGTCGAAGTGAGGAAAGAGTGGAGGTAAAAAGAGAAAGCATAGATAATGTCGGCATAATATCAACCCAATAAGACTAAATGAGATCCTAGCCAAATATAGACACAAGCTCAATCATTCTTATGGATAAAAGGTGTCTATGAAGAAAGAGAAAGTAATATTATTATTCAAATATATGGATTTCAAGATAAGATGCTATTGCTACCCAAATTTGTTATGGATCAGTATTTTGTTGCTAAAATTTGCAAGAAATACCATCCATGGCTAATTTTATTTGAACACCAAAAGAAAAAAAATTATTTATTTTCCATTTACTATTAGAGATGTGACTGTGAAGAACAAAACCCACCTTGAAGAGTTTGTAAAGTATTTACGATATTTTAACTTAAGTGATGTTGAAGTTATTTAAGGCTTTGATTCATATGCTATATTTTTGATACACCTAGCTAGATATGAAAATTTATTTACAATTTTTTTCAATGAAAGTGAAGAGAGTCACATCTACACATTGAGAAACCAATAATTTCTAATACACATTGAGTAAGTTGATGGAGAGACCAACACTAGTATGGGGGGAAGATACAAGCATAGAAGCAAAAGGACTATGGAGGAACCTCTCACCTCCACACCTATGACTCGCCCAATTTCATCTTCTACTCAAAGGAAGAGAAAAAATAGGTGACATGGAAGAGTGAGTCATGGTGGGCTCTCATGTGGTAGAGATGAGGAAGATGTGACATCCCTAGTTATATTTTTTCTTATGAACTTTATCTAAACATTTTAGGCATTTTTTAATTATGTGTATACACACACACACACAGAGATATATATATATATATATATATACACACACGCAAATTTTGTGTTGGAAATAATACTGAGAGGGGGGGTGAATCAGTATTATTTAATTCTTTTAATAAATCTTCTTTATTTGTTCTTTGAATTATTTTTGCATGTCAGTACCATAAAATAATGAGCATGAACAAAAGAAAACAGATAGTCACACCAAAGAACACAAGATGTAAGGTGGAAGCCCAATGTGGGTGAAAACCACCTGCTGCAATATGTCTCTATCTTCTTTCAAATTAGAAACTCCTTTTACAATGGTTTTGTACTGGTGCAGTCCTTTACCAGTATGCAGGCTGCAACCTGCAGAGAGCTACAACTCTCTCTCTCGTTTTCCAGTCTCTCCTGGAAGGGAGCTACAACCCCCTACTTCTTTTCTTACAAGGACCACTTTTCATAAATTTTCAAACTGGATCCATAAGCATCAAATGATCATCAAGCATAAGAGAATCACCCAGTCAACTATAGTAACCAGATCAACAATAATAGGACCAAACCCAGAACACAACAATGATAAAAAAAGATTTTAAGAGAAGTAAGCACCCTGCTCAACTTCTCGCCTGCTTACGTAAGCACCCTGCTCAACTACTTGCCTGCTTACAGTACTCACCCTGCTCAACTGCTTGCTTGCTTACATTACGCACCCTGCTCAACTGCTCGCCTGCTTACGTACGCACCCTGCTCAACTGTTAGCCTGCGTACCTCGCTCTGAGTCTATTAAACTGCCTGCGGACCTCCGCACCTACAACCCTTCTGTGCCTGCGTACCGACGCACCTGCAACCTTTCTGTGACTGCGTATCGGCGCACCTGAAACCTTTTGTGACTGCGTACCGGCGCACCTGAAACCTTTCTGTGACTGCATACCGGCGCACCTGAAACGCTTCATTCCTACGTATGTATGCACTTTTCTCTCACTGTACCTGCGTACCTTCGGGCATAGATGATTTCAAGACTTCAGAAATAACCCAGACAGTCAGATCTACAGATCTGAACATGCGCCGAAGAGATCTTAGTCCATCAGTAGATCCGCCTTGTTTAGATCTAGACTAGATCTAGCCCTTATAAGATATTCAACCAAAAACATACCCAAGCAAAATGATCTCCTTTGCTTTATATAGGAAAGCTCTTCCTTAAATCATGGATCAATACCACGAGCCGACACCATAATAACACAATACCGTCGGCTAAATACCAAGAGTAAAACATAAGAAAACCCCACATGTGAATTTCGTTTCCTTGAAATGTGTGCACTGGGGGTACGCACCTCCTGAACGGCTGACCTGCGAGTATGTACGCACTTTATGTAACACCGAACTGCGTGTACGCACCTTATGTAAGGTGTACCTGCGTACCCCTTATTTTCTTCAATATTTGATAGCTGATCATCAATCTCTGCTGCTGACTTGAAGTACTGTGATCTATCACCTAAATGGGTTGCCATCAAGGACAACACTTTAGCCATAATGCCAACATTTTGGTCACTGGTGATGGATCTTGCTTGGGGTGCTTAATTTGCTTATTGCAAAAAACTGGACAAACTTGGGATAACCATTGATGGATGGTGGTTGAAGTGTCTAAGAATTTGGATCTTAGAATGTATGGAGTACACAAAATGATTTACGAACTACACAAAATAGGACACAAGCCCATATTTTTCTTCGACAAGTGAAAAAGACAAGGAGCACAAAGGATTTAATGGAAGAGGGAAACATAAGAGTGGAGAAGGAAATAAGATGTGACAAAATTTAATTGCAAGTGCAGGATGTTTGAGAAAAGGTTGCATGATCAGTGAGATAAAAATAAATAAAATAGTAAAGGTCAATGGACGAGAAGGAGAGATCGACTAAAAAAAGGAAAAAGCCAGTAGAAGAACAAGATTGACTAGCACAAGAACATGTAGTGGATATTCATAGAGTAGCCAAAATTTCCCACAAAATAAAAATGACAAGTGGACAACGAATAACATTTTTCCATATTTATCATTTTAACACTACAGAGAAGAAATAAGAGAGGAATCCTACACATACTTCAACAAAGATCCATGTTTATAGACATCTACAACAACACACAGGGGATTTTGGCTCATCTCAAATGCAGATATCTTAATTGAGCATTAGGAGAATGAGAGGGGACTCTAGTAGGTGGGTATAATATATCATTGATCTATGGCTCAAGGGTGGAGAGGGGCTTCTCTAGAGTCCCCTGACTTCTTAGGGTGGAGCATTATTCTGAAGATTCTTGGTAAAGGAAAACCCTTTAATCTCCTGCACTCATTTTAATTATTCTGGCAGAGGATAATGGATTCCCATTATTAGATGGAATCTTTATGATATATATATATATATATATATATATATATATATATATATATATATATATATATAATTCAAGGTGGAGGTAGCAGGAATCTCAATTCCTTGTGTAAGATCTAGGGTGACAGAAGGAAGTAGCTTGGCTGCAGTTGTATATAATTGGTTGGATAGTGCAGCGTCCAACTCTATAATCCATGTTTTGTTTGAATCCAAGATAAGTATTTTCCTATGTAATATCTATTATTCATTTGCGTTGATGTTTTTAAATTGTTTTTTTAACAAGTAAATGGACAAACATAGCTTCTTGTTGTTAAGGAAATGAGCTCTTGATATGGATGCTACATTACTACTATTTTTTTTCTTTATATTTGTGTCCTCTACATAGGCAATGTGCATACGTCTAGAAACATCAACATGAATGTTGTCCACAATAGTTGTCATTAACCTTAAGTTCATAATAATCATTCTTCATAGAGGAATTTCAAACATAAGTGTTATTTTAATCTTTTTTGCAAGAAAGATAGTTATTTTCTCTGAGTTTAAAGATGTAGTAGTTTAAGAACTAGTTATATATTTGACTAAGCTGATAAATGCCTCCATGTATTTTATATATGCCTTATATACATATAAATATTCACATGGGTGTTGTGTTTTTTGATTAGCATGTTAATACTCGGTGGACATATTAAAGCAATGAACACAACCTTTCATAAAATAAGTCTTATCCCATTGGCTAGATTTCGAAAATGCATTGAATTCTTAATGATGCTAACAACCAAAAGGCTATACGATAATTCCATAAATTTCTCATGGAAATAGTGTTTTGAAGGGTATCAACCCTAGAAAAATGTATATAATGATGTAACACTATCGATAATGGTGTATAATTCCTAAGTTTATAACTATAATATGAGTTTAAAATAAGATTGAAATGTCTATGTATCACCAAAATTAACTTGCAGACCTATGTCGAGAGGTTGTCATTTTCATACAACAAGTTCATATGCATACACTAAATGGTCTAGGTGTGGTATATGTGTATGTTAAACACACATAACAGCAACAAAATATGAAAGATAAAACATGAGATTACATTTTTTTATTAACAAAACATATATATTTATGGTACATGGTTTGACCATTGGGTTCCACATCACAAGGTCTCTTGGACTTCCTTAGCCTATTCGACTTCCACACGAACCTTTACAGGATTAGGTGTCCAACATTCTCCCTCTTGATCCGAAGGATTATGTATGAGTCCAAGAAGAGAGTTGTAATACAAAATGTGCAAAAAATGCATGGCAGCACTAGGCACAATGTGCTCTTGAAATGTTGGTATAAAGGGCAGTGGTTTAAGGATGACCACCAACACTAGAACACTTAGTACAGTTCCTAGAACTCTTCCAATTATGGCATGAATCTCAAGTCTTCTGCTCAAGGAAGTTGTCCTGATGTTTTGAAGAGGGAAACCTTCAACCATGAAAGGGAGGTCTCAACCCACATAAAAGGGAGAACTTCAACCTAAAAAGGGAAGTCTCAACCTGTGATGGTTTAAGGATTACCACCAACTCTAGAATGCTTAATGTTATTCTAGAATGCTTAATGTTATTCATGGAACTCTTCCAAAACTGGCAAGAATCTGAAGTCTTCTGCTAGAGGAAGTGTCCCAAATTACCAACTTAAGGCATGCTCAGGGGCATCTTTGTCTCTGGCTACAACTCTGAAACTGGTGTGACAAGTTATGGCTCAAGCTCACTTGATGTGGCTTTGAAGCTTGTAGATGACCATCATTTCCCCCCCTATCAGATACAAGGTGAGATGATGGAGAAAACTCAATTGTAAGACTGTTCAATACTCTTGAACAAGTTTTGTCATGTGACTAAAATATCTTCTTGGTTGTTGATGCCCATTGCCAAGAAGCGATCCATCCAAGATGAATCTTTGTTCTTGCAAGAGGTTTGTTTCGAAAGCATCTGTTTGAAGAATGACTGGTTTTATGACAGTGCTTACATGGATGAAGATCAAAACAATGATCCTTCACATGGCCAACTCAGTCACAGTGTTGGCATTTGACAATCTGTTGTTGTTGAAGAGGGGCAAAGTATGGAACAGCTAGAGATGAACTGTCATGAAGGAATCCAGCACTCTAAAACTGAATGGGCTTTGTGTAATCTGGAATGTGAAAGGACAAGTCATTCTCATATCCAAGAATAGTTCTATTTTTGTTATGGAAAAGCTCTTCCCAAGGTCTGATGATGGGCTTGGGAGGTGCAAGCTGAACATCTGCATCTGCATATAACCTTGCTACTTTATTGGGTACTAAATCTGAATGAACTGTAACATTATTGTCTTGTTGTTTATGGGAGTCTATTTCATCTTCTAAACAGAAACAGGTTCAAAATGATGACTCCACTACTGTAATTCTTCCTGTTGTAGTTGTGATTCAAGCTGCAAAAAAAATCAATCTGTTCTTATGCATATTGTACACATGTTTGAATTTCAAAGAGAGAGTCTTTGTTGATTTTGACTATGTTTTCGACACTAAAACTTATTAGTGTATTCAGTAACTCTAATACTCCATAAAGTCTTCCCATTTTATCAACAAATCAAACTCTGTTAAATACAGTTATGTTAGCTTATTTTAAAAGATATTATAAGTTGCTCCAATTTCGATTTGCACTAGGTTTTGGCTGAATGGTGAAATCATACAACTTTTGGAATAAGGGGATAACTTCTATATACTTTAATACTCTACGAGAACTTCAACACTGAACACAAAATATATAATGAGTTTTAAATAAAATGCCACAATTGGGGCAGCAACAACTGCAAACTTGCTTGGATCCTTCAAATACTCCTCACTTTCTCGGCCAGTGGAAAAGAATAGTCAAGTTCAATACCGACTGCTATTACATTCTTGTAACCATTGATGATAGCATATGGAACAGCTGCAATTGTGGGATAACAGATCGCAAGAGAAAGAGTTGTACATAATCTCATAATCTGTAAAGTTGAAAGCACATAAGAAGTGCCTTACATTTGCTAATTTTGAAATGGCAAATGATGAAGTGCTCACCCTCAAAACCTTGGGGTGAAACTTTGTTACAAGTTTTTCCAAAACAAGTGCTTACAATATCATCAATTTATTCATATAAAATAAGCAAGACTACAGTGAATGGAAGCACTCAAAAAAACACACAAAAACTTAGCACATTTAGGAGGACATCTATGTCAGCCCTTACAGGAAATAATCATCTTTTCTCCACAAAATGAAACTATTGATCTTCAGTTCAGCAGCGAGGAATGAAACAATACTCATATATACACCACGGACTCATGGGTTTCACATAACCAACACATCCTCTTTAACAAAAATGACCAGCGCATATTCTTTCACCATTTAATATATGTATCAACCTTATTAAAAGTTCATACCACCGAACCAAGCACAGATCTCTTTAAAAAACATGTTCCTTAACATATTTCGGTCTTCAAAAGTCAACATACCTTAACCATTCAACGCATTCAATTTTTGCATTGGAATTTTACACAGTTGAACACGACAACATCACTATCCAGCACTCAGGTACCTCTGGTTCAAGTGAAAAGTTTAACGTTGGACGAGTGGTAATAAAATCTAGTCAACCTTCACGTAGAGCGGAGCATAGTCCAAGCAAACATCGCAATGGAACAACCATTTCCATTCCACCATTAAACACTGCATATACAGTTCAAATGCACAGTTCAGATGTAAGAATCATGTGGCACAATTTTCACACACTAGTTGCGTGAATCTCGTATTCATCACCTCCCTTATTTACAAGCTATGGTGAGAGAAATTCTTAGACTCCATCCACCAACTCCGGTTGCCATTCCCCACTTTTCTGAAGAATCTTGCAATGTGTTAGGCTATGAAATCCCCACAAACACTCTTGTTTTGGTGAATGTGTGGGCTATAGGAAGGAGCCCAAAGTCATGGGAGGATCCAAAGCAGTTCATGCCTAAGAGATTCATGCAAGATAGCTTCATGGATGAAAAAGTTAAAAATTTTGAGCGGATGCCATTCGAAGACGATACCACTGAGCCAATAAAGGGCCAAAGGGCTGACTATTCGTAGGGTCAATTGTTCGTAGGGCCGACTATGGGGAGATAGAATTGCTGCGAGGAGAATGGTGCTATGGATTCATAAAATGTGTGACTATTGGGGACATAGAAATGTAGAGGAGCGATGTGTGATTTCATTGTGCATTTAATAGCATTCAACACAACATTCCACAACATTCAACACCACAATATTCACGCCAATGATACACAACATTCCACGCTAGTGATACACAACGTATGCAGTGGATATGAGTATGGAGATCGACTGTTCATCGAATATGGGTGGAGATGAGTCGTTTACCCAACAACGTTTGGGCCAACGTTCAGGCAGGGAATATAAAATGCATATGATGCGGAGATTATATGCAGAACGAGCAGCTGACATTGCCAGAGCAGTCCAGTCGCAGCAAAAGAAGTAACGTTCGGTCTCGGACAGCCCTTAATAATGTGATTTTCTTGTGCCTTACACTACAGCACTGGCCTGGCATGGCTGACAAAACTAAATGTTATAACCAGGAATATACCAGTGACACTAGTACGCAGAAAGGTTGTAACGGTTCCTTCAAGGGGCAGTGGTGACAGATTTGATGGTAGGTTTGAGCAGGAAGGAGCATTTTTTTTCTCTTTGATGCTGCAAGGGAAACCAACAAAGGGTACCCAAAGATAATTGAGCTCACAATGCTTTTGCAGGAAGATTGTATGGAGAGAACCCAACTCAAAAATAGATGACAAAGCATCCATAATGTTAGATCAACATGACAATGCAACTTTCAAATAGTGCAACATTTAGCATGGTATGCACATAGCGTGAGAATTATGTTATTCAATAGTCAACTGGAGAAATCACAAAACTCAGTTCAAGATGCCCGATCACTCAGAAACACTCTTCCAAATATGCAGAACATAGGCAGAATGGCAGAAAAATGTAGGACAAAGAGAAATGACAGGTTGTAGCTAAAATTTAGTTAAGAAGATATTCATAAAATGTAAAACTGATGGCAGAAATGACTTGCACAAAAAGGCCATAAAACTACTAGCTCAAATATGAGCGGGGCAAGATATCGCCCACTACCATGTTAAACACACATGGCAGCAACAGAATATGAAAGATAAAACATGAGAGTACATTTTTTTATTAACAAAACATATACATTTATAGTACATGGTTTGACCGTTGGGTTCCACATCCCAAGGTCTCTTGGACTTCCTTAGTCTATTGAGCTTCCACACTAACCCTTAGAGGATTAGGTGTCCAACAGTGTAGGTAAAAGCACTCCACAAGTAAATTTCTTCCTCCATGTATATTTGAATCCACATCGTATATAAATATATTGATAGGAATGTGACCTTTGCCAATTCCTTGTTGAATCTATGAGCTTCTTGTTCAAGTTTCAATTTGAGTATGCCGTATGCATATGGATATATATATATATATATATATATATATATATATATATATATATATATATATCATTTCCATATACATCATGGGTCATCAATTTATCTTTTCATTTCTCAGCAATGCACTCGTTGAAATCTGGTTTGAATCAGAGTATATATATATATATATATATACGGTTCCATGCACCCCTAACTTTAGCTCTATGTCACCACTCACAACATAACTTGGGCTATTCAGGTAAAAGGAGGTTGTTTACTTATACTCCTTGTAGTCATTGAATATGCACTTTATAAACTATATGGTGAAACAATGTAATGAAGGCATGTTGGAATTCATTTTTCATTGATTCAATGAGTGATATACAAGTATTTTTTTATGATCACCACCATAACTATACTTCTGCAACTTGTCGCGTAAAATAGTGTTAACCCCAATCATGGTTTTATATAGACATATAATCAAAGTGGTGCATTATGAATAAAGGTACCACATGCCTCAACATACTCCTACGTCAATATAGATGGTTATGCCATGTGGGTTGCATGTGGAAGTAAGGCAAAAAGTGAAATTTTGAAATGAATAAAAATCGAAAGATTCTAACTTAAGATTTTGGAGTCCAAATTGGACCAAATCTATATCATTAGATTTGTCTCGCTAAGTCACACATGATTAAAATATCCAACGTGATTTTTGAGGTAGCAAAGGAACCTCAAAAAAAAATTACCCTGTCTCTCTAAATGCACCTAAGAAGTTGGGTAAGTATAGTGAATACTTCATTGAGGTTAAGGTGGGGTGTTTATAGGTGGTATCATAGTATCGAGGTTTAACACTTGGACTGGATGGGCTCTATCATGGGCAGGTAACAACAGGTTCCTGCAAAGGTGTCTCCTATTAATGTTTAGAAAATTAACTAAACTAATGTTGAGTCAAAATACAATTTGTAATTAATTAATTGAATTCATGGTTGATGCATATTACCTTATGATTTAAGGATGCAACATGGTATTAACAATTGATATTTCAGAATGGCCCCTATTTCATGGGCCCCCAGGGTTTGTACCTCAACAGATGGACACTGGATTTTGACCCTACAGTCAATGTCCCCTTGGCTGTTCCTGTTTGGGTCAGGCTCCCTAATCTCCCAGTCCATTGTTGGAACTAGGATTCGCTGAAACACATCGGAAACGCCCTTGGGAAATTCATAGATAGGGAAAACAATAAAGATCAATATGATTGTGCTCATATCTGCGTAGAAGTAGACCTAGAGGTGGGTCTCCCATAAGCCATCAAAATCAAGGTAGGAAACTGGACCCATTTGCAGAAGCTGGGTTACAAGCAACTACCTTTCAAATGCCGAAAATGTCATGTCTATGGCCACTTCGCCAGAGGATGCCCAACCAATGTGGAACCATATAAGGGAAAAGAAGAAGGTTAGAATCAGGTCAAGCGCACTAGGAAAATTCAAAAGCAGGTCAGTCCAAACGGAAAAGGTACTCAAGCCCCCCCTCAGCAACACCCGCCCAAAATGGATCAAGAAAACAAATTCAACCCTCTAAGCTCACAAGTAGAAGAAACGCAGGAACCAAAAAATCAAAAATCAACCTCACCCTCTAAAGGCACCCCCAAAGGTTCTGGAAATGGAGTTGAGCAAGATAGAAATGGTGTTCCAGCAATAGAGGTAATGGCTGAAAGTGGTGTTCCAGCAATAGATATGGCAATGGTTGGGAGCTCCAAAGGAAACATTGTCGAAGAAGAGGAAGACGAGCATGAATCGGAGTGCTCAAAGGAAGAGGGGAAAATAGGAGAATCCCAAGCAACGATAAGGAGATCCACAAGAGGCTGTAAATCAAATCGGGAAAAAAGAGAGCAGGAAACGTTTAAGGATAAGCTTCAAGGCAACCAGCCAACCCTTGAGAAGTTACTAGCATCAAAAGAAAAGATGACGAGAAACCA
Source organism: Pinus tabuliformis (assembly GCA_031772625.1). NCBI lineage: Eukaryota > Viridiplantae > Streptophyta > Pinopsida > Pinales > Pinaceae > Pinus > Pinus tabuliformis. The sequence goes on along the minus strand of CM062811.1, from coordinate 928,233,979 downwards.
GCCCCAAGGCTCCAAAGGATCCAATTAGAAATACAAATGATGAAGATATTCTCCTAGAACTGTAGAGGTATGGGGAGGAGAATCAAAGAAGAAGCCATCAGAAGTTTAATAAGAATAGAAACTCCTGACATGCTTCTCATCCAAGAGACCAAATTAGAAGACTTTGTCTTCCTTCAGGCAAGTAAGAAACTCTGGAACAAATGTGAGGCGAAAGCAATCTCAGCCCGAGGGGCTTCCAGAGGGTTGGGCTCTCTTTGTAACGCTAGAAAATTCACATTCATCTCTGAAACCCTCAATACTCATTAGCTGCTCTTAAAATTGCAGCACATAGATTCAAAAGAGATAATCAGCCTCTTCAATGTGTACTCCCCCGTGAATGCTGTGGAAAAAAGGAATGCTGGGACTCCATAAGAACCCAAGCAAATCTATTTAATCTTGAGAATATCATCATAGCAGGAGATCTCAATCTCACTCTCTTATCAGCAGATAAGAGAGGAGGCAGTATTGTTCGAGATCCGGCAAGGGAATGGGCAGAGGATCTTATACAGGACTGGGACCTACTGGACATCAAGCCAATTTCTGGTAAGTACACTTGTACTAACAAAAGAATTGGTCTAGCCACATTGCTGCTAGATTGGACAGATTCTTAATTCAAAGCTCTTTTCTTCTGCTTGGATTAGAGGCTAGAGTGCATATTCTCCCATGCAGCACTTCAAATCATAAACCATCAAGCTGGAACTCAGGTCTCATCTTGATCTTGGACCTATACCATTCAAATTTAGTCCGCTCTGGGCTAAGGAATCGAACTTCATGCAATTAGTTAAGGACACTTGGGTGCAACCGATCAAAGGCTCCCCCTTTTTCATCTGGGAAGAAAAGCTCAGAAGAGTGAAAAGGGCTTTGAAAATATGGGCCAAATCTCTACCAAATCCAACCAATGAAAGGAAAAAAATCCAGCATATGCTGGAAGTCCATCAGCTCCAAGCCAAAACAGCTGACATAACAAAAGAGATCCTAGATAAAGAAGCTTTGTTTTAGCAAAACTATCATAAGGCATGTCTAGCTGAGGAAGAATACTAGAGACTTAAGTCTCACAGTCTTTGGCTCAAAGCAAGGGATAGGAATTCTTCCTTCTTTCAAAAACAAGCTCAGGCTAGGAAATGTATTGATTCCATTTCTAAAATCAAATATGGTACTATCATTCACAAGGATAATGCAAGCATCAAAAAAGTAGCTTCTCTTCATTTTGAAAGTCACTATAGCGAAGAGACAATTCTGGATCAAAACTCAAAGATGATGGACAGGATCCCTCCCCTGATTTCTGTTGATATGAACCACCTCCTTGAAGCTAAAGTCACCAAGAATGAAGTCAAGGTTGCCTTATTTGCTATGAACCCAGACAAAGCTCCTGGGCTGGATGGATTCTCAGCCAGATTCCTCCAAATTTGCTGGTCCATTGTGGAAAAGGATATTTAAAAAATGGTTCTAAAATCCCAAGTTTGCAAGAAAATCAGAGGAAGGACGAACTCTTCTTTTCTTGCTCTCATCCCCAAAGATAAGGGAGCCAACTCCTTCAATAGGTTGCATCTGATTTCACTTTGTAATATAGGTTACAAATTGATCACCAAAGTCATCGCTAATATACTGAAGCCCATCGTCCCCAAAATCATTCCAGAAAGCCAAGGAGGTTTCATTCAAGGTAGACAGATTGTGGACAACTTCATTCTGGTCCATGAAGCAATCCATTCAAGCTTGATTCGTAATGAAAAAGGTATGGTTGTCAAACTTGATTTAGAAAATTCTTTTGACAGAGTTAGGCATTGTTTTCTGTTGAAAGTCTTACATAAACTTGGATTTGGTGAGAATTTTATAAATTGGACTCGAGCTTGCATCTCGGAGCCTTGGATTGCCCCATTAATTAATGGCAGAGCTGCTGACTTTTTCAAAGCCATGAAAGGGCTCAGGCAGGGGTTCCCTCTCTCACCTCTTTTATTTGTTCTTCAAGCCTTTGTTCTCAGCTTTTACCTAGACATAAAAAGAGCAAATCAGGATATTGCTGGACTCTGTATTGCGAGGATTGTGAAAACCATTAATCATGCTCTTTTCACGGATGACACGCTGCTATTGGGAGAAGCTTCTGGGATTATTGCCTCTAGATTTAGAAAAGCTTTGGATGAGTTTTGTTTGGTATCAGGAAGTAGTCTAAACAAAGGAAAATGTCATATCTATTGCTATAACATCACTTCCAGCTTGCTCAACTCCATTTCCAGAACCTTTGGTTTTGCAACATCCTCAAATTAGACTTCCTTCAAATATTTGGGCCTCCCGGTTTTTCTCAAAAAAGCTTACAGTAGAGATTGGCTCCCCCAATTGGAGAAATTCAAGTACAAGTTGCTTGCCTGGGGTTATTCCTAGCTTAACATTGCTGGTAAGTCAGTCCTTATTAAATTTGTTCTTTCCAGTCTTCCCTTGTTTCAGTTTTGTGTCCTTCTCGCTCCAACTGGCATTCTTAGAAAAATGGAGGAGACCATCTGAAAATTCTTTTGGAAGGGGGGCAAATAGAATGAGAAAAAGATTCTGCTAGTCAACTAGGAATGTATCTCCAAACTGTTATTGGAAGGAGGCTTGAATTTTAAGATTCTTGGCTACCATAATGTAGCAATGGGAGCTAAGTTAATCTAGAGAATTATTGCCCCTAAACTCGGCTGGGTGCAATTAGCTCTCTGGAAAAAATACTTCAAAGGCCAGCGTTCTCGCAACCTAAAACACCCTAAGAAGCATTCAAATACACCCTTCCTGAAGTTTTGCAGCAAAGCTTTCTCTCTCATTAAAGATCGTGCCTTCTAGGTTCCTGGTAATGGAAAAAAGATCAACCTTTGGACAGGTAAAATTTTGAATAATGAGCCTCTGGGAGACTATCGTTCACTCCAAACGTTGTGCAGATGGATGAATGAGGCTAGATTGAGAACTCTGTGGGACATTTCAGCTTGGCAGAACTCACGCTGGGCTAGCTGGAATCTTCAAACACCCCCAGAACTTTCTATGGAGCGTGAGACTCTAATTTCCAAGCTCCATGGCCTGTCTCCTTTACTGGCTCGAAAAAGGGACACAAGAGGATGGGGTACGTAGACTAGCGGATACTCTGTTGCTCAAGGTTACGCCAAGCTAGGTGAGTGTCCCCATGTGGCCATAAACCCTGAGCCTTGGAAAGGGATATGGCATTATCCCACCCTACCTAAAATCGACTTATTCAGCTGGCTGCTTTGTCATTTCAAAATTTTGCCAAATGATAATCTCCAGAAATGTGGTTTTCACGGTCCTTCAAGGTGTAGTCTTTGTAAGGTAAACCAAGAAAGCGTAGTTCATCTGATGCTTGAATGCACCTTTACTTTGTGGATTTGGATAGAATTGTTGGGAACTCTAAGATTTAGCATCATGTTGCCTTCCTCCATCACTGATATTTTTACTAAATGGCTGCAAAGGTATCCCAGGACTCCCCCAAAAAACAAAATTATCAGAGCTACTTGTATTGCTCTCCCTAAAATAATCTGTTGGCAGGTTTGGCTTGAGAGAAATAAAAGGATTTTTAGAAGCTATGAATAGGAGGCCAATCTTGTTGCAGTGAAGATTAAAATCTAGCTTAAAGAGAATCTGAGAGATATTAAAGATGACTTAAATCTCAGTCAGCAAGATATAAATTAGGGCTCCTTTCTTGAACTCCAGTTCCAAAATAGTGCAAATAGTATCTCCCTCCTCAAAGATTGGCAAATAAGACTTTCAGCAAATGAATTCAAAGACTGGGCCACAAATCAGTAGAGATTCTCCCTCTTTTTGACGAGGCTGGAAAGGCCAATCCTGGAAGAGCTGGAGCTGGAGGCATCATTTTGAATCTCGATGGGATAAGGATACACAGTTTCACCTGGGGTCTGGGCATAGCTTCTAGCATACAAGCTGAGGCTTTGGCTCTTTTCCAATTACTCAAGATTGTGAAAATACTGAACATCAAGGAGGCAAATGTAATAGGTGACTCCTAGGTTATAATTAATATTATGGTGACCCATTCTAAGCCAACGGATCTAAGGCTTGCAAGGCTGATTTTCAGAGTAACAGATCTTAGAGACTCTTTCCAGAAGTTAAATTTTTATCATGTGTTGAGAGCTAAAAAAAGGAGGCGGACATCAAAGCCAACAAAGCTGCCCTCTTACGGCTAGAGCCTTACTCAGAGGAGGACAAGAATCATGGGAACCAATTCCTTAATTTAGATAGCTGTCATGTTTTACTGCCTTTTGTTAAATCAGTTTGTATGTACCCATAAAGTTGGGAAAATCTCAAAAATAGACTACATAGTAGCAGGCAAAAAGAGATGTGAGCTAAGCATAAACGCCATGGCCTTGCATGGTTGTGCGGTTCTTGTGGAATCAGACTCACCTTTTGTAATCTGATTTCTAGCATTAAGGCCAAGTATTTAATAGATCCTGTATCCGTTTCTGTAAAAAAAAAAACAATTGACATGATTTTATTATCATTATGTCAATTAACAACTTGTGTTGACTAATATATTTTTTGTTGAGTATGCACGCAGATGTGATATTACATGTGGCTTGATGTTGATTAGTATTGATACACTAAAATGGTTTGTTTTGTTACAACTAGCCACAATGGCATTGCCATGAAACCAAGATGGTGGTTATGATTATGTTTATTTATTTATTTATATCAAATGTATATAACAATTGTGCATGATTGGAAACATATCACAAGAATTACAAGGATAGTAAGATGCAAGGAATGAGTAGCAAGATGGTTCAATACAGTTCTAATAGGTAACAACATGGGCGTGAAGAAACTTTAGAGGAGAACAGGGGAGGGGAAAACTCTCTTGATTGGATGGATACCTCGAGAAGCCTACAAGATGATATTAGGAGTTGTAAGGTAGATAATAAAAGGCTAGTAAGGGCTAAGGAAAGGAAAGATAATATGAACTATATTGAAAATCATTTCTATCTTGTAAAGATAGAATTAGTGTGAGTTGGGGTCTAGTGAGAGAGATATGTTAAGCCCTTTGGGATCATAAGAGAGAAAAAATGTGGTCAATGGTAGCAGGTCTAGGAAGAGCTACTGAAGAGAAAGTGGAGGTATTGTGAGAGGGAATGCTCCATTGAGCACCCTAGAGGGAATCACTAGTAATTGGTGCACCACTCTAGTAGGCCTTCTAGTTCTACTACCAGGAGGCATCATTACCATTATCACCATCATCATCATCATCATAGTAAGAGTGGTGACTATCACATTCGCAAGGAACTAAATAAGGCCAAAACACCCAAATTTAATGGGGAAATAAAGAAATCGGAAGATGTAGAAGCATGGTTTCTTGGTATTGAAAAGTTACTTAGGATTGATGATTACCCTAAAAACATGAAGTTAATGGTAGGCACCTACAGTTTGAAAGAAAAAGAAAAAATATGGTGGAATATCGTAAGAATGTCAATGGTATAACTAAAGAGAGGCTGGCACGGGGTGACTTTCAGGGTCTCTTTAGATACAAATAATTCTCATACAACTATTATGATAGGAAGGCGAAAGCATTTATGATGTGAGGTTGGGGAAAATGAAAAACGAAGAATACACCACCATTTTTTTGGAAATTTGCAAAAGATGGAAAAAGTGAAATGATTCATTAGCGGGATTCCTTTATAATTTAGAGACCGAATTGATATGCATGAGCCTAAAAATTTAAAAGATTCCATTAAGAAATTGAAGCATTGTTATGGAAAAGAAAGTTGAAGGTTAGAATACAATGGTGAGTGGAAAGCAAAGAGCAGTGGAAAGGATAAAAGGAAGTGGCTTAAGAGATTGAAGATAAGGAAGGAAACACGACTAGAACTAATTCAAGCTGAGTTCAACAAAAAATTAGTTTAATTGAGAAGGGTCATGCACATTAGCTTACAAATAGAAACACAAACATGAGGCCAAATATCCTTTGTGTTGTTGGACATGTGGATGATACCACTGGAAATGATACTTCCTACAACAGAGAATTGTATGTCCAAATATTTACAGTGCACAAGAGGTTCATACCATGGGAGACATGGCACAGCATTTGCCTAGGATTTATGCAGCAATGGATAATTGTCAAGTAGACTACCAAGCATCCATTATTGAGATGGAAGGTAAGCTATGTAATCAAGTTATTTGTATTTTGATTGATCCTAGTTCTAACTACGGTTACGTTAGTGCAAAGCTTGAATAGAAATTTCAGTTTACCAAGGAAGCACATGAAGAACTATGGTTGTTTTAGTTATCAATAAGGACCAAGAGAAGAGTAAGCCACTAGGTGAAATCATGTGCTTTTGAGCTTCAAGGCATGCCAATGATATCAAACCTATAATGTGTTTATATTAGGAGAGTACAATATGTTTTTAGGTATGGATTGGTTGTATAATAATCATACCAATGTTGAATTTTATTAAGAGGGAATCGAGTGATTAGATGAAATTGGAGAGAGAATAATATTGTAGGGTAAGTAGAAGCCTACTATAATAAGGAAAATTACATCCATGCAGGCCAGGTGAGATCCTTTTTCTCATTTGATTCTCTGTTTTTGAGCTCATGTCTGTAAAATTATTTTGAAGGCTAATAAAGCGGTCACACTGGAAGGTAAGGACCTAGAGAGGTAGCTCAGAAGTCTGGTGAATTCTGTTATCAAATTATTGTTATGCTTATGAATATGTTTATGTTTCAATTTTCTTGTGTGTTTATGTTATTCGCAATCTTTTCGATCCATTGCACTAAGTAACATAACAAAACTTCACATAAAGTATATAATACCTTTTTCATTAATGGATCACACTTCTTAACCTCTTATGATGCCTTAGTCTGAGACTCTTCTCGATAGTCAAATAGGCAATCCTTTCAAATTGTTCAACCTCTTTCATAATGCCCCAAGACTTGCATATATAGCATGTAGGGTTAGGTTGGCCAAGTCCTTCATGAGTTCCCTTAGGAAAAAGCAGTGATGTTTCCATGCTTTAGTGCTCTTTCCCATTTGCATACTCCATTATGAATTAGTAATTCCCCCAAACAGTTTGAGTTCTGATGTTTCCCTTATTTTATGAGCTGACATAGAAGAGAATCTAGCGATATTTTCTTAGTTAATTCGCTCCTTTGACCCATAGAAACTGATGTATGGTCACTAACGCTATTCCCGAGGTAGCAAGTACAGTTATCCTAGGCACTAACACACCCTTAGGCTTGCTGAGAAGCTTTATAAAGGAGGTTGATAGTGTCTAGACAATATTAGATTGACAACTAGGCCTGTGAACTTGGTTAGTCCTCCGTCATCATGTCTTTGTCCTCTTAGTTGATGAGGAGTTCATTTTCCTGTATAGCAAGGAGGCCATGTTTGACATGAAACCCATGAAACAAGAGTGCAATGGAGGACTCCATGACATGGAGAGCCATAAATTGGAAACATATCTTAAATATTTTTTAATGGATAAGTAGCCAACTAAAATGCTACAAATTAAACTAGCATAAATATTAATGAAAATGTATGTATGAGGTAATGAATTTGGGTATCCATATTTAAATTTAAATGTATGAAATGGATACCTAAAGGTAACCTTGAGTACTTTTTCTAACGCACAGAGTGGATGCATGGTCGTTGGCATGACTCTTGCTGTATGGATGCAAATGAAAGAAGATCTTGATATAATTGAAATCCAATTATCTTGCATACTAAGCCTATTTTAATAAATCCATACCTAAAGGTAATCTTGAGTACCTTTTCTAATTAATAGAATCGATACATGGTCAATGGCATGAGATATGGTGTAAGGATGGATAAGGAAGTAGAGTTGGCTATAATTGAAATATAATTATGTTGTATAGTAACACTATTTTAAGAATCATACCTCTTTAAGAAGATAATATCCTTGGATATGGAAGGTGCAAGAATGTACTTTCTAAGTGAAAGATAATGTCATGTACATGGTAGGTTTTGTAGAAGAAATGAAAAGTCTACACATGTCATGATTTTCATTGGAGAAATAGTAAAAACACTCAAAGTTGAACTACTTTTTCTTATGTATGTGATAAGGCTATGAGAATTATTTTATTTCCGTTAGAAGAATTGATTGGATGGGATATTGATTATCCCTAAAAAGAGGAACAAGCTTAAAATGTAGAGTTGATAAACTCTTTTGTAGGTGTAAGAGTTGTACATAAATGATCATGAAGACCAAAATAATAAGTGTTAGTTAGGATACAGATTAATTTCATTAATCTTGCTAGATTAAAAAGAGTGAAATATGAGGGCTATGTTTCAAGTAGTCATTTGGATGGAACATAAGAATAATTTTTCATGTGAATAGAGATGTGAAGGAAAGGTAAGCATATGCATTTTAGCATGCCAAAGGTAGTTGCACCATTTAAACATTGGTTAAAATAGTGTCTATGCATAGGAGTACAAAGGGGATGGATCCCCTAGATCCTTATAAAAGGAAATTTTTGGCTCATAATCACATTAAGGAAAAAATATAAACAATATCCATAAATTCGAGTGCACATATTAATATTTTGATGTTTTTAGTGAACTTGTTAAATTTGCCTTGTTGAGTTGAATGTGGGCATGAAAAGGATGGATTATCCCCCTAGATTTGGAGGAAAATGTCATCATGAGGAGAGAAATTGTGATTCCAAAAAATGAGCAAACATGGAGTAGCAACAAGAAATATTCTCGACTTCTCACAAATATCTTTCAAAATAGTTGCATTTAGAGGGGAAAGGTATGTTAAATTATATTTGATAGTAGTAGTTAGAATATGGTTTCCATAGAGATGGTAGATAAATTTAACCTACGTAGTGATAAACATATCCATGTATACCTAATTGTATGGTTTAAAAATGGGAATGAAGAGAGTGTTGAAAAAAGGTGTTTGATCAAGTTTTCTATAGGAAAGGCTGAGTACAAAGCTAAAATATGGTGTGATTTGATTCCAACGAATGCATGCCACATGTTGGGAAGTCCATGGAATTATGATAAAAAAATTGATGTGTGATGGCAAGTAGAATACATTTACATTTTGGAAGGATGGATCTAAAGGAATCTTACCTCCCCTTCAGGATGAAGGGAAACCTGTGTTATCTAATGAGAAATTGTTAAGTGAAGGTAACAAGATTCTTCTACACGTCACTGATGGAAAGAAAATAATAAAAAGACATACTAATATCTACTAAAGCTGCAAAGGTAATAGAAGAATATGTTAATGTTATACCAAATGAGTTACCTAATGGTCCTCCACCAAAGTAGGATATTCAACATCATATTAACCTAATCCCAGTAGCATCTCTACCTAATCAAGGAATATATACAATGAGCCCTACACAACATGTAGAGCTCAAAAAACAAGTGACATTAATATAGCTCATTTGTCTCGTAAATATATGTTAATATATTTTGGCTAAAATTATTTACATAATTCTCATGAAATAAAAGGGTAAACCTTTTGTTTTTAGTTATTACCATATATGATCCAAAAATGGATCTTGGATAAACCTCTAAGTCTAAAAGGCTTTATTCGAGAGGTAAAATGTGCCAAATGGCGCAAATCCTTTGTAAATTAGAGGAAAATCAAAATCACAGGCTACTCTCAGAAATAGTCTCATTGCAGCAATCTCCTCATTTTGAATCCAACGCAACTTGAATGGGTGAAAACAGACTCCGGATGAAGGAGTTATTGTAAAATTGCCCAATGTCCTTAGGAAAGGAGGCAATTTCATTAAATTTTGAACTATATTGAAAATTTTGATATTTTTAGTATAGGCTCACGGGCCAATCGACAGCTGACCCATGGTAGGCCAGGATTGGGTTATGTAGGCTTGTTTGAGCGATCATCGTTAAATATCGTATCGTAATTATTTCAAAGGGAAGGACCTTGGGTCATCAGTGATTGCGATAAGAGATTGCCACCTTATCGCATCGCACAGATCCATGGGAGAAGGACCAATTCCCCGAGGCCTTAAGATGTATTACCATGAGTGCATTATAGCCGTCAGATCGGCAAAGGGAAGAAACGGCCAAGATCTGATCATTGATCGGCAATCGGGGAAGCTTAAGGGCTGTGGGCCATGGAACTGACAATATGTTAATGAACTGATATGCCGAGATGCGATAGCGTCGATCGGAGCGATCAGAGATCAGATCGAAGGAAAACCAAAAGTGATAATTGGGTCTTTAAACCGTGCAACATTGCGATTTGCGACAGATGTGCGGACCCGATAATACTATAAACCATATTGTATGGATCTTGAGATCCACCAAATGCCATTTTTCAATGTATTCATTAATAATTCGTTATTTAGAAAAATACAAAGGGGCAGGCCAATTGTGACTTATGATAGTGATCTACAGGCGGACCTGATAGAAAAATAAAGCACAGTTATGAATATTTCAAGTCCGGGATGAACAATGTTCTGCATATTTTCCCGTGTTTGGAAACATTTCTCTGTGTAAGCATAAAATGACTGGTCAGAGGAATTTTAAGTGTTGATTGCCCTATATGTTACCAAATAAGTGGCATCCATCCTTAGAAGCATTTAGAAATGATTGCTAACACTCAAAGGAGGAAAATGAGGGGACAGCGAGTTGAAGATAGGGAGCCCGAGAGGGGAGATAGACAGGCAGCGCCAATTTGGCTTAAAAATCCATGAACAGAAGGTTATTTTGGTTGTTGATGTTGGTTGATTCTGAGAGCACGATTAACAAGCATAAGCAGACAGCGTGGAGACAGAGGAAGTTGAAAAAGTGCAGAGAGACTTGGACGCTAAGAATTTCCCAAGAGGGAAGTCCGTAGTGTAAAGTGAATGCTTGGGCAGAGTTGGAGAGTTGAGGAACCCATTGGGAAGCTCGGTGTGCCAGAGCACTTAATAGAGTGAAGCCAACAGGGGTTGGAGGTAGTGCATAAATACTTCAATGAAGTATCAGATAGCAAAGACACCGAATGATTGAGTTGTTGCTGGTATTGTTTGAGTTGAAGAAAGAAGAAGGAGTCCAGAGACAGAAAATGATTCTGAGGGAGTTAAATAAGCCAGAAGCTCAAAGGAGCTCAGAGCACTGATTGAAAGAATTAGTCCAGAGAAGCCTAGATCTGTTTGCAGCTAAAGGATAGCCAGGGATAAGATGGTATTTTGAGCCCATTGGTTCATTTGTAAACCATATGGAATTGAGTCAAGGACTTGTAAAAGAATTCAGCCATAATCCCAAAGAACCTAATCGAGTTGATTAGAGCTCAAGGAGACATAGCCCAAGATATCAGGGTGAACTCCATGTTACATTGTTGTCTTATGTGTTTGTTTCTTTGCTGCATTATTCAATGTTATATTCATTTATATATATGTTCAAGCAAATTTAAATATCAGCATACACAGCAGATTTTAAAGCACATAAACAACCAACAACAAATACAAGCATATACCTATATTTTCAAGCATTTCTTAATTCCACATTGGTTAATCATTAAATACTTGGGAATATTCAAGCTTTGGAAGTGGGAGAGGTTCTTGTAAGTGAGATAAGAAGCCTAAGTACCCCATTTTCAGATCAGGTGGTATCAGAGCTTAAGATTGGTTAACCATACCTTTAAAAAGGTTATATCGGAATGCTTGATTGAAAAAGCAAAGACTACTTGTCTGAAAGGTGTTTGAACAACAAGAGGCTGATTGTATGCTTGTTTTGCAGAGTGACCATTTTGTGAGTTTGCAGAGGTGAAGGGAAAGCTATTGATTTCTCAATCTAGGAAGGACAAGAAGGAGAAGGGCTGAAGTCATTCTTCTATCCCAAAGGACCTCAAGGAAATCCAAAGCACAAGAGGTTTTTTGCAAGAGGTTGCTTAGATAAGCTCTTTATTTATCTTGTTGAAGTTTTTTATTCATTGGCATAATGACAACTTCTACAAGTGGGTCCTCAAATTCTACTCTCTTCACAAGACTCTTTGATGAAGACATGAAGCAATAATTATCCGCCATGATGGATATGGTGAGAGAAATGTATGAGGATGGAAGGAATTGAAGCATACTTACAAAGCAGCTTAATTCCATGAAGGAAGAGAAGCAATTGTTCGCTGACAGACTACAGGAAATGGAGAGGCAACTTCATATTGTAAATACGAACCTGAAAAGGATGCATGAGTTGGAGCCACAGCTCTTTGTTGCCAAAGAATCCTTAGTCAAGTCTCATCTTGAAGAAGAGGTAATCCATTCCGATGCGGTGGAAATGTTACTATGAAAACTTTAGAGTTATTTCAAGCCACAATAAGAGTTGTGAGAAATTTCATGCCATAGTAATATCATTGTAATGTGTGACTGAGATGCGATGACAATGTACAAATTCATGCAACTGAACTAAGCGACTTGTATTGAGCCACTATTTCATCGAAATTTAATAAGCCTCTCGGTATAGAATACAAACCTCTGTTGATTGTGATTGTGAGTAATTGAACTCCTACGTGGACCATGAGTGATTCACTATACTTACCATAGAAGGAACCCCAAGAAAAAAAAGGTTGAGCCGCCATAGAGACAAGGGTTCCATACACATTTGTCCAGTCATAGAAATATTGATGCCAAATTTTTGACCAACAATAGAAATACCAATCAAAATTAACTGTGTCTTATGGAGAAACATAGATGAATATTTATAGTTGACTCTACTTATGAAGGGTCATAAATTTTGGGGAAAGTTGACTTTCCAATTTGAATGCTCGACTTATGGAGGGAAATTCAATTTTGAATTTTCTTCAAATATATATTTTAAAAAATATTTGTTTTCTCAAATTTCTTATTAAATAACACATCAACAAGGAATTCCATGATATTATTTAGTCAATTTTAATTCTCGTTGTGAATTCTCTTTGGGGCATGGTGAACTTTCCTTTGGATTAGATGGGATTTTATTAGGGCTTAGGGTTTCAATTTAGGGAAATTCGTCCCAAAGTTACCAAATTTTTAATGCACGTGGGGAATCCACATGAATTGAGGTATTTGATGGTTGGATTTTTCTATGGAACAAACATACGTGAGCCCTGTTAACACTCTAGGAAGCTCTCCTAGGTTGTAGCTTGGAGATGCCTGGAAACATATAAATCTTCAATATCATTCTCTAAACTATTGGAATGGATTGGGGTTTGGATCAAGTCAGATGACTATTTCAACTCTATTTTCATCAAAACATGCATGAACACCCTCAGCTTGACAAGGCTTTCAACCAATAATGCTCAATAGTTTATAGATTCAATGAATAGATGGAGAATCCTAATTGTACGAGCAGATACATACATAAACACATATGAATGGCTAGCTACAAAAAGTAAATGAAGCTTACAAATCTAATTTATCAACACAGAGATAAGATGACAGTTATCTGGCATTCGACAGAGAAGAAAACATGAATAACCCATTCAAGTGTAAGCTTAGAACAGAGGGAAAGATGGCGATTGAACATATAACAGCAAAACAAGCTTGTATTACTGGAATGAAGATGAGATGCTGAGAGGAGCAGACTCTCCATAGTCTCCAAAAGTTGAACCCCTAATACTTCTAACTTCCAGTCATTTATAAGATTTTTACAATGCTCTTGGGTTCTCTGATGCTCGAGGTGTCTTAATCTATCCCCTCTGGCTTCTAACTGCTTTATGTCATGATTAGACAGAAATGATCCAGAGGTCTCTTTTCCTAACAACACAGTAACCAAATTCTGGTAATTTTTCTGCGTTGTTAGGTAGCTCGCTCATGCCAGCGATGCTCCATGATCACTTTTGTTGGCTCAACTGCATCGTGCTGTGGCTTTTTCCCCTTCTAGCCATATGTCTCCCAACCTCTGTCTACTTGAATCCCTCTTCTAGTGTTAACAATCATTGCTAATTGATTCTAAGGATGGTGGCCACCTATACTGTAATGGAATGGGTCTTCGGGCCTTTGAAATCCTTTCGAATACCAAAAACAATTTTTTTCTATTTTACACGGAGAAATGTTGCAACACTGTGAAATTTTGCCAAAACTGTGTTCATTCCTGACTTCAAAAGTCCTTAAATATGGTCTATTCCTCTATCGGGTCCATCCTCATCACTATCGCAAGTCGCTTTGGCCTTTCTCCTTTGTATTTTTAAAAATACATTAAAAAATCGGGAAAATAACGTGAAAATTGGCTCCCTCGGGACTTCAAATATTATATTTTTCCCTTCACGAACCCTTTTTGGTCTGGGTCTTATTGCATCGAGTTGTTTCTTTTTATTTCGTTAAATAACAAAATATGTGAAAATACATAAAAAAACTTCAAAATCTATGCAATAATGTTTATATAGCCATCAGGTCTGGTTAATCGCATCGCATATATATATATATATATATATATATATATATATATATATATATATATATATGTATGTATATATATATATATATATATATATATATATATATATATATATATATATATATATATATATATATATGTATGTATATATGTATATATGTATATATGTATGCATGTATGCATGTATGCATGTATGTATATCCCGCTCATCTGTGAAGCTCTTATGCGATATCACGATGCGATTAATCACATCGCATATCGCAATAACCCCAAGCCATTTGGTGAGTGATTGATTGTGTTGGCCGATTACGATTTTGCCGCTCAAATCTGGACCATTGATCAGCCAGATTTGACAGTTGTTGTGCATTCATTGTTCAAGCCTCCGCTGCTCTGTTTTTCATTGTTTTCTCTATATTTTCATTTCCCGATAGTGTTTTTCTGCCTTTTGGAGGGTTTTTCTTAGGCGACAGTTTTGAATGTTTAGAATATTTTGAAGACTTTATAGGGTTTTCTAGGATCTGTTTGGATCAGCATCTCAGGGCTAACAGGACCATTGGAGCTAAAACAAGGGACATTTCCGCTAAAAATAGCAGCACTGCACCTCAGGGGCTAACACTGGCTCCTTCTGGGGATGAAAGCCTCCCTGTGAGGTTTCAAGAACTACAAACTACTACCTTTCCAGTAAGAACCAAAACAAACTTATCTCCTAGTGTTCCATTGGGCATGGAGTTTATTTGCATAAAAACAAAAACTGAAAAACCTATTACAATATTAAGGCCTTAAAGCCTCATATGAAGTAAAGTTTCAAAAATACCTTCACCCTCCAAATTGTGCAGAATGAAAGTACTCTTCATCTGAACTTGAGCAATGACAAACGGTCCTGTCCACAAGGCATCAAATTTACCATGTTGCCCTTTTTTTTCCTTCAATGCATCCCATTTGAGGACCTAGTTACCAACCTGAAAACTATTCATCTTTGCCTTTTTATCAAAGGTTTCTTTGATCTTCTTCTAATGAATTATTAACTTCTCAACCAGCTATTCTCTAGTCTATTGTAATTCAACCAAGTTACTCATTCTCCTTGACATGTCGTCCTCTTCATCATGTTCTTCTTGCAAGAATTTTGCCTCAGGGAGAATTAGCTGGATAGGAAAAACAGTATTAGCACCATAAACCAGCGTAAATGGAGAATTTCCAATGGACTTCTTGTTGGTAACTCTGTCAGCCCACAGTGAAAACTTCAACTTGGAATCCTAGTTCTTTTTGTTGTCCTCCAGTAGTTTTTTATTATCCTTACAAGACTCTTGTTAGATGATTCTGCCAGGCCATTGCCTTGAGGATAATATGAGGTAGAATGCACCAATTGAATTCCCATGGATTCACACATGTCCACCAATTCTTCCACCCTGAAAGTTGTTGCATTATCAGTGACCAGTGACTAGTTTGGTTGGGCGACAGAATCTAGTGAAAATATTCTCATTCAAGAACTTTATGATAACCTGATGATCAGCGTTTTTAGTGGGTATAGCCTCAATCCATTTAGTGAAATAATCGGTGGCTCCCAAGATCCATTTGTTATGGCCACTGGAATGTAGATTGATCTCACCTATGAAGTCCAAGCCCCATTGTTAGAAGGGACTGTTGACGTGTACTGGCTTCAAGGGCAGAGATTTTAGTTGTTGTCTTCCTGCAAACCTCTAACATTTGTCACAAGACTTCACAAAAGAAAACACATCAAAGAACAGAGTAGGCCAATAATACCTAGCTCTAAGGATCTTGTGGGCCATGGTTTTCCAATAATGATGCCCTCCGCAAATGCTAGAATGGAACTAGTGCATGACTTCCACATATTGTCCTTTGTCTAGAAATATCAAGAGGATCCCTGATAGGTCTTTCCAATAGAGTAGGTTTTCATTAATGCAGAATTTGGTTGATTTGAGCTTAATGGCCCGGGCTTGACTCGAGCTAAGCCCTGGAGGGACTTCTAGCTTTTGCAAAAAATGAACTACACTGGAATACCATTCACAGGTGGCTAGATTTTCAACCAAATATTGATTATGCTCTTGCTCTTCTGTTTCTTCCTTTGTCCGCTCACCACTTGAATTTGAACCCACACAATTGATGTCTAAAAAATTGCAATTTTCCTTGGCCATAAGCTTAGACAAGCCCTGGCCTTTGACAAGCTTGGTGGGCATCACCTCTATGTTGAACTCTATGAATTTTTCAATCCATTTAGCTCTGTTTCCATCAATATCTGGCTGAGTTAGGACATCTTTTACTGAGGTTAAAGGTACATACATAACCACTTTCGAATGCAGAATATAAATTCTGAATGCCTTTAAAAAATTTATGAGAGCATAAGCTTGTTTTTCAATAAGGTCATACCTTAGTTCAGCGTCCCTCAGAGTTTTGTTGAAAAAGGCCACAGGGTGTTCTACGCCTTCATCATTTTTCTGCAATAGAACTACTGCAAGTGTATCATAAGAGGCAAAAGAGAAGATATAAAACTCCCTGGTATAATCTGGGCTGATTAGAATGGGATCTTTCATGATAGCTTGTTTGATGGCTTCAAAGGAGCTTCTTCCACCATCAGTCCATCTTATTTCTGATCCTTTCTTTAGCATGGAAGTGATGTTCTTCACTAGCTCTGTGAAGTTTGGAATAAACCTCCTGACAAAGTTAATCTTACCCAGGAAAGATTGAATGTCCCTTTTTGACCTTGGGATGGACAATGCCTGAATTGCTTGAACTCTTGTTGGATCGATCTTCACACCTTCAGTAGAAACAATATGTCCCAGTAGTTTTCCTTCTTCTAGAGAAAATTGTGACTTCTTGGGTTTATAGAAATTCCAAAATGTCTACACTTTAGAAACATCTTCTTCAAATGCTGCAAATGGTCCTTGTGACTACTGGAAAATATTGTTATGTCATTAAGGTAAATAAGGACAAACTTGTCCTTCTCTCCCACAAAGGCTAT
Source organism: Pinus tabuliformis (assembly GCA_031772625.1). Taxonomy (NCBI): domain Eukaryota; kingdom Viridiplantae; phylum Streptophyta; class Pinopsida; order Pinales; family Pinaceae; genus Pinus; species Pinus tabuliformis. Next base: position 928,216,634 of record CM062811.1, on the reverse strand, counting down.
GTCCATGGCCCTCTAAAAAGTAGCCCCAACATTCATCAGTCCAAAAGGTATCTTGGAGTACATGAAAGTTCCCCAAGGAGTAGTGAAGGCGGTCTTTTCCTAATCTTCTAGATGTACAGCAATCTGATTGTAACCTGAAAATCCATCTAAGAAAGACATTACTCTAGCCCCTGAAACTTTTTGCAGCAAGTGTTCCATCTTAGGTAGGGGGTAGTTGTCTTTTTTAGAGCATTTGTTCAGATTCCTGAAGTCAACACAAAGCTTGATTTCTCCATTCTTCTTTCTTACTACCACAAGGTTAGCTATCCACTTTGAATACCTTAGGGGAACTATGATCTTGGCATCCAGAAGCTTCTTGATTTCCTTTTCAATCAAAGGAAATAAGAGAGGGCTGATAGGTCTTAATTTCTGCTTAAAAGGGATGTTGTTCTTCTCCAGTGGAATTTTATGCTAAATGATGTTGGTGTCATAGGTCTTAAGCTTACTGTACTCCCAAGCAAAAATATCAACAAATTGTTTCATAAGGGTGCAATACTCAAAACTTTGGGCAGAAGATAAGTGAGTAGACAGATTTATGTACTTTGGATGGGCTAGACTCCCTACATTATGTTTATGAACAACAGACTCATTTTCTTTTTTGGTAGGCTTATAAGGTACATCATTATGATCAAACAGCTTCTCTAGGGGCACCAATCCTTTAGGTATATAGTTACTAGGTAGCTAAACAATGTTGTCCTGACCAATCTCGTCCTTTAGCTTAGATTGGTTGCATTCTTCAATGGTTTCGTTTTCTTGGTCGATGTGCATTTCAAAAAATTCATCAACGATGTAAAAACCTATTAATTTTATCATCATCTCCAAAAACTTTCCAGTATTTGACATTGTCAGGCAGAGATGGTCTATATTTCACCTGAACTTCATAAGTCAATTTAGGAGGCAAAGGAGGAATAAACATGCTAGCAGACACAACAAGGGAATCAATAAGTTAGTTCTTCATTCTCGGGATGTAAGAAATGCTGAAAATATTAAAAGAGTCCTTGAGCTTCCATACCTCATCTCTGTATGCTTTCAGCCATGGATGCTTTGCTTGGAAAGTTTTGGTGACCTGCTGAATGATAAGGTTTGCATCTCCAAACACCTTCAAACCTTTGATACCCATTTCTTTAGTAGCGTTTAAGCCCAATATCAAGGCTTCATACTCTTCTATGTTATTTTTGACCTGAAATGTTAACTTGAAAGATAAATGAATGCATTCTTGTATGGGGGACACAAGGACTACACCTACCCCTAAAGTGCCCTTAGAGCAAGCTCCATCAAAGAACATGTCCCAAATTTATAGGGCTTCTTCCTCTGTGATCTGGCAAACTAGTTTCTTAAGCTACATGTTAGCCAACTAGGATTCTTCAATCTAAAGAATGCAGGCTCCAAAATCAGTGTCGACAGCATAGATGGGATGACTAGTGGGATTCCTTTCATTACTTATGATATAAGCCAACTAAGCTTCTCTGTATAATCTCCTACTCTCACCTCCAAAGACTGGGATAGTAGCATAGGACAGATCATTTTGCAATGTTCCACCTAATCTCTTGATCCAACCTCTGGAGAGAAACATGCCAAACTTGGGGGTACATTTGCTACCACAATATCCATCACCATGCTCTTCATGGGCAGCTGAGACAAGGTGATGGCTAGGTCTTTGATTAATCCCAAACATTTCACTTTTCTAGAGTCAAAAGAAAACAGGTCATGATAAGACTTGGTAATGTCAAGACCCAACTCATCCATGATAGCCTTTGGCATTAGATTATGGCTGGCTCCTATGCCCAGAAGGTATTTGTGAAGGATTTTTTCATGAATAGTCAAAGAGACATAGAATGATGGGGAGCTGTCATCACAATTTTCAATCATTGGGCTGAGAAAAACAACTGGTTTTTCGTCTTGTAGATTTACATAGTCAGTGGAGGCTTGGATGGCTTTAGGCTCAAGGGCCTTGAGGATAGATCTCTTGAAGGATTCATTTTTCACTAACTCAATCAAAGGTATAGGTATGCTTAGCTTCTGAATTTTTGATTCAAAACTGAAAGGAGAAAGAGACTTGTCCAGGCCTCTTACCTTGTGAGCTGGAGCTTTGAGGATGATGGAATCAACTGCCGGCCATTTCTGCTTATTAGCTTTTGTATTGCAAGGACAGCAGCTCTCTGAATAGGAGTTTCCTTGGCCTTATTCATCTTTGACCTCAGATTATATCTGTGTTGATCAATAGTTTGCAGAACAGCTCCACCATCCCACTCTTGGCTGATCTAGTCATTGAATAATGACTTTTCATAGGCAGCTAAGGTCAAAAAGGAGGAACTCCCTTTGTATTCCATACAATGGATCTCATCATCTTCTTCAAATTGCTCATGTTCCATGACTACATTCTGGAAAGGGGTCTTTACCCTTTGGTCTTCATTGGCATCATTGCTTCTTTGCAGAATCTGCAACTGCTCATTAGCTCTTCTATATGGATTTGGATTTCTAGGAGCAAAGGTATTAGGAACTCTTCCTTTCCCAGGGTGCTGCTCAACCTTTAATTTGGAGATTTCAGAGGCTAATGACTCTATCATCTTGGTCATTTTATCTATCTTGGGAACTGAAGATGATGAAGATTCACCCCTTTGTCTCCTTCGATCAACATTCCCCTTGAGCTTCTCTACAGCCATGATGTTTGATTCTACTTACAAGGCCGTGTCCTACAATTGGCCATGGTAGCGCATCATCTCTTCCTCAACAGTAGACAGAAGTCAGAATCAAAGGTGTTGGCATAGGTGAGTTTAGCAGAGGTAGTGGTGGGTTTTACTTCAGCTGGTATCTTGTTGTGCATGTGGTTAAACCTCTTATTAAAATCAGACAACAACTCACCATTTTCCCTCTTTAAGCTCCCAAACTCGGTGTGGTAGTAGAGTAGATCCTTCTTATCCCCCCAATGCTTTAGGAATGCATCATCTAAAGCCTCAATATCTGCTATAGAACTTTGGGTCAGTTCTCTGAACCATTTTCTAGCCTCTCCATCTAGACCTTGGAAAAAGAATCTCATCCACACATCATCTTTACTAATGTCCAGGTTATCAACATAGCTATAGAATGATTCAAGATGTTCCTCGGCTGAAACACCTTCAATACCAATGAACTTAGGCCTATACTTCTAATATTCTCCAGTAGGCATGGCATTCAAAGGAGTGGGAAGTACTAGAGGTCCATACCTAGCAGCTATGATTCTTTCCATTTTGGTAGGTGCTTGTCGACCTGCCATAGATGTGGTGGCTATAAGGCTACTAGAAGTCTGAATGACAGAGGGCTGAGGAGTGACTAATACAACTAAAGGAGTATAATGGATAGGAAGAGAGACTTCCTTCGGGCTTAGAATGGAAGGAGAACCTAAAGAATAAGGAGCTCTATGAATCTCTGAGATTTTTTCTTCACTGCTAGTATTAGATGCTACACTCCCAACATGTATTTATTCTATTACAGGACTTTCTTGCAGAGATATAGAATATTGTTTAGAGCTACTTGAACCTGATGCTCCTTTCTGCAATGCCTTTCTTTCTTTGATGATTTTTTTAGGGTCAGATATTGGGTCAACTTGTGGCTTCTAAGGATTTCTCTGAGTATGCCTCACAAACTAAGCTAGAACTATGAAGTGGAGTTGCCAAGAGGTTCATCCTCCAGTAGAGTCTCCAAATAAATGATTACAACTGAAAAAGTGTCCAGAATTTGTTTATCATCAAATTTGGATCTGTGTCACCCCCCAGGGAAGCTGAGCTTTAGTCTCCTCTCCCCGGAAACAGTGCCAATTATGTTAGCACTCCAGGAAGCTCTCCTAGGTTGTAGCTAGGAGATGCCTGGCAACATATAAACCTTGAATATCATTCTCTGAACTATTGGAATGGATTGGGGTTTGGATCAAGTTAGATGACTGTTTTAACGCTATTTTCACTCAAAACATGCATGAACACCCTCAGCTTGACAAGGCTTTCAACCATTAATGCTCAATATTTTATAGATTCAATGAATAGATGGAGAATCCTGACTGTACCAGCAGATACATACATAAACACATATGAATGGCTAGCTACAGAAAGTAAATGAAGCTTACAAATCTAATTTATCAACGCAGAGATAAGATGACAATTATCTGGCATTCGACAAAGAATAAAACATGAATAACCGATTCAAGTGCAAGTTTAGAATAGAGGGAAAGATGGCGATTGAACATATAACAGCAAAAGAATTTTTTATTACTGGAATGAAGATGAGATGCTGAGAGGAGCAGAGTCTCCATAGTCTCCAAAAGTTGAACCCCTGATACTTCTAACTTTCAGCCATTTATAGGCTTTTTACAATGCTCTCGGGCTCTCTGAGGCTCGAGGTGTCTTAATCTATCCCCTCTGGCTTCTAATTGCTTGATGCCATGATTAGACAGACATGAGCCAGAGGTCTCTTCTTCTAACAACATAGTAACCAAATTCTTGTAATTTTTCTACGTTGTTAGGTAGCTCGCTAGTGCCAGCGATGCTCCATGATCACTTCTGTTGGTTCGGTTGCATTATGTGTGGCTTTTTCCCCTTCCAATCATCTATCTCCTGGCCTCTGTCTGCTTGAATCCCTCTTCTAGCGTTAGAAATCATTGCTAAATGCTTCTAAGGGTGGTGGCCACTTGTACTGTAACACAATGGGTCTTCGGGCCTTTGAAATCCTTTCGAATACCAAAAACAATTGTTTTATGTTTTACACAGAGAAACGCTGCAACACTATGAAATTCTACAAAAAAATATGTTCATTTTAGAATTCAAAAGTCCTTAAATATGGTCTATTCCTCTATCGGGTCCATCCTCATCACTATCGCAAGTCACTTCAGCCTTACTCCTTTGTTTTTTTTTTAAATACATTAAAAATCGTGAAAATAACATGAAAATTGGTTCCCTCCATACTTCAAATATTATATATTTCCCTTCACGAACCCTTTCAGGTCCGGGTCTTATCGCATCGATGTTGTTTCTTTTTATTTTGTTAAATAACGAAATACGTGAAAACACATTTAAAAAAACGCCTTTTGGTAGATCTCAAAATCTATGCAATAATGTTTATATAGCCATCGAGTCCGGTAAATCGCATCGCATCTATATATATATATATATATATATATATATATATATATATATATATATACATTAAAAATCGTGAAAATAACATGAAAATTGGCTCCATCCAGACTTCAAATATTATATATTTCCCTTCACGAACCCTTTCAGGTCCAGGTCTTATCGCATCGACGTTGTTTCTTTTTATTTTGTTAAATAACGAAATACGTGAAAACACATTTAAAAAAACGCCTTTTGGCAGATCTCAAAATCTATGCAATAATGTTTATATAGCCATCGAGTCCGGTAAATCGCATCGCATCTATATATATATATATATATATATCGCTCCTCTGTGAAGCTTCGATGTGATATCGTGATGGGTTTAATCACAATCACATATTGCGATAACCCTGGGTCATTTGGTAAGTACTCTATTGTGTTGGTCGATTGTGATTCTGCCGATCAGATCTGGACCGTTGATCGGCTAGATCTGATGACTGCTGTGCATTCATTTTTCAAGCCTCTGTTGCTCTGTTTTTCATTGTTTTCTCTATGTTTTCATTTCCCGATAGTGTTTTTCCGCCTTTTGGAGGGTTTTTCTTAGACGATAGTTTTGAACGTTTAGAAGATTTTGAAGATTTTAGATGGTTTTCTAAGATCCGTTTGGATCAGCACCTCAAGGCTAACAGGACCACTGGAGCTAAAACAAGGGACATTTCTGCTAAAAATAGCAACATTTCACCTCAGGGGCTAACAGGCCCCACACATAAAGAGATGATGTTGACACAATTGTTGGCTAATCTCTTTCATTTGAACAAATTTATTTGAATACCCTTAATTAGTAGTTTCTTTGTTAAGAATATAGAACTTTTCTCATGATCAAATTCTATTGACTATTGATTATTTTCCAAAATTTTTGAAATTTTAACCAAAGTTTCAGGAAAATGTTGAATATTCCTATCTTCCTATAAATTCAAAAATCATTTTCTAATTTCTAGAAATATTATTTCTAATTTTCCATTTGTTTAGTGAGGCTTGATGTAACATAAATACCCTGGTGGAGCGTCATTTATTTTCTCTATTTGTTACTGCATGACAATTCGTTGAAAAAAAATAATTAATTTTGCAAGCTGTCATTTTGTTAGTGAGTGCTCTAACAATATTATGGTTGTGCAGGAAGTGTGGGAGAATGGGTTTGCAATGTAGTTTGTTAAAGAGAAAGGACTATATCGAGTCAATATTTTCATTCTACATAAGGAAAATTTAATATGTAGAGTAGAGGCATGGAAAAAGGGGATAATTTTGTGATGTGTGGAGGAAGGAGAAAGGTTGTGGGGGAAGTGCAATAGAAAGGGAATGCAAAGAAATTGGGAAGAAATATGCAAAACTAGCTTTGAAATATTATTTTATTATGGAAATGCTACCATCTTTTTATGCAGAGTAAGGTTCTGCAAGGAGTGAATGATAAAGGGTGTGTTGATAATTTTTTTGTGGGGGATTTTATTGAAGAGAAAGTGTAGGTTTTAACCCCGTACGGAAATTACCTACATACAAATTCTAAAACACAAAAAATAAACAATGCAAGAGCATAACACATAAAACTCATATACACAGAGATTTTCCCCTAGATCCCAAAATCAGGACTACCAGCTTGATTTTTCATTATGTTCCTTTCAATGTTATAACACATATTTATACATGCCGAAGCATCCAATGCCATGGACCGAAAACCATCGCATCCAAAATCATGGACCGAAAAACCATCGCGTCCAAAAAACATGTGCAAAAATCATGCACAATACCATAGGTGGGTCCGCCCAACCTAACATAGGATACAAAATCAAAATTTTCCGGGGCACTGCCCCAGACCCCATAAAGTAGGGTTACGGGTACACCTCAAACCCCATGTGAACCTCCCCCTCTAACCCCTGGTTAACTACGTGGGCTAGTCATGGAAATAATATAACACAACCCAACATTATCCCACTTGTTGTTTTCTTTCCACAGGGAGCCACAAGAGAGCATAGTCATTTCTCCAGCCCTAAAACACCCATTGTCTCTCTACACCAAGATAACTTCTCAGAGCTCATAGATTTTGTCAATGCATCTCTAGTATTCTTCAAAGTGTCCACCTTTACCAGCAACACCTTTTTGTCTTCTATCATATCCCTCACAAAGTGATATTGAACATCAATGTGCTTTGTCTTTGAATGATATGCTGGCTTCTTTGCTAGGAAAATTGCACTTTGGCTATCACAGTCTATCCTTATAGCTCCCTGTACTAACCCCATACTTGAACACAATCTCTGCAACCAGACTACTTCCTTGATTACATGAGTGGCTAACATGTATTCTGCCTCTGTAGTTGATAGTTCCACTATATATTGTTTCTTACTCATCCAACTGACTGCACCTCGAAATAGGTTAAACACATACCCACTTGTAGATCTTCTCTAATCCAAATCTCCAACCCAATCTACATCAAAAAAGCCACAAATATCTAACATTCTGTCCAATCCTGATCTTCCTTGGTAGCACAAACCATAGTCACTAGAGCCACACAAATACTTGAAAACCTGCTTCACTGTTGTCTAGTGCTCCTTCCCTAGTTTTGACATAAACCTGCTCAATACTCCCACTACATGTGCAATGTCTGGTCTAGTACAAACCATTGCATACATCAAGCTACCGACTGCACTTGCATATGGAACACGGAACATGTCCTCTTCCTCTTCTTGTGTCTTGGGACATTTTTCAACAGATAACCTCACACCTACAGGAATAGGAACCTTCACTGGTTTACTATCCTGCATATTAAACCTCTGCAGTATTGTCTCGACATACTTCCTCTGGTTTAACCAGAGCTTCCTCTTTGCCCAATCTCTTTTAATTTCCATGCCCAAAATATAGTTTGCAGCACCAAGATCTTTCATGTCGAATTTGGAGGACAATTGGGTCTTCAAATCCTGGATAATTTCTTTGTCATTTCCAACCAGCAACATATCATCCACATACAAGACCAGATAAATAACACGGTCACCAATAAATTTAAAATACACATAGTGATCTGCTTTGCTTCTAGTGAAGCCAAGTCCCTGTATAAATGTATCAAATTTCTGATACCACATCCTTGGTGACTGTTTTAACCCATACAGAGACTTCTTTAACTTTCATACCAGTTCTTTCTTACCCTTCACCGCAAATCCTTCAAGTTGCTTCATGTATATTTCCTCTTCTAGATCCCCGTGAAGAATGTTGTCTTCACATCCATCTGTTCTCCCTCAAAATCAAAAGCGGCAGCAACAGAAAAAAGTAATCTAATAGAAGTTCCCTTGGCAACAGGAGAAAAAATATCACCAAAATCAATTCCCAACACCTAGGAATAACCTTTCGCTACCAACTGAGCTTTGTATTTCTCCACCTTTCCTTCTACATTTGTCTTCTTCTTGAACACCCATTTGCTACCAATGGGTTTCCTTCTAGCCGGCAACTCCACCAGATCCCAAGCCTCATTTTTGTGTAAAGATGCCATTTCATCAACCATGGCCTCTTTCCAGAGTTTTCCATCCTCTGAATCAACTACTTCCTTCACAGTTCTGGGATCATCATCAGTAATAGACAAAGAAAAATTTGAACAAAAATCATATGGACTGTACCTTTCAGGCTGCCTTCTTTCTCAAACTGATCTTCTCACAGCCAAAGTTTGTGGCTCTTCATCTTCTGATTCCTCCTATGTTGTAGAGTCTGATTCTTCCTCCTTTAGCTCAAACTCTATCTTCTCAGGTTCCTTTGGTTGGACTTCATGTTTAATAACATCTTTCACCTCTCTGAACACCACATCTGGGTTGTACACAACCTTCCTTGTTATTGGGTTCCAAAGCTTATAACCCTTTAAACCATCCTTATACCCAATAAAGATGCACTTTTCAGATTTACTATCCAACTTGGTTCTTTTCTCCTTTGGAACATGTACATATGCATCACATCCAAATACCCTTAGATGTGAAAGAGAGGGTTTCTTACCAGTCCATACCTCTTGTGGAGTCTTATCCTCCAACGTTGATGAAGGTGAATTGTTGACCAGGTAACATGGAGTGTCCATCGCCTCTGCCCAGAATTCTTGTCCTAACCCGGCACCACTGAGCATGCTTCTTGCCCTTTCCATCAACGTCTTGTTCATTCTTTCCGCAACTCCATTTTGTTGAGGTGTATATGGAGTAATCTTTTGCCATGATATAACACACTTCTTACAGAATTCTTCAAATTCCTTGCTGCAAAACTCTCCACCATTATCTGTCCTCAGCACCTTTATCTTCTTCTCTGTCTGGTTTTCCACCAAAGCCTTAAAATCTTTAAACCTATCAAAGACTTAAGGTTTCTTCTTAAGGAAATATATCCATGTATTCCTTGAGAAGTCATCTATAAATGATACATAGTACACAGAATTACCCAGTGACGGAACCTTCACAGGTCCAAACACATCACTGTGCACAAGCTCTAATATTTGTTTCACCCTCTTACCACCAGAGGGGAAACTCACCCGATCCTGCTTCCCATATACACAATTTTCACAAAAATCAAAATCCAGAGAGCTATTACTTATACCTTCTACCATACCTTTACCATGAAGTATTCGAAGGCCCTTCTCTCCAATATGTCCAAGCCTTTGATGCCACAGCATGGTCTTCTCTCCAGAGACCACTAGATTTTCTGCTCCACTTTCAGGAACCACAGAACTATTGCACCCATCAATAACAGTGCTACCTTGTAGCTTGTACAGAGTTCCAATCCGAACTCCCTGCATCAATACCAGTGCTCCCCGAACCATTTTGCAGGTATCCTTCTTGAACATTGTTTTTACACCTACATCATCCATCTTGCTTACAGAAATCATATTTCTGGCTAATGTAGGAATATGTAGAACACCTGGAAGTGTTCTAACCCTTCCACCTTGCAACTTCAACTTTACTTTTCTGCGACCAAAAATTCTAGCCTTCCTATCACCCCCTAAGAAGACATCACCACCATCGTATTTCTCATACTTGTAGAACCACTCTCTATGGGGAGTGAAGTGAAAGGATGCACCTAAATCAATCAACCATGCCTCATGATCTACATGTGTACTTGAAGAAGCCAAGTACACATCCCCACCTTCATCTGAGGTGGTTTTTACCTCTGCAAAAGGAGCATCATTAGATCCCTTTCCTTTATCAGGAGCTTTTGATTTACAGCCCCTTTTGTAGTGCCCTTCATTTCCGCATTTCTAGCACACCACCTTTACAGGTTTTCCTAGAGATTTAGATCTCCCTCTAGATTAGATCTCCCACTCGATGAATTATTTTTGTTTCTATTATAGGACCATCCTCGTACAAACAAGGCATCACCATTCTGACTCTCCATATTTTTCCATCTCATCTCCTCCCTCAGTAAGTCTGAGACTATTTCATCAAACTGCAAGGCAGTTGCATTGCTACCTATTGCAATAACCAGACTATCCCATGAATTTGGTAGAGAACACAACAAAATGATGCACTTATCTTTATATGAAATTTTAATATCAACAGATTCTAACTGACTTACCACAATATTAAATGCATTCAGATGCTCTGTCACCGAGTCTCCATCTTTCATCCTCAGGTTATACAGTTTTTTCCGTAAGAACAATTTATTCACCAGAGACTTAGATTGGTACAAAGTCCCTAACTTGTCCCACAAAGCCTTCGTCATAGCTTCCCCTGATACATTCAACAATATTGAATCTGAGACACATAATCGTATTGTGCTCTTTTCCTTCCAATCCGACTTGTTCCATTCTTCATCGGATACTCCTGTTGGTTTAGTACCCATATCTACCGCGATCCACTGATCTTTATCCACCAACAGATCCTCCATCTTGAGTTTCCACAACTTAAAACTCTAACCATTAAATTTCTCGATCTCTATCTTTCCACTAATCACCATCTTCTTTCACCACCAGAATCGATCTCGCATATCTCCCATTGAATAGGGTCTACCACAGGCCCAAGCGAAACCCCTCAGCAATAAAGGATTCCCCTCGAAGCCAAAACAGCTTTGATAACAAATGTAGGTTTTAACCCCATACAGAAATTACCTGCATACGAATTCTAAAACATGGAAAATAAACAATGCGAGAGAATAACACATAAAACTCATATACACAGATATTTTCCCCTGGATCCAAAAACTGGGACTACCAGCTTGATTTTTCATTATGTTCCTTTCAATGTTACAATACATATTTATACATGCGAAGCATCCAATACTATGGACTGAAAACCATCGCATCCAAAACCATGGATAGAAAAATGATCGCTCCAAAAAACATGTGCGAAAATCATGCACAAAACCATAGGTGGGTCCACCCAACCTAACATAGGGTCCAAAACCAAAAAATTTCGGGGCGCTACACCGGACCCCATAAAGTGGGGTTACGGGTACACCTCAAACCCCATGTGACCCTCCCCCTCTAACCCTCGGTTAACTACGTGGGCTAGTTGTGGAAAGAATATAACACAGCCCAACAGAAAGGACTATATTGAGTCGATATTTCTTCCTCGGCACTCCGCATATGGCTTATTTAATATGTAAAGTCAAGCCATGGAATAGGGAAAGGACTAGTTTTGTGAGTGACCATTTCATTAATGAGTGCACTAGCACTATTATGCCTGACACTTCTATTTGTTTTTCTAATGATGCTAGACCCGATGGGGTTGTTGGTCCCTTATGTAAGAAACGGGGGTGGGGTTAATGCTACTATTTTTTTGTGCAGAGAGAGGGTGTGCTGGAAGTGCAGGATAAAGGGTGTGTGATGGAGTTTGTTAAAGATCAATGACTATATAGAGACAATATTTTTTCCTCCACACTCCCCATAAGGATACTTTAATATGCAGATTCAAGGCATGGAAAAAGGCTAATTTTGTGAAATGTGGAGAAAGGATAAAGTCTATTTGGGAAGCGTGGCAGAAAGGGTGTGTGGAGAAATTGGGAAGAATTATGTGGAAGTGGCTTTGACATATATGATGTACAGATAAATTGGGTGCAGGGGAGTTTGTTAAGGAGAAAGGACTATATTGATTTATGCTTTCTTCCTCTGTAGTGCACATAAATCTAATTCAATATGTAGAGTCGAGGCTTGGACAAAAAAAGACTAATTTTGTGAGTGGTGATTTTTTAGTGAGTGTAGTGAAATTTTTATGCCTGAGATTGCTAATTATTTCTGCAATGATGTAAAATATGAGTGAAAAGGTGAAAAAGAAGCTTTTAGAGCAGTAACATTGACATTGGAACTATCATGGCTATTGCTAGTTCATTTCACTCTTATTTCATTTTAAACTCTTTTAACCATATTAAACTTTAGGAGATTTAGTTTTTTGGGAGAACATGTGCATACACATGTGAATCTATGTAGAATAAAGGATTATGTGGAGGTAAGGAAGTTAAGTGAAGAACCTACACACCTAGACAGGGATTCTACAAGAATATGTGAGAACATGTAGTTTTTTAACTTCAATTATTTTATTTTTTTGTTTGATATATGAAAAGAAGTTGGATATAGTGGATTCGAAGAAGATGGGGAAAGTTCTAGAGTGGCAAGAAATTTTTCAGTTTTTAGGAAACATGTAAGACTTATGAGCCAAAATGCACAATTAATTAGTACTAATATCATATTCAAAGGAGATAGGACAAGTTGCCAAGTGGAAATATTTTAAAAGGAGGACATACTCATGGAGAAGTGTTTAGAAGATTTTGAGGCTACAACCTATTTTTTAATAAGGGTTTCACAAGGCTATAAAATAATTGACATTTTCCATTGCTTGCCAAGAGTGGAATGATGGTGATTTTATTCACAATTTTATGCAATATTAAGTGAAGTGTCTTTTTTGTGAAGAAGAATAATTGTGGAGCAGGGAACATAAATATTGTTCCACAATGTTTTATATGTCTTCATACATTTCTATATAACTTTATCTATACAACATTACATCTCACAAAGTACATAAAAAAGTATAGCAAAAAAAACAAAGATCCATATAATGCGATAATAATCAAATGAAAATAAATAGATCATAAATGCACCTCTTAGCAAAGTTATTATTGTCTTTAATTGTATCTCTTCTACTTGTATTCATTTTCTCAAGTAAAATGGTTTCTAGGGGAGTTTGTTAAAGACCAGGGACTATATGGAGTCAATCTTTTTTCCTCTGAACTCCACATAAGGATAATTTAACATGTGGAGTAGAGGCATGGATAAAAAAGGCTAATTTTCTGATATGTGGAGGAAGAAGAAAGGTTGTGGAGTAGTGTGACAAAAAGGGTGTGCGAAGAAAATGGGTGTAGGGGAGTTAGTTAAGAAGAAAAGACTATATTAAGTCATGCTTTCTTCCCCCACATTGAACATAAAGTTAACTTAGTATGTGGAGTCGAGGCATGGACAAAAATGGATAATTTATGAGTGGCAATTTTTTTAGTGAGTTCTCTGAGAGTATTGTGCATGCGATTTCTACTTCTATGTCCAATGATTCCAACTTTGAGTGCAGAGTTATGGAAGAATATTTTAGAGCACTAACATTGACATTGAAACTATCATAGCTACTGCTAGTTCATTTCACTCTTATTTCATTTTAAACTATTATAAATTTAGCTATGTTGGAGAGCAAGTTTATAAAGTTGTGAATTTGTGTAGAATGATGTTAGGTCCCTATAATACTAGTGATACCCCCATTACTATTGTAGTTGTATCCCTTATTAATATTGTTGTGCCCCTATTTTCCCCATATTGTTATTACTGTGCCCCATAGAATCCCTCTATTATTATTTTTGTGCATCTATATTATTATTGTTAGGTCGAATTGGTTATATTATGACCCCTTAGACTCCTATATATAGAAAGGAGGTTTTTTCATTTGTATCATCCAAGAATTGTTCATTTGTGTAATTTAAAGGAGGTTTCCCCTTCGAAGAGGCTAAATTCAAAGGCGTTCAACTATCTTTTCTATCTTTTTGTGAACTGGTTTCATAACATTTGGTATCAGAGGTTTGAATTCTAGGGTTTCGCTGCTCCAAATAGGTCATCGTGGAATTTTCACTATAACTTTTTTTTTTGCGACGTTGCAGACGCTAACAAAAAACCCATTTGGGCTGAAATCGTTATGAACCTTGGGTTTGAATTTTAAAGTGTTTTGTGCTATATTTGTGGAGATATGATCTGAGGAAGTTGGCCTTCTTGCAGACTCCCAAATTTCATTCCAAACAGGTGACTTGGGGAATATCTTCATAACTTTTGTTTTGAGCATCAAATTGAAATTTCGTAAGAAGTTGCAGAAAAAGAACGGACTGTAGTTTCCTGTATATATTTTTCAGATACTAAGGTCAAAACAGTGACATGTAGCGCTTCATACAAGTTTTCTCTTCTGGAAATGTCTATAACCAGATCATCTTGGGAGATTGTCCATAACTATGCCTTGGAGAATCGATCAGACTAGTGGAATTGGAAAGAGGACACTGTTATAGACATTTTTGTGCCCTACAACTCTAAGCATGAAATGTCCATAAACCAAGGGCTCCTAAGTCCCTAAAAGTGTTGTTCTAACCCCTAAAGGAACAAGGTCAATAGATTACAACTTCTCCCAGAAGTTCTCCACCAGAAACTGCTCGTAATAAGTCAAAACAGGATCATTTCAGCTGCTCCACTGGCTAGGTGCGTTGCATTGAACCTAAATACACTGTGAGGGTGTGTTGCATTTCAAAATTCCCTTTTGTGGGGTGCAATGGGCGAGAAATGACAAATGGTAGTGTCATTCCGCGAGGTGGAGAGACAATGGAAGCTTCCAGAATCTTCTCCTATGACACTTGCCTCACTGAATTCGACCAAGGATGAGTAAGAGGCCTTCAGTCTCCAAGTGGAAGCAAGAACTGACAGAGAGAAGACACTAATCAAATCACAAGCTGACCCATCCTCCTTACAGATATCTATCCCTCATCCCAGAGATCCGGAGGCTGGAATTTTGCATATTGTAAGGAATTATTGTTGGTTTTTGAGACAAACATCAGAGTATTGGGTGATCTATGCTTTGTTTGAGGTGAGGGGCTTCTTTGATGGGAGGTTGATGCTGGGTCAGGAACCACCAGTTGTAACTCCTCCTGGATCTTTTCTTGTTTATCAATAAAAACTATTTGAGTTTTTCCTCCATGCTTTTATATCATTGATGCTTGTTACATTTGTATGGTTAACTTAAATCTGATCCTAAGTTGTTTATGAATATAGATCCATGTCTTTGTATAGTGTTCTTCTTCTGTGATCTTACAGGTACTTTGTGAAGCTGGGCAAGTAAGGGAGCAGGTAGCTAGAGACTATTAAAGAAGAGAGGGATTGGATCAAAGGATTAGTGCAAGACACAGGTTGGTTCTTTTTATTCCTCTCTATCTATAGTTCATAGAGGAAATACAAAAGTAGTTTTTCTCTGTTTGTTTCTAAGGCAGTTGCCACACCTTAGTGGGATAGAGCAGTTCTAAATAGACACTTTTCCCTGTAACAAAATGGCAACTCCACTAGGGACTGTCTAATTAGTTTGTTTGTGTATCATTATTTGTTGTTTGTTTCATAAACTTATAAGTAGCTTTCGAACTGCATTTACCATAACAAATGCAAAGTAGATAACTATTGCTTCAATCCATTCACTGGATCTGTTTATGATTTAAACAACTGATTCACAATCTATCTGATTGCCCTTGTGATAGCTCTTAGACCCTCCTTAGATCTACCCCTGATTGTTGCATTACTGATTGCTTTTTACTCGGCCAAAAACCAAGGACTGAACTGCAAACTGTGACTCAGAACCCGGACAGAGTCTCGTTTCTGGCCCAGCGCAGGTACTGTTAAGAGATTCTGAATTTCAGCGCACTTCCCAAAGGGGTAACCTGCGCTGCATTTCAGATTCTCTGTGTTACAGGTGCGCTAATCAGACTAGCTCTGTGCAGCTGTGGTTCTTGTGCTTCATTCTTTCCAGTTCTATCCCTGGATTTTGCTGCCTGTGATCAGTATATGCCTGTTTGAAACCCCTTTTCCTTGCTTTTATTCTGCCTCCTTTGTACAAAATAACTGTAGATGTTTTTGTGTGTTTGTTGAGTCGTTTACAGTTTTCCATTGCAAAAGTAGAATAGTCGTATTGTCGTCCTTTGATTTGGATCTGTCGCAAGTGTCGATTTCGATCATAGGAGAAAGTTTGATTGTTGTTGATGGTCGATTATACTGTTACTATTGCCTTTGGTCTGAATTTGTGATTTTATAGTGTCAAGAACAAGTGTTCATTTCAAAATCGTAAGGTGTCGTAATCATCTCTGTTTTTTATTTCGGAAAAAGAGCTTGTTTATATTTGTCGCTTGAAAAGAAATTCAGATTTGTACATCAACTTTCTTTTTAGCATCAATACTAAGAAAGTCGAAAACAAATACATGCATGTGCATTTGCATATAGAGAGTCTGTTTGGCTTGATTTAGGAAAGTGCATTTACAGTGTGCTCTTTGCTCTTTGTGAAAAGATTGTGTCTTTCTTTTCCCTTTGTTGCTAGGATTTTCATTGCACAAAAGAGATAAAAGTTTGTTTATCATCTTTAGATTGAATTTTAGGAATTACATCTACATCTCGTGGTGAACCCAAAAGGCAAACTTCATAAGCAAGATCAACTTAAAATAAATTCAATGAATCTAACAACGCTTTGGAACTTAACGCACAACATTTAGAGGTCTAGGCTAGAGACTTATTCCGGTGTCGTAAAGCCTGGTAACTGTTGTCCTCACTGATGGTTGGGTGATTCCTCCACTATGAGACGATAAGTGCCAGTACGGACTTGTGCTCCCACGTACCGTCAAGTATATTTTGGGAGACCCCTATAGGCTTAAATCCTTTATCCATAGGAAGCCGTGTCTGCTGCCCTATCGATCGCAATGCACTGAACACAGCATTCGGGAAGATTGACTGCCGTACCGTAAAAAGTATTTTGCAGTTTTGCGATTGGTTTGGTACTCCCTCTACCTAGACTTCCAGAGTAGTACCTTTCGTTCCTTTTCGGACTCCTTAACGGAAAAGGTCCATTTGAGCACTTGTCACTTCAGGCTCATTAAAAGTCGAAGGAGACTAGAGTCATCTTTTGTTTTTTCTCGACTCTTAAAAATTGAAAAAACAAGTTGTGTCAAAGCATATAAAAATTTATTTTAAACGGAATATTCATTACCCCTTTCCTACGTTGATCTTGGGTTGAGGAAATGGAGTCAACAAACCAAGGAATTCCCCTTGGAGGAAATCCTAGTCCCTTCTCCTCTTGGGGAGATGTTGGTGCACCCCATATGGCCACATTGTCGCTTCCAGGACTGACAATTGGTTTGCCTGTATGGCTCTTCTCAACCTCTGTCATTCAGAACACCATTATTCCTGAACAATCGAATCAGCAATTAGACGAGTCCAGAGTTGCCCACCAACCTTCTACTTCCTCTAATGCTTCCTCTCCTCCTTCCTCTTCACTTGATGGGGCTGGTAAAGCCAAAAGTCAAGTTCCTAAGGAGAAGAAGGAAAAGAAGAAGAAAGAGAAGAAGAAGAAGGAGCCAAAGGCGAATGGGGGCAAATGAGTGTCGTCTAACGAAAATCCACACACTGCACCGACCAGGCCTAAATCACCATGTGTCATTTGCAAAGGAGACCATTTTCACAGAGATTGTCCTTGCATCCCTCAGATCTTAAGGGACTGGTCTCCTCGTTTGCACAACCCGGTGTCGTCAACCTCTGATGATCATGTTGAAAGCACACCGTCAACTAGTGAAATTGAAGCCCCAGGACAAAAAGGGAAATGTAGATTTCCTTGTAAACTGTGGGAAGGCGATCATGTCGTCCACCGTTGTCCCTTCTTAGACGAAGCTAAAAGAGTTTTGGATGATCGTCCAGTTTCACCGTTACGACTTCCTCCTGGATATAAAAAACTCTTGCCGAGTCCGTCACTAGTTGAAAATCTGGTTGACCCACTCAGGTGGTCGGCCGAAGCATCTGTCATTAAAGATGAACCATCTGAATCCACACCAGACAAAAGTCAAAAGGTCGAGGCGGCAGTTGACCCGGTCTTGCCTTCAGAGGTTCCATCTTTAGATGATACAATCACTGAAGAGAACAAGGATGACACTGTCCAAATTCTTTTCATAAGCACAGACTCTAACGAACATGGGGAAAATTTACCCGTTCCTTTACCGCAGGAAGGAAGTTCGTCCGAGTCGTACCTGGCCATCTATTCAGTCCCACCTCCAAGCAACCTAGTTGTCTCCTTCGACTGGAATCAACTAGGCAGACCCTGTTTACCAGCTAGCATACCATTCTGAATTATTGTTCAAATATATAGAATGGTTATGGCTGGTACCATCATAAATGAGGGGGCTTCTGTGAGTATCCTTTCCTCAACTACTTGGAAAGCGCTTGGTTCGCCATCGCTTTTGCCTGAGATGAGAAATCTGACAGGCTTTGATAAAGGAACCAGTCAACCGTTAGGGATCCTTCCCGATGTGCCCATAACATTGAGAAGGAAAACAGTTCACATGAACGTAATGGTAGTTCAAGGACCCCTGGATTACAATCTACTCCTTGGACGAGACTATATTTATTGCATGGGAGCCATTGTCTCCTCACTCTTTAGAGTAATGTGTTTTCCGCACGAAGGAAGAGTGGTCAAGCTTGTGGACCAGTTCCTGGATCATATAGAGCAAATAGTCATATACCATCCCTGAATGGTCTTTTCACGCAAGAAATGTCTCAATCTCCAGTCCGTCCTCCCGATGAGCGGGAGTGATTCGGAGGGATATGACTGAAACCCAGGGGGCATGCACCCTGGCCTGCTTCTGTAGGAAAACTTCGGGTATAGGGTAGGTTTCCGCTAGAGAATATGACCTCCGTACTCCCTTCCGTGATTGGAAGAGGGAGTTGGACTGGAACAAGATTCTCTTGTCAAAGTTATGTGAGTTGGTGAGCACCGCCGCTCACCTTTGTTTATCTCGGTAGACATTGCCAAAGAAGTGTTTTGTTTGCGCTGTGAATAGAACAATCTTTGGGTAACCTGTAAGAGGTAGGCCTCTCTCAGTAAAACAAATGTTTTAACGGACTAAAGAAGGGGTAACCTTGAAACTCTGTTTTATACCTGGGGGCATGCAAACCTTTTGGAATGCAAGCGAAGAGCGACTATTTATTTTTTAAATTCTTAGGACCTCTAACCCTTTAAACCCGTAGGATTGGTCGTTTCCTAACTTGCATAAAGAAAGGATGTGGGGCAAAACTCTAAAAGTTGCCATTTTTATATGAGACATTCTTATCATACGACTGGATTAATCGAGCAGTTTTAGCACATAGTTCAAGCTCGTTAAAAAATAAACATAAGACATGAGCAAATGTTTCTACCCGCATTTAAGCTCGTTAAAAAATGAACTATTCCCCGGTAAATAACCATCGTGAATGTAGTACTTCAGCCATTAAAGCCTTGGTCGTGTTTGCACCGTCACCTCCACTTTTTCCATTGGCTGATCATTCACCTCCATTTGATTGTTTACCCATTTTGAGGAACAGCCGCGAAGAGTGATTTCACTAGCCATCCTTGTGACACTGCCGTGATTGGAAAATTCCAAACCTTACCTCGAATCAGCTGCTACCCGTTTTATCACTCATTCCTCAAAAGACGAGTCTCCTTTAAGCTCTTTTCAACTGACTCGTAAAATATGAAAAGATTGCTGAGTCCTTGGCCTTCCAGCTCGTTAAAGGGATAGGAAGTGCTATCCCTCATCTAGATTTTAATCTTTTTGGACCTGAGGGATTATTACACAAAAAGATCGAGCGCTTGTTTTGTTCGGCTCGTTAAAACTATCGAAAATTCATCCCTTCTGTATTGTTTTATACTTTTTCGGACTTAAGGGATTAGATGACAAAAAAGGAATTTTGGAGTTACCTTTACGTTCCTTTTCAGACTCTCTAAAATTGAAAAGGATCGAGTTATCTTTGTCGTTAAACTCGTTAAAAAGATTAATAGCGACAAACTTGTCTTTAGACGAGAACGAGTTTCACTATCGCTAGGCTCGTTAAAACATAGCGATGGGTTTTCCCGAAGGGAAAATTATAGAAGAAGCATATGTTATCCTCCTCAAGCTTGACAAAAATAAAGAGGTATTGGTCAGCAATGACTGGAGAAAAATTGGGAAGAAAACTCAAAGAAAAATTTGTTGGTAACAAGTCGCTCTTGAACATGACACTTCCACTCCGTGTCCGAGTCGGGTTGGGTTGTTTCGTTCACCGGTCACATCACCATGGTCACGCCATACCATCCACATTTGGGGTTAATGCTACCAATCCATCACATCAGTGTCGCCGATATGTTCAAGAGAAGTCATCCAGAGAAGTCACCTGTGTCTCACCCACTACCATACTTTATACTCCATTCTTTCATGACCGCCACCCTGAACATTATATCATCAGATCGTTTTCACCTCCATCAAAATCATTTGCTCCGTTCCGTGTCATTGATGTGGGATTCATTAAGGCCCTCCTGTGACGGATCACTTCTTGTCGACATCAGCTCATTATCCAAGAATTTGGTCTAGGAACACCCCATTCAGTACTTTGAAGCTTGCATGCCTCAATGGCAAGTTTCTCACTTCCGGCGACAGGTTTACATCAATGACCTTCGACCGAAAGATTTTGCATGGTGTTTGACGCCAAGTCCTTTATTCACACCATGTGAATTGTACTGCAGTACCTTGAGGATCATTATCATTATCGGTGATTCCTCTCGCGCTTGTTAACAGTTTACATCATTGACTGGTAATCAAGCGATGTCTTTCCATGTTCGACTTCAAAACATTTCTCACATGGATCGACTTGTACTTCGAGTAAAGATCGGACGAGATTGAAGACCCCGGATCTAGTTTCATCCATCCGGGCTGTGATATATATTCAGGGAAATAAAGACATCAAATGTACAGCATTGCAGCACAGATAATCATCCTACCAAAAGGATGATGGCTCTATCAGAATCATCAGTCTACCCTCAGACGATTGTCTGTCCTATGTACATGAAAATGAATTTATAAAGTTGAGCATGGGAATGCCTGCCTCAGCTAGATCATGAAAATAGTATGAAGATAATGTATTGTATTGTATCTTTTTACAGGTCTCCTCCCAGCATTGAAAGAACTTCGGATCCTCATAATAAAGCATTTCACCTGACACCAAAAGGTTAACGGCCTCATACTTTAGGGGGAAACTGTTATAGACATTTTTGTGCCCTACAACTCTAAGCATGAAATGTCCATAGACCAAGGGCTCCTAAGTCCCTAAAATGGTTGTTCTAACCCCTAAAGGAACAAGGTCAACAGATTACAACTTCTCCCAGAAGTTCTCCACCAGAAACTGCTCAGAATAAGTCAAAACAGGATCATTTCAGTTGCTCCACTGGCTAGGTGCATTGCATTGCACCTAAATACACTGTGAGGGTGTGTTGAATTTCAAAAGTCCCTTCTGTGGGGTGCGATGGGTGAGAAATGACAAATGGAAGTGTCATTCTGCGAGGTGGAGAGACAATGGAAGCTTCCAGAATCTTCTCTTGTGACACTTGCCTCACTGAATTCGACCAAGGATGAGTAAGAGGCCCAATCTCCAAGTGGAAGCAAGAACTGACAGAGAGAAGAAACTAATCAAATCGCAAGCTGACTCATCCTCCTTATAGATATCTATCCCTCATCCCAGAGATCCGGAGGCTAGAATTTTTCATATTCTAAGGAATTGCTGTTGGTTTTTGAGACAAACATCAGAGTATTGGGTGATCTATGCTTTGTTTGAGGTGAAGAGGGGCTTCTTTGCTGGGAGGTTGATGTTAGGTTAGGAACCACCGGTTGTAACTCCTCCTGGATCTTTTCTTGTTTATCAATAAAAACTATTTGAGTTTTTCCTCCATGTTTTTGTATCATTGATGCTTGTTACATTTGTATGGTTAACTTAAATCTGATCCTAAGTTGTTTATGAATATAGATCCATGTCTTTGTATAGTGTTCTTCCTCTGTGATCTTACAGGTACTTTGTGAAGCTAGGCAAGTAAGGGAGCAGGTAGCTGGAGACTATCAAAGAAGAGAGGGATTGGATCAAAGGATTAGCGCAAGACACAGGTTGGTTCTTTCTATTCCTCTCTATCTATAGTTCATAAAGGAAATACAAAAGTAGTTTTTCTCTGTTTGTTTCTAAGGCAGTTGTCACACCTTAGTGGGATAGAGCAGTTCTAAATAGACACTTTTCCCTGTAACAGACATGGAGTGCTACTATAGGTCGCAATTTCAGAACTGGATGATCTGAAATTAGAGAGATACATTAGATTCAATATTGAGCTCCTACAAAGTGAAAAAAGGTGTGTAGTTTTTTTTCAATTTTGCATAAGCTTGGTTTGAAAAATTAGTTTGAAGGAATTCAAAGGGCATAGTAAAGCATTATTATCAGTAATTGATGCCCCGAGGAAAGAAAATGCAAACACCTAGTAAGCAACCTGAAAGCTATAGCATCACTCATGAAGAAGAGGAAGAAATGCAACATGATATATCAAAATTACCAGACCAAGTGTAACAAATGTCACTTGCACAAAAAGTAACAAAATCTAATATGGATGGTTTAAAGAAAGATGTAGAAGCTAAGATGTATGGCATGGAAGCTAATATGGATGGTTTAAAGAATGGCATGGAAGTTAAGATGAATGGCATGGACGCTAAGATGGATGGCACGGGTGATAAGATGGAAGAATTGAAGATAAATTTGAATAAGTTGCTACACGAAATGGTCACTAATGGTGAAAGGGTAGTAAAGGAAAATCATGATGAGAACAAAAGAAATGTTAATCTTGATTTCATAGACTCTAATGTTGGATCGAAGACCCACTATATTCCAAAAATCGATATGAGGAATTTTGACGGCAAGGATCCCACAACATGGATACTACAGATGGAGCAATTTTTTGATCTCCATAATGTGAAAAACACACAAAATGTTGTATTGCAACTTTATATTTGGAACAAAATCAATTTGTATGGTATCAATGGCTTTTCTCTTGTAAACAAATTGACACTTGGGAAATTTTTACGGAAGAAATGACAGCACATTATGAGGATACAAAAAGCAACACCTCTTTTAGCCAATTGATAAGTCTGAAACAAAAGGGTTCAATGATGGAGCACATTGAGGAGTTTCAAAAATTGAACATAAGGGTAAAAAATATTCTAGAGGAGCATAGTATTGATGTGTTCATAGGGACTTTAAAGGAGAATATCCAACATGATGTTCACCTTTGGGAACCTGATTCATTGGAGAAGGCATTCAGGTTAGCAAGAAAAATGGAAAGCAAAATTATGGCAACCAGGAAGCCTACCACTAACAACTATAAATATGGAAGTGTTGTTTCCCCTAGACTTCCACAACCTATAAGGCTGACACCACAAAAATTGGAAGAAAAAAGAGAAAAAGGGCTTTGTTACAGTTGTGATAGCAAATACACTAAAAGTCATAAGTGTGCTGAGAAGAAATTATTCTACATAGATTGTGAAGAGGAAGAAGAAAAGGAACAAAAAAGGTCAAAAGAAGAGGATATACTCCAGGAACAAAGCCTAGATAAAGAAGAAATGAATCTTACCATATCTTGTAATGCATTGGCTAGAATTACCACTCCTCAAACCATCAAGATAAAAGGACATATCAAGAAGAAAAAGGTAATAGTGTTTATTGATTCAGGGAGTACCCACAATTTTATTCATTGTAAGATAGCAAAAGAATTGTATTGCTTCCTATATCCAGCACCAGAGTGTCAAGTGATGGGTGCAAGTGGAGGAATAATAAATTTCTCTGGAAAGTGCCACAATATCAAGCTATCCATGGGAGAATATGTATTCAACAGCCCAATGCTTTCTATTCCAATGGGAGGTTTTGATGTTGTACTAGGAGTTCAATGGCTACAATCCTTGGGTACAATAGCTTTTAACTTTCAAGAACTTTTCATGAAATTTTATGCGGAAGGAAAGTAAGTTGAATTAAGGGGTATTGTAGGGAAACCGGGAAAGATAATCAGCTCTAACAATATGAAAAAGCTTCTAAAAAAGGAACAACGAGGTGTAATTGCACAATTATGTTCACTAGATGCTTCCACATCGAAATCATCTATTTCTCCAAATCTCCAAAAAGTCTTGGACAATCATTCCAAGGTATTTGAGACTCCCAAAGGTCTCCCACCTATTCATGATCATGATCATGCTATTCATTTGATACCAGGAAGTGTTCCTCTAAACATCAAGCCATACAGATATCCATGTTCCCAAAAGAGTGAAATTGAACGTATGGTTACAGAAATGCTAGAGGCTAGTATAATTCAACCTAGCCAAAGTTCTTTCTCTGCTCCAGTAGTATTGGTGCACAAGAAGGATGGATCATGGCGCATGTGTCTGGATTATAGGGAGCTCAACAAGCTCACTATTAAAGATAAGTTTCCCATTCCTATCATTGATGAATTATTGGATGAATTTCATGGATCAATTTACTTCACCAAGTTGGATCTTCATTTAGGATATCATCAAATCAGAATGAAGACTAAAGACATTCTGAAAACAACATTTAGAACTCATGAGGGTCACTATGAATTTTTGGTCATGCATTTTGGCCTTACCAATGCACCTTCTACATTTCAAGGTTTGATGAATTCCATTTTCAAACCCTTCCTTAGAAAAATTGTGTTAGTATTTTTTGATGATATACTAATCTACAGCAAGTCTTGGAAGGATCATGTTGAACATGTTGACAGGGTGCTACAATTATTGGAGGAGAAACAATTATATGCAAAAAGATCCAAATGTTTCTTTGGAGTACAAGATGTGGAATATCTGGGTCATATTGTATCTCATGAAGGAGTTAAGGGAGACCCTAGAAAAATTAAAGCCATTAAGGAATGGAAAATCCACACATCCATAAATAATTTGTGAGGATTTCTCAGGTTGATAGGGTATTATCACAAGTTTGTTAAGAGTTATGGGAAAATAGCAACACCTCTAACAACATTATCGAAGAAAGATGCATTTTCATGGACTCCAGAAGAAACAAAGGCCTTCGAACATCTTAAAGAGACAATGTGCCAAGCACCAATCTTAGCTACACCAGACTTCACAAAAACCTTTATTGTGGAATGTGATGCTTCAGGAAATGGAATTGGTTTTGTTTTAATGCAAGATGAAAGACCTATTGCTTTCGAAAGTCATCCAATCAAGGGAAAGTATTTACACAAAGCTAATTATGAGAAGGAAATGTTGGCAATACTACATGCACTTAAGAAATGGCGACCCTACCTAATGGGAAGACACTTCAAGGTAAAAATGGATCATGATAGCCTTAAATACATTTTAGAACAAATATTATCCTCTGAAGAACAACAAAAATGGGTCACAAAGATGTTTGGTTATGACTTTGAAATCATCTACAAAAAAGGGAAGCAAAATGTTGTGGCAGATGCACTCTCAAGAAAGGATGAGGATGTGGAAGCATTGTTGTGCGCCATTTCTATTATCCAACCAGATTGGATAAACGAAGCAAGGGAGGAATCGAAGAATGACGAAGAAGTTTGGGCACTTATTTGAAAGTTACAACAAGATTCCAGTACATCTAATACATTTAGCTGGAAAAATTATTTGTTATGTACAAAGATCGCTTATACCTCTGTAAGAATTCCAAACTCAAACAAAAGATTCTTCTGGAATTGTTGCTTCTCCCTTAGGAGGGCACTCAGGATTTTTAAAAACTTACCACAGGGTTAAGAAGGAATTTTTTTGGGATGGCCTTAAATTAGATATTCAAAATTTTGTGGCAGAATGTTTGGTTTGCCAACAAAATAAAGCTAAAACAATTAAGACACCAGATCTATTACAACCTTTATCCATTCCAAGCCAACGTTGGGAGGAGGTTTCAATGGATTTTATCACAGGTTTACCCAAGTCTGAGGGAAAGAGTGTCATCATGGTGGTAGTTGACAGACTTACCAAGTATGCACACTTTTGTGCATTATCACATCCATTTAAAGCCAGTACAATTTCTACTGCATTTGTGGAAACAATTCAAAAACTACATGGAAACCCAAAGATTATTGTAAGTGACAGAGATCCCATTTTTACTAGAAATTTTTGGAAATAATTATTTTCTTGTCTTGGTACTCAGTTAGCTCATAGCTCATCTTATCATCCTCAATCTGATGGGAAAACTGAGATAGTGAACAAATGTTTGGAAGGATATCTTCATTGCTTTGTATCTGATAAACAAACACAATGGGTCAAGTGGTTGCCTCTAGCTGAATGGTGGTATAACACTTCCTTCCATACTACAACAAAAATGACCCCATTTATGGCACTTTATGGATATCAGCCACCGTCCATCACATCATATTTAAGAGAAAATTCTAAGGTTCAAGCAGTGGAACATCACATCGAGCATCAACAACAAGTTCTCCAACTCTTAAGGGATAACCTGGTGTCGGTGCAAAATAGAATGAAACAACAAGCAGATCAACATCGCAGCGAAAGAAGTTTTGATGTAGGTGACTGGGTATTCCTATGGCTACAACCATATAAACAAATGTCTCTCAAGAAAGCTAAGAAGGATAATAAATTATCACCAAAGTATTATGGTCCGTACAAGGTATTGCAAAATATTGGTACTATGGCATACAAATTAGAGCTTCCTACAGCTTCTTGAGTGCACCCAGTTTTCCATGTTTTATGTTTAAAGAAGGTTATAGGCGACAAGCTCCCAGTTCAAACAATATTGCCAAAACTTGACGAGGAAGGAAAAATTATATTGTAATTGGAAGCAGTCATAGAAACAAGAACTCGACAGCTATGAAATCGATCCATTTCAGATTATCTCATCAAGTGGAAGAACTTATCTACTGAAGATTCCACATGGGAGGATGAGAATTTTATACATAAGCATCCAGAACTACTCAAGCATTGAGGACAACACTTTTTTGAAGGAGAGGGGCATGTTAGGTCCCAATAATACTAGGGATGCCCCATTACTATTGTAATTGTATCCCTTATTAATATTGTTGTGCCCCTATTGTCCCCATATTGTTATTATTGTGCCCCATAGAATCCCTCTATTGTTATTTTTGTTCCTTTATATTATTATTGTTAGGTTGGCTTAGTTATATTGTGACCCCTTAGACTCCTATATATAGAAAGGAGGTTTTTTCCTTTGTATCATCCAAGAATTGTTCATTTGTGTAATGTAAAGGAGGTTGCCCCCTCGAAGAGGCTGAATTCTAAGGCGTTCAACTATCTTTTCTATCTTTTTGTGAGCTAGTTTCATAACAAATGAAGGATTATGTAGAGGTAAGGAAGTGAAGTGAAGCACCTCCACACCTAGATAGGGATTGTACGAGAATATGTGAGAATATGCAGTTTCTTAATTTTAATCAGTTGCCTATTTTTTTAATATATGCAAAGTGGCTGGATGTATCAAATTTTAAGGAGATAGGATAAGTTCTAGAGTGGCAAGACTTTTTTTAGCTTCCAAGACACATAGTTAAGCAATTAATATGAACATGCATAATTAATTAATATTAATAGCATATTCGAAGGAGATAGGGAAAGTTAAGGAATGGCAAGACTTTCAAAGAAGGAAGTACTTGTGGAAAACTATTTAAGAGATGTTGAAGCTGCAACCTATTTTAGAATGAGAGTTTCACAAGGCTATTGAAAACTTTACATTTTCTATTGCTTGTCAAGAGTGGAATGGTGGTGCTTTTATTCACAATTTTATGAAATATTAAGTGAAGTGTCTTTTTTATGTGGAAGAATGGTTATCTAGATAAGGGAACAGAAACATTATTCCCCAATGTTTCGTATGTCTGCATATATTTGCATATACCTTCCTCTATACAATATTACATATCATAGAGTACATTAAAAATATACAAAAATAAAATAATAATGTAATAATAATCAAATGATAATAAATTGAATAGAAACACACCCCTTAGAAAAGTTACCATTGTCTTTAACTTGTTTTAGCACCCTCATATTATCCACTTTTTAAACTCGGCATCTCATTGTTACAGGGTTGTAACGTATAATGTGTAAATTCTTTAAGTACCCACATAGAGAAGAAAAAATGCACTATTTACCTTACATTTTGCGTCTATTTTATACTTTGTTTTTTAATATTTCAAAATAAAATATTTTGTGCATTCAAACTATGGAAAAAAATTCTTACACTAAGTAAATGGTTAAACAAACTCTACATCTCATTGTTACATGGTTGTAACATATATTGTATAAATGATCTATGTACTCACACATAGAAGAAATCTTGCACTGTTTACTTGAAAAAACCTCGCTTGCATCCCAATATCATATAGGATGCATTCACATTGAAATGGAAACCTTACATTTTTCATCTGGTTTATATTTTATTTTTATTATTTCAAAATGAAATATTTTGTGCATTCAAACTATGGAAATAATTGCCTACATTAAGTAAAAAAACAAATAAAATGTGAGATTTTGAATTGAATTATAATTGTATGCAAATGACCAAAGTGTCATTATGCTCAATGTGAAATTTTCATCTTTAGTTCGTGCCTTGCTAGGGACTATAGTGTTTTCCTCATGTCGAAGTCTGTTGACTATTAATTATTATTATCACTACCACTTAGTATCTATAACATATCACTAAATTTTGAAACATAATATGACGAATCTAATTACTAATTATTTATTAGTTGTTGCCTCAACAAGGACTACAACACTCGCTTCGTGGTCAAAGTTTGTTGTCTCTCCTTTTTGTTAGCCTCCTATACCAATAGGTTTCATTTTTCATGATTGGCAGGGGAAATTCCAAATATGTTCTACTTTGATGATGCAAAGATCCCATATTTCTGTGAAAGAACATGTCTGTACATAGTTTCGATGGTGTCCTACTTCTGGATGGGTGATCCAACAGTCTAATCTGGATCATGCCATGTTTAAATTGATGTTGTAGAATAGAGAAAGAGAATCTGTCCAAACTGTCTAATCTTGGCAGATTAGTAGTTAGGTAGAGAATAAAGGTTCCCAACTGCTTAATCTGGGGCCTTGGAAGTGATAAGGGTAGTTTTAGATAGAAACTCAAAAGGAAAAGAAAAAGAAAAAGAAAGAGAGCAATTGAGGGTTTGCAAGTCTAAGTGCACCCTCCTTGAAGTAATAAAAAATGCTAGGCACTAAGACGGGTAGGTAGAAAGGGGTTGCAGAAGCTTGTTTTCCTTTATATTGTTGGCCTTGACAGAGAAAGCATATATTGGCAAGAGCAGGTCCACCTATTCAACATTTTGGTAACAACACAGTGAAACATGTCTAACTCCCCAATGATTCCCCACAAAAATTCTTTCTAACATTCCCTAATGGTCCAATGGGATTTCCTCATTGAGTCCTAGCATCACCTTTTGATTATAGCAACATCAAGCCAAGGTGTTGATTCCTATTACACAAGAAAGCCACTTTTCCTGTGCAAAATCCTTGATCATTTTCATCTGTCTCTGCACCTAAGTTTACTCATTAAACTTAGTATTCAGTTCCTCTCTCTCATCTCAAATCCATATTAACCCCTAATTTTACTATTTAGCTCCCCAATTTTCCCCTTTTCCCTATTATTATACCATTTTTGTGCAAAAATCCCAGAAAATATATATATTTCCCCCCCCCCTCAGGCAATATAGCCTTAATACTCTAAAGGGTGAAGGCATGATAAAGTCGGGCGCTAATGCAAATGTGCGTTCATATTTTATTTTTGGGGGATTAAATCAACAGCTGGTTGATTTAATAGCCCTAGCGCACCTTATAAATCTGTATATTGTTTACCGCTGATCCCTAAAACCTCATAAAACCCACAAAATTCAGTTTGTCCAAAGTTTATCCCGGCGCAATTTACCAGAAATAATAATTGTTTATTGGACGGGCCCCGCCGTATCGCTCTGTCATCTTCGCGTCCCGTCGTCTGTCGGATCCGGGCCCTCCCATCCGATGATCCTCGGCGATTTCGAACAGCCCCCGATCGCCGTCCTTTAGCGCCCGATATGGTCAGAATGCTAACGTCTGTCTGTGGACGCGTGTCGGCTTTTGATTGTATCAGGTGGCTTCCGACACAAACCAGGCCCGTACCAAAAGCGGTCCGAAAAAACCGCTTACTGCCATTGCCTTTCCGCCTTACGTCATCCTCGCATCATCGCCACGTCATTGCCACATCAACGTCGTGTTAGCTCCCGTTTCGCCATGTTTCTGATAGCTCCGCCACGTCGCTCGTCCAGGTCAGCCCACTCACTGGTTGACACGTCATCCCGCCGTACTCGACCCCACCAATGACGTCATTCGTAAAAAAGCCGCCAAATCCCATTTTTCACATATTTTCGCGCAAAATTATGATTTTTTCACATTTCTATTGGACGAGTGTTGTGCTTCCCTGCATGTTGTTTTACGACGTTTCTCTGCCAACTCCAAAATTCAATTCCTGAGCTACCGCCGCTGCAAATTCACCAATTCTCGACACCCTCGGCCTCACCATCACCAGGTATTTACCGTTTTCTCTGTGTAACCTGGTCTTCCTAGTTTTCTAAGGTAAAAAACTCTAAACAACTGGTCTAATTACCTGCATACCAAGCCCCTGTAATTACCAAATCAACCCAAAGTTCATCTGAAGAGGGTTCCTGCTCTGAAATTTACTCAATTCCCACAGCTCCCTGCGCATTTGCAACTAAAAAATCATTGGCAGACAAAGTCCACTAAAAAGGCAGCGCTGACCCCCAGCATTGGTCACCTTCACCCTCTCGACAAGATGTTGTTCTCTGTTAGCCCAATTCTCCTCCCTTTTTCACCTCTGCAAGTCATCCCATCGACAAAAATATGTTGTTCACTACCAGTCTTGCCAAACTGAAAGCACAAATTCAACTTCAAGTAAGAAATAAGCAATGGAGACCCCTGTGGCATTGAATATTACTCCTCTGAACGCCCCACAGAGGAACCTGGAATGGTTGGCCCTTGCTGACTGGGATTATCAAATCAAAGAAACAGTCGAGATAAGCACCAAATATCACATACACATTGTTTGTGAGCTGAAGAAGAAATACATGAGTGGTGCTGATGGCATAGGTATCTGGGAGTCTAACTTGCCCATTTATTACCTACCCCAAGTCAATGTGTTCCCAGACCTCATCCATTAGTGTTGTGAACACTATGAACCCTCACAAATAGTAGTTTTGGGTTCATCTGGGAATATTTTATTTCACATCACTCCTCAATCCATAAATCAGATGCTAAACTTTAAGCCAACTAAACCTCTGGTCCCCCTTTCTATGAATTTTCTGCTCAAAAAAGTTGCCAAGTTGCCCAGCTCAGAGGTCACAAAGATTGGCCAATTGTTCATGAAGCCAGAATATCAGCCCCGGCAACCTCCTCCTTATCTACATGTCTGGTTCAATGAAACAGGGAGACTGCTAGTGGATATGATATCCTGCATTCTAGGATTCAATACCAGTGAGTTTGTGGATGAAACAACCTTGGTAATGTTATCCATGTTCACTCCAGGGCAGCCCCCTACTACCCAGTATGATTATGCCACATTTATTGCTGACAAGATTCATGATCAATTCATGAATTTGGAGAGGGAAAGGGTATTCAAGTACACCTCCTATATATATCATTTGATATTATATTATCAGCCTGATAGTTTCCCTATTTTCTTGAAAAAGCTGTATGCAAAAGGAAACAGGAGGTCAGTGGTATTTTGGTCATCATTCTGTCACCATATCTCTTGCTCCCCATATAACTATTGTGAGTTCATTGATTTGTTCATCTATCCGGTCTTGTCTCTGCTACAGAGTTCTCCTCTTCCTAGACTCACCGTGAAATGCAGAAGATCCTCCAGCTTTCAAAGAATTATAGCATTGGAGATTGGTACTTCTACCAAGACCACACAGTAATTAGAATATATGGCTGTGAGCTAGCCCCTTACAGAATGCAAAAGTATGTTCCCATGAGACTTTTTGCATTAGAGTATTTCCGGCAATTTGGAAATGTAGACATGATTCATTATCATAGCAGAAATAAAAAAGCACAACAGAAAATCAAACACCAACTGGGTCCATTTATCTTCAATAAAAGGGAAGAAGCTTGGGGAGAAGCAGATAAGATCCTAAAAAACCTCCAGTTCAAAACCAGCTTCTATTGGGCACCATATGACCCTAATCATTTCATAAGCCTCAGAAGAATCAAGTATAGGCTTGTTGTCTATGATCACTTTAGCATTCCACAAATTGAAAAATATACTAACCAACTAGAGTGGAAAGAAGGCACATTAGTGGAGGACTATTCTGAAGAAGAATTAGCAAAAGAGCAATTAAAAATCTAGAAAAAGCAGTTGACTTGAAATATTTTGGACAGGTTTGGTCTCCAGCCCCTCGACATCTTGGAGAGAGTGCCTCATCCTCCACTATTCCCCAGTAGGCTACCAAAGTAATTGATCAAACAGCAAATCTAACCAAAGGCAAAGAAGTACAACAGGAGGAGTCACCTCCCAATTTGGAGCAGCAAGCAGAACAACAAGAAGAAATGGCTAAAATTCCTGCCTCCACAGAGCAGCAAACCCAAGAACAGATCCCTCCAAGACAGGAGGTGACAGTTGAAAATACAGTCTTACAGACACCTGCAAACGAGGAGAGAATAAGAAAAAGAGATAGACAAGAGCAAACTCCTCCTACCACTTCCACAGATCAGCAAGGTGAGAAAAGACAAAGGCTGAATCCCTTTTCTGAGGAGGAGATGCCTGAAAGACCCACTGATACTATGCTCCCTCCTAGCATTGAAACATCAGCCAGCTCTTTACAGCAAGAGCAAGAACTACAGCAAGGGACAGAAGTAAGTTCTTCAAGGCAGCGCACCAAGGCAGAGTCCAGCATAAAGAAACAATTTACAGACATAAAAGCAAGAAATGAGCCGGTTAGATTCCAGCTTTATAACCAGCTGCTCAAAATGGCACCAACTAATCAAGAAAGGCTTATGTCGGCCTATGATATCCAAGAGGGAAAAATGACTCTTAGTCATTTTAGGCCCACCATGCTGCAGCCCCAGTCAGCTGCTGACTATATCAAGACCAACCTAGAGGTATTTGCCAAGGACATCCATCCCATGGATCAGATAGAGCTGCACAAACAAACAGGGGAGATGGTTTATTCCACATTGGCTGATAAGACTCTACTGGCACATAGGTTGCAAAACTCCCTGCATAACACTACTGCTCAATTGGAGCTAGAGAAGGCTTCTTCTCAAGCCAAGGACAACAGAATCAAGTCCTTGGAAGAAATTATCATAGAACTAGGGCATGATCCAAATGACCCTAAGGGAGTGCAAGAATTAATGAAGAAGAAAGATGAGGACATAGCAGCTTTGAAGAAGCTGGTTAAACTACCACCAACCCTTCACCCTCAGACTGAAGGTGTTGCCCAACAAAGAAAAGATCAGGATGTGATGGCCATGCTGTTGGCCTTGCACAAAAGGTTGGTAGAGACAGAGGGTGCCTTGGAGGCAGCCCTAAAGCAAAAGGAAGGAGAACAGGTGTCCCAGCCACCTCAGCCAGTTATAAATATTGAGGATGCTCCTCAAGTAATAATTCCTCCCCCAGAAAGGACATCAGAAGCGGGCCCTTCAGCACCAACACCAAATGTGGCAGCACCAGAGCAGGCACCCAGCCTCAGTATGCAGAACATGATGAAGGAACTAGAGGCGCTAGAAGCACAGATGGTTGAGTTAAAGGATGCCAAGGAAAAATTAGCCAAACTGGAAGAGAAATATGACAAATCAAAACAGCATGTGGCTGAGAGGACAAGAGAAATAAGAACCCAGGAAAAGAAGATAAAGGAGCTGGAAAATGAATTGACCATGAACAAGACTATAGCTGATGTGAAGAAAATTCTATGGGCTAAAATTGGCCAATCCATTACAGACCAATGGCAGTCCATTGAAACAGTTCATGAGAAAATGGATCTACTGAGCAGAGTTCAAGCTGAAAATAAAAGAGTTAGGGCATCTTTAGGGAGTATGCCTAAAATAGCCAATAGAATGATATATGTCCTTAACAATCGGACTAGCCTTCAGCTGGCAGGAATGGGCATTAGAGACAGGACTGATACTATTTTGCTGATAAAAAGGGTGCTTACCCTGAGGAATTATGTCCAGACATTGGAGAGAAAGTGTCAAGAAATACAAGCAGAAGTGAATGGGTTTATTGCAAAAATCACAGTTTTACATAACAGGGGCCTCCCCAGTTTGGTGACCAGTGCAGGAAGATTGTTATCACATGAACATTATGCCAAAAGGGTCAATAACTTTGCAACAAATCAAATAACAACATCTGCAAGCACTCCAGAGGAAGCAGGGCCCCCATCTGGGCAGGATCTTTATGATAAGCTGGAAAATCTATTCTTTATTGAGCATGAGATCAAGCACCTTTTTGCAGTCCCTCCCAATTATTACAAATACACTGAAGCTGATGAAACTCTAATTAAAATACAGAGGCACCAATTGCCCACTGAAGAATGGTGGAGGAGTATGATAGAAACTTTACTTTGATGAATTAATTTTGGCCTAAAGTCTTTGATCAACCGCGAGTCAGCATTTTCAAATGACTCATGTATTAAATCTACCTGGAGCAACAGTGGGAGACAGCTAGATGAAAAGGACAGTGTCTGGGTACAGCTGGATAATGCAATTGATGTGTCCAGTACAGCAACATCATGACAGGGCAGCGTAAACGCAAGAATTCTCAAAATCAATGCAAAGGTGCTCAGCCGTCCCAATGCGCTCCAAAAGTCAAAGATCTCTGACAGGAATGAACAGCTGTAATCAATCTGCTTTAATAGCAATAACTATTGTATCCACTATTTTGAGAGTTGGTAGAGAAAGTTATGAGTCAATGACTCATTTTTGAGATATTTTGTAAGATAATTTTGTATATATGCGCCCCGCTTAGCTTATTTGCGGGTGGTTGTTTTAGTTGTTCTGAAGAACTCGGCTGTATATTATGAGAAGTATAATACAAGAAGCTGCTGGTTTGCTCAACTTGGCTATGCTTGGACGCGTTGTGATGGGATTGTTGGCTGTTGCAGGACTCTCGTGTTATCTCATGATGCAATAAGTGTTTTCTTAACTGTGTCTGTGTTTTATCTGTTTACATAACTCATCTATGCTATATGTTTGATAATCTTAGTAGGAAGGAAAATGAATAGTTCAGGATTTGTCTATTAAGACACCCTAAACTCAATCTTTCCTGCTAACTATGTTTTCTTCAGGATTAGTTGTAAATGTGGAATTCTTAAATGCTCCTGTTTACTCTAATTTTATGGTGAACTCTATTCGGGAATTCTCTTTTGCTCTTGAATAGGATTCATCCCTTTATTTTCTCTTTCACTGAGAAAGAAATCTTTGTTGCCTTTCATGGTGTGATCCTATACTGTTTCTTCTTAAATCAAAAGTTTGTATCATGAATACCTATCTGGATTTGCAGTAACACTCTCTTTATCACAGGTACTAAGTAACAATCAGTCATGGACTCCAATTGCCCAATGGAATGAACCCTCTTTGAACATTGCAAACCCTTCTTCAAACAATAACTGACAACCAAAATTCAAACAAAATTTTATACTTCATAGCTAGCCTAACATCCTGAAAAACAAAGCTAAATCAAAAAGAGAGAGCCCTCTCTGATTGCAGGTAGGCTAGAACCTGTAATCCAAAGTTGGTTTGTGGTTACCTCGGTCGTATTCCCTTAGGAGTCAAAGGGAACAACCTGAGTGTTAACATAATTGGCGACTCCACTGGGGATCTGAACTAATTTCCCAACCACTACCCGATTCACAATATTTCCTACAAAATTTCAAAGAGGTCAGGAAACATAGAAGCCTGGCTCCTAAGAAGAAGACATGTTACACCAGATCTAATCTAGATCCAAATCCATCACCTGTATTTGAAAATCCAAACCTGATTTCGAAGACTCTTAGGAAACAAGAAAAGGAAGAAACTAGTCCAGATTCAAGCCCTGAAGCAGGATTTCAGAGTAACATTCCTACCCCTGCTAAAGTTTCCTTTCATCCTCATATCACAGCTTCACAGTCTCCCAGTTCTACATCCACTTCACATAGCGCTTGTTCAACTCCCCCATTAACTACACACACCCCTCTCATCCATTTCCCTCCACTTGTTCCGTTTGTTCCTGTTGTTCCAGTTATCTCAGCAAACATGGCTAATAGGTATGCCCCTTTACAGTTACCAGCAAATCTAGGGGCTATGCCTCAGGATTACCAGACCAAGATCTCATATTTTGATGGTACTAGTTCCTATTCAGCCCTGCAACATACCAAAAAGATGCAGGACTACTTTGAGAATAATGAGATAGATGATGAGGGGGTTAGAATGAAGATTTTTGAAAGCTTGACAGGAGATGTAAGGTCCTGGTTCAGATCTCTTCCAGCAAATTCTATTGCTAATCCAGAAGCCCTCTACCAAACTTTCCTGAACAGATGGGAAAAGAAGAAAGACCCGCTTCACATATTGTCTGAGTACAATTCTATTAAAAGAGGCCCTCAAGAAACTGTCCTGGACTATTGTGCTAGATTTAATAATGTATACAATGCCATCCCCCAGAATCTGAGGCCTCCACCTGATCTGGCCTTATACACCTTTCCTGATGGGTTTGATTCAGACATGGCATACCAATTGAGAGAAAGAGCCCCCCAAACTTTAGCTGAGATGCAAGATATAGCAGTCAGTGTGGAAGCCAACCTGATAGCCAAGAGAAATAGGGCAAGGACTGAGAGAAAGACTACCTTCAAAGAAGAGCCTTCAGGCTGGGATCAGAAACTAGATGCAATAATCACCGGTATGCATAGGCTTGGAGATAGAGTAGAATCAGTTGAAAGGAAATCATCATGGGAAGGACCACAAAATAATTCTCTCAGAAATCCTGGCTTTAGAAAAAACCAAAACCCAAATGCTGGAAGGGCCAGCCCAGAACAAGACATAAGACCTCCTTTCCAAGAAAACTATGTTGAAGCATCCACCTCTAGTGAAAAGATAGATGATACTCACATTAATTTAATGGGTCTAAATAATGAACAATGGATTTTTCTAAGTCAAGAAGATCAGGAAGATGATGATGTTGATCAGTTCCAAACCAAATCTGGTGAGTCATTTGACTTCAAGCAGGGCTATGACACAGCTGTTTTTGAAGTTCATAAACAATACAAGCTGAGAAGCAGGACCATAAATGTGCCACAGCCTGTAAAAACAAAAGATAACCAACAGCCCAAGATGTTAAAGGAGAAGGTCACTTTTACAGAACCAATTGACAAAACTAGCTCTATTTCAAACGAAGCAACAGTGGAGGATGTAACTGAAATACACCCCCCAAGTCAACAGCAACTGGTAACATCTCCTTCAAAGCATAATCAAAGTAACATTCCTCAAAAGATTAGCAAAAAAGATAAACCCCAAGATAAAACTGAAAGCCAAGAGGATGCCTCTGAAAAATCAGTTGAGAAAGAAAAAGCTGCTAACCATAATGCCAAGACCCAATCTGAAAAACCTTTTGACCTAGAAGCTGAAATTGGTAAGTTGAAGATAGCCATCCCTCTTTCAGAGCTGGCTAAGCATGACATTTACAAGCAGAAAATCAAAAAATCCCTCCAATTAACTCAGGATAAATATGATGTCAATGTACTGGATGATACACCAGAATTTTTTTTGGCCCAGAAGTTGATGTAAAAACAATAAGCACAGGAGTTTTACCCTTTTATGTTAGCTTGCACATTCATAACAAGATACTACACAATGCAATGTTTGACTCGGGCACCTCACATAATCTTATGCCTAAATCTGTAATGGAGAGACTAAACCTAGACATCACAAGGCCATATAAGGACCTATTCTCATTTGATTCCAGCCAAGTCAAATGCCTGGGCCTGATCAAAGATTTGTGTGTTTCCCTTGTCCAGTATCCAAATAAAACTATTCTAATGGATGTGGTGGTAGCTGATATCCCACCTAAATATGGAATGTTGTTATCAAGATCATGGGGAGCCAAGCTCCAAGGGTCCCTACAATTAGATATGTCTTATGCCACTATCTCTGTCTTTGGGCAACCAAAGAGGCTAGATAGAGAGACACTCATGAAATATATGGTGAGCAGTGAAGAAAAACCTCAAAATTTTCCCATTTATGCAGTCCATTCTGATATGGATTCCTTCATTATGTTCAATGATGACACATGTCCTACAGCTGATAACAAATCTTTCACTCTTGAACAAAATATGCATGTTAGCTACCTATACCAATAGGTTTCATTTTTCATGATTGGCAGGGAAAGTGCCAATATGATCTACTTTGGTGATGCAAAGATCTCATATTCTTGTGGAAAACACCTATTTACAGTTGGTTGATGCTGTCCTACTTCTGAATGGGTGATCCAACAGTCTAAGTTGGGTCATGCCATGTTTCAATTTCTTGTTGTAGATTAGAGAAAGAAATCTGTCCAAACTGTTCAATCTTGGCAGATAAAGTAGTTAGGTAGAGAATGAAGGTTCCCAACTGTTTAATCTAGGGCCTTGGAAGTAATAAGGCTAGCCTTAGATAGAAAACCAAAAGAAAAAGCCAAAGGAAAAGAAAAGGCACATAAGGGTTTGCAAGTCCAAATGCACCCTCCTTGAAGTAACAAAAAATGCTAGGCAATAAAATGGGTAGGTAGATGGGGTTGCAGAAGCATGATTTATGACATTTCACTGGCCTAAGCAAAGGAAAAACATAGTGTCAGTGCAGATCTTCCTATTCAGCGGTGTCGTAGCAACAAGATGAAGCATGTCTAACTTCCCAATCATCCCCCATCACATTCCTTGCTAACATCCCAATATCACCTTTGCTTATGAGATAAATCAAATTCATGGACTGATCCATATTGCATAAAGAGCCACATTTCCTGTGTAAAATTCTTTTCATTTTGATCTACTCTCCTAACTAAGTTTGTTCCCTAAAACAACTTAGTCTTTGCTTCCTCCCATGCCTATTCCCCTCCAATACTAACTACTAACTCTATCTACACTTAATTCCCTATGTTTCCCCCTCCCTATTACTATAACACCATGGTGTATAAAACCCCAAAAATATGTATATTCCCTCCCCTTTGGCACTATAGCCATATGCTCAAAATATTGGAAAACCATGCAGAGATAAAGTCTGGTTTTATGTGGTGGTGTGAAGTCAGGGATTAAACTGACCCCTGGTTGGTTTAATAGCCTAAGCCCTACCCTTTTTCCACTCACAACCGCTCTGAAATGTTTTACCCACTTTGTTTGCGAAAAAACCCTGTAAAAACCCACTTTTATCCCTTAACCCAAAGTTTTGGTTAAAGCGCATTAAAAACCCATAAACATTGAAAAAACCCATATTTCTTTGATTTCCAAAGTACCGCCCGGGCGCACATTCCAAGAAATATAATAAACTATTCCTCGCCCCGCTGTCGTATCGTCATTTTATTTTATTGACCCGTCGACCGTCGGATCTGGGTTTTCCCATCCGACGGCTCATATTGATATCGGGCCGCCCCCGAGGTCCGACGTTACCTCCCGAAAAGTGTCAGACAATGACGTCAGGCCTGTGCCATGCGTCACTCCCATGTCGTATCGGGAGGCCCCCTGCCAATACCGCCCCCGTACCATAAGCGGTCCGATGGAACTGCTTACCGCCTTCCGTATACCGCCTGCCCACGTCACGCCAAGTCAGCGTCGCATCAGCACCCGGTCCGCCATTGCTCCGACCTGTCCGCCGCCTCACCAGTCCTCGTGGACCACTCACAGGCCACCACGTCACCCTTCCGTACCCGACCCCACCCGATGACGTCATGCTGATGTCATCCAAAAAAGCGCCAATAACCCAAAAAAGTCCATATTTTCACCAAAATTCACATTTTTATCACTTTTGCCAAAAGAACTATTTCTACTCTCTACATGCAAATTACAACCATTTCGCCGTCAACCTGCAGAAATCGACTTAAAGACCGTGGGCGCCCTCAATCTGCCTGCATTTGCCACCATTGCCAGATTTCACCAGGTATTTCTCCAAAATCTCCCCTCCGCACCTGGTTTTGTGCATAATTCACCAAAGCAAGCTTAAAAGGAGTGAAAA
Organism: Pinus tabuliformis; assembly: GCA_031772625.1. Lineage (NCBI taxonomy): Eukaryota > Viridiplantae > Streptophyta > Pinopsida > Pinales > Pinaceae > Pinus > Pinus tabuliformis. Next base: position 928,176,216 of record CM062811.1, on the reverse strand, counting down.
ACACTGTAACCTACAGTAAATCTTCTGGGACCACCATTTTTCTTCGGTTATAAGGTCGAAATACACCTACAGAAGTCCACATTGAGCCAAATTTCCATCAATTTACAGTCAGTTTGCGCATTCGTGAACTTAAAACCTTTGCTGCACTAATTCACCGGAAAAACAACTTTGTTAGTCCCAGCATTTGCTCATTAGACTTTCTTGGGAGCATTTCAATTGTTCTCACCATAATCCACCCTGCTTCCCCTGCAAATTGCCTTACTTATGTGAAAAATAACTGCTCGGTGTTGCTCTGCCCAGTGAAACAAGTTCTAGTACCATTCAGAGTACTAATTAACCATGGAAACACCTGTAGCACTGAACGTTCCACCCTTGAATGCCCCACACAGAGAGTTGGAATGGCAGGCCCTAGGTGATAGAGATTACCAAATGACAGAAACACTCTCAATGCACACTAAATATAATATCCATGTACTCAATGAGCTGAAGGTCCAGCACCTCAGTGGGACTGATATTCTAGGGATTTGGGACTCCAATTTGCCCATTTATAACCTCCCTCAAGTCAATGTCCTTTTAGATTTAATTCACAGATGCAGTGCCAACTATGACCCATGTCAAAGAGCAGTCCTCAATACCTCAGGTGTAGTTTTGTTCCATGTCACCCCTGAGGCTATAAATCAGATGCTGAACTTTCACTCTACAAATCCATTGACTCCTCTTTCCATGATGGACTTGCTAAAGAAAGGAGGCAAGCTGTCTAGTGCCCAAATCTTAAAGATTAATCAGCTATTCATTGAATCAAGCTCTGAAACTGTGAGGACCCCTCCTATAGGAAATGTATATTTCAATGAGTTGGACAAGTTGCTTGTAGATTTGATCAGTTATGTCCTGGGTTACAGATCAGCTGAGGATGTTGATGAAACCATTCTGGCAATAATGTCTATCTTCTCCCCTGGAATGCCTCCTGTTGTGCACTATGATTATGCTGCATACATTGCTAATAAGATTCATGAACAATTGATGAATCTAGAGAGGGAAAAAGTGTTTAGATACACTTCATACATCTATCACTTGTTCCTATTTTATCAACCTGATGGTTTCCCTATTCCTCTCAAGAAGTTTGATGCTCAGGGAAACCCAAGGTCTGTGGTATTTTGGACTTCAGTCTTTCACCACACATCTTATTCACCATACAGCTACTGTGAGTTCATAGACCTCTTTATCCATCCAGCTATGTCCTTGCTATTGGGTACCCCTCCTCTAAGATTGACAGATGAGATGCAAAGGATTCTCCAGCTCTCAAAGGCCTACAGCATTGGGGATTGGTACTTCTACCAAAACCATACAGTGATCAGAATATATGGCTGTGTGTTGGCCCCATATAGGCTGCCAAGATATGTCCCTATGAGACTCTTTGCCTTAGAATATTTCAGGCAATTCGGAAATGCAAACATGGTCCATTTCCACAGCAAAAACAAGAAGGTACAGCTCAAAATCAGAAACCAGCTAGGCCCATTTCTGTATAATAAAAGGGAAGAAGGATGGAAAGAAGCAGATAGAATCCTAGAGGGCCTCCAATTGAAAACCAGTTTCCTCTGGTCACCCTATGACCCCAACCATTTCATTAGTCTTAGAAGGGTCAAGTTTAAATTGGCTAGCTATGACCATGTCAGGCTGCCCCACATTGAGCAATATGCCAATTTGTTAACATGGAAAGACGACACTTTAGAAGAAGCAATTCCTAGAGAGGAAATACTACAAAGAGAAGCAAAGAATCTTGAGAAAAAAGCTGACTTGGAAACTTGTGGGCAAGTTTCCTCTTCCTATCAAAGGCAACTTGGAGCAGCTGCCTCATCCTCTACAGCCCACCAGCAAGCAGCTAAAACTACTCCATAGGCAGCCAGCAAGGGTAAAGAAAAGGAGATGGAGCAAGAACAGCCACCCCCTACAGCAGAACAGCAAAAAGATCAGCCAAAACAGCAAGAACAAGTGGTTGAAGCTCCCATTTCTACAGAGCAGCAGGCTCAACAAAGTGTGCCTCCCAGGCAGGAAATAATAGGGGAGACCTCAGTACACCAAACACCAGTAAATGAAGAAAGAGGCAAGAAGAGGGACAGAGAGCAAGAGACTCCCCTTACCGCATCCACAAATCAAGGGGAGAAAAGGCAGAGGTTAAATCCTCTTTATGAAGAGGAGATGCCCATTGGGCAATCCTTGGGTATGGGCCCTCCTAGCATGGAGGCATCTACCAGTTCCTTTCAGCAGGAACAAGAAAGAACCCTTGGAGGAGAGGTCAGCTCCTCAAGTCAGCAAAGGAGAGCTGAATCAGGCATAAAGCAGCAGTTTATTGACATCAAAAAGAGAAATGAGCCAGTCAGGCTCCAACTCTATAATCACCTGCTTAAAATGGCCCCTACAAACCAACAGAGGCTTATGTCAGCATATGACATAACAGAGGGGAAAATGACCATGAGTCATTTCATGCCTACCATGCTGCAGCCACAGTCAGCTGCAGATTATATAAGGACCAACCTTGAGGTTCTTGCCAAAGACATCCACCCTATGGACCAGATAGAGCTTCACAAGCAAACGGGTGAGATGGTCTATTCAACACTTGCAGACAAGACCTTCCTGGCACATAAGTTGCAAAACAGTCTACATAATACAACTGCTCAACTTGAGTTGGAAAAGGCATCCTCTCAGGCCAAAGACAACAGGATCAGGTCTTTGGAAGACATTATTATAGATCTTGGGCATGACCCAAAGGATCCCAAAGCTGTGCAGGCACTGCTAAAAGAAACAGATGTAGCTATTGCAGCTTTGAGAAAGATGGTGAAGATCCTAGCAACCCTTCACCCTCAAATGGAAGAGGTTGCTCAACAGAGGAAAGACCAGGATGTAGCAACCATGCTGCTAACACTACATAAGCAACTAGTACAAACAGAAGGGAGACTGGTACAAACAGAAGGGAAGCTGGTAGAGACAGAGGCTGCACTTCAGGAGGCATTAAAGCAGAAAGGGGAAGGCCAAAAATCTCAGCCCCCTCAACCAGTGATCAACCTTGAGGAGCCCCCTCAGACTATCACTCCTCCCACAGGGCAGACAGCTGAAACAGGCCCATCAACATCAGCACCAGCAACGACATCAGAACAGGCTCAAAGCCTTGACATGCAGAAGATGATGAAAGAAATTCAGGTTCTAGAGGCACAGATGGCAGAGCTGAATGAAGCTAAGGAGAAATTGGCCACACTTAATGAGAAATATGACAAATCAAAGCAAAGTGTAGCTGAAAATGCAAGAGAGGTGAAGGCTCTTAAGGAGAAAATAAAAGAGCTAGAGAAAGAACTCACCCTTGAGAAAGTAGTGGCCGAGATCAAGAAAGTCCTATGGGCCAATATTGGCCAATCAATAACATATCAATGGCAGTACATAGAGACTATTCATGAGCACATGGAGCTCATAGGCAGGGCACACAAGGAAAGCCAAAGAGCAAGGGCATCTCTAGGCACTATGCTTGAGGTAGCTAATAGAATGATCAATGTTCTCAATAACCGTACAGGCCCTCAGTTGGCAGCCATAGGAATCGCCAATAGAAATGACACCATTTTGCTGATAAAGAGGGTCCTCACTTTGAGAAATCTGGTGCAGACATTGGATAGAAGGTGCCAGGAGATGCAAATAGAGGTAAACAAATAAACTGATAAATTCACAGCATTACACAGTCGAGGCCTTCCCAGCTTACTCAACAGCGCAGGAAGGCTACTATCACATGAAAATTATGCTAAAAGGGTAAACACATTTGCCGCCAATCAAATCACTGCAGGATCAAGTATCCCAGAGGAAGCAGGGCCTGCATCTGGGCAGAGCCTCTATGAGAAAGTATAAAATTTGTTTTTTATTATGAATGAAATCAAGCATCTATTTGAAGTGCCTCCTACTTACTTCAAATATACTGAGGTAGATGAAACATTAGGCACAATTTTGAGGCATCAGTTGCCTACACAGGAATGGTGGACCAGCATGATACAGCTATTGCTGTGAGCCAACAGGTATTCATCAAGTTTTTGCATAAAAAATATATAATCAACAGGTTCAGAGAGTTAATGCATTCAGTATGACTGAAAAAGACTGGGATGAGCCAACTCAGCAAAGTAATTTGGCCACGAAAGCAACAGTGACAGGTGCAGATGACAGGGCGGAGAAAGCTACAGCACGACAGAGCCATCAAAACATATCATTCAGAATTAATAAAGAGCGCTCAACCGACTCAGTGACCTCCAAAGGTCAAAAGATTTCTGACAAAAGTAAAGGGTATTAATTATAAATTTAAGACAGCAATAACTTTCATATTTGCTATTTCGAAAGTTGGTGAATGCATTTATTTATGCAATGACTCAGCAATTCAGATATTTTGTAAAAACCGATTGTATATATTTCCCCTCGCATAAGCTTGCAGGGGTTGTTGATATTCTCTTCAAAAATGTCTATGTTGTAAGTTTCAAAGTTTAATACAGGGAGCTAATGGAATTTCCAAAGTTCTGTGTTGTCTGATGCGTTGTGGTGTGTTTGCTGATTGCTACAGGATTCCTGCATGTTTCATGGCACAATAAGTTTTCTTTAACCTTCTTGTTATGTATTTCATTCTTTCATAATCCGTTCATGCTCTATGTTTCACAAGTTTAATAGCACAGAAAAAGAATAGTTTAAAAACTTATTCATCGAATACTCTAAACTCAATCTATGTTGTTATGAATGTTTTTCTCCGGTCATAGTTGTGAAAGTGCAATTCTTAATTGCTACACCTTCAGACTAAAACTTTTCACAGAGACTATTATTCAGGAATTCAAATATGCTCCTGGGTGATATGTCTCTTTCTCACGTCATCAGCTTAGTGAAAAACTCTTAATTGCCTTTCACTGGCTAATCATATTTTATCACCACAATTTTAAGTTTGTTTCATGACATATCCAAAGGCCCTGCAGTTCCAAGCAATCTCACTCAACACATCAAACAACCCACAATCACAGACTCCATTGCCCAATGGACTGAAACTGTCCGAAGATCTCATCTTAGGTACTGAAAGACATCATTCAACCAAAAATTTAAATCAAAACCCTTACCTCACAACTAGCCTTAGATCCTCAAGAAGAAAGTAAAAATCAAAAGAGAGAGCCCTCTCTGATTGCAGGTTGGATAGAACCTGTAATCCAAAGCTTGGTTAGTGGTTACCCCGGTTGTATTCCCTCAGGAGTCAAAGGGAACAACCTGGGTGTTAACATAAATGGCGACTCCGACCTGAATGAACTTATAAACCCCTGTCTGATCCTCAATACTGTAGATAAAGCCTGAGTGATCCGCTTCACATTTTATCTGAATACAATACTATCAAAAGAGGTCCCCAAGAAACTTTCTTGGACTATTGTGCTCGGTTTAACAATGTCTACAATGTTATTCCCCAAAATCTCAGACCCCCACCTGACCTAGCTCTATACACCTTTCCTGATGGGTTTGATTCAGACATGGCATACCAACTAAGAGAAAGAGCTCCCCGAACTTTAGCTGAAATGCAAGACATAGCAGTAAGTGTAGAAGCCAACTTGATAGCAAGGAGAAATAGGACCAGAACTGAAAGAAAAACTACCTTCAAAGAAGAGCCTTCAGGCTGGGATCAGAAATTAGATGCAATAATCACTGGCATGCATAGGTTAGGTGACAGAGTAGAATCAGTTGAGAGGAAGTCATCATGGGAGGCACCACAGAATAATCCAATCAGGAATCCCAATTTTAGAAGAAATCAAAATCCCAATGTTGGCAAGCCCAGCCCTGAACTAGAGATAAGGCCTCCTTTCCAAGAAAACTATGCTGAAACATCCACTTCTAATGAGCAGATAGATGATACCCACATAAATTTGATGGGCCTTAACAATGATCAGCAAGTCTTTCTGAGTCAAGAAGATCATGAAGATGAAGACATCAAGCAATTCCAAACCAAATCAGGTGAATCATTTGATTTCAAACAAGGCTATGACACAGCTGTTTTTGAAGTTCATAAACAATACAAATTGAGAAGTAGAACTGTAAATGTGCCACAGCCTGAGAAAACAAAGGATAGTCTACAGCCTAGGAAAGCTATTGTCACTGAGCCTACCAACAAAACTGATTCAATTGCAAATGAAGTAATAGTTGAAGAGGTAACATAACCATTTCCCTCACATCAAGAACCAAGGGTTACACCTCCTTTACAGCACAATCCAATCAGCACTTCCCAAAAGATGAGCACAAAGGATAAACTTCAAGATCAGAGTGAGAATCATGAAGAAAACTTAATTAACAAAGAAAAGGTTGTTAAACAGGATACTAAGATCCAATCTGAAAAACCTTTTGACTTAGAAGCTGAAATTGGAAAATTGAAGATAGCCATTCCTCTTTCAGAGCTAGCCAAGCATGACATTTACAAACAACAAATCAAGAAGTCCCTTCAACTGACCCACCATAAAGATGATGTCAATGTATTGGATGACACCCCAGAACTGCTTTTCGGTCCAGAGGTTGATGGAAAGACAGCAGTCACTGGAATCCTACCTTTTTATGTCAGCCTGCATGTTCATGATAAGATATTACACAATGCAATGTTTGATTCAGGTGCTTCTCATAACCTGATGCCCAAATCAGTCATGGAGAGGTTGAATCTAGATATTACAAGACCATATAAGGACCTATTCTCATTTGATTCCAGCCAAGTTAAGTGTTTAGGCTTGATAAAAGATCTATGTGTGTCTCTAGTCCAGTACCCAAATAAAACAATCTTAATGGATGTGGTAGTTGCTGATATCCCGCCCAAATATGGAATGTTGTTATCAAGATCATGGGGGGCTAAACTCCAAGGTTCCCTGCAATTGGATATGTCATATGCCACTATCTCTGTCTTTGGGCAACCCAAGAGGTTATACAGAGAGTCACTCATGAAATACATGGTCAGCAGTGAAGAAAAACCTCAAAATTTCCCCATTTATGCAGTCCATTCAGATATGGATTCCTTTATTCTGTTCAATGACGATATAAGTCCAATAAGTGATAACAAATCTATCATACTTGAACAAGATCTGCATATGAGTGAGGAATCCAGTCCCCAAGAAATCAAGGTGGTACAATCAAATGATGAAACTGTTCTAGAAGGCAAACCAGGTGAAAGACAAGAGCTCCAACTTATAATCCCAAGTCATAGAGAAAATGTTGAAACTCCCCTAAATCAAGGGATCTTGTGGTTTCTTGAGTTTGATGGATCAGTCAACAAATTAGGGGCAGGAGCTGGAGTGTGGATTCATAACAAACAAAGCAATCATGTAGAAGGTAGAGCCTATAGGCTTAATTTCAGATGTACTAATAATATGGCAGAATATGAGGCTCTTTTGTTAGGCCTCAAACTGGTAAAATCCTTACAGGCCACAAAACTTTCAATCATGGGAGATTCAGATCTTATTATCCAACAAGTAAAAGGCAACTTTGTCACCAATGACAAAAGACTAAGATCATACAGGGCTGCTACTATTGAAATACTCAAAGCTTTCACTGAATTTCAAATAACCAAAATACCTAGGACTCATAACCTTCATGCCCACAGTTTAGCTACATTTGCCAGTACATGCAAATTGCCTTTTGAACCCAATCACTGCTTTACAGCTGAGATAAAACACAGACCTTTTGTCCCTAACAATGTCAAAGATTGGCAAGTGTTTGAGGATGACACACAAATAAACAGTTTTTTAACCTTGCAGCATGAATTTTCAGGTTTGAGCATTGATGTTGATTATGTGAAGGACACACAACCATTGAGTGAAAAGGACCAAACAGCAATATCACCCAAAACAGCAAATCAAATACTTTGTCCAACAAACTTTGACAAGGAAAAAATACAAGAACTTGAACAATTGCATTTTGATGAAGTAGCTGGTACAGAGGCTGAAATCATAGAACTAAAGGATAACTTTTTACCAACTGGCCTAACTCCATTGGAAGACATTTTTGACTCAAATGATGTTCCTAGAAAACCAAAAATGCAACCCCTTAATGCTGCCATTAAAGAATGCAACATTGGAACTAATGAAAAACCCAAGATAATAAAATTGTCTGCCTCTTTACCTCCTGACCAGAAGCCTAAATACATTGACCTCTTTAAAGAGTTCCAAGATGTGTTTGCATGGAGTTATGAGGATTTGAAATCCTATGACACCTCTGTTATTCAGCACACAATCCCTCTCAAGCCCAATCAAAAGCCATTCAAGCAAAAATTGAGAAGAATCAATCCTATGCTCCTCCCTTCAATTGAGAAAGAGGTACAAAAAATGTTTAAAGCTGGTATCATAGCACCAATCAGGTTTTCAGACTGGATTTCAAACTTAGTCCCCACAAGAAAGAAAACTGGGGAGATTAGGCTTTGTGTTGACCTAAGGAATTTGAACCAAGTATCCCTTAAGGACAATTACCCCTTACCAAAAATGGATCACATTCTCCAAAGAGTGGTGGGGGCTTCAAGAATCTCATTACTTGATGGATTCTCAGGCTTTAATCAGATCCTAGTCCACCCTGATGATCAAGATAAAACAGCTTTCACAACCCCATGGGGAACTTTCAAATATGTTAAAATGCCTTTTGGATTGAAAAATGCAGGAGCTACATTTCAGAGAGCAATGGATATTGCTTTTGCCAAAGAGATTCATGAGTTCCTTGTTATTTACTTAGATGACCTCACACCTTTCTCAAAATCTGACCAAGAACACTTAAAACATTTGAGACAAATATTCATAACATGTAGGAAGTATGGAATTTCCTTAAATCCCAAAAAGTCTCTATTTGGTTTGGAAGAAGGTAAGCTATTAGGTCATATCATCTCAAAGGATGGCATTAGAATTGACCTAGACAGAATACAGGCCATCTTGCAAATGCCCCATCCAAGAAACATTAAAGAACTACAAGTCTTCTTGGGAAAGATCAATTTTTTAAGGAGATTTATCCCAAACTTAGCATAATTGATCAGATTACTAAACAATATGCTGAAAAAGGATTCAAAAGTAAAGTGGACAGTAGAAGCAAATCAAGCTTTTGAAGGCATTAAATTGGCCCTTACCCAAACACCAGTCTTAACAAATCCTAAATTTGACAAAGAATTTATCATTTTCTCTTTTGCCTCCCAGCACACCATTGCTGTTGTCTTATTACAGAAAGATGATCAAGGGAATGAAAAACCCATTGCTTTCTTTAGCAGAGCCCTTAGAGATGCACCTCTGAAATATCAGATCATGGAAAAACAAGCTTATGCTTTGGTCAAAGCCATCAAAGACTTTAGGATTTACATCCTATATTCCCATGTTATTGCTTATGTACCAAATCCCATTGTGAAAGATATACTAACTCAAGAAAACTTAGAGGGCAGAAGGGGAAAATGGATTGCTAGTATTTTAGAATTTGATATTGAAATAAAACCTACAAAACTGATAAAAGGGCAAGGTTTGGCTAAATTAATGTCTGAAACAAATTTCCAAGCCTTGGATATTAACCAACTGGACAATGAACTGGAGCTGGCGACTCCAAAGATCAATGTAGCCTTTGAACAATCCCTGTGGTATTCTGATATCTGTTATATATTGCAAAACCTGTGTGCTCCCCCAGGATTGTCCAGAACCAAATCCAGATTTTTAAAAATGAAGGCTTCAAGATTTTGTGTTATAAATGGTAATTTACTATGGAAAAATCATGAAGGTATACTGCTGAGCTGTTTGAATATGGATGAAACTAACAATGTTATGAGAGAATTCCATGCAGGAGATTGTGGTGGACATTTGTACTGGAAGTCCACTGTGGATAAGATATTAAGGGCAGGTTACTATTGGCCCACTCTGTTCTCTGATGTCAAAAAATTTACCACTTCATGTCACAAATGTCAGGTGTTTGAGGGAAAAAGAAAGTTGCTACCACTTCCCCTAAAGCCTATTGCAACAGAAAGGCCCTTTCAGCAATGGGGCTTGGACTTCATTGGGGAAATTCATCCTTCATCCTCAGGCCAACATAGATGGATTCTAACAGCCACAGATTACTTTACTAAATGGATTGAGGCTGTTCCATGTAGACAAGCAAATGATTCCACTATCATTCAGTTCCTTGAGACTAATATCCTTTCTAGATTTGGTTGTCCTGACAAGATTATAACAGATAATGTTGTTGCTTTTAGATCCAAGAAAATGGTGAACTTTTGCCACAAATTCCACATTACTTTGGGACATTCCACTGCATACTATCCTCAAGGGAATGGGTTAGCTGAATCATCTAACAAAAGTCTTATCAACATCATTAAGAAGATACTAGAAGAAAATAAGAAGAATTGGCACAAGAAGCTTGTAAATGCCTTGTGGGCTGACAGACTAACAACCAAGAGATCTATAGGGGTCAGCCCATATGAATTGGTTTATGGAATGGAAGCCAAATTCCCTTCATCATTAGGGGTCCCTGTCATGAAGCTGCTTCAGGAAAGTCAAGCTGAACCAAATGACATGCAAAGAAGAATAAACCAGGTCATATGTTTGCAGCAAACCAGAGATCAAGTGTATGACAGAGTTCAGGTCCTACAAGAGAAACTGAAGAAAGCCTTTGATAGAAGAACCAAAGCTGAAGATTTCTTTGTGGGTGATAAAGTGCTTAAATGGGATTCAAGAAGAGAAGATAAGGGTAAGCATGGAAAATTTGACTCCCTTTGGAGGGGGCCTTTTGTTATTCAAGCAGTACAAGGAAATAACACTTATTTCTTGGAAAATTTGGATGGCACTGAAGCTGAAGAGGGCCCTGTAAATGGCCGGATGCTAAAGCACTACTTTGATTACTTTGCATGTATATAGCATGGTTTTTCCCCTGTACATAATTAGTTGTATATACTATTACCTTTCAGCCTATAAATAGTGCAGTTCAAGAAGTCTTGTAAATAAGCAGGAAAAGGCTTTCATTTCTGCAAGTTCCACAATGGTCACGGATTCCAGTTTTGAGGTCCAGAGAGAAAGTTTGCAAGTTTTGAGAAGAAGTCAAAAGCGAAGGCATTCTGACCTGCTGTTCTTGGTCTTTCAAGTAGAAAAACCATCCCCAAGTGGAGCCACTATTAGCTACCTATACCAATAGGTTTCATTTTTCATGATTGGCATGGAAAGTGCCAATATGATCTACTTTGGTGATGCAAAGATCTCGTATTCTTGTGGAAAACACCTATTTACAGTTGGTTGATGTTGTCCTACTTCTGAATGGGTGATCCAACAGTCTAAGCTGGGTCATGCCATGTTTCAATTTCTTGTTGTAGATTAGAGAAAGAAATCTGTCCAAACTGTTCAATCTTGGCAGATAAAGTAGTTAGGTAGAGAATGAAGGTTCCCAGTTGTTTAATCTGGGGCCTTGGAAGTAATAAGGCTAGCCTTAGATAGAAAACCAAAAGAAAAAGCCAAAGGAAAAGAAAAGGCACATAAGGGTTTGCAAGTCCAAATGCACCCTCCTTGAAGTAACAAAAAATGCTAGGCAATAAAATGGGTAGGTAGATGGGGTTGCAGAAGCATGATTTATGACATTTCACTGGCCTAAGCAAAGGAAAAACATAGTGTCAGTGCAGATCTTCCTATTCAGCGGTGTCGTAGCAGCAAGATGAATCATGTCTAACTTCCCAATCATCCCCCATCACATTCCTTGCTAACATCCCAATACCACCTTTGCTTATGAGATAAATCAAATTCATGGACTGATCCATATTGCATAAAGAGCCACATTTCCTGTGTAAAATTCTTTTCATTTTGATCTACTCTCCTAACTAAGTGTGTTCCCTAAAACAACTTAGTCTTTGCTTCCTCCCATGCCTATTCCCCTCCAATACTAACTACTAACTCTATCTACACTTAATTCCCTATGTTTCCCCCTCCCTATTACTATAACACCATGGTGTATAAAACCCCAAAAATATGTATATTCCCTCCCCTTTGGCACTATAGCCATATGCTCAAAATATTGGAAAACCATGCAGAGATAAAGTCTGGTTGTATGTGGTGGTGTGAAGTCAGGGATTAAACTGACCCCTGGTTGGTTTAATAGCCTAAGCCCTACCCTTTTTCCACTCACAACCGCTCTGAAATGTTTTACCCACTTTGTTTGCAAAAAACCCTGTAAAAACCCACTTTTATCCCTTAACCCAAAGTTTTGGTTAAAGTGCATTAAAAACCCATAAACATTGAAAAAACCCATATTTCTTTGATTTCCAAAGTACCGCCCGAGTGCACATTCCAAGAAATATAATAAACTATTCCTCGCCCCGCTGCCGTATCGTCCTTTTATTTTATTGACCCGTCGACCGTCGGATCTGGGCTTTCCCATCCGACGGCTCATATTGATATCGGGCCGCCCCCGAGGTCCGGACGTTACCTCCCGAAAAGTGTCAGACAATGACGTCAGGCCTATGCCACGCGTCGCTCCCATGTCGTATCGGGAGGCCCCCTGCCAATACCGCCCCCGTACCATAAGCGGTCCGATGGAACCGCTTAACACCTTCCGTATACCACCTGCCCACGTCACGCCAAGTCAGCGTCGCATCAGCGCCCGGCCCGCCATTGCTCCGACCTGTCCGCCACCTCACCAGTCCCCGTGGACCACTCACAGGCTACCACGTCACCCTTCCGTACCCGACCCCACCCAATGACATCATGCTGACGTCATCCAAAAAAGCGCCAATAGCCCAAAAAAGTCCATATTTTCACCAAAATTCGCGTTTTTATCACTTTTGCCAAAAGAACTATTTCTGCTCTCTACATGCAAATTACGACCATTTCATCGTCAACCTGCAGAAATCAACTTAAAGACCGTGGGTGCCCTCAATCTGCCTGCATTTTCCACCATTGCCAGATTTCACCAGGTATTTCTCCAAAATCTCCCCTCCGCACCTAGTTTTGTGCATAATTCACTAAAGCAAGCTTAAAAGGAGTGAAAAAAATTGTAACCTATAGTAAATCCTCTGGGACCACCATTTTTCTTCAGTTATAAGGTTGAAATTCACCTACAGAAGTCCACATTGAGCTAAATTTCCATCAATTTACAGTCAGTTTGCGCATTCGTGAACTTAAAACCTTTGCTGCACTAATTCACCGGAAAAACAGCTTTGTTAGTCCCAGCATTTGCTCATTAGACTTTCTTGGGAGCATTTCAATTGTTCTCACCATAATCCACCCTGCTTCCCCTGCAAATTGCCTTACTTCTGTAAAAAATACTGCTCGGTGTTGCTCTGCCCAGTGAAACAAGTTCTAGTACCATTCAGAGTACTAATTAACCATGGAAACACCTGTAGCACTGAACATTCCACCCTTGAATGCCCCACACAGAGAGTTGGAATGGCAGGCCCTAGGTGATAGAGATTACCAGATGACAGAAACACTCTCAATGCACACTAAATATAATATCCATGTACTCAATGAGCTAAAGGCCCAGCACCTCAATGGGACTGATATTCTAGGGATTTGGGACTCCAATTTGCCCATTTATAACCTCCCTCAAGTCAATGTCCTTCTAGATTTAATTCACAGATGCAGTGCCAACTATGACCCATGTCAAAGAGCAGCCCGCAATACCTTAGGTGCAGTTTTGTTCCATGTCACCCCTGAGGCTATAAATCAGATGCTGAACTTTCACTCTACAAAGCCATTGACTCCTCTTTCCATGATGGACTTGCTAAAGAAAGGAGGCAAGCTATTTAGTGCCCAAATCTTAAAGATTAATCAGCTATTCATTGAATCGGGCTCTGAAACTGTGAGGACCCCTCCTATAGGAAATGTATATTTCAATGAGTTGGGCAAGTTGCTTGTAGATTTGATCAGTTATGTCCTGGGTTACAGATCAGCTGAGGATGCTGATGAAACCATTCTGGAAATAATGTCTATCTTCTCCCCTCGAATGCCTCCTGCTGTGCACTATGATTATGCTGCATACATTGCTAATAAGATTCATGAACAATTGATGAATCTAGAGAGAGAAAAAGTGTTTAGATGCACTTCATACATCTATCACTTGTTCCTATTTTATCAACCTGATGGTTTCCCTATTCCTCTCAAGATGTTTGATGCTCAGGGAAACCCAAGGTCTGTGGTATTTTGGACTTCAGTCTTTCACCACACATCTCATTCACCATACAGCTACTGTGAGTTCATAGACCTATTTATCCATCCAGCTATGTCCTTGCTATTGGGTACCCCTCCTCCAAGATTGACAGATGAGATGCAAAGGATTCTCCAGCTCTCAAAGGCCTACAGCATTGGGGATTGGTACTTCTACCAAAACCATACAGTGATCAGAATATATGGCTGTGTGTTGGCCCCATATAGGCTGCCAAGATATGTCCCTATGAGACTCTTTGCCTTAGAATATTTCAGGCAATTCGGAAATGCAGACATGGTCCATTTCCACAGCAAAAACAAGAAGGTACAGCTCAAAATCAGAAACCAGCTAGGCCCATTTCTGTATAATAAAAGGGAAGAAGGATGGAAAGAAGCAGATAGGATCCTAGAGGGCCTCCAATTGAAAACCAGTTTCCTCTGGTCACCCTATGACCCCAACCATTTCATTAGTCTTAGAAGGGTCAAGTTTAAATTGGCTAGCTATGACCATGTCAGGCTACCCCACATTGAGCAATATGCCAATTTGTTAACATGGAAAGAGGGAACTTTAGAAGAAGCAAGTCCTAGAGAGGAAATACTACAAAGAGAAGCAAAGAATCTTGAGAAAGAAGCTGACTTGGAAACTTGTGGGCAGGTTTCCTCTTCCTATCAAAGGCAACTTGGAGCAGCTGCCTCATCCTCTACAGCCCACCAGCAAGCAGCTAAAACTACTCCACAGGCAGCCAGCAAGGGTAAAGAAAAGGAGATGGAGCAGGAACAGCCACCCCCTACAGCAGAACAGCAAAAAGAGCAGCCAAAACAGCAAGAACAAGTGGCTGAAGCTCCCATTTCTACAGAGCAGCAGGCTCAACAAAGTGTGCCTCCCAGGCAGGAAACAATAGTGGAGACCTCAGTGCTCCAAACACCAGTAAATGAAGAAAGAGGCAAGAAGAGGGACAGAGAGCAAGAGACTCCCCTCACCGCATCCACAAATCAAGGGGAGAAAAGGCAGAGGTTAAATCCTCTTTCTGAAGAGGAGATGCCCATTGGGCAATCCTTGGGTATGGGCCCTCCTAGCATGGAGGCATCTGCCAGTTCCTTTCAGCAGGAACAAGAAAGAACCCTTGGAGGAGAGGTCAGCTCCTCAAGTCAGCAAAGGAGAGCTGAATCAGGCATAAAGCAGCAGTTTATTGACATCAAAAAGAGAAATGAGCCAGTCAGGCTCCAACTCTATAATCACCTGCTTAAAATGGCCCCTACAAACCAGCAGAGGCTTATGTCAGCATATGACATAACAGAGGGGAAAATTACCATGAGTCATTTCATGCCTACCATGTTGCAGCCACAGTCAGCTGCAGATTATATAAGGACCAACCTTGAGGTTCTTGCCAAAGACATCCACCCTATGGACCAGATAGAGCTTCACAAGCAAACGGGTGAGATGGTCTATTCAACACTTGCAGACAAGACCTTCCTGGCACATAAGTTGCAAAACAGTCTGCATAATACAACTGCTCAACTTGAGTTGGAAAAGGCATCCTCTCAGGCCAAAGACAACAGGATCAGGTCTTTGGAAGACATTATTATAGATCTTGGGCATGACCCAAAGGATCCCAAAGCTGTGCAGGCACTGCTAAAAGAAAGAGATGCAGATATTGCAGCTTTGAGAAAGATGGTGAAGATCCCAGCAACCCTTCACCCTCAAACGGAAGAGGTTTCTCAAAAGAGGAAAGACCAGGATGTAGCAGCCATGCTGCTAACACTACATAAGCAACTGGTACAAACAGAAGGGAGACTGGTACAAACAGAAGGGAAGCTGGTAGAGACAGAGGCTGCACTTCAGGAGGCATTAAAGCAGAAAGGGGAAGGCCAAAAATCTCAGCCCCCTCAACCAGTGATCAACCTTGAGGAGCCCCCTCAGACTATCACTCCTCCCACAGGGTAGACAGCTGAAACATGCCCATCAACATCAGCACCAGCAACGACATCAGAACAGGCTCAAAGCCTTGACATGCAGAAGATGATGAAATAAATTCAGGTTCTAGAGGCACAGATGGCAGAGCTGAATGAAGCTAAGGAGAAATTGGCCACACTTAATGAGAAATATGACAAATCAAAGCAAAGTGTAGCTGAAAAGGCAAGAGAGGTGAAGGCTCTTAAGGAGAAAATAAAAGAGCTAGAGAAAGAACTCACCCTTGAGAAAGTAGTGGCCGAGATCAAGAAAGTCCTATGGGCCAATATTGGCCAATCAATAACAGATCAATGGCAGTACATAGAGACTATTCATGAGCACATGGAGCTCATAGGCAGGGCACACAAGGAAAGCCAAAGAGCAAGGGCATCTCTAGGCACTATGCCTGAGGTAGCTAATAGAATGATCAATGTTCTCAATAACCGCACAGGCCCTCAGTTGGCAGCCATAGGAATCGCCAATAGAACTGACACCATTTTGCTGATAAAGAGGGTCCTCACTTTGAGAAATCTGGTGCAGACATTGGATAGAAGGTGCCAGGAGATGCAAATAGAGGTAAACAAATTTACTGATAAATTCACAGCATTACACAGCCGAGGCCTTCCCAGCTTACTCAACAGCGCAGGAAGGCTACTATCACATGAAAATTATGCTAAAAGGGTAAACACATTTGCCGCCAATCAAATCACTGCAGGATCAAGTATCCCAGAGGAAGCAGGGCCTGCATCTGGGCAGAGCCTCTATGAGAAAGTAGAAAATTTGTTTTTTATTATGAATGAAATCAAGCATCTGTTTGAAGTGCCTCCTACTTACTTCAAATATACTGAGGCAGATGAAACATTAGGCACAATTTTGAGGCATCAGTTGCCTACACAGGAATGGTGGACCAGCATGATACAGCTATTGCTGTGAGCCAACAGGTATTCATCAAGTTTTTGCATAAAAAATATATAATCAGCAGGTTCAGAGAGTTAATGCATTCAGTATGACTGAAAAAGACTGGGATGAGCCAACTCAGCAAAGTAATTCGGCCACGAAAGCAACAGTGACAGGTGCAGATGACAGGGCCGAGAAAGCTACAGCACGACAGAGCCATCAAAACATATCATTCAGAATTAATGAAGAGCGCTCAACCGACTCAGTGGCCTCCAAAGGTCAAAAGATTTCTGACAGAAGTAAAGGGTATTCATTATAAATTTAAGACAGCAATAACTTTCATATCTGCTATTTTGAAAGTTGGTGAACGCATTTATTTATGAAATGACTCAGCGATTCAGATATTTTGTAAAAACCAATTGTATATATTTCCCCTCGCATAAGCTTGCAGGGGTTGTTGATCTTCTCTTCAAAAATGCCTATGTTGTAAATTTCAAAGTTTAATACAGGGAGCTAATGGAATTTCCAAAGTTTTGTGTTGTCTGATGCGTTGTGGTGTGTTTGCTGATTGCTACAGGATTCCTGCATGTTTCATGGCACAATAAGTTTTCTTTAACCTTCTTGTTATGTATTTCATTCTTTCATAATCCGTTCATGCTCTATGTTTCACAAGTTTAATAGCACAGAAAAGGAATAGTTTCAGAACTTACTCATCGAATACTCTAAACTCAATCTATGTTGTTATGAATGTTTTTCTCCGGTCATAGTTGTGAAAGTGCAATTCTTAATTGCTGCACCTTCAGACTAAAAATTTTCACAGAGACTATTATTCAGGAATTCAAATATGCTCCTGGGTGATATGTCTCTTTCTCACGTCATCAGCTTAGTGAAAAACTCTTAATTGCCTTTCACTGGCTAATCATGTTTTATCACCACAATTTTAAGTTTGTTTCATGACATATCCAAAGGCCCTGCAGTTCCAAGAAATCTCACTCAACACATCGAACAACCCACAATCACAGACTCCATTGCCCAATGGACTGAAACTGTCTGAAGATCTCATCTTAGGTAGTGAAAGACATCATTCAACCAAAAATTTAAATCAAAACCCTTACCTCACAACTAGCCTTAGATCCTCAAGAAGAAAGTAAAAATCAAAAGAGAGAGCCCTCTCTGATTGCAAGTTGGCTAGAACCTGTAATCCAAAGCTTGGTTAGTGGTTACCCCGACCGTATTCCCTCAGGAGTCAAAGGGAACAACCTAGGTGTTAACAATGCATACAAATGAGCAATCAGTTGCCCAAAGTCTTGAAATTATGCGATCAATTGATCAAACTGTTCTAGAAAACAAACCAGATGAAAAACAAGACCTCCAACTCCCTATTCCAAGTCCTAATGAGTCTCCTAATTCTGCCCAAAATCAAGAAATCCTTTGGTTTCTTGAGTTCGATGGATCAGTTAACAGGTTAGGGGCAGGAGCAGGAGTGTGGATTCACAATAAACAAAACAATCATGCAGAGGGTCGAGCCTATAAGCTAAATTTCAGATGTACTAATAATATGGCAGAATATGAAGCTCTCTTACTAGGCCTCAAACTGATTAAATCCTTACAGGCAACAAAAGTGTCAATCCTGGGAGATTCGGACCTCATTATCCAACAAATGAAAGGCAATTTTGTCACCAATGACAAAAGACTAAGATCCTACAGATCTGCTGCTATTGAAATACTCAATGCCTTTACTAAATTTCAACTGACCAAAATATCTAGAAGCCACAACCTTCATGCACACAGTCTAGCTACCTTTGCTAGTACTTGTAAGTTACCCTTTTAACCCAACCATTATTTTACAGCTGAGATAAAACAGAGACCTTCCATCCCAAATAATGTCAAAGACTGGCAAGTATTTGAAGATGACACACAGATAAATAACTTTTTAACTTTGCAACAAGAGTTTTCGGGTTTAAATGTTGATACTGATGCTGTAAAAGACTCCCAACAACAAAGCAACCAAGGTCAAAGAACTATATCAGTCAAAACAACAAATCAAATACTTCACCCAACAACCTTTGATAACAAGAATGTACAAGAGCTTAAACAAATCAATCTTGATGAAATAGCTGGAGCAGAGGCTGAAGTCATACAACTAAAGGACAATTTTTTACCCACAGGCCTGACCCCTTTGGAAGACATTTTTGATTCAAACGATATTCCTAGGAAACCAAAGATGCAACCCCTTAATGTTGTCATTGAAGAATGCAACATTGGAACAACTGAAAACTCCAAGATAATAAAACTATCAAAGTCTTTGCCCCCTGATCAGAAGCCCAAGTATTTTTACCTCTTTAAAGAGTTCCAAGATTTGTTTGAATGGAGTTATGAGGATCTAAAATCCTATGATACTTCAGTCATTCAACACACTATTCCTCTCAAACCAAATCAAAAGCCTTTCAAGCAGAAATTAAGGAGAATTAATCCTATACTTCTCCCTTCAATTGAGAAAGAGGTACAAAAAATGTTTGAAGCAGGTATTATAGCACCCATCAGATTTTCAGAATGGATTTCCAATCTTGTTCCTACAAGGAAGAAGACTGGTGAGATTAGGCTTTGTGTTGACCTTAGAAACTTGAATCAAGTTTCCCTCAAGGACAATTATCCCTTACCCAAAATGGATCACATTCTCCAAAGAGTGGTGGGGGCTTCAAGAATCTCATTACTTGATGGATTTTCAGGTTTTAATCAAATCTTGGTCCACCCTGATGATCAGGATAAAACAACATTCACAACCCCATGGGGAATGTTTAAATATGTCAAAATGCCTTTTGGACTAAAAAATGCAGGAGCTACTTTTCAAAGAGCAATGGATATTGCCTTTGCCAAGGAGATTCATGACTTCTTAGTTGTTTATCTTGATGACCTCACTCCTTTTTCTAAATCTGACCAAGAACACCTTAGACACCTGAGGCAAATATTTATGACATGTAGGAAATATGGTATTTCCTTAAATCCCAAGAAGTTTCTGTTTGGCCTAGAAGAGGGTAAGTTGCTAGGTCATATCATTTCTAAAGAGGGAATTAGAATTGACCCTGATAGAATTCGAGTTATTCTAGAAGTCCCACAACCGAGAAACATAAAGGAATTACAAGCCTTTTTGGGAAAGATCAACTTTCTAAGAAGATTTATCCCAAATCTAGCAGAATTGATAAGGCTATTAAACCACATGTTGAAAAAAGATTCCAAAGTAAAATGGACATTAGAGGCCAAACAGGCCTTTGACGGCATCAAGGCTTCTTTGACTCAAACACCCGTTCTTACAAGTCCTCAATTTGATAGAGATTTCATTATCTTCTCTTTTGCCTCCCAACATACTATTGCTGCAGTTTTACTACAGAAGGATGATCAAGGAAGTGAGAAACATATTGCCTTCTTTAGTAGAGCCCTTAGAGATGCACCCTTGAAATATCAGATTATGGAAAAGTAGGCTTATGCCCTGGTTAAGGCCATTAAAGATTTTAGGATTTATATCCTATATTCTCATGTTATTGCTTATGTGCCAAATGCCATTGTGAAAGACATATTGACTCAAGAAGGGTTAGAGGGCAAAAGAGGAAAATGGATTTCTAGTATTTTGGAGTATGACATTGAAATAAGACCAACAAAACTGATAAAGGGACAAGGTTTGGCTAAACTCATGTCTGAAGCAAACTTTCAAGCCTTGGATATTAATCAACTGGACAATGAACCGGAGCTGGCGACAACACAGATCAATATAGCCTTTGAAAAATCCCCCTGGTATGCCGATATCTGTTATGTATTGCAAAACCTGTGTGCTCCCCCAGGATTGTCCAGAACCAAAAGCAGATTTTTAAAAATGAAAGCTTCAAGATTTTGTGTTATGGATGGTAATTTACTGTGGAAAAATCATGAGGGTATATTGCTGAATTGTTTAACAATCAATGAAACTCACAATGTTATGAAAGATTTTCATGCAGGTGACTGTGGTGGACATCTATATTGGAAGTCCACTGTGGATAAGATATTAAGGGCGGGTTACTATTGGCCTACTCTATTTGCAGATGTCAAGAGATTTTTTACTTCATGTCATAAGTGTCAGATGTTTGAGGGAAAAAGAAAATTATTGCCCTTACCTCTGAAGCCTATTTCAACAGAAGGGCCCTTTCAACAATGGGGCTTAGATTTCATTGGAGAAATTCATCCTTCATCTTCAGGTCAACACAAATGGATCCTAACGGCCACAGATTATTTTACCAAGTGGATTGAGGATGTTCTATGCAGACAAGCGAATGATTCTATTATCATTCAGTTCCTTGAAACTAATATTTTATCCAGATTTGGTTGTCCTGAAAAGATTATTACAGATAATGCTGCTGCTTTCAGATCCAAGAAAATGGTCAATTTTTGCCATAAGTTCCATATTACTTTGGGTCATTCCACAGCATACTACCCTCAAGGCAATGGTTTAGCTGAATCATCTAATAAGAGCCTTATTAACATCATCAAGAAGATGTTGGAGGAAAATAAGAAAAATTGGCGTAAAAAGCTTGCAAATGCCTTATGGGCAGATAGACTAACAACCAAGAGATCTATTGGGATCAGCCCATATGAGTTGGTTTATGGAATGGAGGCCAAATTTCCTTCATCACTAGGGGTTCCTGTCATCAAGTTGCTAAGAAACCCAAGCTAAACCCAATGATATGCAAAGAAGGATCAACGAAACAATCTGTTTGTAGCAAACTAGAGACCAGGCATACAACAGAGTTTAAGTTTTACAAGAGAAGCTAAAGAAAATCTTTGACAGAAGAACAAAAGCAGAAGACTTTTTCATTGGTGATAAAGTGCTTAAATGGGATTCAAGAAGAGAAGATAAGGGAAAACATGGCAAATTTGATTCCCTTTGGAAAGGACCCTTTTTTATTCAAGCAGTACAAGGAAATAGCACATATTTCTTGAAAAATTTGGATGACACTGAAGTTGAAGAGGGCCCTATAAATGGCCGGATGTTAAAGCATTATTTTGACTATTTTTCATGTATATAACCTGACATTGCCTTGTACATTATTACTTAGTTGTAGTAGTTTGTTTTCAGCAGATAAAAGGTGTTACAGCTTCACAAATTTTGGAAAGAGAGCAAGGAAAGGCCATTATTTCAAGATCTCTCATTTTATTTTGAAAAACCTCAGTGTTGATCATCAAAAAGCAAAGTTCCCAGTTTTGGCAAGAAATCAAGGACCAAGGCATTCTGACCTGTTGTTCTTGGTCTTTCATATGGAAAAACCATCCCCAAGTGGAGCCACTGTTAGCCTCCTATACCAATAGGTTTCATTTTTCATGATTGGCAGGGGAAATTCCAAATATGTTCTACTTTGATGATGCAAAGATCCCATATTTCTGTGAAAGAACATGTCTGTACATAGTTTCGATGGTGTCCTACTTCTGGATGGGTGATCCAACAGTCTAATCTGGATCATGCCATGTTTAAATTGATGTTGTAGAATAGAGAAAGAGAATATGTCCAAACTGTCTAATCTTGGCAGATTAGTAGTTAGGTAGAGAATAAAGGTTCCCAACTGCTTAATCTGGGGCCTTGGAAGTCATAAGGGTAGTTTTAGATAGAAACTCAAAAGGAAAAGAAAAAGAAAAATAAAGAGACCAATTGAGGGTTTGCAAGTCTAAGTGCACCCTCCTTGAAGTAATAAAAAATGCTAGGCACTAAGACGGGTAGGTAGAAAGGGGTTGCAGAAGCTTGTTTTCCTTTATATTGTTGGCCTTGACAGAGAAAGCATATATTGGCAAGAGCAGGTCCACCTATTCAGCATTTTGGTAACAACACAGTGAAACATGTCTAACTCCCCAATCATTCCCCACAAAACTTCTTTCTAACATTCCCTAAAGGTCCAATGGGATTTCCTCATTGAGTCCTAGCATCACCTTTTGATTATAGAAACATCAAGCCAAGGTGTTGATTCCTATTACACAAGAAATCCAATTTTCCTGTGCAAAATCCTTGATCATTTTCATCTGTCTCTGCACCTAAGTTTACTCATTAAACTTAGTATTCAGTTCCTCTCTCTCATCTCAAATCCATATTAACCCCTAATTTTACTATTTAGCTCCCCAATTTTCCCCTTTTCCCTATTATTATACCATTTTTGTGCAAAAATCCCAGAAAATATATATATTTTCCCCCCCAGGCAATATAGCCTTAATACTCTAAAGGGTGAAGGTAATATAGCCTTAATACTCTAAAGGGTGAAGGTATTTACCGTTTTCTCTGTGTAACCTGGTCTTCCTAGTTTTCTACGGTAAAAAACTCTAAACAACTGGTCTAATTACCTGCGTACCAAGCCCCTGTAATTACCAAATCAACCCGAAGTTCATCTGAAGAGGGTTCCTGCTCTGAAATTTACTCAATTCCCACAGCTCCCTGCGCATTTGCAACTAAAAAATCACTGGCAGACAAAGTCCACTAAAAAGGCAGCGCTTACCCCCAGCATTGGTTACTTTCACCCTCTCGACAAGCTGTTGTTCTCTGTTAGCCCAATTCTCCTCCTTTTTTCACCTCTGCAAGTCATCCCATCGACAAAAATCTGTTGTTCACTGCCAGTCTTGCCAAACTGAAAGCACAAATTCAACTTCAAGTAAGAAATAAGCAATGGAGACCCCTGTGGCATTGAATATTACTCCTCTAAATGCCCCACAGAGGAACCTGGAATGGTTGGCCCTTGCTGACCGGGATTATCAAATCAAAGAAATAGTCGAGATAAGTACCAAATATCACATACACACTGTTTGTGAGCTGAAGAAGAAATACATGAGTGGTGCTGATGACATAGGTATCTGGGAGTCTAACTTGCCCATTTATTACCTACCCCAAGTCAATGTGTTCCCAAACCTCATCCATCAGTGTTGTGAACACTATGAACCCTCACAAAGAGCAGTTTTGGGTTCATCTGGGAATATTTTATTTCACATCACTCCTCAATCCATAAATCAGATGCTGAACTTTAAGCCAACTAAACCTCTGGTCCCCCTTTCTATGATTTTTCTGCTCAAAAAAGCTGCCAAGTTGCCTAGCTCAGAGGTCACAAAGATTGGCCAGTTGTTCATGAAGCCAGAATATCAGCCCGGGAAACCTCCTCCTTATCTACATGTTTGGTTCAATGAAATAGGGAGACTGCTAGTGGATATGATATCCTACATTCTAGGATTCAATACCAGTGAGTTTATGGATGAAACAACCTTGGTAATGTTATCCATGTTCACTCCAGGGTAGCCCCCTACTGCCCAGTATGATTATGCCACATTTATTGCTGACAAGATTCATGAGCAATTCATGAATTTGGAGAGGGAAAGGGTATTCAAGTACACCTCCTATATATATCATTTGATATTATATTATCAGCCTGATAGTTTCCCTATTTTCTTGAAAAAGCTGGATGCAAAAGGAAACAGGAGGTCAGTGGTATTTTGGTCATCAATCTGTCACCATATCTCTTGCTCCCCATATAACTATTGTGAGTTCATTGATCTGTTCATCTATCCAGCCTTGTCTCTGCTACAGAGTTCTCCTCTTCCTAGACTCACCGATGAAATGCAGAAGATCCTCCAACTTTCAAAGAATTATAGCATTGGAGATTGGTACTTCTACCAAGACCACACAGTAATTAGAATATATGGCTGTGAGCTAGCCCCTTATAGACTGCCAAAGTATGTTCCCATGAGACTTTTTGCATTAGAGTATTTCCAGCAATTTTGAAATGTAGACATGATTCATTTTCATAGCAGAAATAAAAAAGCACAGCTGAAAATCAAACACCAACTGGGTCCATTTATCTTCAATAAAAGGGAAGAAGCTTGGGGAGAAGTAGATAAGATCCTAAAAAGCCTCCAGTTGAAAACCATCTTCTATTGGGCACCATATGACCCTAATCATTTCATAAGCCTCAGAAGAATCAAGTATAGGCTTGTTGTCTATGATCACTTTAGCATTCCACAAATTGAAAATATGATAACCAACTAGAGTGGAAAGAAGGCACATTAGTGGAGGACTATTCTGAAGAAGAATTAGTAGAAAGAGCAATTAAAAATCTAGAAAAAGCAGTTGACTTGGAATATTTTGGACAGGTTTGGTCTCCAGCCCCTCGGCATCTTGGAGAGAGTGCCTCATCCTCCACTGTTCCCCAGCAGGCTGCCAAAGTAATTGATCAAACAGCAAATCTAACCAAAGGCAAAGAAGTACAACAGGAGGAGTCACCTCCCAATTTGGAGCAGCAAGCAGAACAGCAAGAAGAAATGGCTAAAATGCCTGCCTCCAAAGAGCAGCAAACCTAAGAACAAATCCCTCCAAGGCAGGAGGTGACAGTTGAAAATAAAGTCTTACAGACACCTGCAAACGAGGAGAGAACAAGAAAAAGAGATAGACAAGAGTAGACTCCTCCTACCACTTCCACAGATCAGCAAGGTGAGAAAAGACAAAGGCTGAATCCCTTTTCTGAGGAGGAGATGCCTGAAAGACCCACTGATACTATGCTCCCTCCTAGCATTGAAACATCAGCCAGCTCTTTACAGCAAGAGCAAGAACTACAGCAAGGGACAGAAGTAAGTTCTTCAAGGCAGTGCACCAAGGCAGAGTCCAGCATAAAGAAACAATTTACAGACATAAAAGCAAGAAATGAGCCAGTTAGATTCCAGCTTTATAACCAGCTACTCAAAATGGCACCAATTAATCAAGAAAGGCTTATGTCGGCCTATGATATCCAAGAGGGAAAAATGACTCTTAGTCATTTTAGGCCCACCATGTTGCAGCCCCAGACAGCTGCTGACTATATCAGGACCAACCTAGAGGTATTTGCCAAGGACATCCATCCCATGGATCAGATAGAGCTGCATAAACAAACAGGGGAGATGGTTTATTCCACATTGGTTGATAAGACTCTATTGGCACATAGGTTGCAAAACTCCATGCATAACACTACTGCTCAATTGGAGCTAGAGAAGGCTTCTTCTCAAGCCAAGGACAACAGAATCAAGTCCTTGGAAGAAATTATCATAGAACTAGGGAATGATCCAAATGACTCTAAGGGAGTGCAAGCATTAATGAAGAAGAAAGATGAGGACATAGCAGCTTTGAAGAAGCTGGTTAAACTACCACCAACCCTTCACCCTCAAACTGAAGGTGTTTCCCAGCAAAGAAAAGATCAAGATGTGATGGCCATGTTGTTGGCCTTGCACAAAAGGTTGGTAGAGACAGAGGGTGCCTTGGAGGCAGCCCTAAAGCAAAAGGAAGGAGAACAGGTGTCCCAGCCACCTCAGCCAGTTATAAATATTGAGGATGCTCCTCAAGTAATAATTCCTCCCCCGGAAAGGACATCAGAAGTGGGCCCTTCAGCACCAGCACCAGATGTGGCAGCACCAGAGCAGGCACCCAGCCTCAGTATGCAGAACATGATGAAGGAACTGGAGGCGCTAGAAGCACAGATGGTTGAGTTAAAGGATGCCAAGGAAAAATTAGCCAAACTGGAAGAGAAATATGACAAATCAAAACAGCATGTGGCTGAGAGGACAAGAGAAATAAGAACCCTGGAAAAGAAGATAAAGGAGCTGGAAAATGAATTGACCATGAACAAGACTATAGCTGATGTGAAGAAAATTCTATGGGCTAAAATTGGCCAATCCATTACAGACCAATGGCAGTCCATTGAAACAGTTCATGAGCAAATGGATCTACTGAGCAGAGCTCAAGCTGAAAATCAAAGAGCCAGGGCATCTTTAGGGAGTATGCCTGAAATAGCCAACAGAATGATAAATGTCCTTAACAATCGGACTGGCCTTCAGCTGGAAGGAATGGGCATTAGAGACAGGACTGATACTATTCTGCTGATAAAAAGGGTGCTTACCCTGAGGAATTATGTCCAGACATTGGAGAGAAAGTGTCAAGAAATACAAGCAGAAGTGAATGGGTTTATTGCAAAAATCATAGTTTTACATAACAGGGGCCTCCCCAGTTTGGTGACTAGTGCAGGAAGATTGTTATCACATGAACATTATGCCAAAAGGGTCAATAACTTTGCAACAAATCAAATAACAGCATCTCCAAGCGCTCCAGAGGAAGCAGGGCCCCCATCTGGGCAGGATCTATATGATAAGCTGGAAAATCTATTCTTTATTGAGCATGAGATCAAACACCTTTTTGCAGTCCCTCCCAATTATTACAAATACACTGAAGCTGATGAAACTCTAATTAAAATACAGAGGCACCAATTGCCCACTTAGGAATGGTGGAGGAGTATGATAGAAACTTTACTTTGATGAATTAATTTTGGCCTAAAGTCTTTGATCAACCGCGAGTCAGCATTTTCAAATGACTCATGTATTAAATCTACCTGGAGCAACAGTGGGAGACAACTAGAAGAAAAGGACAGTGTCTGGGTACAGCTAGATAATGCAATTGATGTGTCCAGCACAGCAACATCATGACAGGGCAGCGTAAACGCAAGAATTCTCAAAATCAATGCAAAGGTGCTCAGCCGTCCCAATGCGCTCCAAAAGTCAAAGATCTCTAACAAGAATGAACAGTTGTAATCAATCTTCTTTAATAGCAATAACTCTTCTATCCACTATTTTGAGAGTTGGTAGAGAAAGTTATGAGTCAATGACTCATTTTTGAGATATTTTGTAAGATAATTTTGTATATATGCGCCCTGCTTAGCTTATTTGCGGGTGGTTGTTTTAGTTGTTCTGAAGAACTCGGCTGTATATTCTGAGAAGTATAATACAAGAAGTTGTTGGTTTGCTCAACTTGGCTATGCTTGGACGCGTTGTGATGGGATTGTTGGCTGTTGCAGGACTCTCGTGTTATCTCATGATGCAATAAGTGTTTTCTTAACTGTGTCTGTGTTTTATCTGTTTACATAACTCATCTATGCTATATGTTTGATAATCTTACTAGGAAGGAAAATGAATAGTTCAGGATTTTTCTATTAAGACACCCTAAACTCAATCTTTCCTGCTAACTATGTTTTCTTCAGGATTAGCTGTAAATGTGGAATTCTTAAATGCTCATGTTTACTCTAATTTTATGGTGAACTCTATTCGGGAATTCTCTTTTTCTCTTGAATAGGATTCAGCCCTTTATTTTCTGTATCACCGAGAAAGAAATCTTTGTTGCCTTTCATGGTGTGATCCTATATTGTTTCTTCTTAAATCAAAAGTTTGTATCATGAATACCTATCTGGCTCTGCAGTAACACTCTCTTTATCACAGGTACTAAGTAACAATCAGTCATGGACTCCAATTTCCCAATGGAATGAACCCTCTTTGAACATTGCAAACCCTTCTTCAGACAATAGTTGACAACCAAAATTCAAACAAAATTTTATACTTCATAGCTAGCCTAAAATCCCGAAAAACAAAGCTAAATCAAAAAGAGAGAGCCCTCTCTGATTGCAGGTAGGCTAGAACCTGTAATCCAAAGTTGGTTTGTGGTTACCTCGGCCGTATTCCCTTAGGAGTCAAAGGGAACAACCTAAGTGTTAACACTTTTAACAATTTTTTGATCTGCAAGTGCATTGAAGTTCGTCCACTATCAATTTTTATGCGTGTTTTCGCAATTCTAACCATAGTTTTAGGAAAATGATGAATATTCCTATTTTCTTGTAAATTCAAAAAGCATATTCTAAATACTATCAAGCTTATTTCTAATTTTCCATTAGATGATTGAGGATTTTCTTTAGTTAGTATCTAATACATATGTTGAAAATTTAAAAGGTAATATGAGAATTTCAACCACTAGTTCTAGTCATCATGTTCATAAGCGTATTGGCGAGGTGTTTATCATGCAGTTTTTTAGCATAGATGTTGTGAGTGCATGTTTTGTTACTTTTCAATGGAGTTGGTTACAAATAGATTTCTTGTCTGAGTTGTATGGTGATCGTTATGGTAGTTGCACAACGTGAGATATTTTCTTTGCAATATCATTTCGAACGAAGGTGCATAACATGTAGCATTTTTGTCAAGTACACAATGCATCCTTTATTCTATATGTGAGTACATGGAGAATTTATACATTATGTTACAACCTTGTAGAAATGAGTTGTGGAGTTCAAGAAGTGCATAATATGAGAGTGCTAAACACATTTATATAATATATGTTACTATCGTGTAGCTGTTACATCTGAATTGTTTTCGTGCTATGAATTTTATTTGTTTTTTCCTATTCTTTCTATATATTTGTTCCAATGCATATCATTGGAGTAGGGAAAATGAACTAAAGTAGAACAAATATAGTTAAAGACAATGATAAATTTTCTAAGAGGTGAATTTCTATTTTATTCATTGTCACTTGATTATTATTACATCATATAACTTTGTGTTTTATACTATAATTTTTATGTAGTCGAACTAAAAACAAGGCTTTTTGAATTCTTAGGAAACATATAACACCTAGAGATTTAGATCCAAAGCAATAATTACAAGGAAAAAGGTAGTTCCGATATTTCTATAGAAAATTTATGCATTTCTACATTTGTTAATTTTTCAGTTTAATATATGTAACAAGGAACTATAAATCAAAATATGTGGAAACTATAATCTATATAGTATTTTACCTATATGCATAGAAATTAGATTCTATCTAGTAACTATGAACCTGATATTAAAATATACATTAGCGATGACTTTGTGTTATTTGACTTTGTCTTCATGATCCAGTTCTTACTTATTATCAATTATAATGTCCTTTTAAGTAGTGATTTGAATGCATTGTTTGTGAACATGGAGAAAGTATTGGATTTAGATGATGTAAAAATAGACATGGATGAGGAAGTAGAGGTAGTGATGAGCAAAATTATAGAAGTAGAAATCGTATGAAACAAAGTGAAATGACTAGAAAACATGGAAGAAATAAACTAAAACATGTATCTATGCCCACATTTAGTTAACTATATATCATATTTCATTTTTTGTTGTCTTGAATTAATTTAAATTCAATGTTCATGACTAGGAAAAAAGAGGTTGACTCTATGCCATTATTGATTGAAGATATTAGTAACAATATTAGGAAGCACTTTCCATGGAATTTTCTTAGTTACATATCAAATTTTTTTGGATAAAGAAAATAAGAATTGATGGATAAGAAGGCTCAAATGACAATAACATTGCTTGTGCCAACATATTTTATCGAACAACATGAGGAAAACATTATTGCAAATGTTGGTGTTTCTATTATAAATTTTGAAATAATTTGAAACCAAAAATATGATAGTGGTGGTTGTGAGAAAATTATTTGTCTAAATAGCTTTAGAATTGTCAAAATCATTTGTGCTATTTTCGCAGAGTACTCATTCTTTCCAAATATGATGAATGATTACAAATTTGTCTCGTGTTGATTTGTGGTATCATCGGATGTGATCTAGCCATGAAAATTGTTGGAGAGGTTAAGGAACATAAGATCTAAAAAACCCAGAAATCGTTTGGGTAAATTCCACCCAGTTGGAGAGATATTAAAATAATTAATATTTTAATGGGGTTCCTAAGTCTAAACTTAGGAAAATTAAAATATTAATGGGTATTAATATAAAATTGGGTGAGAATGTTCTAAATGACATGGATCAATCCAAATATAATCTAATCTATTGATTAGGGACTTAATCCTGACTGTTGAAGACTCAACACAAAAACTATCAGAGGAGGCTTGACGGTTAATTAGAGGTACACAAAATTGATCAGTGAGTTGGATTTTTTGGAGCAGGGTATGCTGAGAGAATTGAACCAGCAATCTGTTGCAACGAGGGGAAGTTTGGCACGACGATGAGAATACATAGTAGAGAGGAAGAGATAGTGCCATAGAGACAGCATAGAGCCTAGGAAGGCTAACGTAGAGGCAGCTAGGACCTACGCAGAGGCTGAAGAGGCCAATGTGGATGACGCAAAGGGTTTGAGGGCTGATGCAAAGAGCCAAGGGGCTAACACAGAGGCTTCAGTAGTTGCGCAGGGGCTAACAGAGTTGACACAGGGCCAAGAGGCAATGTTGGCTAACAGAGCTGACACAATCCCTGCAAAGTGACACAAAGCAGTAGAGAAGCTTGGAGAAGCCTTCATTATCCAGCTGAGTTGTCGCAGTTGTTGTGGGATCGTTCATCTGGTGACTGGTCAGCTAGAATATCTATCTCTGAGGAGAGGTACTTCTGCTGAGGGCATTCTCTGTTGGGTGAGCCATCTCTGGCACCCTAGTTCTATTCAGAAACTGCATAATAATAAAATCCTCATATTTGTTGCACCGGTTTTACTGCATTGGTTTTTTCCGAGGATGATTGTCCAAAAATAATGGTGTCCCTTGTGTGTTTCTCTCAGTTATTTTATTTTTTGATCTGTATATGTGTTAAGGATGCAGTTGTGTTTATTTTTAGTATTTATATTTATAAATAACTTGTTAATGAAAATAACAAGTAGGAGAAAATAAACTAGATAATGCAGTAGGGATTTCTTATGTGTCAGACCTAGAAATTTCAACATGGTATCAAATCATTGCAGATCACATGAGAACTGAAGGCACCAGCAGTAATCAGAATAATTTGTAGCAGTAGCAGTTGTCCTGAGAGACAATGTTTTTCTAGAGCAGAAGCAGTAGAGAAGAAGTGATGCAGAGGGCCTGCATCATCATTTTGAGCCAAAAGGAGGGTCAGCACAGAGGTAGAGAGGGGTAGATCAGACCTACACCATGCTCAATCATATTTCTCATCCAAGAAGCATTGATGTTGTGGCCAGGAGGAGTATATTCTGTCGTTGTTGGGATTATGCAGAGCCTAAAAGCCTGAGCTCCTTCAGTTGTCGAGGCTTGGGGATATGTGGGAAGATTGTGATTGAGAAGTTGGTGGGGTTTTATTTCTATTGGTGAAAAATAATACCTAAGGAGACAAAACCAAGGTATAGGGGATCGCTACTTTGATGGGTTTCTAGCTAAGAAATCCAGATCCAAGTTGCAGTTTCACAGAGGATTGGAGAGGAGTGGTTCGACAGTTGGCCAAAGGATTTCCAGGAGGCAAATTAGGACTTAGAGGGATATTTCCAGAAGGGAAGTCGAAACTCAAAAGGAGTCTAGAAGAGGAGATGAAATGGTAGTGAATGGACTAATGGATCAGGATAATTTAGACGGGGCTTCCAACTTTGCCATTTGGAAGGCTAGGATCCTAGTAGTCCTGGATTAACATCGCATCAAGGACTTTGCCTTGAGAACCATGGCTATCCCAATCGACCCAGCTAAGAATGAGAAGTATGAGGATGGAATGGCGAGGGCGAAGTGCATGATCCTAGATGGGGTCAAATATCATGTCATACCACATATTTATGAAAAGAACACAGCAAAGGAGATGTGGGATACTTTGAAGACCTTGTATCAGGGAACTTCCGTGCAGTGGAAGATGCTATTGGAGAATCAATGGTATTCGTATCAGATGCAGAAGGGAGAGCAGATATATCCATTCCTTCTCAGGTTGCAAGAGATTTGCGACCATCTCACTTCCATGGGGTCTACACCGGATCCATAATTTATGGTTAGGACTACCCTGGATGTAGTCTCTGAGGAGTGGGAGACATTTGTCCAAAGTATTTTGGGCAAGGCCACTCTTCCAGGATGGGAGGAGATGTGGGAAGCTATTCGCCAAGAAGAGATGAAGGCAAATGACCAAGACGGGGAGTAGTGGCAAGGGAGGTCGAATCAAGAAAGAGGAGGAGGAGGATGTGGCTCTAGCATCTGCCAGACAACAAGGGAGGAGGAAGAAGAAGGACATCTCCAAGGTGAAGTGTTTCCACTATGGGGAGCTAGGAGATTATGAATCCCAGTGTCCCAAGAAGAAAAACAAGGGAGAGGCTTATGATTCCAAGGTAGCTCCAGCTAAGGCAAATAAAGAAATCAAGATTGATGACAATTGTGCCATGAGTTCTCATGCACCTCTAGAGAAGAGGTGGGGAGACATTGAGTTGTAGACCAGAGGACTGCATACTAGGGGCATGATCCTTGAGGTACCCAAACTCTTGGATCATATTGGGCTACGGGAACCCTTAATGATAGTAGAAGAATGACAGATTTTGGGTGGAGAAAAGTATAGTGGAGCAGCAAGGTAGGGCTTGGGTGCAGAAATCTGAGGTAGCGCAGTGGAGGTTGTAGTAGTGCGAGAGGCATGGAAGTGTATGCAGCAGTGTAGTTGCAGCAGAGGGAGCACAGTATAGTAGTAGAGGCAGCTTTAGTTTCACAAGGTTTCCAAACTGACTGGGATGTCATTATTTGGGAGAAGTTAGTTACCTACTTCTCGGTAACTGAGTTGGAGTGCAGCAGTTAGAAGTGGTAGTGTTAGGGGAAACATGGGCAACATATTGAGAGGGAGATGAAGTGCAGATGTAGTAGAGGCAGTGGCAATGTCATGGGTAGAAGTACAGGAAGCAGCATTGCAGATGATGTGAGGCATCAATCCAAGCATCAGCACAGGTACCAGTGTGAAGGATCAGTGTGGCGTTTCCATGGTGAAACATTACTAGAGCACATTCCTCTCTAAGAGGGAGTGTTTATTTGTGGTAGCATCAGATGTTCTCTAGACATGAAAATTGGTGGAGAGACTAAGGCACATAAGATCTACAAGGCCCAGAAATAGTTTTGGGAAATTCAACCCAGTTGGAGAGATATTAAAATAATTAATATTTTAATGGGGCTCCTAAGTCTAAACTTAGAAAAAGTAAAATATTAATGGGTATTAATATAAAACTAGGTGAGAATGTTCTAAATGACATGGATCAAGCCAAATATAATCTTAGCCATTGATTAGGGACTTAATCTCCATCATTGAAGACTCAACAATAAAAGTATAAGCAGAGGCTTGAGGGTCAGTTGGAGGTACACCAAATTGATCAGTCAGTTCGATTTTTCTGGAGTGGGATTTGCTAAGAGAATCAAACCAATGATCTGTTGCAGCAAGGGGTAGTTTGGCATTATCTATGCAGATTTATTTTTTCTAGTAGTGGAATATATTTAGTATTGACATATAGATTTTCATTCTTGCAATCTACACCAGAAGCAATGGATTAGGACACTATATGAGATCAATATAACTTCAATTGGCTCCTCTCAAGATCCATGGCTGAGAGGAGCCTAGTCTGATAGCCAAAGATTGATTGAGGTTCTAATTATGTTGCAACTTTACTTCTTACGATTGTATTTCTCTCTTCAATCTGCAGAATATCTTTCTGTAGAGTATGTAGAGAAGACATCCCTTCTTTAGTTGGGTTCAGATATGAAGATGAGTGCCTTATACCTCCTAATTTAATCTAGAATCCAATTTCACTTGAAGGCTTCCCTATCAACTATGAAACTTATGTCTCCCCTCCTTAAATATTTGCCTTTTTGTTGGATTGAGATCTTTCCACATCAACATCCATAGTTTCTTCAACACTTACTTTTAATATTTTTTTGTATGAAGAGGGGTTTCTACATTTAAATCCTGTTGTGACTCCTCTATACCATAATTTGTCAAATTTTCTAATTATATCCTAGCTTCATACATATATGGAGCACATGATATTTCTACTCTTATTTTTTAAATTATTTGGTCTGGATCATAATTCCATCTTTCCCCCCTGCTTAAAATTCAACTCTTTCATAATCCTCTCAATCTCTTCTGCATCTTACTCATTATTTATAATGAATGGACCTACTATTCTAGGAAGCTTGAACAAAAACCCCTTTCTAGCTAGGAAAAAGTGGACTTGATCTACATTCAAACTTTGAATGATGAATTATAGAGAAAAAATTATCATTAGTACAGATGTAGGGAGTTTATATGATGGAATTTCTGCACCATACAACCTTATCTCCTAATGATTATCAAATATATACCAATCACCAACTTTAAGGTCTCTACTTAACTGCAACAAAGATCTATCTTGTGGAAGGATTTTGGGAGAAGGCAAGTTATTGATAATTTTGTATGCAATTGACATAAAAGATGACATATAAAATGAAAAACCTTCATTAGTTTTCTTTGTCATGACTATATTAGTCCAGTTGATGATAATTTCCTTCTGCTTTTGAGGATCCACAATATTTAATTCCAACCCTATAAATTGATCTAGATGTTAGTAGAGGAATAAGTAAACAAGCAAGGAGGGATATTGAAAACAACCAATGATGCTAAAGTTCTGTGATTAAAGGTTAATAACATGTTCCCAGTATATTGGAATATCACATATGATGAATGGTTGCATTACCAAATGAAATAAACCTAAAGCTTGGAAATGGACCACCCTATAATCATATTTTCCCAATACTCCCATAATAGCAGATAGGATTGGCTTGACATTCTTAGAAAAGGAATTTATAGGAAACTCAGTAGCCTCTAGAGAAAGCATAGAATTTGAAGGTACAATTAGACCAAACTGCCTATTTTTGTCTTCTGCAGAAAGGCTTTGATAAACAAATAAAAGGGAATCATAAGTGAACTCGATATAACTACCAGACTTTAGGAAGTCTAAAGCTTGACGAATTAATAGAGAAGAGACTTATAAAATATTTTCACCCATTGATTTCGTGACATAATTTCGTCGAGGATATAAGGAAGAGGTAACTCAACTGATAAATTCCGAAAAAGGGTATGTATGGGGAATGATAGCAGCGCTAAGACTAGATTTTACTACTTATACAAAGAATTTTGACTAAATTTAATTAGCTAACAAGTGTTGACGAATTTCCATGAGATTTAGATGACAAACAAAATCGAAGATATCCCTTTCCATATCCATTAGAGGTATATGAGTGGTTGACCTGGATAGGGAAAAAAAATTGGTCATTTTATATTTTGTTATTTAATGCAAAATGGGGGAAATCGGGTGGCACTGTTACTTGGATTCTTTAAGACGAAGACGTTGTAACTATGAACTGGGAGCAAGAGCGGAAACAGTGAAATAATATGTGTAATGAGTGAAATAGTGTTTTCCTGATGATAATGCAGGAAAAACAAGTGTCGATCATGTGAACAAAAAGTACGGAATTGATGAGGTGGAATATGACATGGAATAAAAGGTGACATGGATGGAGTGAGGGTGACGTGGAGGAATGACACAGAGGGATAAGTTGCATCACTTGCTCGCACTCGCTTGATGTCGTCCGTAGTCCATCGAATCTGCTTACCGCCCTCAAGGGCACTCTGGTTGGTAGGTGGCTATACCTTGGAATACTGGCAAGGTGGATCAGAGTTGTCGATTTCCCCAATGGTGATTTCACAAAAACGCCCCTCAGAGGCACTACTCAATGTAACCTTCGTTTGCTTTGCGTTGTCGGACTTCGCTCTGAGTGCAGCCTGATTTGGAATTGTGGTGATGCGCTCATAAACTTGCATACCTTTTAATCATTTCTGCCACTGTGTATATGTGGGATGACCCACCCTTATGTATATATATATATATATATATATATATATATATATATATATATATATATATATATATATATATATCCACAACTAACTTTGAGCCTACAAAATTATAATATAAAATCTTTACAAAATATTGATTCAAAGAATCCCACATCTCATACTTATTATTTTTTTTCTTTATATATATATGATAAAAAAATAAATTGAAAGAACACAAAGATGAAATAGTTACAACACTAGCTCCACCTGGGGATAGCATTTTAAAACAAAACACTAAGAACTGCAAATTAGTGCCTTCACCTTGAGCATGGAATCATATATTTCAGATCAAGAAACACAATAAATAAACAAACTGGATATTTACAGTGGAATTGACAGTATTTATAATGGAAAATGTAGATGATCTGCAATGTTGGAAATAATATTTGAGATACTTCCCATTTACAGGTAGTTGCAGCAGCTCACCATCAATATTTTCCAAAAGAGAAGTATTTTTGCCTTTGAGTTCAGCCACCTTGAAAGGCCTAAACCACAAAGGATCGAACTTGCCGTGCTTACCCTTTTTTTCTCGCCTAACATCCCATATGAGCACAAGGTCACCTTGTTATGCAGAATTTACAATTACTAACAAAGGTGAATTCCCTAGACCTACTGGAATGGTCTAGAACAACAAAAGACAAATAATATAAAGTTTTCCTTAAAGAAGTTAGAGAATGGGAAAGAGGCTTACCTCGAATCTGTTCTTTTCCTCCTCGCTTGTAAGCTCTAATTATAGCTCCAAGTGTTATAATTAGAACCTAACAATGTAAACTTTGAAACATGAACTAGACTGAGTACCCATTTTTTTGAGGTAGAAAAAAATCATCTGATTTTGAAAAGAGTAATACACCTTTTTTTTTGGAGCATATTTTTTGACACTTCATATTTTCTTATGTATCAAGTATGCACAATTTTTTAAAATGTTAGGTGATTTTTATGCTGATTTTGAAAAGTGTTGATGCAGCATCAACCCCTATTTTTAGAGGGATTACTTTTTACACTTTAAATTTTCTAATGTATTAAGTGCAGCTAATTCTTTTAATTGTTAGTGATTTTTATGTGGATTTTGAAAAACATGAACATTTTTTTAAAGGCATATTTTTTACACTTTAAATTTTCTTATGTCTTAAGTATGCACAAGTTTTTTTAAATGTTGACTATTTAACCAGTTTTCAAGTTGTCTTATTCTTCTTGTTTTTTTTTCATTTTTAGATGTTTGTTTTCAAGGGATTTCAAAACATCTGTTTTTTGTTTTTCTTTGCAATGATTTTTTATAATGAATTTTCAAATTTTTTTTGGAAAATTTAAAAAAAAAATAACACTATTATTTTGAGGTTATGATTTTTTATATATTTATATATCGTTAATTAATACTTCAATATACAAAAAATAATTGTCACTAAAAAATAATATGATAAAAATATATACATTTTACATATAGATATAATTTAAAAAATATGTTTTTCAAGACTTTTTCGCTAAAAATGACATGTTAAAAAAAAAATTGAAAAGTTTGAATAAAAAAAGCTAAAAAAATGAAAGAAAAAAAAAAATGAAATTTTATATCAAAATATTATGACATTTGAATTTTTTTTCCGAAAAAGATGATAAAATTTTAAGTAAAAATATAAAAAATAAAAAATAAAACATACCATTTAAAAATAATAAAAAAACTAAAAAATACAATTAAAAAAAACATTCGAAAATTAAAAATAATAAAAAACATATGTATATATATATATATATATATATATATATATATATATATATATATATATATATAATAAAAAACAATAAATAAATATTAAAAATAAATTTAAAAGAAAAACACACATTTAAAAAAATAAAAAAATAAAAAAGAAAAAATAAAAATGTATTAAAATAAAATTAAATACTAACAAAAACGTTTAAAATAATTAAAAAATCAAATAGATTCATAAAAAAAAAAAAAACATTAAAAATAAATCTAAAAATAAATAAAATAAAAAAACATTTAAAAAAAAGTTCCCTTGCCAAGGACATAGGGCGGCGGGGTTGGGCGAGGTTGGTAGCTCACAACCCTCCCGATCCCGCCACCCTACGGCTTTAGGTGGGAGAGACTGATTCCCAGAATCGGACTCCCCCACCTACGTTCGTGGGATGGCGTGGCTGGGCAGGGGTGACAATTGTACGCAGCAACTACCACCCCTGTCCATCCCCATGGCCCTGGGTGGTGAAGTTTGGTTCTGAGGTGGCCCTGGGTGGGGGAGTCTAATTCCTGGAATAAGAGTCTCCCCCCAAGGGTCGTGGGCGACAGGGATGGTAGCTGCGTGCAGCTCCCACCCCTACCCAACACCCCGCCCGCCCCCCCCCCCCCGCCCCACGACCCTGGGCAAGGAAATATGATTCCCAGAATTGGATTTTCCCGCCCAGGACCTGTGGGGCCATGTGGCTAGACACGGGGGTGCACGCGCACATTAATATAATTTTTTTTAATTGTTTTTCAATGTTATTTTTAATGTTTTTATTATTTTTTTATGTTTTTAAATTTTCAATGTTTTTTTAATGTTTTTAATTTCTATTTATTTCTTTATTTTTTTTAATCTAATTGTATTTTTTATGTTTTTTATTTTTATTTTCAATAATATTGTTTTTATTTTTATTTTATTTTTAAATTGTATGTTTTTTTTCTTTGTTAAAAATGTTGAAATATTACCTCAGAAAAAATTTTATTCCAGTATCAACATTTTTTGTTTTCATGGTGTTTTTGGCACACAAAAAAAATAATTTTTACTATCATTTAAAAATAAAAATAAAAATAAATAAAAAATTATTATTCCAACGTTAACATTTTTTGTTTTCAGGTTTTTTTTTGCACAAGATAAATTGACTTTTATTGGCATTCAAAGTCATTTTTAAAAAATGTATAAAATTATCCCGAAAAAAAAAAAAAAAAATAAATAAATAAAAAATGTTATTCCAGCATCAACACTTTTAGTTTTCAGGTTGTTTTTCATGTTTTTTTGGGGTTTTTTGGCTAGAGTTCTCGTTTTGATTTTATAGTTCTCATTTCAAAATTTGCATTGTTACCTGCACACACGACTAAAACAAGCAGAGGATTCAGAACAACCAAGTAGCATAATCTAATATCTTTATTCAACGAATCATCAAAGCATTGAAATACATGAATGTAAACATAATACAACATATATAAGAAAACAAGATACTTTTTATATTAATAGAAATAGGAAACAGAATGCGACCATAAATAGTAGTTGATCTTGTAGAGATCTACCCAAGTTTACTTGTCCTTTCTTGTCACAAAGCACACCTCAATGTCACCCTAATACATGAAAATGATGATTCCTTTATGTTCAAGGCAACAGCATGAAGGCATGATCAGCCTCCAAAACCCAACCCTGATGCTATGGATGGCAGTAAATTTATAGGAGAGGGATGGTAGTTTAGGATTTACCATAATGGATCTAAGATCCACACATGATGGAAATATGAACTCAAGGGATAAGAAATGAAGTCTCCAAGGTAGGATCAAATAGGATTCAAGTTTCTTATCCATGGTAAATGGTTAAAACAACCCCTAGAAGCTTCTGGAAGATGAAGCTACGAAAATCTTTTTAATTTTCCTGAATTTCTAGAATCAATGTCCCTGCAAAAGAGAGCAACCAGATCTAATCAACGTTGGTACAGAAAGGAACAACCAGCGTTGAACACAAGTGGCTAAAGGGATAGGGTGTTTTGGGGTTAAAAACATTTATTTTGAGCAATGAATCCCATAAACTCATACTTTTTGGAAAGTTCATGCTTAGGGATTTGTGTAGGGATGATGACAACATGTTCATGGACGTGGATTTATCTAGTTTGCGGGCTTATTGACCAGATGTGAAAAAATAGCCTATAAAATCCCCAACTAGAATAATTTATTTTTGGCCTTATTATCAAATACAACTTTCATTTTCTCCTGATAATTGATCAAATTATGAGCTACTTTTTCTCTATTTTCATTTAGTTCCACCAACTAATTAATCCTCCTAGTCAATGGATTTGGTTCTTCCTTTGCATCCTGAATTAATTTAGCTACAAGAATAGCTAATTAACTAGGAAATAGTGTTACAGTACCATACATCAATTCAAAAGGGGATTTTCCAGTGGATATTTTTGTTGCTACCCTATTCTCCCAAAGAGAAAACTTGAGCTGAGAATCCCAATTCTTCTTCTTTTATGCAATAATATTCTTTAAAATTCTCACCAAACTTTTATTTGAATACTTTGCTAACCCATTCCATTGTGGATAAAGTTGGTAGAGTGGTTGAGTATGATAATATATTTCCGGAAAAAATCAGTTAGTTTTGCAAACTTAAATACTTGGGCATTATCAGTCACCAACTTCTTTGGATAACCAAATCTCACAAGAATATTTTCTTCAATAAATTTAATAACCACTGAATCAGTTGAAGCCCAAGTAGGAATGGCTTCTACCCATTTTTAAAGATAATTGATAGTTGTCAAAATCCATCTATGTTGTGCACTAGATGTTATCACCAAAAAATGATCACCTAGCCATTTCTAACTAGGTGGATTGAAATACATCATGTGGATTTAATTTTACCATAGTAAAATCACTTTCACTGTGGAAAATAATTTAGTAAACCACTTTTATTAAATTATTTTCTAATTTAAATAAAAAAACCCCATGAAAATAATTAGATAAATCATTATTTATTTAATTGTCTTTATGAATTAATATTAAATCATTATTTAATAATTATTCCTTGTCACACTTGACTAAATCCCTTAGGAATATTTAAATAAATCATTATTTTTTTGAATTTCCTTATTTTTGTTATTACAATGATTATTAAATCACTATTTAATAATTATTTTGATTTCACACATTTCTTGTTTCTCACGAAATGATTAATAAATCATTTTATTTGTTAATTATTTTTAAATAAAGGAATTTAACCATTTTAAATTCATTTTCCCTCTCTAATAAATATAATAAAGTATTCCAAGTAGTTAGATCTGAATTTGGTCAATAATATTTTATTATTCTCCATTTTTGAGATTAACTCCATACTTTTCTATATAAAGGAGGGTTTTTCATCCATTCTTCACCATGATCATTATCATTGTCAACATTATCATCTTTGTTTCTTGAGTTCTTAACTTTACACAATTGAGAGAGGGAATTCTAATTCTAAAGCATCAAGGATATCAAAGGACCCATCCCACAGAGGGAAACTTACAGACCAATATGTAGATCTCCTTCACCAGGTGTTATCAATAAATATTTATTTGTTTAAAATCATCTTTCCACTGGGTTATTATTCTGGATATATCATTTTGTTGCTATTTTCTTTAGATCTTGATTTCTTTTACTATATATTTTCCATTTGTGTTGCAGATCTAGAATGACAACAGCCATCAACTTTTTGTTAGGGTCACTTGTCACCTAGTGACTTGAGTGAGGGTTTTTGGTACATCTTCCAGGAATTTTCACATTAACATTGGAAGGTGGTTGAATTTCACCTACGAAATCAAATCCCCATTGTCTAAATGGCTCTTCTACAAAAACTAGAATGAATGGTAAGGGTGTTAGTTTCTTCTTCTTAGTGAAATATGGCATTCTTTACAATCTTTCACCAATTTATATACATCAGATACATAGTGGGCTAGTAAAACCCAGCTTTTAGAATTTTATGAGTTGTAACTTTCCAACTATAATGGACTCCACAAGCACAACCATGATATTCATTTATAATTTTAGGAATTCACATTTTGTTAAGCATAGCAACAACACCCCAACGAGATATTTCCAATACAATTGACCATTTAATATAACATACTTTTGGGCTTTCATTATCAAAGGTTTACATTTCATTCTATCAAAATCTGGTGGACAGCTAAGAAACAACAAATAATGGACAATATGTTTGTATCAATTTGAACATAGATATTTATATTCAATTGTATTATATTTTTCATTAGACTTATCTTCCTTACTCTCTACATTAGGTTCATAATTTTTAGCCAACAAATTTATTATCATAGCTTGAAAGTTTGCCTTTGATAAGATCTTGGCCAAAACTTGCCCCTTTATTAATTCAGTTGGATTTATGTCCTTATCATACTCTTGTATTTTTTGATATCCACTTTCCTCTTCTTCCTTCATTGTCTCCCTGTGTCAAAACATCTTTGACTGATGTATTCAGAACACAAGATGTAATTCTTGACTGTAGGATATATGTCCTATATGCCTTCAAAGCTTTTGACAAGAGAAAATGCGTGTTTCTCCAAAATATTATATTTCAAGTAAGCATCCCTTAACACTTGACTAAAAAATGACATAGGTTGTTCTTAGTTATATTCATTTTTTGACAATAACACAGTTGCAATAGTAGTAGGTGATGCAAAAGAGAAAAGGTTTCTCATAATTGGGACTAACAAGAACAGGAACCTCCCCAAAATCCTTTCTAATCCTTGAAAAATATTCTTTGGTTGTTGGGGCCCATTTGACCTCTTTATCCTTTTCAACTTATCAGTAATATCCTTTATAATTTTTGCATAATTTTGGATAAACCTTCTCAAAAAATTTATTCTTCCCATAAATCTTTCTTGTTTCTAGGTAAAGGAATGTTATTGATTGTCTCTACTCACTTGGGATAAATTTGTACTCCCTTCTTTGATACTATATAACCCAACAAGTTTCCTTCCCTAAGAGGAAAGTGTGATTTCTTGGGATTCAAAGATAGCCCATATTTTCTACATTTCTCAAAAGTTTGTTGTAAGTGATCTAGATGCTCATCATCATATTTTGAAAATACTATTATATCATCAAGATATATGACCACAAATTTCCTTCTCTCAACGAAATTTATGTCCATGGCCCTTTGGAAAGTAGCATCAACATTCATGAGGCCAAAGGGAATCTTGGCATACATAAATCTACCCAACGTGTTGTAAAATTTGTTTTCTTCTAGTCACATGGATGAACAACAATTTGATTATATCCATCAAAGCCATTAATCAATGATAACCATGAGGATCCAACCACTTTCTACAAAATATGATCCATTTTGGGTAGGGGGTAATTATCTTTTAGGGATTCCCTATTTAAATTCCTAAATTCCACACACGGCCTAATTTCCCCATTCTTTTTTCTTAGTGGTACAAGATTTACTATCCAATCTAAATACCTTAATGGAACTGTTGTCGCTCAAATTGTATAGCCACTGCGATAATGACCCAGGTAGGGGGCTATCACCCTGATCATCAAACTCTATGTTCTAGTTGTCTCCCAATAGTAGGGTATGGGGGTAGACCTTGTGGAAATGAAATGAAGAAGGACAAATTAGGAACCAACGTGTTTGGGAGACACAGTTGACTGGCCTCGCTACTTGGTTAAATCTAGCAAGATTTTAAGGATTAGATTAAATTTATATTTGGGACCACTGCCTTATGGAGTCAACACTCTTTCTTATTGAATTAAGACCAATTAATAGGATGGACAACTATTTCTTTTATGATTCACTAACTTACATGAAGTGCATATCCTAGGACCTATGCAACATGCAAAGATCTTGGTTAATTTTCATTAAATTCCTAATCTATGTATGACCTTCCCTTAATTGTTTCGAAGCTAGGATCCAAGGTAGGTTATGGGAAGGAGGCAATAGGAATCAGGAAAGGTCTTGATTAATGATACCTTCTGTTAGGGTCATATCACCCAATGCCTCCAGCATTGCAGAGACTGTGGCTCTGACAACAGCAAGGTCACCATGTTAACCATTGAAGGGTTGCTAAGCCTCTCAAGATATATGAGAAGGGTGGCCCTATAAGTATATCAACCAATATTATGCTTGGAGGTTAGTTATTAAATGCAACTAAACTTAGGATGCAATGCAATATGGATTGAGTGAATCTTAAGTTAAGATTTTCTAGGGATCAAGTCCTTAGGCTACAATTAAACCTTCAGTTAAGAAAACAAGTACTTGCCAAAAATATCAAGAGACACTCTTAACCATAAGAGAAGGTGCCAGGCCAACAAGATATTCCCAATAGATGTCCACAAGATGCAAATATTTTCCACAGATCCACAATAGATTATTTATCCAGTTTTAATGTAAAAAATGGCAATGACAATCACTTGAAACAATCAAATGTCTTCCAACTAACTATCCAAGAGATTCTTAATTAGAAAAAATATTGCAATTAGATCACGACCAATCAAATACTGAAAATCGCAAATTATTCAATGATTCACGATTAGAGCAAATTACTTTCAATGCAAATTAGATTAGATAGAACTAAATTTTAGCACAATTATCATTCACAAGTGGTTATTAATTAATGGAACAAGAATGAGAATGTGTTGATTAGAAAAATAGATACCAATAACTCCTTAGATTTATTTACTTGACCATATATGTGAGATGAATGTGCTTTAGGGAGTGAGCTTATGCGTGCACAATTT
Source organism: Pinus tabuliformis (assembly GCA_031772625.1). Classification (NCBI taxonomy): domain Eukaryota; kingdom Viridiplantae; phylum Streptophyta; class Pinopsida; order Pinales; family Pinaceae; genus Pinus; species Pinus tabuliformis. The sequence continues at coordinate 928,131,267 of CM062811.1, read as the reverse complement.
TAAATAATGGAACTTATAAGACAACAAGTGTTAGTATTCTTATCCAACTTTACCAATACCAATAATTTCACATGAAATACTTCACCAATATTGTTAATGCAATTAATGCAAACAGTTCACTTCCAAATGAGTAAAATCTTTGATTTCACTTATATTTCAATGGTTGTTAACGAAAAAAGATTATCTCTAGGATAGCCGCAAGATATCGAATGCCAAGCTAATGCTAAAAGTATCAACCAGATCTAAGATATCCACCTCCTTTTGAGCTACTTAAGTCATTTGTGTATTCGGATTTCAAATAAGTAACTTAGGATAGCACTAAAATACTTATGCTTCAGTGATAAGGAGCAGCAAATGGTTTGTGACACAACAGTAAGATAAAATAGGATTGTTTTCATGCCAATAATATTTATATGTCTTATATTTAAATTACCATCAACAAAGTAAAACTTTTATAATAGCAGTGAGTAAATTGTGACCATAGTAAGGTAATTAATGCCTAACAAGTCTAGAACTTTCCTCTTTATTTCACTTTAGATGAGGCTATTCAAAGCAACAACAATTTAAGGAGAAAACCACTTATGTCTCTAATTCATATCAGACCTTAAATGCTTTTTTTTAGATAGTGAATAGTCACAACAAATTTGTGAAAAATGTTAAATAAATGATAATCCAGGTATGCAATGTTGAAGAATGTAACTAGGTTCAGTCTTCATAATTGTATTTGAGTCATAATGAAATGTACTTATGAAAAATAATTCCAAATAAAAAAGTATTATGACTTATTTTGACTTATGAAAGCATGGGTTTCATTCTTGGATCATCATGTTTTAGGTCAAAATCCCCATTAAGGACTTATACGATTGATATTGAGTCATAAGAGTCATTGTACACTTAATAGGACCCTTCTTGGGATTTTAAGTCATGTAAAAAGGAATATTTTTTGAGTAAAAAAGAATGATTTTTGTAACCTTCACACCAGGTTGGCCCTCACCCTCACCAATTCAAATCGGCTTACAAGAAGAGAATTCGAACTCCAAAAAAGGGTATATATAAGAGCAGTTTGATTCATTTGAGAGGCATTCACTCACAGAAGTTTGATCTCCAAGAAGAAACAATGAAAAGGTGTGAAGTTGCAAAAGAAGACAATGAATTGTAGGATCGAAAGTTTTAGGATCATCTTTATCTCACATGTGTGTTTTTCTAGGCTACCACTGCAAGATTGAAGTACTACTTCTAGGATGAAGTGTTGCTTCTAGGTCGAAGTGTGAATCCTAGGTCAAAGTTTTGCCTCTAGGTCGAAGTATTATTTCAAGATAAAAGTGTTTCTTCAAGGTTGAATTGTTGCATCAATATCGAAGTTGCTAGATTGAAGATATTTCTACATCAAAGTGTTGTTGTTGTTGTTGTTGCATCTAGGTCAAAGATAGTGCTGGAAAGTGATTATCTGCAAAAGAAGGAAAGGGTTGGCTTGGTGTGGAGGAACTCTATATCTAAGTCAAGAGCCTTGGATTATCTCTAGAAAACTATTCAAGGAAGAGTTGTTGACTTGATTGTCCCCGAGATTGGGGTTTTTTCCTAGATGTCTACCTACATCTGGTATCATTGATATTATTTTGCTAACTACTTGATGAAATAAGATAAAAGAAGAACATAAAAAGTTAATAAGATTACAAGAATCTCACAAGTAATTATCAATATAAGAAAATATTTTTGCCTTTCTAATTTTCTGATTTTCTACCATGGTATCAGAGCTAAGGTGAAGAAGGAAAATGGTAGTTTGAGGATCTACTTAAAGGATTTGAAGAAACCTCAAAACAATTGAGCAAGGAATAATATAAGGAAGACATTATAAGGAAAGAAGCTTACTACCTTCAAAGACAATGTCTAACACAATAAATGGAGAGAACAAATTAGAAGGAGCATCAAACTATGGGTCATGGAAGAAAATAAAGTATCTAATTCTTGAAAAGAACAAAGTCCTAGATTTGGTCAAAGGAAAAGTGAAGAAACCTACTGAAGGATCTAGTGATACAGATAAAGTGAAGTTTAGAGAATCATAAATATTGGCTATGGCACTAATGGTATAAGGTATAAAGGACAATATTGTCCCATACATTTCCAACATAGACTATACTCAAGAAATGTATGAAGCCTTATTGAAATTGCTCATTATCAAGAATATCAGTTAAGTAGCAAGTCTTAAGAATGAACTAAGGACCAAGAAAATGACAAAATATGACATCGTGTCTTCCTTATTTGTAAGGATATCTAGAACTAGAGATGAACTTCAAGCCATAGATGAGATTGTACCAAAAAAATAGTTAATGATTACTGCATTATTGGGATTTCCACCTACTTTGAGTGTTTTTTCTTCAGGAATCAACAATTAGAAAGAAACTCCTTCATTTGAATAATTATGGAATGCATGCATCCAATAAGAAATGATAATCTCATTAGTAACCAAAATTGAATAAGAGAAAGTTTCAAATGTATACTCTATTCATCACAAGAAAGGAAACTTTAAGAAGTCAAAAAGGCCAAGAAGGAAGATAGACATGTCCAAAATAGAATGCTACCAATGCCATAAAATGGGTCACTATAAAATTGATCGTCCTAATAATCTGAAAAGTAAGAAAAGGAATAGGGACCAAGCTAATGTTGTTCAAGAAGGATCTCCAAAGAATAATAAAGCCGAAGAATCGGATAGAAGGGACTTACACTACTAAGTCATTTTCTCTAAGCTTTAGTTGTTTCATTTTTTTATTTTTAGTATTTGTAGGTTTAATATATTTTGGAAAAGCATTTTTGAATTGTTTTTATAAGGTTATATGCATCCCTCAAGTTTGGAGGGAGCCCTCACCTAGTTCCAAAGATAAGTATCTTACTCCTTGTATTACCTTTTCATTTTTGGTTTCCGTTGCTTATCTAAGTTTGTTTGTATTAAATACTAATCACATTTCTATTCATATTTTCCTTGTTTAGAAAAATCTTGTTGAATTCTAAAGGATTGTGCAGAAGGCCTCACGAGACAAAGCATTGGAATTACAACGTTTTTTAATAAACAAAGGTATGCCTTATACTATAATATTTGTTCTCTTCATGATAAAGGTATATTCATTGTTTTTTATCTATTACGAACATTATTCTGCCTAGCTCTCTTGAATCATAAGGATTATTGATGAGGTGACTCATCATTAGATAAATCGACCCTCCTCATATCTTTGATTATTTGTGTGGAACCCTAAACAAGTTCCATGTAAAACTGTAACTTAAAGGTATGTTGATGATAATGTATGAAACCCTAGCCTACTTAGGGTAATTGATGAAGTCTAAAGATATTTTTACGTTTGATGTTTGAAGTTTTTGATAATATCATGGTTGGGATTTTTGTATGGTTATGAAAACCCTAACTTTTTAGGGTTGAATGGTGATGCCTGAATTCCAAAACCTTTGAAGTTTTGGTAAATTATGGTTTTTTGTTGAAACCCTAGATATTTAGGGTTTGGTAGGCTTTATGAGAAAGACCCTTATTTTAGATAATGTCCTAGGAATAAAACCCTAGGCACATGTTTGTCCATCGAATCAAATATGTTAGATGTTTGAATGTATTTATGTCATTGAGTTTGACTAATATATGTTGTTATGATATGCTTGTGCATGGTGATGGAATCCTATATATATGTGTTGACCTAACTATTGATGGTCATAAGTCCTAGGGTTTGGAACTAAGCCCTAGTCAAAGTTTTATACTCTAGGATGATAAGAGTTTTCTTGGGTTTTGTAACTAAACCTTAGTAGAAGTTAAATTCTCTAATATATGATGACAGTGTGATAATCTGATATTTATGAAAGATTGTTGAAATCTAAAGTTGAGTTGTGATTGGTTTTGATGTTTGAAGCCTAATGAATCATGTATGAAATCTAGGATCTTGCACTAAACCTAGTAGAGATTTAACATATGAATTCATAAAGTTGTTATAATCATTGTTAAATTCTACTTGTTGCTTTGAGTGTTTTCAATATGCCATATCTTTGAAGGAGATATTAAAGCTCTAGATATAATGACATTGATATCTTGATTGAACTATTGATGTGATTTAGGGTTTGTAACAAAACCTATGAAATAATTTGAAGTATTGAAGTAAAGTCTCTTGCTAATTATGTTTAAAAAATATAATGCTTCCATTATTGTATAATTTTGATATGGTTACCTTCATGCTTCTATATATTTGGTTATACTTTCTATCTAAGTTGTGTAGGTACATAATCTTCAAGATAGTAAAGATGTTCATAAGTGAAGTTGATATGATAAGAATGATGAAGGAATATGTATAAATCATGATGATCAACATGACTTTGATGAGAAGGATGGAAGCCATGAAATTCTCCAATTTCATAAGAAGAAGTTGTTCTCCCTCAATTAAGAGTGAGACTAAATAAAAAAGGTATAACTCCCAAGTTGACAAGGAGGGAATATTATAGTCATGATGGATACCTTGAAGAAGAAATTGGAGAATACATTTTGAGGTGTTATTGAAAGAAAGAAAGAAAGTTTTGGTTGTAGAATATGTTACTGCATATGAAGTAGGAAAGAAAGATATATGGTTGATGAATCTTGTGTCAAGATTCGTTTGAAAGTTTCTAAGTCCTGTTGTGATCAAGCAAGAAGCAACATCAAGTTGTATGAAAGACCCTAGAGGTTTGTATTTACTTATGTACATTTGAAATTTATTTACTAATTGGGGTATTTTGTACATGTAAATATCTCAGAGGCTCGATATTATGTTTTCGATCAATTTGATTGGGAGATATTTGTTGTTTCCTATCTGTTTAATCGGGGAGGAGTTGTTATCGATTGAAATAATCGGGGGTGTTGAGGATTTGTGTGTGATACACATTTTCTGGGAGGACATCTATGTGTTGGTGTCTGGATCTCAAGTAGGGAGGGTGGCATTAGTCATAAATCTCCAACCTTGGATACGCACATGGATCCCTGGGTTGATGGTTAGCCAGTAAGCATAATGGTATCTAGAGAGGCTGAAAGCTTTAGTCCATCTTAGTCCTACCCAGATAGATTACACTGGTCAGGAATCTAATCTGTGGCACCGTGAAGTGCCTAAATTGTTGAAGGACCTTGGATATATTGCCTTGGTTAGGAATCTAGTTCATGGCATTATGGTGCCTAAACTCTTCATGGTTCATAAGTTTTGAGATCTGACTTGTACTTGTATATTTCATTATGAATACCTCCCTAGTTAAGAGTATTAAAATTATGCAACTATGGTCGAATTCTATTTTGGAAAGCTCATATGATGAATATAATAGTTGCAGTAAATTCCCATTTTTTAGAGGACCAAAATCGACCTAAAGATCACCTTATTTGGACAAGCAGAAGTTGGTTTTTGAATTTATTTATTCACTCATGTATATTGGTTTAGGTCAGCCCTAAGCACATGTACAATTGGACAAGTCGACCTCAACATCAAGTGGACCCTCATGAAAGCCTATAAATAGAAGTCACATCAATCTCATTTGGATAAAATGATGAAGCACTCTCTTTCTTCTATTTTTTGGTTCGCACAGGTCTGATGGAGGAAAGCTAGTGCAAAGGATCCAAAATTACAGGGTCAAAGCTCACACGTAACTATGTTTTTCATCCCTATAAACTAGCACATTATGGTCATGAAAGCATCTGGGAAGTCTCATATGCACGCACAGAGTGTTTATGGGAGCGTCTGTGAGGCTAGGGTTTTTGAAGTCCAATTTGGTCCTTGGATGCATGCAAAGAATGGTCTAGGGAGTGTCCAGGTTGCCATAGAATCTCACACAAAATCCTGATGGGAGTGTTCAGGGTTTGAGGCAGATCTAAGTATGTTTGGTCCCTAGATGCCCTCACCCAATTATTCTGAGAGCATCCAAATCTATCCCAGATGCATTCATCTTGTTCTACATAGAGCATCTAGGTTTAGAAAGATTCTTCGGCGAAAATCACATGGAATATCATTTGTCGACGCGTTTCGAACCAACTAGTGTGGTTCTTGTCCTGACGATGAACCACACTAGTTGGTTCGAAACGCGTCGACAAATGTTATTCCATGTGATTTTCGCCGAAGAATCTTTCTTAGCATCTAGGTTTTTCATAGATGCTTACACACAGTATCTCTCCATGTGTCCATAACCTAAAGATGAGTTATCAGTATGCAATAGTATTCATCAGTGTTCAGCATAGTGACAGCAGTATCTAGCAATTAACTACAGCGAGTGACAGTGCATTACAGCCCTCGGAATCAAGATCTTTGAGTATAAGTATGTTTAAGGTCATGTTATGGATTTTCTAGTTGTTTTTGTTGCATTGTTGAAGATATGGATAATTTCACTCTACTTTGTTGAATCATTTGATGACGATCTAAGAAGAAGAATAATTTACAAGGGTTTTCCCCGTAGTGGATTTTCCCTGGTCTCGGACCAATCCTGGTGTCTCTATGTGTGCATTTTTTTCTTCCATTGTTCCTTTATGTTCAGTTGCATTGATGATAATGATGTTGTTCTTTCTACATAATCGCATATGCCGATGAATAATGATGTAGATATGAATAATGTAATGATGATATTAAGTGAAATTAATTTGTTAAAAAAGAAATACAGTTATCAAAGAAAAGAAAAATGTAGCCCTATGAAAAATTAACATGGAATCAAATATAGATTGAAGAAAATCCATGGAGATCACCCCAATAATGACACCATTGCTAGAAGCAAGAAGAGGATAGTGGAGACCTAAGTGAATTCTAGGGTCTGAAGAAAACCTAGGCAACTTTATTATTAGGGTTTGATGGATTCTATAAGGTTAGGGTTCGAAAGAAAACCATGGTTTATGGAAAAGACATGAGATATAGGCCTGGTTGGTTGATTAAAGGTAGCATTGTTATGCGAAAAATGGATGGTGATGTTTGGTTCTAGAGGGATAGGATCACTTCTCATTGAAGATAAGTATTTCTTGACTTATGATGACTCTTACTTTTGTTTAGACTTATGGATCGGATTATTATGGTTATTATTTATACTTCCTGCACATGTATTTGAGTATATGGATGTTTCTAACTTCCTACTTAAGATGTGATGGGTGAATTGTTCTTGAGGATCATTTGAAATGCAGCAAGGATGGCTAGAGCTCAAAAAGGTAAAGAGGTACTATACGAAAAGATGACAAAGTGCTTCAAGTTGCCTATGTCTAATGAAAAGGTGCACAGGTATTTGAATACCATAACGTATGCATGGTATGTTGTATTTCAGTTGTAACATTGATGGCTAGGTAATCCCTAAGATATGATGAGATTGTATATTTATTTAATGACTCATACATGCATATGAAAGTGACTTGGATCTATGTTTCCCATGATGAAATGATGCACCTGGTGTTGAACATTTTGATATCCTTGAATTTTATGATGCTATATAATGTTGATGCATTAATCTACTTGATGTTTTGCAAACATCTATTTGTTGGATGTCTTGTTCCTATAAAGAAGTCTAGCACCTTGACCCTAGTAGATGATATTCTTGATACTTGTTGTGCATAAGATGACGGATTTTACATAGAAGGTTAGCTCATTAATTCTTATTGATAATGTTTGTGATAAGCATGATGAAAAGAGAGATTAACTCCTGTTGGTTTCGGTAATATTTTCTTGAATGACCTAACTTGATCCTATTGATCATGATAAGCATGTGTTGACAGTTTTGGACCCACCAACATTCAGGGGATCCCCCGGTATGAAGTCCCAACTAGAGCTCACACCATTTGATGTAGGAGTCCCATCTGGTACGATGGCTTGGTTTCCATTATCTTAGATATTTTCCTTAGCTCTTGCTATCAAGCACATGAGAGTGTTATGCTTATAACTTCAAGAAACAGAGGTAAGTATGCCTAGTGAGTGTGTAATTAACTTTGTGTTTGGGTTCTTTTACTGTAAGGGAGAAGGTAAAAGTGAGCCTCTAGATGAGAGGTAGTAGTACCACCTAGGGAGAGGAACACATGAAAAAAACAAGGGTCTATCCAGCATCCAGCGGAATAGTCCACAATGGATGCAGCAGTCATTAAAACCAAAGTGCAAGGGAAAATAGGTACACCATCCAATAGAGTAGTCCACACGGGGGTGACGGTCGCTATAACCAAGGAAAACAAGAATGGTCTGTCTAATTTCCTGTAGAGTACACTATCCAATAGAGTAGTCCACACGGGGATGATAATTTTTATAACTAAGGAAAACAAGAATGGTCTATCTAATATCTTGCGGAGTAGTCCACATGGACGAGACAACAGTGATAGACAATACAACACATCTTCAATAATGTAAGTACTAAAATAATCGAAGTAGTTCAACTATCTTAGTACAGGTTAAGCAAACATGCATTGCAAACGTTTAAAGAGTAGTCTTGCAAATGGATACAAAACATGTGTGAAAACGTGATGGCTTGAGATAGGCTTATGAATTAATAAAAAATTCCAAGACACATCTGTACACCATACATCACCAGCCCTGTTAGTGGGACACTAGAGCCACTCCTCGCTCCTCAAAGAGCAGACTACAGACTCTCAAGGCTATGTGGGAGGAGCCAAGGTGAAAATTCCTTTTCTCATACAATGAGGGGGTATATATAGCCAAGGGTGATGCTCAACCCTTGTGACTCTTGGATTTCCCTCATGACCATTCAGCTTCCTATGAATTCAACTGATGTGACTCTTCAACTTCATATGTGCATCTGTTGGACCTTCATTTTACATTACATTTTATTACAATATGGCCCATAGTAGTGATGTGGCCGAGACAACTCATGACACAACTCGACATGACACTGCTGACATGTACTAGTTGACTATTGTTTCCATGTCAAGTTGTTATGCTACTGAGTGATGGATGTTCTCTCGATGTGTTGTTTCTTCACCTCTGCATGGAAAAGTGTTGTGGGGTCTTCGATGGTCTTGGTCTTTGAATGACGGTTCAATGCATATACCCCTCTTTCTTACTACTTGATGTGCTTTGTATATTCGTTCAGTTGCGAGCAAGTCTCCTAGCATGTGCTCCTTCTTCATCATGTTCTTCGGTGTGCCATGTTCCATCAATGTACCTATTCCTACAATTCACTCATGGCAGGATGACACCAAATCCAAAAATATCCTAGTCTAGCATGATGTATTATTTTCTATTTCGGATCCAGGTGACCAGGAGGGAGGACAAGACACTGAAATTGCATAGAGCACAGCTTAGGTCGGGATGAGGGGATCTGTAGTATTGTTGAAAAAAGCTACGCAGAGGTCACTAGGAAGAAAAATTGTGCAATCAGGGACAGCAGTGATAGCTGCAAGGTGGGACCCAGCTGGGTAGCGCAATTCCTGGGAGGAATACAAGGCAAGGTGTCGAGGGGGACTATTGGATAGTTATGCATAATTTTCAGGATGAGGACTGAGTGAGTCACTTGGGGTCCAACTGGGAATCTATATAATTTCTCAGAGAGAAACAAAGTGGCGCAGCAGAGGACACTGACAGGAAATTTGCGTAATTTTCTAGAGCAAGGCATGATCAGGCTATGGGGAGTTGATGGTCACAACTATGAATTTCTGAGAGATAGTATGGGACGGGCAGCAAGGACCTTCCCATTATGACTGCATAGTTTCCAAAAAAAGTGCAGAGCGGGGCAACAAAAGGTGTACCAGTTAGGACTGCACATTTTTTCAGGAGCAAAGCAAAGCAAGCCAGCAAGAGGCCTGACTCAGCATGACTACACAATTTCTGCAGGCAGTGAAAGGTGGGCAGTTAGGCATATCTATGAAATTTTGGAGAGCAGTGTTTCCCTGGGTCACAGTGCAGTGCATATTTCCAGTAGATCAGAGTTATGCTCTGTTAGAGCCTAGATTGACCTTAGGTTGAAGGAAGGCAATCCTAGGATAACCACAAACCACGCTTAACCTGGTAGCTAGCCCTACCAAGTTGGAAGAGGGCTCTCTCCTTATGAATTTCAGTCAAAATGACTGAATCAAATATGGATTTTAGGCTAGGTATAGTAGCCCTAGGGTTTTTGATTGATTTCGTTGAGTTTTATTGCTGGATCAAATGGAGCGGGCAGTTTTGGGTCAGGGAAATCAAGTCAAGATGCAGGGTGTTCTATGGGGCAAAGGTAGGTAAGTGTTTTGGCACTTGGAATTGAGTGAGATGGGAAGTCTAAGACTGTGAGGAGCTGAGGAGGGCATGCAAAAATCATGTATCCCCTTCAAACTGTATAAAACATCAAAAGCTAAATTGTTTCCCAAGGCAGAGCACTATAACCAATGTAATCTACCTATCTATCTTGATATCATTTAGCTAGAAAAATGAATTAGATTGTGGCACACAGAACAAATGATAAAAACTAATAACAAAAGAAGAAACTATGCAAAAACACATTACCACAAGTATCCCACAAAAATGGTTGCAAATCCTGGTTTATTTCCTTGTCAAACTGCTGTAAAGATGTACAATGTAGTTCAAGCATCCAAGAGAGTCCAACCTTTACAGTTGACTAAGAAAATACATAATATAGGCATAAAACAACTCATCCTGACCTTTGTTCCACTTTTCACCTACATTTGGAATACCTGTAGCCTCTAAAATAACAATTGGTGACAAAGTGAATGTAACTCCAGCAAGGTTTACCTCATTGTTGTCCAAATGTGTCACAAACAACCTTGCTAATTCATGATGAGATTTAAACCTTTCCACCATTTCACAGAAACTGAAACATGACTGATGTCTAAAACAAGAAATGGCAAATGGGCAAGCTTGCAGCTCCCTCAAACTGGTGGGGTCCTCTCTAATATGTTTTCCTCCCTTATGAGGCTTCCTTCCCTGTGTGTCACTCTCCCTGGAACTGTCACTAAGGGTTTCTTCTTCCAGCTCATACTCACTAACCCTCTCCATTGTTGTATAGTTGTTTCTCTTGTGGTGAATGAAGAGATAGGGTGAATGGATATAAGATGAGTATGAAGATATTTTATAGGTAAATAGGTGAGGGTGAACAAGAGTGGGAATGGGATTTAGGGAGTGAGTAGGCTTAGTGAATAGTGTAGGGTTTGGGAATAGTGTGGGGTTTGGGGTATATGTATAGGGTTTGGGAATTGGTGAAAATTTTAGGGAATGATGTCTAGGGAATTATATATGGGGGGATGGGATTTAAAGAATAGCAAATAGATGATATAAGATGGCAGTAATGAGTGATATTTTCAAAATATATGAGACAATTTTCGTAAAAATTAGGGTTTAATTTTTGAGAGACAAAACCCCCAAAGGTTGATGCAACAACCTCTTTTTAGCAAGAATGATGGTGTTACTTACTTGCAAAGAGGCGATTTGGAAGTTTTGAGGTGAATTGAGGTGATTTGGAACGATCTGTAGATTAGCTACCAAGTACGTAGCAGCAGTTTGGTGAAGTTCTGCTTGGCACCAGTTCAATTTTACACTACAAAAATTACCCAGGTGCGTAGCGCCGGTTTTTGGTTCGTAGCGCCAGGCAGAACTTCTCCAAAAACACAGTGAATGCACCCTTTTGCTCAATAACACTCCAAAATCATGTTTTTAGCTCTTGGACATCAACTCAAACACTAAAATGACTTAAGAGAGGGATGGCTCTTTATATAACTTTTTCAACTTTGATTTTTAATTTTCAAAACCCACTTTGTAATATCTATTTGCTTTTCAAATACTTTGTTTCTTGGATGCTAGATTTTTTGCTTGAATAGGTGAACTGATGCTTATGATGACTTGATTTTTTGCAATGGCAGATGCTTGGCAACATCATTAGATGCTTAGGAGCAGCAGTCATTATTGGCCACCTCATGTCCTTGCTAATCATTATTGGCATGTAATCATCAAATTTTGACCATGGTGGGACCCTAAAACCTAATGAGACCAAACCCTATGTAATTGATGGAATGAACTACAAAATGAACATGAATCATGACTGAAAAGTATGGAAGTAGATCAGAAAGTACATACCATGAGGGAAAAACTGAGGTAAACCCTACCATCAGTGGATCCATGACCTAATGGAATGCAACCTCATCAGAATCAGACTCCTACTATGAAATGCAAAAGAGCAGATTTTTATCATTAATGGTAGTGTGAAGACACAGACACTAAAATTGGCTCCAATGGGGATGGAATCTCCTTGGAGGTGCCAAGAACCATAGACCTCTGGGAACATGTAGATCAGTGCCTCATCCATTGGGAAACAGAGTCAGAAAAAACTCAAACTGAAATGCATGACTGAAGACTGATGACTCAAAGACACAAACTGACTTGAAACTGACTCAATACTAAAACACATCTAACAAACTGGAAAAGACGCTCGAAGTGGAGCTTATTCAATAAAACATACTCTAACTGTTCCATTCATCACTTGATCAAGTGAAATGAAACAACCAATGCAACCACGTAAGCATTCTGGTTGTCATTTGAATTCTCCGCAAGTGCGTGCTTATGAACAACAAGAGAGAACTACTAAAAGGAAACTCCCATGAAAACTTGTAAACAGATTCGTTGAATAATATGGATTCTCTATCCGACTCCAAAAATACTGCATAAGGATCTTGAAATTCATGTGCACTGGGGCTCATCTCATCTAATGGATTAATTATCTTCTCCTTGTACCATGAATGCAAACTTTCATCTAAGCTTTGTGATGAGACTCCTACTGAAAATGAAAAAGAAAGCAGTTGCCAGATCAAGTTTGTATCAATGCTTTTTTCAAGCTCACAGTTAGCTAATGGAGAAGGACTCTGACTGCAGACATCATCCAACACATAAACTAGTGGATTGTGAAAAACTTGAAAAGACTGTTGCAACCCATTTTCTATTGGTTCCAATGAGATTGCATGATCTTCTACAGGGTGCTCATTATTTATTGAAGATATAGTATGCAAATTTCCCTTCAAAAACTGAAATTGGTACATAATCATCTTGCATCATTTGATCATATGTTCCAGCTTCCAACTCTTCATCTATAACTTGACAATCAATGACATTCAAGGGCTACAAATCTAGATATGAGAAGTCTTAAACAAGGATTTTGTTGCCCTATAGATGGTCAAGATCAAAACTTATCTGTGGTTGTTTTCTGATTGCATGAAATTTGTCTCTGATGATCTGAAACAAAGCAAAACAAAAAGGCAAAGATCCTTCACTTACTTCAAAATTTGATGCACTTTCCTCCTCACTTCCATAGCTGATATGTAATGGCTGATCACTATATTCGAGCTGTTGAAAGTGAACTTCCTCCTTCCAAAAACCAACTACTAATATGTCTGCAATATTAGCTTCTATTTGAAGAACATAATCATCATCATACTAATCAAACTGAGGCAAATCATCAGTATAAAACACATCATCAAGCATACATGTCATATCAACAGATCTCTCTTCTGCAAGCCAATCTATAAAAACAATCATTATCAGATCTATGACAATTGGGATAAGAAAGAAAAATTTTTGGATCGGCCACTTGTTCCTCTTCACTCAGCGAGCCATGGTCTTGAACATCATACTCATTCCTTGTGGTGATATTTTTCATCATCTCATCCACTCTACTTATCAAAATGTCGAGATTTACCTCTAAATATGTTGATTCCTCTGGATCTATGCTCTTCATCTCTTATTCCTTCAACTTTTCCCTTCGATCAACAAATTAGCCTCTACATCTATTGCATTGTTCTACATCTCTTCAAGTGTTGCAAGGTTCCTTTCTCTCAGCTGAAATTCCATTTCCGAATCAAACATATCTGAGTAGTGTAAGAGAGTGATCTAGGAGGAGGTCTTATATTAACAGGCATCAAAAAATAGACTTGGTTAAATCTAGCAGAAAACTGTTATTCTCCCCTCGCAGTCTTTTCATCTGGTTGTACTATTCTAGAATCAAGAAAGGGTTTTGTTTGACCACCCACTTGTCGAGGAAAACTTTGACGAACTGCTGGAAATCTGAGATGCTCGCATCAGGAAGGGTTTTGAACCAACTCTTGACTTTTCCTTGCAAAGAAAGAGAAAAAAGCCTAATACTGACATCCTCTTCATCAACTTCAAAAAGGTCGAGAAAAGACTCAAAATTCAATACGTCTCTCAGCAGTGATATTTTCACAGTAACCGTCAAATCTTAGTAGATATAGGTAATGATTTTTAGGGAAAGCATGGGATATAGGGGGTAAAATCAAAGGCTTGTATTAATCTGGAATTTTAAAGAACAGAAAATAAATGATATAGGACAGCAGTAATGAGTCAGATTTTTAAAATATATGAGACAATTTTGGTAAAAATTAGGGTTTGATTTTTTAAGAGACAAAACCACCAAAGGTTGATGCAACAACCTCTTTTCAACAAGAATGATGGTGTTACTTACTTACAAAAAGGAAATTTGGAATTTTTGAGGCGAATTGAGGCGATTTGGAATGATCTGTAGCTTAGCTGCCAGGTGTGTAGCGCACTCACCAAGGTGCGTAGCGCCGGTTTGGTGCGTAGCGCCAATTCAATTTTACACTGCAGAAATTACCCAGGTGTGTAGTGCCAGTTTTTGGTGCGTAGCGCCAGGAAGAACTTCTCCAAAGACACAGTGAATGCACCCCTTTGCTCAATAACACTCCAAAATCACATTTTTAGCTCTTGGACATCAACTCAAACACTAAAATGACTTAAGAGAGGGATGGCTCTTTATATGATTTTTTCAACTTTTGATTTTAATTTTCAAAACCCACTTTGTAATGTCTATTTGCTTTTCAAATACTTTCTTTTTTGGATGCTTGATTTTTTGCTTGAATAGGTGAACTAATGCGTATGATGACTTTATTTTTTGCAGTGGCAGGTGCTTGGCAACATCATTAGATGCTTAGGAGCAGCAATCATTATTGGCCACCTCATGTCCTTGCTGATCATTATTGGCATGTAATCATCAAAGTTTGACCATGGTGGGACCCTAAAACCTAATGAGACCAAACCCTATGTAATTGATGGAATGAACACCAAAATGAACATGAATCATGACTGAAAATTTTGGAAGTAGATTAACAAGTACATACCATGAAGGAAAAACTAAGGTAAACCCTACATCCAATTGATCCATGACCTAATGGAATGCAACCTCATCAAAATCAGACTCCTACTATGAAATGCAAAACAACATATTTTGATCATTGATGGCAGTGTGAAGACACAGACACTAACAGGCTCAATAACTAATATTGCAAGAAGCGCAAATTGGATCGGGCTTCGAGACAACTTCTGCACAATTCTGGGAGACAAACAGCCTACTCACTTCAAGATTATGCAGTGCAGCTGTCCCGAAGGATCGCCTCAAGCACTCCACATTTCTGGGCAACATAGCAAGGCCACTAAGAGCTAAGATTATGGAGTGCAGCTCAATCGAGGTCTGGTTGAAGGAGTTTTTCTAGTCGACATATTTTCAGGAAAATGACTAAGTGCGAGAGAAAGTGAACCTATGTAGACATGACATTGTGATCAGACACTTAGCATGACTCATCAACAGGACACTACAAACCAACAAAACAAACATGTGCTCAATGAGACTTTCTTAAGGTTAAGAGCAATAAGTGTGACACTTGAGATAGACCTTTGAATGACCATGACGAAACTTACACGACAGTGCTTACAACTTTGTGTGTGAGTACAACCAATGTTCATAAAGCAAAGACAACTCATGCACACAAAGACCAACCTTCAAAATTTCCAAAACAAGATCACAAGCATGGCAAAGCAATCAACATGCCAAAAGACGACCGTTGGTCAGACAAGAAAAAGGGTGTAAAGACTCTACATGAACTTGTGGAATGTGTTAGGGCCTAAATCTACCTCAGGCTGAGAAAGGCAGGATCTAGGGTAACATCAAACCACGCTTAACCTAGTAGCAAGCCCTACCAGGTCGGGAGAGGGATCTGTCCTTGTCAATCTCAGAAAAGATGGCCTATGAAGCTTGAGATGACTGATATAATGACTGATTTTAGGCTAGGTATGTGTATAGAGGTGTTTGATTGAATTTGATGATGTTTTGTTGGCTCAAATGTGAAAGGCAGATTTGGGTCCGAGGAATGAGGCTCAGTTTTGCAGAGATCTCTATGAGGCAAGGTAGGCAAATGGTTTGGTACTTCAAATTGAGTGAGATGGAGAGGTTTTAGATAGATGAGGAGTTGAAAAGGGCATGAATAACTCAAGGATCCTTTTCAGTCAGCTAAAAACATAGATAACTAAGCAAACCCTAGGTAGAGCACTGCACTTTCAATGTATTCTACCTTTATCCTTGTTTGATTTAGTTAAGATGAAATAAAGAGAGATATGGCATACATAAAAAAAAATTAGACTTACAATTACAGAAGAAAACACAATACCAAAGCAAGATGCCACATGAATCCCATAAAGTGCTGCAAACCACTGGTCTATTCCTTAGCCAAACTGCTAAAATGAGTATACAATGAAGCTCCAAGCTTTCCCAAAAGTCCAACTATGCTAATGACTGAAAAATTACAAGATATATGCAACCAACAACTAATCCTAGCCTGTAGGGGTCGATCTCATAAGTTTAGGAGCTGTTCCAACAAAGTCTAAACTGAGAACTAAAAAGCAGGCAATGGAACAGCTTGCCTCTAAAAACTAGGAAACTGATTCATTCAGTTGCAAACTACCTTTTCATGGATGAATGTACCTCTATGAGTGAAAATTTAGCATAATTACATCAAAATTCATCATGTCACATTAAATTACATCATGATTTTGACAATTAGAAGGATAAAATTCAAACTGTGAAGAAACTAGGCGAAAAACAAAGTTTTGGCAAAAAATTAGTAAATTTCGTCCAATGCGCCATGCTGATTTCCCTATGTGTAGCGCCTTTTTATAGCTCATTTTGGAGGCCTTCTCGATGTCCAAATTTGATCCAAGTCATCCTGTTGGAAATTTTTACCTGTCTATTTTCTAAAACAAGTGGAATTTTTTATTTTGGCCTCCATTTGCCCCTCCAAAACTGAGTTCTCCCAACATTGCTTCCTGCGTATCCAAAAAGGGGCAGAAAGGTCATTTTTGAGGTGTTTTTGTCCTTTTGGAAGCTTAAAACCTATCAAAATTTCTTGGCCATTATTGAGCATTCATATATTTCCATGAAAAATCCATAAATGCTAATTTTTCCTCAAAAGGAGGTCCCCATCAAAAGCGCGCGCCAGGTGGCACGGTGCATCGGGTAGAAAAACCTGTTTTTTAAGCCAAAATTCCCAAAGTTGCAAAAGTGTCCCAAATTTCTTGAAATTTGGGCTGATTGTATTTTATTAAGTGTTGGGTTGGGCCAAGGAAGCCTTAGCCATGATCTGAAGTCTATCTTACTCTTTTCTCTTCCTCGATGCCTTCTTCAACTTGGCCTTCAAAATCCTGATTCTTGCTTTGCACACCTTGTTTCTCGTCAAGTAGTGGTATGCCATGTTCCTCAACATATTTTTCTCGTTTTTGGCCTTCTCTAGCATCTTTTCTAGGTGCATGTTTTTTCTCTCAAGCCAAGATTCATGATCAGCTTGAATTTCTTGTTTAAGTGTGGTCAATTTGATTTTCCTCCTCTTAGCAGCTTGTCGGTTTTGCCTTCATTTTTTTGAGCTCCATGGATGAGTGGGACTGATGAGGGGAGGATTTGATGCTAGTTGTAGGGTTTTAGGGAATGAAATGTTTTATGGGATGATGTTTATGGTTTGGGATGGCAATTAGGGTTTTAGGGATATTTGACTAGGGTTTGGGATAGTGGGATTAGGGATTTAGGGTTAGTTGATTAGGGATATGGGAAATGTGGAATGGGTAGATGAGAATGTAAAGAGAGGGAGAAAATTATTGAGGGAATGAAGGAGTGAGGGAGTGAGAAATGGCTAGGAGTGGAATTAGTAGCAAGAAATACAACTCATAAACCCTCTGCAATTGTTTTTTGACAAAAAATGCAAGGAGGTAGGGTTTTAATTTTTATCCATTAAATCACCATAAGCACTAAGAGAAATTCATTCATTGGTCATGGAGGGATGTTAAATTACTTGGGAAATTAAGAACTTAGAAATTTGAGAGTCTTTGGGGGAATATTTGAATGGATTTTAGGCTTTTTATCCCAATGCATTGCGCCACTTCAATGTGTAGCACCAGTTATAAAATTACACTGTAGAACGTTGCCCAATGCGCCGCGCCATCTCAATGCATAGTGCCTTTTTGCATGAGACTTTTGGAGGCCTTCCTGGTGTTCAAATTTGGCATGGGATATCCCATTGCAAATATTTTTGAGTCTACTTTCCAACCCAACTTTAATTTTTCAATTTGGAGTTCATTTTCGTTGTCAAAAATCATATCTCCCAAGACTGGTCAAAATGTGCAAAATGAGGTTGCCTCAACACAGAGTGATGTTGCAGTCCAATTTTGAAGGTCTTCCTCAACCCCAAATTGAGCTCATGATAGCGCATTGGAAATCTCTTTGTGTCTAGTTATCATTTGACTCATCAAGAAAGTCATTTGGCCAACCAAGCTAGGAGAAATCGTGATTTTCCCAAGGTCACTTCAGTGGTGTATCAATTCTCCTGAGGCAACTGTATTTTTGACATTTCTCTAAAACCATGACAGCTGTGTAGAAAGTGGAGGAGGTTTTTCTTCCTTGGCCTATTTTGGACAAAAATATCTCTCCATTTTCCCAAATTCATCTGTTTTTGCTCAGAAACATCATTGGAGTAAAACCTATCCCGATGTGTGGAAAAGGGGATTTCTCGAAATGAAGTGAAATGAAGGGGATAAGGGGCTTCTAAATTCTTGAGAAAATTTTGGGAAGTAGGGAGGGATGTTAGGAAGTAGGGAAAAGTGGAATTTCAAATATTGAGTGAGGGAAAGGGGTCCAAAAGGGTAGAACATGGGCCTAACCTAGAAAATTGTCAAGTTGTAGCAAGAAACTAGGGTTTGTGCAAAAATGAGGAATTTGAGGGATATAAGTGATGGGAAGTGTTTAATAAGGTACATTAAGGATTGAGGAAGGTGTATGAACATCAGGATACAAGTTTTGTTGATGATTTGACCATCCAAGAGAAATTTCCTTCAAAACCCTAAGAGAGGGAAATGAACCTTACCTAGGCACAACTGAAGCATGAACAAGGTGTAAAATGACCCATTGGAAACTGGCATGAGGATGAAAACCCTCTGAATTATGGTATACTCAGCTGAATGGTGACATGGACTGACATTTGGACAACTTTGACAGGAGTAAAAGCAAACCCTAGACCTAATACCTAGTGACCAAATTTTACTTGAAGACTCACTGAAATGACGAAATTTGACCTTGACACCTTAAAATCACTTTGTAAGAGCATGTTTAATCAGTGGAGGAAGACTGCAAATACTAACACTAACATTGGCTCCAATGGGGATGGTAGCTCTTTGGAGGTGCCAAGAACTACAGATCTTTGGAAAGCAAACAGTGCCTTCATCCATTTGGCAATGGAGTCAAAAACTCAAGCTGAAATGCATGACTAAGAACTAATGACTTGATGACACAAACTGACTCTCACTCAACTAAAAACGAACTCGATACTTAAACACAACCGACTAACTGGAAATGATGCTTAAAATAGAGCTTATTCATCAAAACCTACTCTAACAGTTTCATTCATCACCTGATCAAGTGAAATGAAACAACCAATGCAGCCAAGTAAGTATTCCGGCTACTGTTTGAATTCTCCGCAAGTTCTTACTTATGAACAACAAGAGAGAACTACTGAAAGGTAACTTCCATGAAAACTTGGAAACAGATCCGTTGAATGATATCGATTCTCTATCCGCCTCCAAAAACACTGCATAAGGATCTTGAAGTTCATGCACACTGGGACTTAGCTCATCCAATGGATTACTTCTCTTCTCTTCATACCATGAATGCAAACTTTGTGACGAGACTCCTATTGAAAATGACAAAGAGACCGGCTGTCGGATCAAGTTTGTATTAGTACGCGTTTCAAGCTCACATATAGTCAATGGAGAAAGACTTTGACTACAGAAATCATCCAACACATCAGCGATTGGATCATGAAAAACATGAGAAGACTACTGCAACCCATTTTCTATTGGCTCCTATGAGATTGCATGATTTCCTACAAGCTGCTCATTTGAAGATATACTATGCAATTTTTCCTTCAAAAACTGAAATGATTCAAAATAAAATGGTGCAGAATCATCTTGCATCATTTGATCATATGGTCCAGCTTCCAAGTCTTCAACTGAAACTTGACAATCAATGGGATTCGGGGCCTGCAACTCTGGATATGAAAAGTCTTGAACAAGGTTTTCATTGCTCTCAAGATGGTCCAGATCAAAACTTGTCGACAGTTGATTTCTGATTACATGGAAGTTGTCTCTGATGAATTGAAATGAATCAAAACAACAAGGCAAATATCCTTCACTTACTTCAAAATTTGTTGCACTTTCCTCATCATTTCCATAACTGATATGTGATGGTTGAACATTGTATTCAAGCTACTGAAAGTGAACTTCTTCCTCCCACAAACTAGCTGTTGGTTTGTCTATAAGATTAGCTTCTATTTGGAGAACATAATCGTCATCATACTGGTCAAACTGAGGCAAATCATCAGTATAAAACACATCATCAAGCATACATGTCATATCAACAGATCTCTCTTCTCCAAGATGATCTATAAAACAATCATTATCATATCTATGAAAACTGGGATAAAAAAGAAGATGTTTTGGATCAGCAACTTGTTCTTCTTCAATCAGCGAGCGATGGGCTTGAACATTATACTCATTCCTTGTGGTGATCCTTTGCATCATCTCTTCCACTGCACTTACCAAAATGTCAAGCTTTACCTCTAGAGATGTCGATTCCTCTGGATCTATGTTTTTCATCTCTTCTTCCTTCAACTTTGCCCTTCGGATCAGCAAATGAGCCTCTACATCTACTGCATTGTTCTGCATCTCTTCAAGTGTTGCAAGATTCCTTTCTCTCAGCTGAAACTCCATTTCCGAATCAAAGGCTTCTGGGTAATGCAAGAGAGCAGATCCAAGAGGAGGTCTTATATTAACCAGCATCGAAAAATAGACTTTGTTGAACCTAGCAGAAAACTATTGTACTATCTCCCATGGCAATCTTTTCAGCTGGTTATACTCTTCTATAATCAAGAAAGGGTTATGTCTAACCACCCACCTGTCAAGGAAAACTTTGATGAACTATTGGAGATTTGAGATGCTCGCATCAAGTAAGGTTTTGAACCAACTCTTGACTTTGCCTTGCAAGGAAAGAGTAAAAAGCCTAATACTGACATCTTCTTCATCAACTTCAAAAAGGTCAAGAAAAGATTCAAAATTTAATACATGTCTCTCAGCAGTGATGTTGTCGTGTTCACCATGAAATCTTGGTAGATATAGATCATGATTTTTAGGGAAAGCATGGGATATAGGAGGTAAAATCATAGGCTTGTATTGATCTGGAATTTTACAAGGTATAGGGGTATGTACAGAAGGTATAGAATTAGTCTTGGTCTCTTTAGGCTCATCATTTTGAAGATGATCATCACAAAATTTAGAAGAAAGGTCTTGATCAAGCTCAAAGGCATGCAAATCTTTAGTATTCACAATCTTCAAAGGGAAGGAATCAAATGCAGGCCAAGGATCTTTTCTCAAATACAATATACTTTGCAAAGCCTTCTTGACATTCTCGGGAAAAGAGAAGAAATAATTTATGACAAAGAAAAAAATGTCTTGGATGAAATTCGAACTTGAATGTCTGGGGGAATTGGATCTTTCCATATTGTCCTTTGATGTTTCTGCTGGTCAGGTTCATCCTCCAGTGGAGTCCTTGGATCTGATCTCGAAACTGATTTATAGTTTCCAAGTGAATGATTTCAACCTTGCGGTGTATGATCATTTTCCACCATCAACAATCATTTCTAAACTTGATTACATTTTACTAAGGAAACTAAATGTTCAGTTCATAAACTAGACTGGAGATTGACTGAAGCAGCATTCATCTACTTTCGCTAATGCAAAGCAGGAGCATTTCAAAGGCTACCTGGCTAACTTCAGGCTCCATCTGTAGTCTACAAAGCAAAACAATGATAATATTTTCTCCCCAGTATAGTCGCCACTATGTTAGGACCTAAATCTACCTCAGGCTGAGAAACGCAAGATCTAAAGTAACATCAAACCATGCTTAACCTGGTAGCTAGCCCTACTAGGTCAGGAGAGGGCTCTCTCCTTGTCAATCTCAAAAAATATGGCCTATGAAGCTTGATATGACTGATGTAATGACTGATTTTAGGCTAGGTATGTGTACAGAGGTGTTTGATTGAATTTGATGATGTTTTGTTGGCTCAGATGTGAAAGGCAGATTTGGGTCCAGGGAATGAGACTCAATTGTGCAGAGATCTCTATGGGACAAGGTAGGAAAATGGTTTGGTACTTCAAATTGAGTGAGATGGAGAGGTTTTAGACAGATGAGGAGTTGAAAAGGGCATGAAGAACTCAGGGATCCTTTTCAATCAGCTGAAAACATAGATAACTAAGAAAACCCTAGGTAGAGCACTGCACTTTCAATGTATTCTACCTTTATCCTTGTTTAATTTAGTTAAGATGAAATAAAGAGAGATATGGCATACATAAAATACATGTAGACTAAGAATTACAGAAGAAAACATAATACCAAAGCAAGATGTCACATGAATCCCATAAAGTGTTGCAAACCACTGGTCTATTCCTTAGCCAAACTGCTGAAATGAGTATACAATGAAGCTCCAAGCTTTCCCAAAAGTCCAACCATGCTAATGATTGAAAAATTACAAGATATATGAAACAAACAACTAATTTTAGCCTGTATGGGTCGAGCTCATAAGTTTAGGAGTTGTTCCAACAAAGTCTGAACTGAGAACTAAAAAGTAGGCATTGGAACAGCTTGCCTCTAAAAACTAGGAAACTTATTCATTCAGTTGCAAACTACCTTTTCATGGATGAATCTACCTCTATGAGTGAAAATTTAGCATAATTACATCAAAATTCATCATGTCACACTAAATTACATCATGATTTTCACAATTAAAAGGGGAAAAGTCAAACTGTGAAGAAACTAGGTGAAAAACAGAGTTTTTGGCCAAAAATGAGCAAATTTCCTCCAATGCGTCGCGCTGATTTCCTTATGATTAGTGCCTTTTTGCAGCTCATTTGGAGGCCTTCCCGATCCAAATTTGATCCAAGTGGGCTTTTTGGAACGTTCTACCTGTCTACTTTCCAGAACAAGTGGAATTTTTGAATTTGGCCTCCATTTTCCCCTCCAAAAATGAGTTCTCCCAACACTGCTTCCTGTGTGTCCAAAAAGGGGCTAAAAGCTCATTTTTTAGGTGTTTTTGACCTTTTTGGAACCTTAAAACATATCAAAATTTCTTGGCCATTTGTGAGAATTCATATCTTTCCATGAAAAATCCAGAAATGCTGAGCTTTCCTCCAAAGGAGGTCCCCATTAAAAGTGTGCGCCAGGTGGCGCGACGCATTGGGCAGAAAAACCTGTTTTTTAAGCCAAAAATTCCAAAATTGCAAAAAGTGTCCCAAATTTCTTGAAATTTGGGCTGAATGTATTTCATTAAGTGTTGCGTTTGGCCAAGGAAGCCTCAACCATGATCTGAAGTCTATCTTGCTCTTTTCACTTCCTCGATGCCTTCTTCAACTTGGCCTTCAAAATCCTGATTCCTGCTTTGCACACCTTGTTTCTCGTCAAGTAGTGGTATGCCATGTTCCTCA
Organism: Pinus tabuliformis; assembly: GCA_031772625.1. NCBI lineage: Eukaryota > Viridiplantae > Streptophyta > Pinopsida > Pinales > Pinaceae > Pinus > Pinus tabuliformis. The sequence goes on along the minus strand of CM062811.1, from coordinate 928,107,445 downwards.
ACATATTTTTCTCATTTTTGGCCTTCTATAGCATCCTTTCTAGGTGCATGTTTGTTCTCTCAAGCCAAGATTCACGATCAACTTGAATTTCTTGCTCAAGTATGGTCAATTTGATTTTCCTCCTCTTGGCAGCTTGCCAGTTTTTCCTTCATGTTTTGAGCTCCATGGATGAGTGGGACTAATGAGTGGAGGATTTGATGCTAGCTATAGGGTTTTATGGAATGTAAGGGTTTAGGGGATTATATTTAGGGTTTTGGATGGCAATTAGGTTTTTGGGGATATTTGACTAGGGTTTGGGATAGTGGGATTAGGGATTTAGGGTTAGTTGATTAGGGATATGGGAAATGTGGAATGGGTAGATGAGAATGTAAAGAGAGGGAGAAAATTATTGAGGGAATGAAGGAGTGAGGGAGTGAGAAATGGCTAGGAGTGGAATTAGTAGCAAGAAATACAAATCATAAACTCTATGCAATTGTTTTTTGATAAAAAATGCAAGGAGGTATGTTAACTTACTTGGGAAATGAATAATTTAGCAATTTGAGAGTCTTTGGAGGAAGATTTGAATGGATTTCAGGCTTTTTAGCCCAATGCGCCACGCCATTTCAATGCGTAGCGCCAGTTATAAAAT